>CM076572.1:1307553371-1308271446 GCA_034641835.2 Pinus albicaulis
ATGCCGATTAAGCAGACATACCACTTCTGATTCTTCTTCTGCCTCCTTATAAACTTCTTTTAGGCCATGAAGTGAGGGACATCCTTCTGTAGGGTGATATTTCATGCAAATGGCACAAACTTTGATCACATCCAACGGGCACTCTCTATGGCTGTGTTTCTTCCTGCATCTAGGACAGAATATCGCCAAATTTTTCGCTGCTTCTACTTGTTTCTGTTTGGCTTGCATAGTATCAAACTGCATTGTTAGAGTCCCAAGTATATCTATCTTAAAATCTTCCAGAAGGTTTCCAATCTCTGCACGAGTCACACCTTCATTATAGGTCTTGTTGTCTCTTGTAATCATATCACGTTCTGTTGATTTTAGCCTTTTGTTGCCCCTCGAACTCCTGATACAAAAATAAATAATGTTAGCATAAATTTCCTGATATATATCACCTTTTCCCATAATATTCAATGTTTCAACCCATTGATCTTTCATTCCCCTAAGTAATGTAGTTTTCAACACATTATCAGGTAAGGGTAAGGATGCATAAGGGGATCTCTGAAGATTGTATTGAAACCGTTCTACATATTCTTCCAAGGTTTCATTTGGTTTTGTTGTCATTTGGAATATTTCATCTTTTAGTTCCCGAGACCTACAATAATATTGATACTTATTTAAAAATGCATCTTTCATCTGATACCAATCAGTTATGACACCCCACCTAATCCCATAAACCATCGTAAGCCTGCCCCTTTTAATGTAGAAGGAAATAATTCTAGTTTTTTGGGATCGTTGGTATAATCATATCCCCTGCATAACACATCAAATTCAAACAAAAATGCATCTGGATCTTCTGATGTTAAGCCATGAAATGTGGGAATATGTTGAAGGGGAATGGCCTTCATAGGTGCATTAACTGCAGTATCTACTATAGGATATTATAACAGAGGTTTGTCAGTCATAAGTTATGATTTTGGTCTGGCCATTTGGTTTAAGATGTGCCAACATCCTTTTGGGATTCCAAGGAATTCTAGGCCGATCAGAAGGAGCAGGAATAGTCTTGATGACTTTCGATTCATAAAATAAGCATTCCTTGTTGATCCACTACAGTGTGTTTTGGGACCTTTGCATCACATGTAGTTTAGCAACATCATCATCCGGACTGCTTACTGTTGGGACTATTTCAATAGGAGATTTTGTCTCTTCGCCTCGCTCTTCCTTCACTTATTACTAGAGTTCCCTTCTTCTTGAGGGGAAATTATGTGATTTCACCCTTGGGAATCTTGCTCAATTCCCACTGCCCCACTCATATCTCAAAGAAAGGCTCATATGATGACCATGGTTTGAAGGGAACTATTAGGTTGTCTAGAGACAACTCTCCTAGGTCCTACTACTACTGAGATTCACCTTTAAGGATTTCTTGGCTATCAGTTGTCCAAGGGTCAGTGGTCCCTTAGGTTTTTCAATTTTAGGAGGAATTTTTTTTTGCTTAGTTGGTCTATTCATTCAAGAAAATAAGCCTTCATTCGTACCTAAAGAAAGAAGCTTACCTACTTCTATTGTGAAGTGGGCTGTGAGAAAGTGTGTTTCTTACCCGGTGCGTAGGTTCTTACCTTCTGTCTTTAATACCCAATTATTCGCAAGCAGAATAAAATCAATTGTGCATCACTCCTTTTAAATGCCATACACTCTCCACGGCAACGATGCAAAAATTTTGGAGCATAAAATGGTATCTTTTAAACACCTAATTAGCCTACATTAATTGTCAATCTGGGAGCGATTTTTTATTTCAAGAGTGTACTCTGTTTGAAGCTGCAATTAACTAAGAGTAATGCTATGAAGATGTAGTAAAGAATTCTAAATACAAGAGTAAACAGATGCTTTTAAAGAAATATAATTACAGTAACATAAATGGAAATGCTCTGAAATCAATCTGAAAACCATCGATCAGCAATACAATAGCAGTAAATCCTTCCCTTAGAAATCGATGCAACTGAAATCACACTAAGGCAAGATAACCAATCTGGGAACTTGGAAGCAGTAACCAGTGTCCTCTATAGTTGGTGGTCTTGTTCTTAAAGAAATAAAAATGAAATCAAACTCAATCTAAAAGGAACTTCAAAGGCTAGAAAGGAATAGCAACTTGTAATTCCTATGCATACACAGCAATTGTAACCAATCTATCTGCTAATTTGAAGCTATGAATCAGAAATGAACAGTAAACATAAATGGAGTAACAACATGAATTGAACAACAATTATAAACTTAACGCAATCAACCAACTAATCTTGTTGACAGCCAATACTACAAAATAATCAATTATAACGAATCATAAATCAATAGAACAACAACTCGAATTGAATATAGAACAAAAAAGCTTTGTAAAGATAGCAAGGTAAATAAACAGCGAATACACTTCTTGCAAATGATAAAAAAACAGTGCAGTTCGTTATTGCTTCAACTCAACAGCAATCAATCAAACTCTGTAATCATAATAAACTTAATTGAGACTTCACACAAGAGTATGGAAAGATTAGAAATACAAACAACAGGGTAATTCCACCAGAGCCGGGCCCTAAGCACCAGTGAAACACTGCTGGGCTACTTCAGAACTTGAGAGATGAAATGAAACGAGTCTTTAATATTAATCGAACATAAAGTATTGTAGAGACCGCTCTCTTAAAGTCGAGAGTCAATAAAACACAATATTACAGAGGAAATGTTTTGAATACAAGAATCTCTGACCCCTTTAATCACTAAAGGCATTTCCTTATATATCAGACCTTGACAGAGAAGACGAGGAATAATATGAGGCTTGAACAGCGATCCCTCAGGATCGAAGGATCCTGAGGGATTCGCTTCCCTTCATTTAGTTATCATATGGTTTACTTTGGCAGAAGCCGAGTTGTCCCCTGCCTTTTCCTAGTGATGCGTTCGGATTTCCTTGTCTTTAGCAGGATTTGGTCTAACGCTGGTGGAATAGCAGTTGCATTCATCTCAGCCTCACCTTTGGTACAACTGTTCACTTCGTCTAATTCCTGTTTTATCAACAAAAGGTAATCTTTAGTCATCTTTTTACAATAAACATAAACCTTGCTAATTCTACCATAATTCTTATAATAAATTACCTTCCCAAGGTAAAAAGGAGTATGTCTATAGTAAAAGAATGAGAAGATACACAGTAATTTCATACCTTTCCACGCCCAACATCTCAGTTGTGGTAGAGAAATGGAGGAATAATGAACACCAAAGAAAGGATAACTCTGAGTGATTTCTGGGAGTAGAATCTCAATCATGAGACTGCTTAATTCTGTAATGTTCTAAATATGGAATTTTTGATGAATTTGAAATTAATAGAATAATTTAAGGTATTCTGCATTTGAGATGCAGCAATATTGACTTGATAAATTATACAATCACTTAACTTCCATAAAATATGCAGCAACAAATTTATACAACATTTGATAGATCAAAGGTAGAAAATAATGATTTAAGTCAAAATGTATTGCTCAGATATCTGCATAAAAATAAGATGGGAAAGTAGTTGTATCTGATAGCTAGGGTTATGAGGGACTCCCATGTCAAATTTCAACAAAAAAAATGCGTTTTTCTATTTTAAACAGTTCCTCCCTTCCTAACTAGGCTAGAAAACCTTGATTTCCCATGACCTGGGGTATGTAGAAATTTACTGAAGAACAAGAGAATAATTTACTGAAATTTTTGGCTGAAATAGGGTCTGAACATTGATAAATCAGATTAGTATCATAGCTCATCCATTTTACAAAAGAAAGAATGAGAGAATACAGGAGAAATCCTCAGAAAAGAGATGCTACAACCATGATAAAAGACTGCATAACCATGACAACGTTATTTTTAGGGCTGAAGAAAAATTTTATTAATTATTTAGATCTAGATCAGATTTTTACATAAAAATTTAGATCCAATACAGATCCATGTACAAGAAAGGCTGATCTATACATCCCCCATGGGGTTTTGCCCAAAACATGAAGCACCAGAAGTAGATCTGAGATCTAAGAATGCAGATCTGCAGAATGATTCAAAAATTTCTGAATAATACAAAGGTATAGCAGATCTGATCTGAAACAAACATGGATTGGATGGCCAATCCATGGATCACCACAGTGAAAGGAAGAATCCCAACACCAGAGATCTCTCCTCCAAAGAGCAAGAAAAACACCCTGCAGCTGTAGATCTGCAAATAACGCTGTCCAGGGAGAGGAAAAAAGTTGTAGCTTCTGAGAATGATTTGGCCCGATGCCAAGATGTATGTCTGAAGTACAATCAACAAATGAACTCTTCCAGGAGGTTAAAAGACACACTCACTGAGAAGAGCCACTGTTATCATCTAGATCTAAGCAGATCTAGTCTTCCACTTACTGCAGCTCACAAGATAGCTCAACCCTTAACATGAGTAGTGCTGTAAATGTAAGGTGAAGCTTGGCCCAAGCCTGGAGAAAGTGGTGCAATTTATGTACCTCTCCTCCAAGTTATTTCTCAAGGAAGGAGGTGGGATTCCTGAGTAGGAATGCCCAACAAGGGATGTCTAAGCAGATAGACCTTCAGAAACAATGTCTTCAAAAACCTTCTCCTTGCTGCCCTCCTCTTCCTTTTATAAGATAGGAGTCTTGCCAAACCCTAAACCACCTTGAATCACTTATCCCCTTTCACATTACAACCTCCTTCTAGAACTGCGTTGTCCCTCAAAGAGGTTCAATGCACCTAGACTGTGTTGTTTGACTTGGTCAAATAGGATCCCCTCTTGTCATTTAGATCCTTTCACACCTACATGATATAATTTAAATAGCCCAGATATGTCTCTGTTCACATAGGCATTGATTTATTCCTAGTTTTCAGGAGTTTTACATGTCCTCCTTTACAATTTATTCATCAATCATGAAATGCAAAACTAAACAAGGGAAAATTAATATTCCTATTAGCTGCAGCTAATTTAGGAATATTACAGTCTCCCCCTCCCAAATTTTGCTTGTCCTCAAGAAATTGCAAGGGTGCTACAAAATCTCCCCTTCTTCTCTTGTGGCCTCCTCATCAAATAGTCTCCTCCATTGCTCTGAATTTTCTGCAATAGTTTTGTCTCCCAATGGTCCTTCTTCAATGTGCAAGTTGGCCCTTGGTGAGTGAACCCAATGGCTCTCATCATGAAAGAATGGAAGGTTGTTTTGGAAACCCTCTTGCTACTCTATGGCCTCCTCAAGATAGAAGTGATGACAATCACAGGGATTTTCATGATTCATGAAAGACTCCCATCTCCATGCTATCATCCAAATGAAGTGGATCACCTCCCATCTTGGCAACCCATAGCAAAAATCCTCTCCAATACATATGAGATGCATGTCCCAAACAAACATATGGCTCACTCTACAAAGATACAAGTGATCTATCATAGTGGCCATACAAAATCTCATGCTCCCCTTGAAGCATGTAATGCAAAAAGAATGGGAAACGCCTTTCCCCAAGGGCACATCCAACAAGTGTGCCTCTCCTCCAACTATGTCCCCAACAAAGATAAGGACATATTAAACTTGTGGGATCATGATTAGAATCATGCTAGCTGCCATGTATGATAAATGAGAAGGAAGATGTTCCCTCATGTGCAACCAGCGTAGTTTTACCCTTAACTTCCATAGAATAGGATATGACAAGTGCCTTCCCCAAAACTTGTTTGTTGCATTATCTCTTCTGAATGCTTGGAGGAAATGCATCATAATAGGTGTAAAAGGATCACACCATGAAGAATAGAATAGCTTGCCAAGATCCTCCAAGGAATGACCTGCATCAACATGGTTCATGGCCTTGGGTAGCCCATGAAACCCATCATAAATAGTGCCCCATATTGGCACAATATCCTGTAAATGAGTGTTAGAAAAATAAAAACATATAGGAGATACATTATAATGCTTAGAAAGACAAGCCTCTCTGTATACTTGCTTTACATTAGTGGGGTAACTCATGGATGAGTTCCCTCTCACACTCAATGGGTAAGGAGATGTGAATGATGGCTCTTCCCAAGAGCTATGCTCCTCCTCCTCTACCAATTAATCCATGCACATCTTCATGTGAGAGTGCACCTCTTCTTTGAAACCTTTCCTGATAAGAAACCACCAAGAGAGCATGATATGCTTGATAAAACCAATGGGTTTGGAAAGCGGATCTCATAGGTGGTACCTAGTAATTTCTGCTTTGAGCTTGAGTCAACCACAAAATGAGATTATGAAATAGATGACTCCATCAACTACCCTGAACCTTTCATCTCATTTCCTCTTACCCAAGAACCACCCATGAAAAGGTCCTTGAGTATTCCCCATCAGGCGAGCTAGAAATCCTAATAATGATCCAACCTCTCCAAGAATGACAACATCAGAGAGGGTCTTAAATGGTCTTGTCTTCATGTGCCTCACGGCATCCCTGACATCAAATCCACATGTTGGACCATCATAATCTTCCCTTGTCAGCTTCATTTTTAGTCAATTTTGCACAAGATAAGATTGAGCACATGGAAATCAACTTCCCCAAAGTCCTTCCTGTTTTCCAAAACCCTCCCTTGGCCCATGTATACAAGAGGGTTAGCATCCCCTTGCCATGTTTATAAATCTTCTTTGTGAATGAATAAATCATGGGTTTCCCCAAATATATGGAGTTACCATGTGTCCTCATGCTCATGCCATCATATATCTCTGATCTCTCCTCTCTCAGCGCAGATATCTGAGTGGGAGTTAGCAATGCCCCTTTCAGGAAATTGCTCATCTCTCTTCTGATTTCATGAGAGATTCTCTGTGTTATGTTGGCTTCTCCCAAGTCTCCCTCCTTAGCCAAGTATGCATATACTGCCCATAGTTGAGAGAACACTTTATATTTCCTCCTATAAAGAGGTGCTCCTAGTAAAGTCCCTCCTTGCAAAGAGGTGTCCAGGCATAGAGTAGAATATTGCCAAGTATGAATATTGATAGACTTGGCTGGGCTGGGGGATATAAAGCTAAATTCTTGAGATAGTTTCCCCTTGTTATTGTCATGTTGCCTTGTCGGCATCCAATATAAGCATCGACTGTTGCCAACCAAGGTCTACCTAAGATTAACGGGTGTCCATCTAGCCGGTTCTTTGGATTGATAACCAGGAAGTCAGCAGGGTATTCCAAGGAATCTACAGATACCATTACATCTTGTAGTGTACCTTTAGGTTTGACTACCGATCGGTCAGCCAATTCCAATAAGGTTGTTGTTGGTTCTAGTGATGTAATGCCAAGTTTTTTACAGGTGGTGGTTGTTAGGATATTTATTTCTACTCCCAAATCAACTAAGGCATTTGGAAACAATTGCTCATGGATTTTCACTGTTACTATGGGATTTCCTAGGTCTTCATATTTTACGGGTGTTTCCATTCCTGATAATAAGTCAAATAAAGTACCCGCTATTTGGACAGTTGGATTCATGGTTGTTCTCCTCTTTGGCTTCTTTATACATAATTCCTTAATGGTTTTTGCATATATAGGAATGTCTTGGATAGCTTGGAGGAAAGGGATTTTTATACACAAATTTTTTAATTCTCCCAAAAGATAAAAATTAGGATGTTCTAATGGGCATGGTATGATTAATCGTTTTGGGAATGGTGGAGAGGAAGTTGTTACTTGTTGTTGATTTTGTTGTTGAACCTCCTTCTCTTTTTGTAATGTTTGTTCTACAGGTAATGGATCTTCAATATGAACATTATTATTTCTCTCTGTTTCTACTATGCGCCCAGACCTTAATTGAAGGCCATTTCACTCCCTCAGTTCAGTTTCTAATTCTGGGGGTTCCATTATTTGGACAGACTGAACTGGCCTATTTTTTGGGTTTAGGTTGGGCTGGGCTGGGAGTTGTGGTCTTAAGTTGGTCTGGGGGTTTGTATAGGGAGCTGGTAGTGTAGCTTGAGAGAGAGGGATTGTTCCAGCTGGCTGATTTGTAGGTCTTTGCCAGTTTGACTGCCAATCTTGACTCTGCGAAGTAGAGGGGGACCATTGTGTTGGATAGTTATTATTTTTCCAAAACGGTAAGCAAAAAGGAAAACTAGGCCAATTAGTTTGATTTGTTTGATTTGGCCAAGATGTTGTATGGAATGGCTGTTGTGACCAATTGGGGAAAGGTGGTTGATTTTTCCACATTCCACTATATTGTTGAGCACTGTATTGAGGAGGCTGAAAAGAAGAAAATGGATTAGTTGGCATACCTGATTGTCGTGGCTGCCATTGTTAATGTTGATTAAGCAGACATACCACTTATAATTCTTCTTCTGCCTCCTTATAAACTTCTTTTAGGCCATGAAGTGAGGGACATCCTTCTGTAGGCTGATATTTCATGAAAATGGCACAAACTTTGATCACATCCAATGGGCACTCTCTGTGGCTGTGTTTCTTCCTGCATCTAGGACAGAATATCGCCAAATTTTTCTCTGCTTCTACTTGTTTCTGTTTGGCTTGCATAGTATCAAACTGCATTTTTAGAGTCCCAAGTATATCTATCTTAAGATCTTCCAGCAGGTTTCCAATCTCTGCACGAGTCACACCTTCATTATAGGTCTTGTTGTCTCTTGTAATCATATCACGTTCTGTTGATTTTAGCCTTTTGTTGCCCCTCGAACTCCTGATACAAAAATAAATAATGTTAGCAGAAATTTCCTGATATATATCACCTTTTCCCATAATATTCAATGTTTCAACCCATTGATCTTTCATTCCCCTAAGTAATGTAGTTTTCAACACATTATCAGGTAAGGGTAAGGATGCATAAGGGGATCTCTGAAGATTGTATTGAAACCGTTCTACATATTCTTCCAAGGTTTCATTTGGTTTTGTTGTCATTTGAAATATTTCATCTTTTAGTTCCCGAGACCTACAATAATATTGATACTTATTTAAAAATGCATCTTTCATCTGATACCAATCAGTTATGACACCCCACCTAATCCCATAAACCATCGTAAGCCTGTCCCTTTTAATGTAGAAGGAAATAATTCTAGTTTTTTGGGATCGGTGGTATAATCATATCCCCTGCATAACACATCAAATTCAAACAAAAATGCATCTGGATCTTCTGATGTTAAGCCATGAAATGTGGGAATATGTTGAAGGGGAATGGCCTTCATAGGTGCATTAACTGCAGTATCTACTATAGGATATTGCAGCGTAGAGGTTTGCTGGGGTGTCTACTGGTTCTGATTTTGGTTCTGGGCCATTTGGTCGAAGATGTGCCAATATCCTTTTGGGATCTCAAGGGAATTCCTAGGCTGACTAGAAGGAGCAGGAATGGTCTTGACAGCACTTCCCTGATCTGGAACAATAAGTATTCCTTGTTGACCTACTGTTTGTGGTGTTTTGGGACCTTGGTTTTGAATTAGTTTAGCAGCACTTCCATTATCTGGACTACTTACTGTTTGGACTATTTCAATAGGAGATTTTGGTTCTTCAGTTTCTCCTGTTTCCCCTTCTCCTTCACGAATATTACTAGAGTTCCCTTCTTGAGGGGAAATTATGCAGGGATTCTCAATTTCTTGGGAATCTTGCTCAATTCCCACTGTCTGACTATGTATCTCAGCAAAGGCTTCATATGATGACTCTATGGCCTGAAGGGAACTAGTAGGTTGTCTAGAGATAACTCTCCTAGGTCCTACTAATGGCTGAGATTCAGTCCTTTTAAGGATTTCGTCAATAAAGGTTGTCCGCCCAAGGGTCACCGGTCCCTTAGGTTTTTCAATTTTAGGAGGAATTTTGTTTTTCTTAGTTGGTCTATTCATTCAAGAAAACAAGCCTTCATTCCTACCTAAAGAAAGAAGCTTACCTACTTCTACTATGAAGTGGGCTGTGAGCAAGTGTGTTTCTTGCCCGGTGTGCAGGTTCTTACCTTCCTTCTTTAATACCCAATTCTTCGCAAGCAGAAGAAAATAAATTGTGCATCACTCCTTTGAAATGTCATACACTCTCCCTGGAAGCGGTGGCAAAATGTTGGATCATAAAAAGGTTATCTTTTAAACACCTAATTATCCTACATTAATTATCAATCCCGGAGCCACTTTTTATTTCAAGAGTGTACTCTGTCTGAGGTTGCAATTAACTAAGAGTAATGCTATGAAGATGTAGTAAAAAATCCTAAATACAAGAGTAAACAGATGCTTGTAAAGAAATATAATTACAGTAACATAAATGGAAATGTTCTTAAATCTCAACTACATCAATCTACAAACCATCGATCAGGGATACAATAGCAGTAACTCCTTCCCTTAGAAATCAATGCAACTGACATCACACTAAGTCAAGATAACCAATCTGGGAACTTGGAAGCAGTAACCAGTGTCCTCTATAGTTGGTGGTCTTGTTCTTAAAGCAATCAAAATGAAATCAAACTCAAACTACTTGCTGATGAAAATAACTGAAAGGAATTTCAAAGGCTACAAAGGAACAACAAATCGTAATTCCTATGTATACACAGCAATTGTAACCAATCTATCTACTAATCTGAAGCCATGAATCGGAAATGAACAGTAAATAGAAATGGAACATCAACACGAATTGAACAACAATTATAAACTTAATGCAATCAAGAAACTAATCTCAATACTCCAATCCTTTCGATAGCCACTACTACAAAACAGTCAATTATAACGAATCATAAACAAATAGAACAACAACTAGAATTGATTATAGAACAACAAAGCTTTATAAGGATAGCAAGGTAAATAAACAGCGAATACACTTCTCGCAAATGATAAAACAGCAGTGCAGTTCGTTAATTCTTCATAATGAATCAACAACAATCAATCAACTCTGGAATCGTAATAAACTGAAACGCGAATTCACACAACAGTAAGCAAAGATTAGAAATACAAACAGTAGGGTAATTTCACCAGAGCCGGGCCCTTAACACCAGTGAAACACTGTTTGGCTACTTCAGAACTTAAGAGATGAAATGGAATGAGTTTTTGATATTAATCGAACATAAATTATTACAGAGACCACTCTCTTAAAGTCGAGAGTCAATAAAACACAATATTACAGAGGAAAATGTTTTGAATACAAGAATATCTTACCCCTTTAATCACTAAAAGTGTTGCCTTATATATCAGACCCTAACGGACAAGACAAGGAATAAGATGAGGCTTGAACAACGATCCCTCAGGATCAAAGGATCCTAAGGAATTCGCTTCCCTTCATTTAGTTATCATATGGTTTACTTTGACCAAAACTGAGCTATCCGCTGCCTTTTCTTAGTGATGCATTCAGATTTCCTTGTCTTTGGCGGGATTTGGTCTAACACTGGTGGAACATCTGTTGCATTAATCTCAGCCTCGCCTTTGGAATAGCTGTTCACTTCGTCTAATTCCTGTTTTATCAACAAAAGGTAATCTTTAGTCATATTTTTACAATAAACATAAACCTTGCTAATTCTACCATAATTCTTATAATAAATTACCTTTCTAAGGTAAAAAGGATTATGTCTATAGTAAAAGAATGAGAAAATACACAGTGATTTCATACCTTTTCCACTGCCCAACATCTGCTGTAGGGAGAATGGAGGAATACGAGTCACCAAGAAAGGATACCTTGAGTGATTTCCTTGGGGAGTAGGAATCTCAATCATGGAGATTCGAAGTGCACTTGTGTAATGTTCCAAATCTGGAATTTCTACAACAATGAGAATACCCTAAGGTATTCCAGATTTGGAGATGCAGCAATATGACTGATAAATGATGTTAAATCACTTAACCTTCCATAAAATATGCAGCAACAAATTTATACAACATTTGATAGACCAAAAGGTGGGGGAAAATAATGATTTAGGCCCTAAAATGTATGTATTCAGAGATCTGCATAAAAATAAGATGGGAAAGTAGTTATATCTGATATCTAGGGTTATGAGGGACTCCCATGTCAAATTTTAGCTAAAAAAATTCATTTTTCTATGTTAAACAGTTCCTCCTTTCCTAACTAGGCTAGAAAACCCTGATTTCCCATGACCTGGAGTATGCAGAAATTTACTGAAGCAGAAGAGCATAATTTACTGAAGGGTTTAACTACAATAGGGTCTGAACGTTGATAAATCAGATCAATAGGATAGCTCGTACATTTTATAGAAAAAATAATGATATAATACAGGAGAAATCCTCAGAAATGAGGTGCTACACCCATGATAAAAGACTGCATAACCATGAAAATATTATTTTTAGGGCTGAAGCAGTAGTTTATTAATTCTCTAGATCTATATCAGATATTTACATAAAAATTTAGATTCAGTACAGATCCATGTACAAGAAAGGCTGATGTATACATTCCCCTTGGGGTTTTGCTCAAAACATGAAGCACCAGAAATAGATCTGAGATTTAAGAATGCAGATCTGCAAAATTATTTAGAAATTTCTGAATATGACAATGGTAAAACAGATAAGATCTGAAACAAACATGGATTTGATGGCCAATCCATGGATCACCATAGTGAAAGAAAGAATCCCAACACCGGAGATCTCTCCTCCAAAATGTAGGAAAAACACCTTGCAGCTGTAGATCTACAAATAATGTTGTCTAGGGAGTGGAACAACGTTGTAGCCTCTGTAAATGGAATGGCTTGATACCAAGGTGTATATATGAAGCACAATCAGCAAATGAACTCTTCGAGGAGGTTAAAAGACACACTCACTAAGAAGAGCCATTGTTATCATCTAGATCTGAGCAGATCTAGATCTCCACTTGCTGCAACTCGTAAAGATAGCTCAACCATCAATAGGAGAAGAACTATAAATGTAAGGTGAAGCTTGGCTCAAGCATGATATGATTTCCTTTATAAAGAAATTCTGCTCAAGAGCTACTCAAGGGAAGGAGGTTGGATTCTGCACGAGAACGCGGGAAATTTAACGAGGATGTCTAAGCAGACAGACCTTCAGAAATAATAATCTTCAACAACCTTTTCCTTGCTACCCTCCTCTTCCTTTTATAAGATAGGAGTCTTTCTACACCCTAAGCCACCTTGAATCACTTAACCCTTTTCACATTAGATCCTCCTTCTAGAACTGTGATGTCCCTCCAAGAGGTTCAATGCATCTATACTGCGCTGTTTGACTTGGTCAAAGATGACCGATTCTTGTGATATAGACCCATTCACACCTGCAAGATATAATTTACATAGCCCAGATATGTCTCTGTTCACATAGGCATTGATTTATTCTTGTTTTTTAGGAGTTTTACATGTCCTCATTTACAATTTATTCATTAATCATGAAAAGCAAAATAAACAAGGCAAAATTAATATTCCTATTAGGTGCAGCTAATTTAGGAATATTACAGTCTCCCCCTTCCAAATGCTACTTGTCCTCAAGCAACTGCAAGGGTGCTAAAAAATCTCTCCTTCTTCTCTTGTGGCCTCCTCATCAAATAGTCTCCTCCATTGCTTTGATTTTTCTGCAATATTTTTGTCCCCCAATGGTCCTTCCTCAATGTGCAAGTTGGCCCTTGGTGAGTGACCCCAATGGCTCTCATCATGAAAGAATGGAAGGTTGTTTTGGAAGCCCTCTTACTGCTCCATGGCCTCCTTAAGATATAAGTGATGACAATAATGGGGATTTTCATGATTCATGAAAGATTCCCATCTCCATGCTAGCATCCAAATGAAGTGGATCACCTCCCATCTTGTTAATCCATAGAAAAAATCCTCTCCAATACATATGATAGGCATGTCCTCAAAAATCATATGGCTCACTCTACAAAGAAACAAGTGATCTATCATAGTGGCCATACAAAATCTCATGCTACCATTGAAGCATGAAATGCAAAATGAACGGAGAACTCCTTCCCCCAAGGGCACATCCAACAAGTGTGCCTCCCTTCCAACTATGCCCCCAACAAATATAAGGACATTTCCAGCTTGAGGGATCATGATTAGAATCATGCTAGTTGCCATGTATGATAAATGAGAAGGAAGATGTTCCCTCATGTGCAACCAACGCAGTTTTATCCTCAACTACCATAGAATAGAATATGTCAAGTGCCTTCCCCCACACTTTTTTGTTGCAATATCTTTTCTGAATGCTTGGAGGAAATGCATCATAATAGGTGTAAAGGAATCACACCATGAAGAATAGAATAGATTTCCAAGATCCTCCAAGGAATGACCTACATCAACATGGTTCATGGCCTTGGGTAGCCCATGAAACCCATCATGAATAGTGCCCCATCTTGGCACAATATCCTGCAAATGAGTGTTAGAAAAATATAAGCATATAGGAGATACATTATAATGCTCATAAAGACAAGCCTCTCTATATACTTTCTTTACATTATTGGGGTAACTCATGGATGAGTTCCCTCTCACACTCAGTGGGTAAGGAGATGTGAATGATGGCTCTTCCCAAGAGCTATGTTCCTCCTCCTCTACCAATTAATCCATGCACATATTCATGTGAGAGTGCACATCTTCTTTGAAACCTTCCCATAAGAAACCACCCAAGAGAGTATGATATGCTTTGATAAAACCAATGGGTTTGGAAAGCAGGATCTCATAGGTGGCATCTAGTAATCTCTCCTTGAGCTTGGAGTCACTAACCAACAAAATGAGATTATATAAATAGATGACTCCATCAACCACCTTGAACCTTTCATCCTTTACTTCCCCATCAAGAACGCCCCATGTGAAAAGGTCCTTGGAGTATTCCATCATGAGCTAGGAATCCCAATAATGATCCAACCTCTCCAAGAATGACAACACTGTAGAGGTCTGAAATGTAGCCCTTGTCTCCTCATGGCTCCCACTTTTTACATCCTTGATATCAAAATCACATGTTGGACCATCATAATCTTCCCCTTGCTGCCCCATTTTTAGCTGATCTTGCACAAGACAAGATTGGAGCACATGGAAATCAACTTCCCCTCGGAAAGTCCTTGTTTTCCAAAACCTCCTCCTTTTGGCCCATGTATACAAGAGGGTTAAGATCCCCCTGCCATCTTCAGAAATCTCCTTTTTTAATGAAAAGATCATGGGCAGCCCCAAATATATGGATTGGACACGTGTCCTCACGCTCATGCCATCATAGATCTCTAATTTCTCCTTTCTCAGTGCATATTTCTGAGTGGGAGTTTGCAATGCCCCTTTCAGGAAATTGCTCATCCCTCTTCTGAGTTTATGAGAGATTCTCTGCACTGTGATAGCTTCTCCTAAGGCTCCCTCCTTAGCCAAGTATGAATATGATACCAATAGTTGAGAGAACACTTTATATTTCCTCCTATCAAGAGGTGCTCCTAGTAAAGTCCCTCCTTGCAAAGAGGTGTCCAAGCATAGAGTAGAATATTGCCAAGTATGAATATTGCCAAGTATGAATATTGATAGACTTGGCTGGGCTGGGGGATATAAAGCTAAATTCTTGAGATAGTTTCCCCTTGTTATTGTCATGTTGCCTTGTCGGCATCCAATATAAGCATCGACAGTTGCCAACCAAGGTCTACCTAAGATTAACGGGTGTCCATCTAGCCGGTTCTTTGGATTGATAACCAGGAAGTCAGCAGGGTATTCCAAGGAATCTACAGATACCATTACATCTTGTAGTGTACCTTTAGGTTTGACTACCGATCGGTCAGCCAATTCCAATAAGGTTGTTGTTGGTTCTAGTGATGTAATGCCAAGTTTTTTACAGGTGGTGGTTGTTAGGATATTTATTTCTACTCCCAAATCAATTAAGTCATTTGGAAACAATTGCCCATGGATTTGCACTGTCACTATGGGATTTCCTAGGTCTTCATATTTTACGGGTGTTTCCATTCCTGATAATAAGTCAAATAAAGTAACCGCTATTTGGACAGTTGGATTCGTGGTTGTTCTCCTCTTTGGCTTCTTTATACATAATTCCTTAATGGTTTTTGCATATATAGGAATGTCTTGGATAGCTTGGAGGAAAGGGATTTTTATACACAAATATTTTAATTCTCCCAAAAGATAAAAATTAGGATGTTCTAATGGGCATGGTATGATTAATCATTTTGGGAATGGCGGAGGGGAAGTTGTTACTTGTTGTTGATTTTGTTGTTGAACCTCCTTCTCTTTTTGTAATGTTTGTTCTACAGGTAACGGATCTTCAATATGAACGTTATTATTTCTCTCTGTTTCTACTATTCGCCCAGACCTTAATTGAAGGCCATTTCACTCCCTCAGTTCAGTTTCTAATTCTGGGGGTTCCATTATTTGGACAGACTGAACTGGCCTATTTTTTGGGTTTAGGTTGGGCTGGGCTGGGAGTTGTGGTCTTAAGTTGGTCTCGGGGTTTGTATAGGGAGCTGGTAGTGTAGCTTGAGAGAGAGGGATTGTTCCAGCTGGCTAATTTGTAGGTCTTTGCCAGTTTGACTGCCAATCTTGAATCTGCGAAGTAGAGGGGGACCATTGTGTTGGATAGTTATTATTTTTCCAAAACGGTAGGGAAAAAGGAAAACTAGGCCAATTAGTTTGATTTGTTTGATTTGGCCAAGATGTTGTATGGAATGGATGTTGTGACCAATTGGGGAAAGGTGGTTGATTTTTCCACATTCCACTATATTGTTGAGCACTATATTGAGGAGGCTGAAAAGAAGAAAATGGATTAGTTGGCATACCTGATGTGGAGTACTGAAAAGGTATGCTTTTGATCATTATTTCAGTGGCTTTTTAATAGAATTTGTGAACCTTTTTGATTGTCGTGGCTGCCATTGTTGATGCCGATTAAGCAGACATACCACTTCTGATTCTTCTTCTGCCTCCTTATAAACTTCTTTTAGGCCATGAAGTGAGGGACATCCTTCTGTAGGGTGATATTTCATGCAAATGGCACAAACTTTGATCACATCCAACGGGCACTCTCTGTGGCTGTGTTTCTTCCTGCATCTAGGACAGAATATCGCCAAATTTTTCTCTGCTTCTACTTGTTTCTGTTTGGCTTGCATAGTATCAAACTGCATTGTTAGAGTCCCAAGTATATCTATCTTAAAATCTTCCAGCAGGTTTCCAATCTCTGCACGAGTCACACCTTCATTATAGGTCTTGTTGTCTCTTGTAATCATATCACGTTCTGTTGATTTTAGCCTTTTGTTGCCCCTCGAACTCCTGATACAAAAATAAATAATGTTAGCATAAATTTCCTGATATATATCACCTTTTCCCATAATATTCAATGTTTCAACCCATTGATCTTTCATTCCCCTAAGTAATGTAGTTTTCAACACATTATCAAGTAAGGGTAAGGATGCATAAGGGGATCTCTGAAGATTGTATTGAAACCGTTCTACATATTCTTCCAAGGTTTCATTTGGTTTTGTTGTCATTTGGAATATTTCATCTTTTAGTTCCCGAGACCTACAATAATATTGATACTTATTTAAAAATGCATCTTTCATCTGATACCAATCAGTTATGACACCCCACCTAATCCCATAAACCATCGTAAGCCTGCCCCTTTTAATGTAGAAGGAAATAATTCTAGTTTTTTGGGATCGGTGGTATAATCATATCCCCTGCATAACACATCAAATTCAAACAAAAATGCATCTGGATCTTCTGATGTTAAGCCATGAAATGTGGGAATATGTTGAAGGGGAATGGCCTTCATAGGTGCATTAACTGCAGTATCTACTATAGGATATTATAACAGAGGTTTGTCAGTCATAAGTTATGATTTTGGTCTGGCCATTTGGTTTAAGATGTGCCAACATCCTTTTGGGATTCCAAGGAATTCTAGGCCGATCAGAAGGAGCAGGAATAGTCTTGATGACTTTCGATTCATAAAATAAGCATTCCTTGTTGATCCACTACAGTGTGTTTTGGGACCTTTGCATCACATGTAGTTTAGCAACATCATCATCCGGACTGCTTACTGTTGGGACTATTTCAATAGGAGATTTTGTCTCTTCGCCTCGCTCTTCCTTCACTTATTACTAGAGTTCCCTTCTTCTTGAGGGGAAATTATGTGATTTCACCCTTGGGAATCTTGCTCAATTCCCACTGCCCCACTCATATCTCAAAGAAAGGCTCATATGATGACCATGGTTTGAAGGGAACTATTAGGTTGTCTAGAGACAACTCTCCTAGGTCCTACTACTACTGAGATTCACCTTTAAGGATTTCTTGGCTATCAGTTGTCCAAGGGTCAGTGGTCCCTTAGGTTTTTCAATTTTAGGAGGAATTTTTTTTTGCTTAGTTGGTCTATTCATTCAAGAAAATAAGCCTTCATTCGTACCTAAAGAAAGAAGCTTACCTACTTCTATTGTGAAGTGGGCTGTGAGAAAGTGTGTTTCTTACCCGGTGCGTAGGTTCTTACCTTCTGTCTTTAATACCCAATTATTCGCAAGCAGAATAAAATCAATTGTGCATCACTCCTTTTAAATGCCATACACTCTCCACGGCAACGATGCAAAAATTTTGGAGCATAAAATGGTATCTTTTAAACACCTAATTAGCCTACATTAATTGTCAATCTGGGAGCGATTTTTTATTTCAAGAGTGTACTCTGTTTGAAGCTGCAATTAACTAAGAGTAATGCTATGAAGATGTAGTAAAGAATTCTAAATACAAGAGTAAACAGATGCTTTTAAAGAAATATAATTACAGTAACATAAATGGAAATGCTCTGAAATCAATCTGAAAACCATCGATCAGCAATACAATAGCAGTAAATCCTTCCCTTAGAAATCGATGCAACTGAAATCACACTAAGGCAAGATAACCAATCTGGGAACTTGGAAGCAGTAACCAGTGTCCTCTATAGTTGGTGGTCTTGTTCTTAAAGAAATAAAAATGAAATCAAACTCAATCTAAAAGGAACTTCAAAGGCTAGAAAGGAATAGCAACTTGTAATTCCTATGCATACACAGCAATTGTAACCAATCTATCTGCTAATTTGAAGCTATGAATCAGAAATGAACAGTAAACATAAATGGAGTAACAACATGAATTGAACAACAATTATAAACTTAACGCAATCAACCAACTAATCTTGTTGACAGCCAATACTACAAAATAATCAATTATAACGAATCATAAATCAATAGAACAACAACTCGAATTGAATATAGAACAAAAAAGCTTTGTAAAGATAGCAAGGTAAATAAACAGCGAATACACTTCTTGCAAATGATAAAAAAACAGTGCAGTTCGTTATTGCTTCAACTCAACAGCAATCAATCAAACTCTGTAATCATAATAAACTTAATTGAGACTTCACACAAGAGTATGGAAAGATTAGAAATACAAACAACAGGGTAATTCCACCAGAGCCGGGCCCTAAGCACCAGTGAAACACTGCTGGGCTACTTCAGAACTTGAGAGATGAAATGAAACGAGTCTTTAATATTAATCGAACATAAAGTATTGTAGAGACCGCTCTCTTAAAGTCGAGAGTCAATAAAACACAATATTACAGAGGAAATGTTTTGAATACAAGAATCTCTGACCCCTTTAATCACTAAAGGCATTTCCTTATATATCAGACCTTGACAGAGAAGACGAGGAATAATATGAGGCTTGAACAGCGATCCCTCAGGATCGAAGGATCCTGAGGGATTCGCTTCCCTTCATTTAGTTATCATATGGTTTACTTTGGCAGAAGCCGAGTTGTCCCCTGCCTTTTCCTAGTGATGCGTTCGGATTTCCTTGTCTTTAGCAGGATTTGGTCTAACGCTGGTGGAATAGCAGTTGCATTCATCTCAGCCTCACCTTTGGTACAACTGTTCACTTCGTCTAATTCCTGTTTTATCAACAAAAGGTAATCTTTAGTCATCTTTTTACAATAAACATAAACCTTGCTAATTCTACCATAATTCTTATAATAAATTACCTTCCCAAGGTAAAAAGGAGTATGTCTATAGTAAAAGAATGAGAAGATACACAGTAATTTCATACCTTTCCACGCCCAACATCTCAGTTGTGGTAGAGAAATGGAGGAATAATGAACACCAAAGAAAGGATAACTCTGAGTGATTTCTGGGAGTAGAATCTCAATCATGAGACTGCTTAATTCTGTAATGTTCTAAATATGGAATTTTTGATGAATTTGAAATTAATAGAATAATTTAAGGTATTCTGCATTTGAGATGCAGCAATATTGACTTGATAAATTATTAAATCACTTAACCTTCCATAAAATATGCAGCAACAAATTTATACAACATTTGATAGACCAAAAGGTGGGGGAAAATAATGATTTAGGCCCTAAAATGTATGTATTCAGAGATCTGCGTAAAAATAAGATGGGAAAGTAGTTTTATCTGATATCTAGGGTTATGAGGGACTCCCATGTCAAATTTTAGCTAAAAAAATTCATTTTTCTATGTTAAACAGTTCCTCCTTTCCTAACTAGGCTAGAAAACCCTGATTTCCCATGACCTGGAGTATGCAGAAATTTACTAAAGCACAAGAGCATAATTTACTGAAGGGTTTAACTACAATAGGGTCTGAACGTTGATAAATCAGATCAGTAGGATAGCTCGTACATTTTATAGAAAAAATGATGATATAATACAGGAGAAATCCTCAGAAATGAGGTGCTACACCCATGATAAAAGACTGCATAACCATGAAAATATTATTTTTAGGGCTGAAGCAGTAGTTTATTAATTCTCTAGATCTATATCAGATATTTACATAAAAATTTAGATCCAATACAGATCCATGTACAAGAAAGGTTGATCTATACATCCCCCATGGAGTTTTGCCCAAAAAATGAAGCACCAGAAGTAGATCTGAGATCTAAGAATGTAGATCTGCAAAATGATTCAGAAATTTCTGAATATTACAATGGTATAGTAGATTAGATCTGAAACAAACATGGATTGGATGGACAATCCATGGATCACTACAGTGAAAGGAATAATCCCAACACCGGAGACCTGTCCTCCAAAATGCAAGCAAAACACCCTGCAGCTGTAGATCTGCAAATATCATTGTCCAGGGAGAGGAACAACATTGTAGCTTCTGAGAATTGTTTGGCCTAATTCCAAGGTGTAGATCTGAAGCAAAATCATATAATGAACTATTCTAGGAGGTTAAAAGACACACTCAATGAGAAGATCCACTACTATCATCTAGATCTGAGAAAATCTAGCCCTCCACTTGCTGCAACTCACAAGACAGCTCAACCCTCAATAGGAGAAGCACTGTAAATGTAAGGTGAAGCTTGGCCCAAGCCTGATAGTGGAAAATTTATAAAAATTCTCCTCCAAGAGCTTCTCAAGGAAGGAGGTGGGATTCCTGAACAGGAAGTCCCAACAAGGGATGTCTAAGCAGACAGACCTTCAGAAATAATAATCTTCAACAACCTTTTCCTTGCTACCCTCCTCTTCCTTTTATAAGATAGGAGTCTTTCTAAACCCTAAGCCACCTTGAATCACTTAACCCTTTTCACATTAGATCCTCCTTCTAGAACTGTGATGTCCCTCCAAGAGGTTCAATGCATCTATACTGCGCTGTTTGACTTGGTCAAAGATGACCGATTCTTGTGATATAGACCCATTCACACCTGCAAGATATAATTTACATAGCCCAGATATGTCTCTGTTCACATAGGCATTGATTTATTCTTGTTTTTTAGGAGTTTTACATGTCCTCCTTTACAATTTATTCATTAATCATGAAAAGCAAAATAAACAAGGCAAAATTAATATTCCTATTAGGTGCAGCTAATTTAGGAATATTACAGTCTCCCCCTTCCAAATCATTGCTTAATAAAAGAGAAGCGCAAGAGTATAAAAAACATCTCCTTCTTCTCTTGTGGCCTCCTCATCAAATAGTCTCCTCCATTGCTTTGAGTTTTTACCATGATATTTTTGCCCCCAATGGTCCTTCCTCAATGTGCAAGTTGGCCCTTGGTGAGTGACCCCAATGGCTCTCATCATGAAAGAATGGAAGGTTGTTTTGGAAGCCCTCTTACTGCTCCATGGACTCCTTAAGATATAAGTGATGACAATCATGGGGATTTTCATGATTCATGAAAGATTCCCATCTCCATGCTAGCATCCAAATGAAGTGGATCACCTCCCATCTTGTTAATCCATAGAAAAAATCCTCTCCAATACATATGATAGGCATGTCCTCAAAAATCATATGGCTCACTCTACAAAGAAACAAGTGATCTATCATAGTGGCCATACAACATCTCATGCTACCATTGAAGCATGAAATGCAAAATGAACGGAGAACTCCTTCCCCCAAGGGCACATCCAACAAGTGTGCCTCCCTTCCAACTATGCCCCCAACAAATATAAGGACATTTCCAGCTTGAGGGATCATGATTAGAATCATGCTAGTTGCCATGTATGATAAATGAGAAGGAAGATGTTCCCTCATGTGCAACCAACGCAGTTTTATCCTCAACTACCATAGAATAGAATATGTCAAGTGCCTTCCCCCACACTTTTTTGTTGCAATATCTTTTCTGAATGCTTGGAGGAAATGCATCATAATAGGTGTAAAGGAATCACACCATGAAGAATAGAATAGATTTCCAAGATCCTCCAAGGAATGACCTACATCAACATGGTTCATGGCCATGGGTAGCCCTTGAAACCCATCATGAATAGTGCCCCATCTTGGCACAATATCCTGCAAATGAGTGTTAGAAAAATATAAGCATATAGGAGATACATTATAATGCTTAGAAAGACAAGCCTCTCTATATACTTTCTTTACATTATTGGGGTAACTCATGGATGAGTTCCCTCTCACACTCAGTGGGTAAGGAGATGTGAATGATGGCTCTTCCCAAGAGCTATGTTCCTCCTCCTCTACCAATTAATCCATGCACATATTCATGTGAGAGTGCACCTCTTCTTTGAAACCTTCCCATAAGAAACCACCCAAGAGAGTATGATATGCTTTGATAAAACCAATGGGGTTGGAAAGCAGGATCTCATAGGTGGCATCTAGTAATCTCTCCTTGAGCTTGGAGTCACTAACCAACAAAATGAGATTATAGAAATAGATGACTCCATCAACCACCTTGAACCTTTCATCCTTTACTTCCCCATCAAGAACCCCCCATGTGAAAAGGTCCTTGGAGTATTCCATCATGAGCTAGGAATCCCAATAATGATCCAACCTCTCCAAGAATGACAACACTGTAGAGGTCTGAAATGTAGCCCTTGTCTCCTCATGGCTCCCACTTTTTACATCCTTGATATCAAAATCACATGTTGGACCATCATAATCTTCCCCTTGCTGCCCCATTTTTAGCTGATCTTGCACAAGACAAGATTGGAGCACATGGAAATCAACTTCCCCTCGGAAAGTCCTTATTTTCCAAAACCTCCTCCTTTTGGCCCATGTATACAAGAGGGTTAAGATCCCCCTGCCATCTTCAGAAATCTCCTTTTTTAATGAAAATATCATGGGCAGCCCCAAATATATGGATTGGACACGTGTCCTCATGCTCATGCCATCATAGATCTCTAATTTCTCCTTTCTCAGTGCATATTTCTGAGTGGGAGTTTGGAATGCCCCTTTCAGGAAATTGCTCATCCCTCTTCTGAGTTTATGAGAGATTCTCTGCACTGTGATAGCTTCTCCTAAGGCTCCCTCCTTAGCCAAGTATGAATATGATACCGATAGTTGAGAGAACACTTTATATTTCCTCCTATCAAGAGGTGCTCCTAGTAAAGTCCCTCCTTGCAAAGAGGTGTCCAGGCATAGAGTAGAATATTGCCAAGTATGAATATTTCCAAGTATGAATATTGATAGACTTGGCTGGGCTGGGGGATATAAAGCTAAATTCTTGAGATAGTTTCCCCTTGTTATTGTCATGTTGCCTTGTCGGCATCCAATATAAGCATCGACAGTTGCCAACCAAGGTCAACCTAAGATTAACGGGTGTCCATCTAGCCGGTTCTTTGGATTGATAACCAGGAAGTCAGCAGGGTATTCCAAGGAATCTACAGATACCATTACATCATTTAGTGTACCTTTAGGTTTGACCACCGATCGGTCAGCCAATTCCAATAAGGTTGTTGTTGGTTCTAGTGATGTAATGCCAAGTTTTTTACAGGTGGTGGTTGTTAGGATATTTATTTCTACTCCCAAATCAACTAAGGCATTTGGAAACAATTGCCCATGGATTTGCACTGTCACTATGGGATTTCCTGGGTCTTCGTATTTTATGGGTGTTTCCATTCCTGATAATAAGCCAGATAAAGTACCGACTATTTGGACAGTTGGATTGGTGGTTGTTCTCCTCTTTGGCTTCTTTATGCATAATTCGTTATTGGTTTTTGCATATATAGGAATGTCTTGGATAGCTTGGAGGAGAGGGATTTTTATACACAAATTTTTTAATTCTCCCAGAAGATCAAAATCAGGATGTTCTAATGGGTGTGATATGATTAATAATTTTTGGAATGGTGGAGAGGAAGTTGTTTCTTGTTGTTGAATTTGTTGTTGAACCTCCTTCTCTTTTTGTAATGTTTTTTCTACAGGTAACGGATATTTAATATGAACATTATTATTTCTCTCTGTTTCTACTATGCGCCCAGACCTTAATTGAAGGTCATTACACTCCCTCAGTTCAGTTTCTAATTCTCGGGGTTCCATTATTTGGACAGACTGAACTAGCCTATTGTTTGGGTTTGGGTTGGGCTAGGTTGGGAGTTGTGGTCTTAAGTTGGTCTGGGGGGTTTGTATAGGGAGTTGGCAGTGTAGGTTGAGAGAGAGGGATTTTTCCAGCTGGATGATTTGTAGGTCTTTGCTAGTTTGACTGCTAGGCTTGACTCTATGAAATAGAGGGGGACCATTGTGTTGGATAGTTATTATTTTTCCAAAACGATGGGCAAAAAGGAAAACTAGGCCAATTAGTTTGATTAGTTTCATTTGGCCATGATGTTGTAGGGAATGGCTATTGTGACCAATTGGGGAAAGGTGGTCAATTTTGCCACATTCCATTGTATTCATGAGCATTGTATTAAGGAGGCTGAAAATAAGAAAATGGATTAGTTGGCATACTTGATTGTCGTGGCTACCATTTTTGACGTTGATTAAGAAGAAATACCACTTCCGATTCTTCTTCTGCCTCCTTATAAACTAATTTTAGGCCAGGAAGCGAGGGACATCCTTCTGTAGGGTGATCTTTCATGCAAATGGCGCAAAATTTGATTACATCCAGCGGGCACTCTTTGTGGCTGTGTTTCTTCCTGCATCTAGGACAGAATATCGCCAAATTTTGCTCTTCTTTTTCTTGCTTTTTTTTGGCTTGCATAATGTCAAACTACGTTGTTAGAGTCACAAGTATATCTGTCTTAAAATCTTCCAGCAGGTTTCCAATATTTGCACGAGTCACACCTTCATTATAGGTCTTGTTGTCTCTTGTAATCATATCACGTTATGCTGATTTTAGCCTTGTGTTTCCCCTCGAACTCTTGATACACAAATCAATGATGTTAGGATAGCTTTCCTAATATATATCACCTTTTCCCATAATATTCAATGTATCAACCCATTGATCTTTCATTCCCCTAATTAATGTATTTTTCAGCACATTATCAGGTAAGGGTAAGGATGCATAAGGAGATCTCTGAAGATTGTATTGAAACCGTTCCACATATTCTTTCAAGGTTTCATTTGGTTTTGCTGTCATTTGGAATCTTTCATCTTTTAGTTCCCGAGACCTGCAATAATCTTGATACTTATTTAAAAACACAGCTTTCATCTGATCCCAATCAGTTATGACACCCCCACCTAATCCCATAAACCATTGTAAGGCTTCTCCTTTTAATGTAGAAGGAAATAGTTTTAGTTTTTGGGGATCGGTGGTATAATCATATCCCCTGTATAACACATTGAATTCAAAAAAAAATGCATCTAGATCTTCTGATGTTAAGCCATGAAATGTGCGAATATGTTGAAGGGGAATGACCTTCATAGGTGCATTGACTACAGTATCTACTATAGGATATTGCAGCATAGAGGTTTGCTCGGGTGTCTGCTGGTTCTTGTTTTGGTTCTGGGCCATTTGGTCAAAGATGTGCCAATACCCTTCTCGGATCTCAAGGGAATTTCTAGGCTGACTAAAATGAGTAGGAATGGCCTTGACAACACTTCCATGGTCTGGAACAATAAGTATTCCTTGTTGACCTACTGTTTGAGGTGATTCAGGACCTTGGTTTTGAATGACTTTAACAACACTTCCCTTATCTGGACTTCTTACTATTTGGGATATTTTAATAGGAGATTTTCGGTCTCTTGTTTCTCTTGTTTCCCCTTCTCCTTCACGGAGATTACTAGAGATCCCTTCTTGAGGGGAAATTATGCAGGGATTCTCAATTTCTTGGGAATCTTGCTCAATTCCCTCTGTTTGACTGTGTATCTTAGAAAAGGCTTCATATGGTGACTCTGTGGCCTGAAGGGAACTAGTAGGCTGTCTAGAGATAGATTTTCTAGGTCCTACTAATGGCTGAGATTTAGTCCTTTTAAGGATTTCATCAATAAAATTTTTCCACCCAAGGGTCACCGGTCCCTTAGGTTTTTCAATTTTAGGACGAATTTTGTTTTTCTTAGCTGGTCTATTCATTCAAGAAAACAAGCCTTCATTCCTGCATAAAGAGAGAAGCTTACCTATTTCTGCTGTGAAGCGGGCTATGAGAAAGTGTGTTTCTTGCCCGGTGCGCAGGTTATTACCTTCCGTCTTTAATACCCAATTATTTGCAAGCAGAAAAAAAATCAATTGTGCATCACTCCTTTGAAATGGCATACACTCTCCCTGGCAACGGTGCCAAAATATTGGAGCATAAAAAGGTATCTTTCAAACACCTAATTAGCCTACATTAATTATCAATCCAGGAGCGACTTTTTATTTCAAGAGTGTACTCTGTCTGAGGCTGCAATTAACTAAGAGTAATGCTATGAAGATGTAGTACAAAATTCTAAATACAAGAGTAAACAGATACTTGTAAAGAAATCTAATTACAGTAACATAAATGGAAATGCTCTGAAATCTTAACTACATCAATCCGCAAACCATCGATTAGGGATAGTGTAACAATAACTCCTTCCCTTAGAAATCGAGGCAACTGAAATCACACTGAGGCAAGATAAAAGCTAACCAACTGGGAACTTGGAAGCCAACAAGAACTTCGTTGTCCTCTATAGTTGGTGGTCTTGTTCTTAAAGCAATCAAAATGAAATCAAACTCAAACTACTTGTCGATGAAAATAATCGAAAGGAATTTCAAAGGCTACAAAGGAACAACAACTGTGAATTCTATGTATACATAGCAACTGTAACTCCACCCATCTACTGATCTTAAGCCATGAATCGGAAATGAACAAACAAATAGAAATGGAACATCAACACGAATTGAACAAAAATTATAAACTTAATGCAATCAAGAAACTAATCTCAATACTCCAATCCTTTCGATAGCCACTACTACAAAACAGTCAATTATAACGAATCATAAACAAATAGAACAACAACTAGAATTGATTATAGAACAGCAAAGCTTTATAAGGATAACAAGGTAAATAAACAGCGAATACACTTCTCGCAAATGATAAAATAGCAGTGCAGTTCGTTAATTCTTCATAATGAATCAACAACAATCAATCAACTCTGGAATCGTAATAAACTGAAACACGAATTCACACAACAGTAAGCAAAGATTATAAATACAAACAGTAGGGTAATTCCACCAGAGCCGGTCCCTTAACACCAGTGAAACACTGTTTGGCTACTTCAGAACTTAAGAGATGAAATGGAATGAGTTTTTGATATTAATCGAACATAAATTATTACAGAGACCACTCTCTTAAAGCCGAGAGTCAATAAAACACAATATTACAGAGGAAAATGTTTTGAATACAAGAATCTCTTACCCCTTTAATCACTAAAAGTGTTGCCTTATATATCAGACCCTAACGGACAAGACAAGGAATAAGATGAGGCTTGAACAACGATCCCTCAGGATCAAAGGATCCTAAGGAATTCGCTTCCCTTCATTTAGTTATCATATGGTTTACTTTGACCAAAACCGAGCTATCCGCTGCCTTTTCTTAGTGATGCATTCAGATTTCCTTGTCTTTGGCGGGATTTGGTCTAACACTGGTGGAACATCTGTTGCATTAATCTCAGCCTCGCCTTTGGAATAGCTGTTCACTTCGTCTAATTCCTGTTTTATCAACAAAAGGTAATCTTTAGTCATATTTTTACAATAAACATAAACCTTGCTAATTCTACCATAATTCTTATAATAAATTACCTTTCTAAGGTAAAAAGGATTATGTCTATAGTAAAAGAATGAGAAAATACACAGTGATTTCATACCTTTTCCACTGCCCAACATCTGCTGTAGGGAGAATGGAGGAATACGAGTCACCAAGAAAGGATACCTTGAGTGATTTCCTTGGGGAGTAGGAATCTCAATCATGGAGATTCGAAGTGCACTTGTGTAATGTTCCAAATCTGGAATTTCTACAACAATGAGAATACCCTAAGGTATTCCAGATTTGGAGATGCAGCAATATGACTGATAAATGATGTTAAATCACTTAACCTTCCATAAAATATGCAGCAACAAATTTATACAACATTTGATAGACCAAAAGGTGGGGGAAAATAATGATTTAAGCCCCCAAAACGAATGTATTCAGAGATCTGCATAAAAATAAGATGGGAAAGTGGTTGGATATGATATCTAGGTTTATGAGGGACTCCCATGTCAAATTTCAGCAAAAAAAAATGTGTTTTTCTATGTTAAATAGTTCCTCCTTTCCTAACTAGGCTAGAAAAACCTGATTTCCCATGACGTGGAGTATGCAGAAATTTACTAAAGCATAGGAGCATAATTTACTGAAGGGTTTAGATGAAATAGGGTCTGAAAATTGATGAATCATATCAGGATAGCCCGTACATTTTATAGAAAAAATAATGATATAATACAGAGAAACTTTAAAATGAGGTGCTACACCCATGATAAAAGATCGCATAACCATGAAAATATTATTTTTAGGGCTGAAGCAAGTATTTTATTAATTCTCTAGATCTATATCAGATATTTACATAAAAATTTAGATCCAATACAGATCCATGTACAAGAAAGGTTGATCTATACATCCCCCATGGAGTTTTGCCCAAAAAATGAAGCACCAGAAGTAGATCTGAGATCTAAGAATGCAGATCTGCAAAATGATTCAGAAATTTCTGAATATTACAATGGTATATTATATTAGATCTGAAACAAAAATGGATTGGATGGACAATCCATGGATCACTACAGTGAAAGGAAGAATCCCAACACCGGAGACCTGTCCTCCAAAATGCAAGCAAAACACCCTGCAGCTGTAGATCTGAAAATATCATTGTCCAGGGAGAGGAACAACATTGTAGCTTCTGAGAATTGTTTGGCCTGATGCCAAGGTGTAGATCTGAAGCAAAATCATATAATGAACTGTTCTAGGAGGTTAAAAGACACACTCAATGAGAAGATCCACTACTATCATCTAGATCTGAGCAAATCTAGCCCTCCACTTGCTGCAACTCACAAGACAGCTCAACCCTCAATAGGAGAAGCACTGTAAATGTAAGGTGAAGCTTGGCCCAAGCCTGATAGTGGAAAATTTATAAAAATTCTCCTCTAGTTGCTTCTCAAGGAAGGAGGTGGGATTCCTGAACAGGAAGTCCCAACAAGGGATGTCTAAGCAGACAGACCTTCATAAATAATAATCTTCAACAACCTTTTCCTTGCTACCCTTTTCTTCCTTTTATAAGATAGGAGTCTTTCTAAACCCTAAGCCACCTTGAATCACTTAACCCTTTTCACATTAGATCCTCCTTCTAGAACTGTGATGTCCCTCCAAGAGGTTCAATGCATCTATACTGCGCTGTTTGACTTGGTCAAAGATGACCGATTCTTGTGATATAGACCCATTCACACCTGCAAGATATAATTTACATAGCCCAGATATGTCTCTGTTCACATAGGCATTGATTTATTCTTGTTTTTTAGGAGTTTTACATGTCCTCCTTTACAATTTATTCATTAATCATGAAAAGAAAAATAAACAAGGAAAAATTAATATTCCTATTAGGTGCAGCTAATTTAGGAATATTACAGTCTCCCCCTTCCAAATGCTGCTTGTCCTCAAGCAACTGCAAGGGTGCTAAAAAATCTCTCCTTCTTCTCTTGTGTCCTCCTCATCAAATAGTCTCCTCCATTGCTTTGAGTTTTCTGCAATATTTTTGTCCCCCAATGGTCCTTCCTCAATGTGCAAGTTGGCCCTTGGTGAGTGACCCCAATGGCTCTCATCATGAAAGAATGGAAGGTTTTTTTGGAAGCCCTCTTACTGCTCCATGGCCTCCTTAAGATATAAGTGATGAAAATCATGGGGATTTTCATGATTCATGAAAGATTCCCATATCCATGCTAGCATCCAAATGAAGTGGATCACCTCCCATCTTGTTAATCCATAGAAAAAATCCTCTCCAATACATATGATAGGCATGTCCTCAAAAATCATATGGCTCACTCTACAAAAAAACAAGTGATCTATCATATGGGCTATACAAAATATCATGCTACCATTGAGTTATTGAATGCAAAAAGAACGAGAACTCCTTCCCCAAGGGCACATCCAAGTAAGTGTGTGCCTCCTTCCAACTATTCTCCCAACAAATATAAGTATTTCCAAATTTTTGAGGGATCATGATTAGAATCATGCTAGTTTCCATGTATGATAAATGAGAAGGAAGATGTCTCCTCACAGCAACGAACGTGCTTTATCCTCAACTACCATAGAATAGAATATGTCAAGTGCTCCCTTCCCCACACTTTTTTGTTGCAATATCTTTTCTGAATGCTTGGAGGAAATGCATCATAATAGGTGTAAAGGAATCACACCATGAAGAATAGAATAGATTTCCAAGATCCTCCAAGGAATGACCTACATCAACATAGTTCATGGCCTTGGGTAGCCCATGAAACCCATCATGAATAGTGCCCCATCTTGGCACAATATCCTGCAAATGAGTGTTAGAAAAATATAAGCATATAGGAGATACATTATAATGCTCAGAAAGACAAGCCTCTCTATATAATTTCTTTACATTATTGGGGTAACTCATGGATGAGTTCCCTCTCACACCCAGTGGGTAAGGAGATGTGAATGATGGCTCTTCCCAAGAGCTATGTTCCTCCTCCTCTACCAATTAATCCATGCACATATTCATGTGAGAGTGCACCTCTTCTTTGAAACCTTCCCATAAGAAACCACCCAAGAGAGTATGATATGCTTTGATAAAACCAGTGGGTTTGGAAAGCAGGATCTCATAGGTGGCATCTAGTAATCTCTCCTTGAGCTTGGAGTCACTAACCAACAAAATGAGATTATAGAAATAGATGACTCCATCAACCACCTTGAACCTTTCATCCTTTACTTCCCCATCAAGAACCCCCCATGTGAAAAGGTCCTTGGAGTATTCCATCATGAGCTAGGAATCCCAATAATGATCCAACCTCTCCAAGAATGACAACACTGTAGAGGTCTGAAATGTAGCCCTTGTCTCCTCATGGCTCCCACTTTTTACATCCTTGATATCAAAATCACATGTTGGACCATCATAATCTTCCCCTTGCTGCCCCATTTTTAGCTAATCTTGCACAAGACAAGATTGGAGCACATGGAAATCAACTTCCCCTCGGAAAGTCCTTGTTTTCCAAAACCTCCTCCTTTTGGCCCATGTATACAAGAGGGTTAAGATCCCCTTGCCATCTTCAGAAATCTCCTTTTTTAATGAAAAGATCATGGGCAGCCCCAAATATATGGATTGGACACGTGTCCTCACGCTCATGCCATCATAGATCTCTCCTTTCTCCTTTCTCAGTGCATATTTCTGAGTGGGAGTTTGCAATGCCCCTTTCAGGAAATTGCTCATCCCTCTTCTGAATTTATGAGAGATTCTCTACACTGTGATAGCTTCTCCCAAGGCTCCCTCCTTAGCCAAGTATGAATATGATACCGATAGTTGAGAGAACACTTTATATTTCCTCCTATCAAGAGGTGCTCCTAGTAAAGTCCCTCCTTGCAAAGAGGTGTCGAGGCATAGAGTAGAATGTGGATGTAGATAGACAGATTTGCCCCTACCTTTAATGCATAGGTCCTCTTGTCTTCTTTATGCTTCCAAGCTCTAAAGTGGAGAAGGGTTCATGTTCTCCACCTTGTGATGCCCTTCCTCCTCTTTTCTTCCTTCTATCTCCAAGATCTCATCATTTGACAATGATGTTACATGCTGCTCATGTGTCATACCAAGAGCCTTATGTGTGAGACCTTGTGAAACTCCTTGCAAGAGTGCAAGAGTTTCTTCCCTTGGAGAAAGTGCTCCAAATTCATCTTCATGAGGTGCTTGAGGTGCCTTTTTTGTGACTACGTTATCATCTACTACCTTCTCCTCCTCTTCAATAGCTGAAATTGTCTCATCATCAATGAGAAACCTTAGATCTTGGTCATATATTGAAGGAGAAATCTTCATGCTTTCCTCTTGAGAAGAGGACCCTTCATTCAAAGGAGATCTTGCCCTAGGCAAGGAATCAAACTAACTTACACATTATTTCATGGTCTTTAGAAATGGAGTTGGATTCATAGACCCTTCCAACTCATGCAAAAGATTTGACTGATAGGGTTTGATAGTGTCAACAGAAGATGTTACACATGGGGCTTCATCAAAATTCTCTATCAATATTGAAATAAACCTTGCATAAGTAGGTGTATTTGCATTCTTCAAGGAAAATGACTCAAAAAACCACCAAGAATATTCTTTACCTCCAAAGTGCAGCGCTGCTACTTTGATGGCTTCAATTTCTGAGACTTGATGTTGTTGCACAAAGTGGTTTAGCTCCTCCACCCAAACCTTGACTGGACATCTAGTTGATCCATCAAAGATAGATAGATAGAATCTACCCATTCCATGCTACTCCTCCTTTGTGACTTTACTCTCCTTGATCTTACAGAATCCTTGGAAGTTCAAGTTATCTTTCAAATCCTTGGATTGAGCTTCATACTCCTCCAAATACTCTCTAAGAGTCTCATTTTTTGGCACACCTCCTTTCTTCCTCTTCATGAAGGAATCACAGACAGAACATTGAAGCTTTGGAGATATGGCTAAGTGCACTAATACATGAGATGAGGATTCAAAATGTTCCTCGTGTATAGATATTGTAGATCTGATCAGAAGATCTTCTAGTTCTTGAAACTTCCTCGGAGTTTCACTGCTTCTTCTCTCTTCTTCTTGTACAACCTCCTTGGAGAGGTTCTTACTGGATATGAATAGTGATGAGAGTAAAATCATATTATTAATCATTCGGACCTTTCTCCTTGCTATACATCACTTTGGCTTGAAGCCACAGGCTGAGCCAAAAATCTTGCTCTGATACCACTGTAATGTTCCAAATATGGAATTTCTACAACAATGAGAATACCCTAAGGTATTCCAAAGTTGGATATGCAGAAATATGACTTATAAATGATTTTAAATCACTTAACCTTCCATAAAATATGCAGCAGCAACTTTATACAACGTTTTATAGACCAAAAGGTGGGGAAAAATGATGATTTAGGCCCTAAAACGTATGTATCCAGAGATATGCATACAAATAAGATGGGAAAGAGGTTGGATCTGATATCTAGGATTATAAGAGACTCCCATGTAAAATTTCAGCCAAAACAAATGTGTTTTTCTATGTTAAACAGTTCTTCCTTTCCTAACTAGGCTAGAAAACCCTGATTTCCCATAACATGGAGTATGCAGAAATTTACTAAAGCACGAGAGCATAATTTACTGAATGTTTTAGCTACAATAGGGTCTGAAAATTGATAAATCATATCAGTATCATAGCTCATACATTTTACAGAAGAAATAATGAGATAATATAGGAGAAATCCTCAGAAATGAGGTGCTACAACCATGATAAAAGACTGCATAACCATGAAAGCATTACCTTTGTTAGTCATCATTATTTTTCACTTTTTTTGATGACTATATTTGTTGTCCAGGTTTTCTAGAAACCAATTTCAAACAGTCAATTTGTCCTCTAGAAAACTCATTAGAGAAATTTTTTATCTTTTGCCCCCCTCTCTTAGATACTGTGATTGAAGTGGTCATCAAGCTGCTTAAAATCCTATCCTAGGTCAATAAAACTTCCCTGTCCATAACTATCACATCCTTGTAAAACCTTTTATATCTGATATCAAAAATCCTCCTATTTCACAAAACAATCTGTCCAAACATAAGTCAAGTTGTCCTTGTTACCTTCTCACTGACTGAAGTTACTATTTGATGACCTGAGTATGTCTAGGAAACCCTTTTAAAAAGTCATAACCAAATGTCCAAGTTAGGTGATGGTGCTTAGGATGAGTATCTTAGAAGGTCTGTGTCCTGTTAAGAACTCTATTTTTACTATCAGTCAAAGTATCTTGTCCTTCTATCTCGCAAAGCAAATCCTTTTGATATCCCTAGGTCATGCACCATCAAGTTGTCATGTGTTTTGTTTTAGCAAAGCTCAAAAAGTCAACTCAAGAAGAAACAGAGTAAATATGGTCCTATGACCAAAGAGAAAGTGATCAAACGAGTTCCAAAATTTATCCTCATAGTATAACAAGAAAAGGTTGCCAAAAGTCAAGTCATCTTATCCAGACGTCCCTGCAGGGGTGCCACAATGAAGGGCATAAATAAAAATTTGGCAAAGAAACTTTTCAAGGAAAGGATTCAAGTCAAAAAAGCTGACTGTTTTGAAATAAAGGAAATACAAGTCTGAAAGGAAGAGGTAAAAACTGGTTTATCTCTGCAAATAAAAGATACCCAAGAATGTCAAGAAATCATCCATCATGAAAAATAAGCACAAAGGGCTGAAAGACAATTCACCAAGCGCTCCATGTCACTCCACAAGGTATTTTTCTGTTCTTTCCAAGCATCTGGGCCATAACACTGGAAATCATCACTGTGTGATTAAAAATGACATTTCTTCCGGCAAAGGGACTCTTCCAACAATCTCTATGCATCAAGATGAAAAGAATGAAAAGGGAAACATATGTTTTTTCATAACCCTGCAACCTAGGCTGAAAATCATCAAGGTACTATCAACACCAATAAAGCTACAGTTACTGCAAAGAGAGTTAAACTAAGAGACACAAAGTAGATATATTGGAGTTTGAAATATCTTACCTGTTCATTATCTCCACAGTAAATTTCTGCAAAGGATAGTCTCAAGAAGATTGAGTAAAGGATGAACAAAGATTAAAGCGCCTCCTTTAATGATAAGAAGAGGGCACAGAGTTCTGTGAGTTACCCCTACAGGGTCAAATAAAGAACACATTTTATGGTTTGCAGACTCCCAGAAGTATTTAGGCATCAAAGTGAAAAGCATAAAAAGGGAACACCTGCCCTTTTTAGCCTAGAATCTAAACCATCAAAGACATTGTCATCACAAAGAAAGCTAAAGCTACTGCAAAAGAGAGTTATTCCTAAGACAGACACAACAGACATTTATCATTTGGAAATACATTACTTGCCCATGGGTTTCACAGTGAGACTCTATAAGAACATGTCTCATAAGCAAACTGGACTAAGGACAAAGTTGGTTGTAAAAAGGCCTCCTTCAATCATAAGCAGAGAGCCTAAGAAATTGTGTTTGCATTTCCTCCTTCAATCATAAGCAGAGGGCAAAGACACAGTTTTAAAGGATCTTCTTCAATAATGAACAGAGATAGGGCAAAAGCACAGGTTGTTTAAAGAGCCCAGATTTTGTTTGAAGTTCCTTCCTTCAAGCATAAATAGAGTGCCCACATAGTTTTAAAGAAGTCTCCTTCAATAAAAAGTAGAGGGAAAAGACTTAAGTTTAAAGAAGCCTCCTTCATGACAAGTAGAGGGCACAGTTTCTTATAAATTCCTCCTTCAATGATAATTAGATGGCAACCTATGAGGCCCGAGCACTCAAATACAGAAGAGAAGCTCAAAAGTCACAAGTGATGTTAGAAGAATACACGGGTGAGTATGTGGAAGATGATGAAGAAGAAGGGCCAGCATGAAAGAGACCTAAGACCATGGGTCTTAGAAGAGCATTGAAAATGCAGAAAGAAGAGGAATCAGCCCATGCACACAAATTCCCACTTGCAGAGCTACTTGCTCTAGAAATTGAAAATGATAAAGAGTCTTGTCTTGAGAGGGAAAATCAGGGTTTGGAAACCAAATTGGAGAAAGCTAACAAGGATTTGGGCCTACAAAGGAGAATGACCGAGCACTACAAGAAGTTGAATCAGGTTTCCCAAAGGGAACTCAAAGCTTCCCAAAGGAGACGCCCAGAGGAAAAACATGGAAAAGGCCTATCCCAGCTTGGAATTCTTGCTCAAGCTTCATTGCATGTTTCTAAAAACCTTTATGGTGTTTACTCAGCAAAATTGGGCATTTTTGGACACATTGTTGTTTTTTGTGAATTTTAGGCCTAAAAGCATAAAATCATGGGTCCCTTAACTTTTTCTCGGAGTATCCTCAACTAAATAAAATTATATTTTTGGATTCCTTGACATCAAAGGAACATGCTCAGAAATTTTCAGATCAAATGAAGTTGTTTTGGTCGCTCAAAAAGGCCAAAAACAACCATTTTTTACCTTTCCACCCCTAATATCAGTAGGTCCTACACTCCTGGGTTTTTTCATTGTTTCTAATTTTTGAATAAATTATTTGAATCATATTGGAAAAAATAAAGTATTTTTGGAAAGTAGACATCCGTATCTTTCCAACGAGCAATCACGGGACTCATTTTGACATCGGGAAGTCCGCCAAAACTGCACTACAAAACAAACCTTTTTCTAGTGCTATGCTCCTGTAGATTTTGCTAAAAAGCAGTTTTTTGAGTGATGACTGGGCAAAATGTCCGTTAAGCAAGTTTTTATTATGTGTTAGGCCTTAAAAGTGATTCTTTTTTGCTATTTTTGTCTGAAAATATATTTTTGAAGGATATTTTGTGCCTTGGACCTTGTTAGGCCTCAAGGACAGTTTTAGATATTTATTTTTGGTCAATGGCCTTCTAGTTGCTCTAGGTGGGTTTCCTCCTCTTTGGCTTATATAAAAAAAGAGGTTTCATTGTAACAAGGAGGTAGAACTTGATATATTGAGAGAAATATATAGCATTATGAGTTTGGAAGAAATATTTTTTTATGAAGTGGATGATGTCTTGCTTGGCTTGATGGTTGAGGAGCATTGTGTGCAGGATTCCATGGCTTGGTGAATGGTGATGTTTCTCTGATTTTTTTATGTTTCCTTTTTTTCATTAATGTTACATACTTCTTATTTGTTTTAGATCTGAAAATTATATGTTGAGACATGCTCATGGAAGCACCTCAAACATCTTGCATGTTACAGCTTTGATGTTTTCCTCTTCTTGATCATTTCTAAAGGATTCTTAACTGCCCTTTAGGGTCCATCAAGAAATTGTTATTTGTTTCATTTATGGTCAGTATGTTTTGATATCTTGTATGATATAAGGTATGCCCTGCTTACTTATAGTTTCTCAAAACTCCATTTCTGAAATCTTTCTATGAAATATTGGTTGTTTTAGTTAAGTCAAAGAGGTCTTGTTCGATCTTGCCCTTTGTCCATTCTTGCAAACTTATTTTAGAGTTCTCGATAGCTCAAGATATTCTGTTTAGGAGTTCCCTCTTCATAGATTGATTTTTTTTTTTATCTTATTTGTTTTCCCAATAGCTGAAGGTGATTTTCTAGAGTTAGAGGTTCTTATGCTTCTATGTATCGCCAGATTGTTTATCTTTCATATGTATCAGTTTGATTTTTATTCATAGATATTTATGGTTTTCCCTACCTCATGAGTATCTACTTTAAAACTATATATGTTTAAGATCTCTTTGTCTTTCACAAACTTAATGTTCATTTCAGTTCACTTTCACCCAAAGAATCCATTTACCTTGACTAAATAGGCCCTGTAGTACACCTTGTCCACCATTTAGACATTCTTGAATTTATCTGACCCCATAGCCCTATTGATTTGATGAGATCTCTTTGTATTTGTCCTTTTTGATCAGTTTACCTCAAAAAAACCAAAAAGAAACCAAAATATACTTAACATCTAGCCTAAAATCAAACATACAAAGCAAACAAGTTCACATCCTTTGCATAATAGAGAGAGCCCTCTCTAAGTCGAAGAAGGCTATGTCCTAGGACTCCAAAGATTAGCCTTATGTTACCCTGTCATTTGGTTTACCAATTTTCCAAATTGCGGGACACTAACATAATGGCGATCACAGTGGGACCTTTCTTAGTTCATGACAATATGAATATCTTTCAAGACTCACGGAAAACCCCTGTCGAACTAAGCATGCTATCCTATTGATCCATCCCACCGCTCTCTAACATAATGGTGATCACAGTGGGAAGTTGAGTCAAAACATCATAGGTATCCCTTAGGAACTCTCAAAATCTTAGTCAAAATTAGAAGACTAAAGTATTGTCAAAAGAGTAGAATTTGGCTTTTTTCACAATTCTAGAAAAATGATGACTCAGCTGTAGGACACTCTCACAAACCCTAGGGCTAAATATAAGAAACTCAGAAAACCACAAAACATCCTTAGATTGGTTTTTTTTGTCAGTATTGGTGGTGGACCATACACATATATCCTCAAAACAACAAAAAATATCCACCTGGCGACTCCACAACTCTCAATAGACCTAAAGACTCCACTGGAGGAAGAACCTAAAACATGACCAGTCATCCTAGAAATAAAGAGCACTCAGGCCTTAGTTAGATTCAAGAAATTATTTTTTTTATCTATAACTATGTTCTATCCTACTTTGAGCCTGATCAAGAATACACTAATGAGATCTACATTGATCATTGGAAGGATATCAAGCCTCGAAAAAATAAGCGTCAAATTTCAGACCATGTGTTGACTTATACACCTGTGCCTACCCCAAATTCACCTATGGAAGACCTAATGGAACATGAGCCTCATGCTACCTTTCCTGACCTTGCTGAAACCTCAAATAGTCATAAATCTCTTTTTACACTACCTGTATCCACAAAGGTCCCAGAAAGATACAAGCCTCTGATTTTACCTCCTATATTCCAAGCCCTCCCTGCAAATATTGCAAATAAATTACCCATATTTGATGGAGAAAGCTCAAAATTCATCACTGAAGAACGCATTCAAAATCCTGAGAATTTACTTGACCCTTTTGAAATAGAAGAAGATGATGTGCATATTAGAATGTTTTCCTTATCATTAGAAGGAAAAATTAAGAGTTGGTTTAAGGACCTTGCAGCTACAAGCATTATCAATTTTCATCAGTTCACTCAAATCTTCCTAGATATTTGGGTGGTCATGGGTAATAAAGTTCTCATCATAGAGGAATACAAGCATTTAAAAACACAACTAAGGGAGACAATACAAGACTTTTTAGGCAGGTTCAATAAATTATACCGTGCAATGCCTGCTAACATAAAGCCACCCCTCGAATGGGCTCTCTTGCACTACCCAAGTTCTTTTGACCCAAAGATGGTTTTCTGGATAAGAGAAAGAGATCCTTTGACCCTGGAGGAAATGCAAAGGATAGCAGTGGATGTGGAAGCCAACATACTATTAGGTTCCCATGATTTGGCTGATTGGAAAGCCAAATGACAGTGTAACATCAAACCAGTCTTTGGAGCCCAAGGACCTAGCCTTCCTAGACTCAGAGAGGGCTCTCTCTATTTGTGTAAGGGATATCTATGTGTTTGCTTATTGTGTTCTAATTTTAGGCTAGTTATGAAGTGGGTTTTTTGGTTTTGGTTTTTAGGTTGTGAGGGATGAAACTAATCAAAGATATAAGATAGGTAAAAATATGTCAGATCAACTGGGCTATGGGGTCGAAAAGGTCAAGAAATATTTCACATGGTGATACAAGGTTGTTGAAGGGCCGATTTGATTCGAGGTAAAATGGATCTTCGGGCAAAATGGAGTAAGATGGACATCAAGTTTGTGAATAACAAAGGATTTGAAGCACACATATTTTAATAGCTAGCATAAACATGGTAGGGAAAACCATTAATCATGAGAAATGTAACTTTAAGCTAATCAATGCATAGAAATAAGCATTCAAGCCATGCATAGAGATATATAACTCTCTAAATTTAGGAAATGGCTATTAGATTTTGGGGAAATACATTTAAGAAAGACAAACAAATCAAATCACTATGTCAGAATGCCTAAATACAATACTTAAAGCTATTGGGCACTTTGAAAACAAGATTGCATAGTCTTAGGCAAAGGGCAAGATCAGAACAAGACCTCCTTGGTTCAACAAATGACAATCTAATCAGTCAAAGAGAAGTTTCATAGATGGAGCTATGGCTAGCCATGAGTAAGCAGGGCATACCGTAAATCATACTTAGCATGCATAAAACCATAAATGAAACAAGCAAACAATATTCTTAAGTTATTAAAGAGCAATCAAGAATTTTTTAATGTGACTAAGAATGAAGAAAACATGGAAGCTATGAGGAAACATGAAATTTGAGGTGCCTCCAAAGGCATGTCTCGAATTTTTTCGCTACTGTCCTATAGCAAGCAAGAACATGGATTTATGAATGAAAACTAAGAAACAAAAACAAAGATAGAGACACTATACCATTCTACCAAGTCATGGAATCCAACAAAAATCCTCTTTCATCATCCAAGAACATCCAAGAAACTATCCAAAAGCATGAGACAAGTATTTCTTACAAAGCTTATATGACCATATATTGCTTCTATTCATCAAGTTCAGCCTTGTTTACAATGAAATCCTTTTGAATATATAGGCAAAAGTGAGGAAAACGTCTTAGTTCAACTTGCAATCTCATTGGCCTATCCAAAATATCTTATTTTTCCTTGAGGCTTTGCAAAGCCCAAGGCACAAAATATCTCATAAAATATCTAAAAATGCTAAAAGAGGGAAATAAATTGACTTTTCATAACTTCTCATGTGCAAAAATAGCTAAACGCACATGAGGAAAAAGCAGCTTTGAAAGGTTCAATTTTTACAAAAATACTCAAAAAACATTAGCAAAAGGTCTCCTGACTTTTCAGAAACTTTTGGAAGCCTTCCCAATGTTGAAATGAGGCTCATGATAGCTCGTTGGAAAGATATTAGTGTCTACTCTCAGAAAATGTTTAGTTTTCTCCCAACTGACCACCAGAAGTCCTCCAAAAACAGCCCTGTGTGTCAAAACCCAGAAAATAAACCTTGCAGATAAACGGGGCAGAATGTGGAAAAAGCGAGTGTTTTTCGCCATTTTGGGGGAGCAAATGATCTTCAAATATTCTGAAAATTGCTGAGTATGTGCTCCTAAAATTATGGCATCCAATGATACCATTTTCATCCTTTGATGATGCCCCAAACTGAAATGGTGATGCCCATGAGTTTTGGCCAAAAACCCAAAAATGACAAAAACCAAAATATGTCGAATTTCGCCCAAACTTGGCGAGCATAACCCTCAAGGGTTTTCAGCAACATGTTGTGAAGTAGAGGCCAAAATTTTGAGCCTTGAGGTGTCCTTCCTCAATTTTTGTGTCGGGCGCTTCCCTTTAGCCTCCTTGAGTTTTTCTTGAGCAACCTTCAACTTCCGTCGGGCAAACTGATTGAGCTTTTTATAATGCCTAGTCATCCTCCGTTGAAGGTCCAAGTCCCTGTTTGCCTTTTCCAATTTATTCTCCAAGTGATCATTAACCCTCTCAAGCCATGCTTCCCGATTGTTCTCTATCTCTTGTTCGAACAATGTAGTGAGAGGGGTAGATTGGAGAAGGGCATTTTCTTCTTCTTTTTTCTTCTCAAGGGCCTTTCTTAGCCCCATGGTTCTTGGCCTCTTTCGCCTAGGCTGATATTTGCCTTCACTTTCATCGAACTCACCCATGAGTTCTTCCAACCTCACTTGTGCTTTGGAGGCCTTCTTCTTGTATTTGATTTCCCGTGTCTCATAAACAACCATATGGACACTCATTTGCTTGTTTTGAACTTGCAAAAATTGATTGAAGTTCCTAGCTCTATGAAGATCAGCCCTTAAGGCATCAATTTGGCTTTCTCTATGGATCAAGAGATTTTCTAGGATTCGGGCTTCATTATCACTATCATCACTTTGGATTTGGATGATTTTGAATTCCCTTTCCTGTTCATGACTGCTTTCTTCCTTGCCCTTCCCTTTGCTTTGGGTGGCTCTTCTAGTACTCTTCCTCTTGGACAATTCGACCATGGGTTTCTTTGGCAATTTTCCCTTGCTTCGGAGGGCCCTAGTCACATTTGGAGTTACAACTCTAGGCACCCTTTTCTTTGCTGTCCGGGGCTTGGCGACTTTCAAAGAAGAGAGCATGGCCCCTTGCCTAGGAGAGGCAGCTAGAACATGCTCCATGGGCTCTTTACCCTTGTCACTTTTCCCCTCATTTTTTCCACTATCTCGGGGTTCTTTATGGATGCCTTGGCTATCCTTTTGCACTTCCCTTTGAGGTTTGTCCTCCTCACTGTGCTGCAACTTTTTATCCTGCTGCCCCTCTTCTTCTTGAGCTTGTTGTTCCTCTTGAGGAGGCGGCTGTTCTTCACCTTGAGGCTGCCTCTGCTCATACTGTTGTAGCTATTGTGTATCATCTTTTGGTTGCCCCTATTCATCACTTTCATTCCCTTGTTCATCCCCTTCATTCTACTCCTGTTCTGTCTCACTGTGATGTTGATGTTCAACACTTTCTTCTTCATCCCATTGCTGTTACTCATCATCACTTTCCTTTTCCTGCTCATGTCATTTTTCCTCATCATGGTCATGCTCTTCTCCTTCTTCAGGCTCCTTTTTTTTTTCTGTGGTAAAATTGAGCTTTTTGGGAGTAGGTCTGCTAGAAGAAGGCGAAGGATGGTGAGTAGGAGGTGTAGGGGATGTATGAACTGTACGTACAATGGAGAAATCCGGATGGGTGATGAAATTATCCCAAGAGCTCTCCCTCTTTTCAAGTTGATGAAGAATGATGACTTTGATTATAGAGTGATGGAAGAGGCAGGCTATTTGCTGTGAAGGAGGCTTCTTCTGAACAGTGGAGGCCATTTTCTCAATGCTCCTATGTAAGAAGAAAGGAATATTTAGCAACTTGGCCCTTGTGAAATGCATGAGTAGTCGAATGTGATAGGCATAGACTCAGGAGAATCTTCCCTCAAAAGTGAAGTAATTCATGATGATCTTCATGAGGGGGGTGTAGCTAGTCAAAAGATATGAGAAGGGGGAAATAGAAGGACATGAATCTTTGTGCTCGAGCTTTAGAAAGGGCTTGTAATCTTCTGAGTCCAAGTGGATTTGTTTAAACCACTTCTCCCCAATATAAGGGATTTTAGTCGCCTTAGAGATGGACCTTGGAGAGAATTTGAAGTCTAGGCCTGCCAACTGGAAATGCTTGTCTTGAAACCTCAAAGCGCAAAGATGTGTCAAAGGAGAAAATATCTTCACCTCTTGGACTCTTTGACAAAAATATAAACACCCAACCTCATGTAAATTGAACAAGACTGATGGGTGGGCATTCACTTCTTCAGTGGAAGTAGGCTCAAATCTCTTATGCAAGCCACTCCTACTGTCCTGTCTGGGAGGCATCTTGTTTTCAATGCTCTCTGCAACACCAAGCTGCCTCAAAATGGTTTTTTAAATTCTTTATCAAACACAACTCTGTCTTCTTTTTTGATCACTATTTGATCAAGGCAAATTTGCCTCAAATGCTGTGTGAAATGTTTCTTTAATATCAGCTCTCTACTCCTTCCAAATCACTGCTTGTCTTCCTTTGTATGCCAATCAACAAATAGTTATAATAAGCAACACACAGAAAAACAAAAAGGTACACACAATCAAATGATCACTGTGTTGGGTAAGGTCACAAAGCTCTTTGTGTTTTGGTGTAAGCAAAAACAGCCTTGCAGCAAACAAAACACCCCTCTCAATAAAAAATACTTATCTTGTACTTCACTATTTCACATTCACAGGCAGATAAAAAACCTCTAGACTGAGTTTGAAATATTTCTCACCACAACTTGTGTTATGGGACAAATGAGGCAGCAGTTGTTTCACTATTTTACTTATTCAAATAATCACTATTCTTTCCTTACAAAAATTGCTTCACCTTCTAACATTGTTTTGAGGGCAGTTTATTAGGTCTTTTGACATCAATAAAAGCCCACCACTTTCACTATGTCAATGTTGGGCAATAATAGCCATAGCAATCCCAGATCTTTAAACAAAAAATTAAACCCTCCTTACCACTGTTTTCACCAATACATATAGCTGACATAGTTTATGGTTTATGCTAAAGCAGTTAGGATACCCTTAATACTTGACAAAACCACTAAAACGATGTTTGTTTTTTCTTGCAAGTAGTGTGATGTTTAGCACTGTTTTTAGGAAATTTTAGGCTCTTTGAAGCTAAAATTAACCCCCCACCAGTGTCCCACTGTGAAAATTTTCTTCAAAATATTTACTCAACACACCTTGATTTATACCAAGACCTTCATTGTTTCAAACACCATCTAGCAGCTCTAATATATCAAGGAGGTAAATGAGAATGCCTTGAAGATCAATGGTGGCCTTTTCTTGAAGAGTTGAGCAGCTTCAAGACTTGTCGAAGGTGTTTTGAGTGTTAAAACATGTGCGGCACGTTGAACTGGGAAGGCGTCGTGCAAAAGAAAAGGATTCGGGTCGACGATGCACAGTTGTGACCGGTGCCTACAGGCGTGCTGCGCAACAATACAAATTTTTCGCAAATTTGATCCTGAACATGCCGCGTGCTTTTCCAAGCACGCCGCGTAGTCTCCAAGCTTTAAACTCTAAAAAATTTTGTTAAAAAACTTCTTCTTCGGTCTAGTGAACAACTAAGAGGAGTTGTTTGCGTTTTTTATAATTTCAAATGGGCTTGCAACAGTCCTTTTATCCTCTTGAAGTTGAAAAAGTCGATTACCTTTTGTGGTTACTTTTGTGAGGGTTTTTGTAAGTCCCTTTTTGAAAAAGGTGTTGGTTGTGAAACAACAAATGAAAACCCAATCTTATCATTTGTGATTTTTTCAAAATAAAACAAACCCAAACTCGACCAGGCCTCTTTGAAGTTCTGTGGATGACTGTTTCCGGAGGTCTTTATAATTGTTACCTTTTTTCACCATGAGAAAAACACTCTGAAGGCTAATCATCACTCAGTGTTTTTCTTATTGGAAAGGAAACCCAATGATTTGTGAAGCATCTTTTACAATACTTGCAAGAAGATAACTTAACGTAAACTGACAGTGTCTGTTCTTGATGATTAAATCTACTTGTTAGAGGGAAACCTGGCTCAAATCCATATAGTGACTATAGATGCATTCTCCAAATGACCTTTCTCTTTGATTGTGAGGTGAAACTCAGTTGTACTCACCTGGGCTTTACTATCATCTGTCCATCAAAAGGGAACTTTTTTTAAAAACCTCTCCTTTACTCAAAATGCAAAAACAAGGTATCTTTGACCTATTTTTATAAGGAACAGACCTTCATTTGTAACAGTGGCATGCTTTATTGGTTTTTAATGTTGTTCTAGAACCTGAAACACATTCCATAATCCTTCTTGCACATTTATGAACCTATGTGTTTAGTTGCAATGCCTCTTTGGGAAAACTAAGCTCAAATTTCCTTCTTGTCCACTATGATGAGTTATTTAGAGAAAATTCCTGATGAATAGGAAGAACAGAAATTTTTGAAAAGTAATCATCACTTTTTGGCCTGTGCCTAACCCATCTCTCAACCTCAGCAAGGTTGTTTCATGTTGGCTCCAGACTGCCTTTTGAAAGAAACTCTGATAAGAGATAAGATCAACCTCTAGGATTATTATAGTACCCTAATTTCTCTTTGTTTTTTAACACCATCTCGCTATTTAGAAGCCTTCAACTGTCTCCTAATGTTCTTAAAATTTTTCTCTCAGTCAGTGAAAAACCCTAAAGTCAATCACTGTCCCTGGCCCTCTGCTTATAAATGAAGGAGGCCTATTTTTTGATAGATGCCTGGTTTACTTTCAACCTCTATCTCAATCAAATGAGAATGTTTGATGAACATACTAATAGTGGTTTCCTTTATTCATGATGGCAGAAGTTAGTTTGAGACCAAGACTCCTTTGGCCAACTGCTTAATAATATTTCTTCATTGAAAATCAACCTATTAGCTTCACATTAGATTTTAATAGCAATGAAACTCATGCAAACATTTTTTTAAAAACACCACTGATTTTCCTCTGCCTTTAACATCATTTTTATTTCAGAAACCCTCAGTTGTTGTCTCACTGTTCCCAAAAATTGTCTTACAGTCAGTGCAATTCTTAAAATCAAACTTTATCGTTGGCCCTCTACTTATAGATGAAGGAGGCGCTCTCAGTCTTCAACCCAATACTTATAAAATTAAGGAGGTTTTCTCAGTGTTCAACCCTCTGCTTATAAAATGAAGGAGGTTTTCTCAGTGATGCCATTTCATCAGCTTCTCCAAACAATGTTACCTTTCCTTTCACTGCCTATTCATGCTTGAGTGAATGAAGATGGAAAATTGATAATAAGTCATGATGGGTAGTTTTCTGAGATATGTAATTCTGCTTTTCAAATATCTCTATGCCTCTTTAGACATTGCAAGCATTTTGGTTAGTATTTGCAAATCACTTCTTGCCATTCATAATTTACTAACCTTTGACTATGATCGCAGGAGCTTAATGAAACAACTCCCTACCTTGTAGCTGCATCCCAGGCTCAAAATCACATGAGAAGCAGCTGCCTTCTCATGTTGAGCCAAATATTGTCTTCTGGGATGTTGGTACACTTCTGCTCTTGAAAGATCCATTGAAATATTGTAAAACCACCTAATATCAGTTTGACCTAGGACATGTGCATCGTTGAGACTTTAGGGCTTGTTAGTGCCACGACTTAAGGGTGTAACCAACTTTATTTGCAGAATGGGAAGGTCTGTTATGACTGGTCTGTAGCAGATGAAGGTTCTTTGGCTTTAGGATAGTTTGCCAAGGGAGAAATGCCTAAAACGCCATTACCTAACTTAGGGGAGACTTCTTTGGACATATTTGGATTGTTTTCTTTGAAGCTGATGGACAAGCTAGTATGGCTGAGGCTAGATAGGGATTGATAATGAGGTTTCATCTCGTCATGGGCGGATTGAAAAGGTAGGAGGGAAAAAAAAATTTATGGGTGTTTTCCAGCTGGCAAATTTGACAATTTTTTAGATCACCTACTAGAAAACTTGGCTGTTACAACTAGTCATCATCAACAAGTGAAAAATACTGATGACTAACACATACTAAATAGGGAGGTAAAGCTAAGAATAATAGAGAAGGACAAAGAAAATCAAGAGACACTAATATCTTCAGAGGTAAAGTTAGAAATGTTGATAGATGCACTCAGCAAACTGATGCATCTACTTGACAGGAAAAGAGAAAAACACAAACTTAAGTTTAATGCTACTTATTCAAACCAGCCTACACTTTTTCCTCGGGAAGAACACACTCAACCATTACAAGACAAGAGTAACAAACAAAATGTGCCTAATGAGCAGGTTGCAAATAAAAACATAGAGGAGTGCTCTAAAGAATCAATCAGCCATCTTGAAATCATAGAATCTGAAATAGAGAAAGAGTCAAAAACTTTAACATCTATACCCTTATGCTTTAATTCATTCTAGATCTTGAAAGGAAATTTTCATCTTGAAGATCGCTTAGCAGTTATTTAGGAAACCCCTACTCAATTTAACTCTCACATAAATCAATAAAAGTTGGTTGAAGATGAAATCAAATCTGAAATGGAAGAAAAAACAAAACCTTTAGGATCTCTACCTTTGTGCTTTGATTAATTTCAAATTATACAAGCAAGTTGGCCTCCTGTGAATCTATCAGAGGCAACTCATTAATCCCATGCTTATTTTCCCGAACAACAAGAAGAGTTGGTCAAAGACGAAATAAAATCTGAAATGGAAGAAAAATCAAAAACTTTAGGATCTCTACCTTTGTGCTTTAATTCTTTTTAAATTATACAAGCAAATTGGCCTCCTGAGAATCTATCAGAGGCAACTCATGAATCCCCTACTAATTGTCCTGAACATCAAAAAGATTTGGTTGAGGATGAAACCAATCACGAAATGAAAGAGAACCCACAAGATCTCTCTAAAGGCACAAGTGATGATTCATCATCTCTCTTAGGTAAGGCCCAAAAATACATTCATCCTCTAAATCAAATTTCCCAAGAGAAAGAGGATTATTGTAGTTATATCCAAAGAAAGATAAAAATGCCTCCCTTTTTAACTGAAGAGGAGATATATCAACTCATAAACATGCAGTTAGCCTCTATTTATTTTTCTCTTGATCTTAACTATCACATAGCAGAAAATGCATTTATAGATCAGTTCAAAGATAAACAATCTGATAGTCCAATATGTATGGTTGGTGACATTAATTATATTGATGATTCTCCAAAGTTTGATCAATATGTTGATAATGATGATGCTTTCCAAACATAAGCTAATCTTGCAGAGTATTCAACACTTGGTTTTTGGGAGGAAGCTCAGTTTTATCAACTTGAGAAAGGTAAACAACCAATGCATAGCATCTATGACAGTGATGAGGAAAGCCTAGAAAATTTGGATGAAAATGAAGGCTTGAAGATTGATGATCACAAGAAAGTTTTTGGTATTCTTTCTCGAGAAGATTTGTTGCCAAAGAGTATCCCTACTCATTAACATGATGATCTTCACATAGTTTTTAGTCCACTTAATCAGAACACATCAGCTTGGAAAGAAGACTACACTGCAATATATGATGAGTCTGACAGTTGAAGTGATCATGAGCAAGGGGAAGAGTTTCTTTCCGAAGAGAGTCCCAAACATAGCCAAGTGAAAGAAGGAGTAGTCATGAATGGAGCTTATGTCTCAAATCCTCTAGATCAGGTATTATTGCAAGATCCATTTGTTGTTTTCCTTGAGAAATACGAGGGAGGAGTGTGTTCTACCATGAACAGTTTGTTCCAAAGTGTGAGAAAAAACTTAAGCACTACTGTCCAAAAACAAGTGAGGTGGAAATGGCCTTTTGATTTCTTCAACATCATCAAAGAGCTGAACCAAGATCAACCATGCAATCATCTACTTGACTGGTTATATTGGAAAGAATATTTCACCAGATAAATGTCTATCATATATAGGTTAGAGTAGAATAGATAGCCATGAAAAATAAGCTCAATTCCATAAGCATATTTATTTTATTTTGTTTTGAGAAAAACAAAAAACACAAAAGCAATAAGAAACGTAGAAAAATATGGCAGATTCTAAAGAAATTGTATAGCCCCATACCCAAAAAATAGTCATGCTGAAAGTGCACAAGTCTAAATGCCACTGCTAGTGCTCAAAAGATGTCTTATTCAGTTATATAGCCCAATCATAAATGAGCATGTTTTAAATTGATTGTTGATAAGTTAGTGAAAAAGAATGTTAGTCAAACTATGAAAGCTTGACTTATCAAAGAAAGTAGATTAGGAAACAAAGATGTTGGTTCCACATGCTCAAAACAGAACCAAAGAGAAAAATAGGGATGAAAGGAAAACTATGTACCCTAGCCCTAATTTTTCTAAATCTCATTTTGTATGAAAATAACATTTGTGTGCAGCTTGTCTTTATGCCACAAACACATCACAAATTAGACTGTCTAATCCTTATTTGATCATTTTTTAATTTCACGTTTTAGTCTAGCGAATGAAATCCTGTCAAACAACTTAATCTTGATAATTGATCTAGTATAGGTAGAGAAATAAACGCATTCATCAGTTTAATTTGAACTCCCGAAAGATATAAGTGTAGAAGTAGATAGTGTTTTCTCTCTCAAAAATATCATGTCTAGGGTTTTCTAGTACAAGTGCTCCCAAAGAAGAAAAAATGTTAGGCAAATTAGTTAGATAAGTAGAAATGAGGTTGATGTTAATCATGCTTTCAGTTTTTCAAAAGCACCATTTTCAGGAAAAGCATCAAGAGAAAGAAAAATCTCCGCCAATGGATGAGGCACTAGTCTTCACGAGCTAGAGATATGCAATTCTGGACACCTCCCTTAACGGAGCTACCCTCCCCAAATGTAGCCACTATTAGTCATCAGTATTTTTCACATGTTATGATGACTATATTCCTTATCCAGGTTTTCTAGAAACCAATTTCAAACAGTCAATTTGTCGTCTAGAAAACCCATCAGAGAAATTTTTTGTCTTTTTCCCCCCTCTCTTACATACTGTGATTGAAGTGGTCATCAAGCTTAAAATCCTATCCTAGGTTAGTAAACCTTCCCTGTCCATAACTATCACATCCTTGTAAAACCTTTTATATCTGATATCCAAAATCCTCCTATTTCACAAAACAGTCTGTCCAAACATAAGTCAAGTTGTCCTTGTTACCTTCTCACTGACTGAAGTCACTATTTGATGACCTGAATATTTCTAGAAAACCATTTTAAAAATTCATAACAAAATGTCAAGGTTAGGTGATGGTGCTTAGGATGAGTATCTTAGAAGGCCTATGTCTTGTTAAGAACTCTATTTTTACTATCAATCAAACTATCATGTCCTTCTATCTGTCAAAGAAAATCCTTTTTTTATCCCTAGGTCATGCACCATCAAGTTGTCATGTGTTTTTCTTCAGCAAAGCTCAAAATGTCAACTCGAGAAGAAACAGAGTAAAGATGGTCCTATGACCAAAGAGAAAGTGATCAAATGAGTTTCAAAATTTATCCTCATAGTATAACAAGAAAAGGTTTCCAAAAATCAAGTCATATTATCCAGACATCTCTGCAGGGGTGCCAGGATGAAGGGCATAAATAAAAACTGGGCAAATAAACTTTTCAAGGAAAGGATTCAAGTCAAAACAACTGACAGTTTTTAACTAAAGGAAATACAAGTCTGAAAGGAAGAGGGAAAAAATGGTTTATCTCTGCAAATCAAAGATACCCAATAATGTCAAGAAATTATCCATCATGAAAAATAAGCACAAAGGGCTAAAAGAAAATTCACCAAGCGCTCCATGTCACTCCATAAGGTATTTTTATGTTCTTTCCAAGAATTTGGGCCATAACACTGGAAATCAGCACCATGTGATTAAAAATGACATTTTTTCCGGCAAAGGGACTCTTCCAACAATCTCTATGCATCAAAGTGAAAAGCATGAAAAGGGAAACAAATGTTTTTCATAACCCTGCAACCTAGGTTGAAAATCATTAAGGTACTATCAGCACCAATAAAGCTACAGTTACTCCAAAGAGAGTTAAACTAAGAGATACAAAGCATATATATTATAGTTTGAAATATCTTACCTGTTCATTATCTCCACAGTAAATTTTTGCAAAGGAAAGTCTCACGCAGATTGAGTAAAGGATGATCAGAGATTAAAGCACCTCCTTCAATGATAAGCAAAGGGCACAGAGTTCTGTGAGTTACCACTACAAGGAGAAATGAAGAGCACATTTTATGGTTTGCAGACTCCCAGAAGTATTTAGGCATCAAAGTGAAAAGCATAAAAAGGGAACAACTTCCCTTTTTAGCCTAGAATCTAAACCATCAAAGACACTGTCATCACAAAGAAAGCTAAAGCTACTGCAAACGAGAGTTATTCCTAAGACAGACACAATAGAAATTTATCATTTGGAAATACATTACTTGCCCATGGGTTTCACAGTGAGACTCTATAAGAACATGTCTCATAAGAAAACTGGACTAATGACAAAGTTGGTTGTAAAAAGGCCTCCTTCAATCATAAGCAGAGAGCCTAAGAATTTGTGTTTGCATTGCCTCCTTCAATCATAAGCAGAGGGAAAAGACACAGTTTTAAAGGGTCTTCTTCAATAATGAACAGAGATAGGGCAAAAACATAGGTTGTTTAAAGAGCCCAAATTTTGTTGGAAGTACCTTCCTTCAAGCATAAATAGAGTGTCCACACAGTTTTAAAGAAGCCTCGTTCAATAACAAGTAGAGGGAAAAGACTTAAGTTTAAAGAAGCCTCCTTCATGACAAGTAGAGGGCACAGTTTCTTATAGATGCCTCCTTCAATGATAAGCAGATGGAAACCTATGAGGCCCCGACACTCAAATATAAAAGAGAAGCTCAAAAGTCACAAGTGATGTTAGAAGAATACATGGGTGAGTATGCGGAAGATGATGAAGAAGAAGGGCCAGTAAGAAAGAGACCTAAGACCATGGGTCTTAGAAGAGCATTTCAAAAGTGGAAAGAAGAGAAATCGGCCCGTGCACAGAAATACCCTCTTATAGAGCTACTTTCTCTAGAAATTGTGAATGATAAAGAGTCTTGTCTTGAGAGGGAAAATCAGCATTTGGGAAGCAAATTGGAGAAATCTAACAAGGATTTGGGCCTACAAAGGAGAATGACCGAGCAGTACAAGAAGTTGAATCAGTTTGCCCGATGGAAACTGAAAGCTGCCCAAAGGAGACGCCCGAAGGAAAAACATGGAAAAGGCCTATCCCAGCTTGGAATTCTTGCTCAAGCTTCATTGCATGTTTCTAAAAACCCTTAAGGGGTTTACTCACCAAAATTGGGCATTTTTTGACACATTCTTGTTTTTTGTGAATTTTAGGCCTAAAAGCATAAAATCATGGGTGCCTTAAATTTTTCTCGAAGCATCCTCAGCTGAAGAAAATTATATTTTTTGATTCCTTGACATCGAAGGAACATGCTCAGAAATTTTCAGATCAAATGAAGTTGTTTTGGTCCCTCAAAAAGGCCAAAAACAACCATTTTTTACCTTTCTGCCGCTAATATCAGCAGGTGCTACACTCTTGGGTTTTTTCACTGTTTCTACTTTTTGACTGAATTTCAGGCATCAGACTGGAAAAAATAAATAATTTTTTCAATGTAGACATCCATATATTTCCAACGAGCCATCACGAGACTCATTTCGACATCGGGAAGTCCACAAAAACTGCACTACAAAACAGACCTTTTTCTGGTGCTATACTCCTGTAGATTTTGCTAAAAAACAGTTTTTTGAGTGATGACTGGGCCAAATGTGTGTTACACAAGTTTTTCTTATGTGTCAGGATTTAAAAGTGATTCTTTCCTGCTATTTTGGTCCGAAAATATATTTTTGAAGGATATTTTGTGCCTTGGACCTTGTTAGGCCTCAAGGACAGTTTTAGATATTTATTTTTGGCCAATGGCCTTCTAGTTTTTCTAGGTGTGTTTCCTCCTTTTTGGCTTAAATAAACCAAGAGGATTCATTGTAACAAGGAGGAAAAACTTGATATATTAAGAGCAACACATAGCATTATCAACTTGGAAGAAATACTTGTTTTATGAAGTGGATGATGTCTTGCTTGGCTTGATGGTGGAGGAGCATTGTGTGCAGGATTCCATGGCTTGGGGAATGGTGATGTTTCTTTGATTTGTTTATGTTTCCTTTTTTTCATTAATGTTCCATACTTCTCATTTTTTGTTGATTAGAAAATTATATGTTGAGACATGCTCATGGAAGCACATCAAACATCCTGCATGTTACAGCTTTGATGTCTTCCTCTTCTTGATCATTTCTAAAGGATTCTTAACTGCCCTTTAGGTCCATCAAGAAATTGTTATTTGTTTCATTTATGGTTAGTATGTTTTTCTATCTTGTATTATTTAAGGTATGCCCTGCTTACTTATAGCTTCTCAAAACTCCATTTCTGAAATATTTCTATGAAATATTGGTTGTTTTAGTTAAGTCAAAGAGGTCTCGTTCGATCATGCCCTTTGTCCATTTTTGAAAACTTATTTTAGAGTTTCCAATAGCTCAAGATATTCTTTTTAGGAGTTCCATCTTCATAGATTGAGTTGTTTTTTTATATTAGTTGTTTTCCCAATAGCTGAAGGTGATTTTCTAGAGTTAGAGGTTCTCATGCTTCTATGTATTGCCGGATTATTTATCTTTCATATGTATCAGTTTGAGTTTTATTCATAAATATTTATGGTTTTCCCTACCTCATGAGTATCTTCTTTAAAACTGTATATGTTTAATATCTCTTTCTCTTTCACAAACTTAATGTTCATTTCACTTCACTTTCACCCAAAGAATCCATTTACCTTGACTCAATCATCCCTACAGTACACCTTGTCAACCATTTAGACAGTCTTGACTTTATCTAACCCCATAGCCATGTTGATTTGATGAACTCTCGTTCTATTTGTCCTTTTTTATCATTTTACCTCAAAAAACCAAAAACAAACCCAAATATACTTAACAGCTAGCCTAAAATCAAACATACAAAGCGAACAAGTTCAAATCCTTTACATAATAGAGAGAGCCCTCTCTGACTCCAAGAAGGCTAGATTCTAGCACTCCAAAGATTGTTCTGATGTTACCCTATCAATTGGTTTACCAATATTTGAAATTACGGGACACTAACATAATGGCGATCATGGTGGGACCTTTCTGATTTCATGACAATCTGAATATCTTTCAAGACTCATGGAAAACCCTTGTCAAACTGAGCATTCTATCCTATTGATCCATCCCACCGCTCTCTAACATAATGGCGATCATGATGGGACGTTGAGTCAAAAAATCCTAGGTATCCCTTAGAAAATCTCAAAATCTCAGTCAAAATTAGAAGACTAAAGTATTGTCAAAAGAGTAGAATTTGGCTTTTTTCACCATTCTAGCAAAATGATGACTCAGTTGTAGGACAGTCTCACAAACCCTAGGGATACATATAAGAATCTCAAAAAACCCAAAAAAATCCTTAGATTGGTTTTTTTTGTCAGTATTGGTGGTGGACCATTACACATATATCCTCAAAACACCAAAAAATATCCACCTGGTGACTCCACAACTCTCAATAGACCTAAAGACTCCACTATAGGAAGAACCTAAAACATGACTAGTCATCCTAGAAAAAAAGAGCACTCAGGCCTTAGTTGGATTTAAGAAATTATTTTTTTTATCTATAACTATGTTCTATCCTACTTTGAGCCTGATCAAGAATACACTGATGAGATCTACATTGATCATTGGAAATATCTCAAGCCTCGAAAAACTAAGCGTCAAATTTCAGACCATGAGCTGACTTATACACCTGTGCTTAGCCCAGATTCACCTATGGAAGACGTAAGGGAACATGAGCCTCATGCTACCTTTCCTAACCTTGCTGAAACCTCAAATAGTCATAAATCTTTTTTTACACTACCTGTACCCCCAAAGGTCCCAGAAAGATACAAGCCTCTGATTTTACCTCCTATATTCCAAGCCCTCCTTGTAAATATTGCAAATAAATTACCCAGATTTGATGGAGAAAGCTCAAAATTCATCACTGAAGAACGCATTCAAAATCTTGAGAATTTACTTGACCTTTTTGAAATAGAAGAAGATGATGTGCATATTAGAGTGTTTGCCTTATCATTACAAGGAAAAATTAAGAGTTGGTTTAAGGACCTTCCAGCTGCAAGCATTATCAATTTTCATCAGTTCACTCAAATATTCCTAGATAGGTGGGTGGTCATGGGTAATAAAGTTCTCATCATAGAGGAATACAAGCATTTAAAAAGACAACCAGGGGAGACAATACAAGACGTTTCAGCTAGGTTCAATAAAGTATACCATGTAATGCCTGCTAACATAAAGCCACCCCTTAGATGGGCTCTCTTGCACTACCCAAGTTCTTTTGACCCAGAGATGGTTTTCTGGATAAGAGAAAGAGATCCTTTGAACCTGGAGGAAATGCAAAGGATAGAAGTTGATGTGGAAGCCAACATACTAAATAGGGAGGAAAAGCTAATAATAATAGAGAAAGACAAAGAAAATCAAGAGAGACTAATATCTTCAGAGGTAAAGTTAGAAATGTTGATAGATACAGTCAGCAAACTGATGCATCTACTTGACAGGAAAAGAGAAAAACACAAATTTAAGTTTAATTCTTCTTATTCAAACCAACCTACACTTTTTCCTCGGGAAGAACACACTCAACCATTACAAGACAAGGGTAACAAAAAAAATGTGCCTAGTGAGCAAGTTGCAAATAAAAACATAGAGGAGTGCTCCAATCAATCAATCAACCATCTTGAAATCACAGAATATGAAATAGAGAAATAGTTAAAACCTTTAACATCTATACCCTTATGCTTTAATTCATTCTACATCTTGAAAGGAAATTTGCATCTTGAAGATCTCTTAGCAGTTATTTAGGAAACCCCTACTCAAGTTAACTCTCACATAAATCAAGAAAAGTTGGTTGAAGATGAAATCAAATCTGAAATGGAAGAAAAAACAAAACCTTTAGGATCTTTTCCTTTGTGATTTGATTCATTTTAAATTATACAAGAAAATTGGCCTCCTGTGAATCTATCAGAGGCAACTCATGAATCCCATGCTTATTGTCCCGAACAACAAGAAGAGTTGGTTGAGGATGAAATCAAATTTGAAATGGAAGAAAAATCAAAACCTTGAGGATCTCTACCTTTTTTCTTTAATTATTTTCAAATTATACAAGAAAATTGGCCTCATGAGAATCTATCAGAAGCAACTCATGAATCCCCTGCTAATTGTCTCAAACATCAAGAAGAGTTGGTTGAGGATGAAACCAATCAAGAAATGAAAGAGAACCCAAAGGATCTCTCTAAAGGCACAAGTGATGATTCATCATCTCTCTTAGGTAAGGCCCAAAAATACATTAATCATCCTCTAAATAAGCTTTCCCAAGAGAAAGAGGAGCATTGTAGTTATATCCAAGGAAAGATAAAAATTCCTCCCTTTTTAACTGAAGAGGAGATAGATCAAGTCATAAACATGCAATCAACATCTATTTATTTTCCTCCTGATCTTAACTATCACATAGCATAAAATGCATTTATAGATCAATTCAAAGATAAACAATCTAATAGTCCAATATGTCTGGTTGGTGACATTAATTATATTGATGATTCTCCAAAGTTTGATCAATATGTTGATAATGATGTTGCTTTCCAAAGAGAAGCTAATCTTGCAGAGTATTCAACACTTGGTTTTTGGGAGGAAGCTCAGTTTCATCAACTTGAGAAAGGTAAACAACCAATGCATAGTAGCTATGATAGTGATTAGGAAAGCTTAGAAAATTTGGAAGAAAATGAAGGCTTGAAGATTTATGATCAGAAGAAAATTGTTGGTCTTCTTTCTCGAGAATATTTGTTGCTAAAGACTATCCCTACTCATCAACATGATGACCTTCACACAGTTTTTAGTCCACTTGATCAGAACACATTAGCTTGGAAAGAAGACTACACTACAATATATGATGAGTCTGACAGTTCAAGTGATCATGAGCAAGGGGAAGAGTTTCTTTCCCATGAGAGTCCCAAACATAGCCAAGTGAAAGAAGGAGTAGTCCTGAATGGAGCTTATGTCTCAAATCCTCTAGATCAGGTATTATTCCAAGATCCATTTTTTGTTTTCCTTGAGAAATACGAAGGAGGAGTGTGTTCTACCATGAACAATTTGTTGCAAAGTGTGAGAAAAAACTCAAGCGCTACTGTCTAAAAACAAGTTAGGTAGAAATGGCCTTTTGATTTCTTCAACATAATCAAGGAGTTGAACCAAGATCAACCATGCAATCATCTACTTAACTGGTTATATTGGAAAGAAGAGTTCACCAGATAAATGTCTATCATATATAGGTTAGAGTAGAATAGATAGGCATGCAAAATAAGCTCAGCCCCATGAGCATCTTTCTTTTAGTTTGTTTTGAGAAAAATAGAAAACACAAAAACAACAAGAAAAGTAGAAAAAGGGGTCAGATTCTAAATAAATGGTACAACCCCATACCCAAAAAATAGTCATGCTGAAAGTGCACAAGTCTAAATGCCACTGCTAGTGCTCAAAAGATGTCTTGTTCAGTTATATAGCCTAATAATAACTGAGCATGTTTTAAATTGATTGCTGATAAGCTAGTGAAAAAGAATGATAGTCAAAATATAAAAGCTTGACTTATCAAAGAAAGTAGACTAGGAAACAAAGATGTTGGTTCCACATGCTCAAAACAGAACCAAAGAGAAAAATAGGGATGAAATGCAAACTATGTATCCTAGTGCTGATTTTTCTAAATCTCATTTTGTACGAAAATATCATTTGTGGGCAGCTTGTCTTTATGCCACAAACACATGACAAATCAGACTATCTAATCCTGATTTGATCATTTTTCAATTTCACATTTTAGTCTAGCGAATGAAATCCTGTCAAACAACTTAATCTTGACAGTTGATCTAGTATAGGTAGAGAAATAAAGGTGTTCACCAGTTTAATCTGAACTCCCGGATGATATAAGTGTAGAATTAGATAGTGTTTTCTCTCTCAAAAATATCATGTCAAGGGTTTTCCAGTCCAAGTGCACCCAAAGAAGAAATTTTTTTAGGAAAAGTAGTTGGGTAAGTAGAAATGAGGTTGATGTTAATCATGCTTTCAGTTTTTCAAAAGCACCATTTTTAGTAAAAGCATTAAGAGAAAGAAAAATATCCGCCAATGGATGAGGCAATAGTTTTCACGAGCCAGAGATCTGCAATTTTGGACACCTCCCGAAAAGGAGCTGCCCTCCCCAAATGAAGCCACTGTTGGTCATAAATATTTTTCACTTGTTTTGAAGACTATATTCCTTGTCCAGGTTTTCTAGAAACCAATTTCAAATAGTCAATTTTTCCTCTAGAAAACCCATCAGAGAAATTTTTTATCTTTTCCCCCCCTCTCTTACATACTATGATTGAAGTGGTCATCAAGCTTAAAATCCTATCCTAGGTCAGTAAACCTTCCCTGTCCATAACTATCACATCCTTGTAAAACCTTTTATATCTCATATCCAAAATCCTCCTATTTCACAAAACAGTATGTCCAAACATAAGTCAAGTTGTCCTTGTTACCTTCTCACTCACTGAAGTTACTGTTTGATGACCTAAGTATGTCTAGGAAACCCTTTTAAAAAGTCATAACAAAATGTCTAGGTTAGGTGATGGTGCTTAGGATGAGTATATTAGAATGCCTGTGTCTTGTTAAGAACTTTGTTTTTACTATCAGTCAAAGTATCATGTCCTTCTATTTGGTAAAGCAAATCCTTTTTTTATCCCTAGGTCATGCACCATCAAGTTGTCATGTGTTTTGTTTCAGCAAAGCTAAAAAAGTCAACCCAAGAAGAAACAGAGTAAATATCGTCCTATGACCAAAGAGAAAGTGATCAAATGAGTTTCAAAATTTATCCTCATAGTATAATAAGAAAAGGTTGCCAAAAATCAAGTCATCTTATCGAGACATCTCTACAGGGGTACCAGGATGAAGGGCATAAATCAAAATTGGGCAAAGAAACTTTTCAAGGAAAGGATTCAAGTCAAAACATCTGACTGTTTTGAACTAAAGGAAATATAGGTCCCAAAGGTAGAGGGACAAACTCGTTTATCTCTGGAAATCAAAGATACCCAAGAATGTCAAGAATTCATCCATCATGAAAAATAAGCACAAAGGGCTAAAACACAATTCACCAAGCGCGCCATGTCACTCCACAAGGTATTTTTCTGTTCTTTCCAAGCATCTGGGCCATAACACTGGAAATCAGCACTGTGTGATTAAAAATGAAATTTTTTCTGGCAAAAGGACTCTTCCAACAATCTCTATGCATCAAAGTGAAAAGCATGAAAAGGGAAACAAATGTTTTTTCATAACCCTGCAAACTAGGATGAAAATCATCAAGGTACTATCAACACAAATAAAGCTACAGTTACTGCAAAGAGAGTTAAACTAAGAGACACAAAGCAGATATATTGGAGTTCAAAATATCTTACCTGTTCATTATCTCCACAGTAAAATTCTGCAAAGGATAGTCTCAAGTAGATTGAGTAAAGGATGACAAGAGATTAAAGCGCCTCCTTCAATGATAACCAGAGGGCACAGAGTTCTGTGAGTTACCCCTATAGGGAGAAATAAAGAACACGTTTTATGGTTTGCAAACTCCCAGAAGCATTTAGGCATCAAAGTGAGAAGCATAAAAAGGGAACAACTGCCATTTTTAACCTAGACTCTAAACCATCAAAGACACTGGCATCACAAAGAAAGCTAACACTACTGCAAAAGAGAATTATTCCTAAGACAGACACAGTAGACATTTATCATTTGGAAATACATTACCTACCCATGAATTTCACAGTGAGACTCTATAAGAACATGTCTCATAAGAAAACTGGACTAAGGACAAAGTTGGTCGTAAAAAGGCCTCCTTCAATCATAAGCAGAGAGCCTAAGAAGTTGTGTTTGCATTGCCTCATTCAATCATAAGCAGAGGGCAAAGACACAATTTTAAAGGGTCTTCTTCAATAATGAACAGAGATAGGGCAAAAACACAGGTTGTTTAAAAAGCCCAGATTTTGTTTGAAGTACCTTCCTTCAAGCATAAACAAAGTTCCCACACAGTTTTAAAGAAGCCTCCTTCAATAACAAGTAGAGGGAAAAGAAATAAGTTTAAAGAATCCTCCTTCATGACAAGTAGAGGGCACAGTTTCTTATAAATGCCTCCTTCAATGATAAGCAGATGGAAACCTATGAGGCCCAGGCACTCAAATACAGAAGAGAAGCTCAAAAGTCACAAGCGACATTAGAATAATAGATGGGTGAGTATGCGGAAGATGATGAAGAAGAAGGGATAGCAAGAAAGAGACCTACGACCATGGGTCTTAGAAGAGCATCGCAAAAGCAGAAAGAAGAGGAATCATCCTGTGCACAACAATACCCTCTTATAGAGCTACTTTCTCTAGAAATTGAGAATGATAAAGAGTCTTGGCTTGAGAGGGAAAATCAGCATTTGGAAACCAAATTGGAGAAAGCTAACAAGGATTTGGGCCTACAAAGGAGAATGACCGAGCACTACAAGAAGTTGAATCAGTTTTCCCGAAGGAAACTCAAAGCTGCGCAAAGGAGAAGCCCAGTGGAAAAACATGGAAAAGGCCTATCTCGGCTTGGAATTCTTGCTCAAGCTTCATTGCATGTTTCTAAAAACCCTTAAGGGGTTTACTCACCAAAATTGGGCATATTTGGACACATTCTTGTTTTTTGTGAATTTTAGGCCTAAAAGCATAAAATCATGGGTGCCTTAAATTTTTCTTGGAGCATCCTCAGCTGAAGAAAATTATATTTTTGGATTCCTTGACATCAAGGGAACATGCTCAGAAATGTTTAGATCAAATGAAGTTGTTTTGGTCCCTCAAAAAGGCCAAAAACAACCATTTTTTACCTTTTTGCCCCTAATATCATAAGGTGCTACACTCCTAGTTTTTTTAACTATTTATACCTTTTGGCTAACTTCTACACATCATGTTGGAAAAACTAAAGAATTTTTGGAAAGTATACATCCATAGCTTTCCAACGAGCCATCACGGGACTCATTTTGACATTGGGAAGTCCACCAAAACTGCACTATAAAACATACCTTTTTCTGGTGCTACACTCTTGTAGATTTTGCTAAAAAGTAGTTTTCTGAGTGATGATTGGGCCAAATGTGTATTAAGAAATTTTTTCTTATGTGTCAGGCCTTAAAATTGATTATTTTTTGCTATTTTGGTCCAAAAATATATTTTTGAAGGATATTTTGTGCCTTGGACCTTGTTTTTTTTTTTCTAAATAAGACTAAATCTATTAATTTATAAAAATACTGTTACAAAACTACCCCTGTTGCTGCTGTGTGAGCCAGCTAGCTGGGACTGATTATCATCACTGTTCTTGATTGTTTTGGGCCGCCCAGAGTGGGAAACCGACCCATTAAGCATAATGTACTGGGCCGCCCTTGGAAGGGAAACCGGCCAGAGGTTTATACATAAAATGTAAACAGCAATATAAAAGCTAGAAGCATCATACTGCTCATCAGTGGAGCAATTGAAACAGCAAAACTCAAAAAAACCAGAAATGAATGAGCCAGGGGATTTAGCCCTCGTGCTCAGAAGACATTGGTTCCTCTTCAATCCTGCATGCATATTCATTCTCCTCGCTACTGTCCTCCTTTCCTGCATGGCTGTCAGTCTTCAAATCTTTGTTGTCAGCTTCAGAACGCAGCTCCGTGAGAGGAGGGGGTGAGGGGCAATGGTCAATGGGAGGGGAGGGGGCGGAGCAGTGCGGGATTTCCTCACGGAGAGAGACAGAGATGAAGGCGGTGATTATGGAGTCGAAGGAGGTGCAGTGGAATCGGAGCTCAGCATTCTGAGTAGTTTGTCTGATAGTAGAGCCCCGAAAGCGGCTATCCCGTGGATTGGGCTGACTGGGAGGGACAGAGAAGTCGGAGGGTGGCTGACTGGAATGAGCAAGAGCTTCAGGAGGACGGCCAAGACCAGGAGGCTCAGAGGCGGGAGGGGGCTGACAGGGGAAATCACCAGAACTCGTAGCACGAACGCGGCCTCGACTTCTGCCTGCATGAACATAATTCACAGCACGTTGCCCTCTGCCCCTGCCTCTGCCTCCGCCACCGCGAGAGGCAGGCGGGGGCGTGTTAGCGTCATCCTCAGAGGACGAGCTGAGTTCAGAGAGCGGCGAAGGAGGATTTTCAAGAGCAAGACCTCGACTCGTGCCCCTTCTGCAGCGCATGCGCTGCCTGAGGCGTGGCATGGCTAACGAAAGGTGGCGCGTGCGAGGACTTCCAAGAAGAGGGTGAGGAGCTTGAGAAATGGTGAGGAGGCCACCAGGGTGATGCCGACCAGACGGAGAAGCAATATCACCAGAAATACGATTGCTAGAGGAGAAATTGTCCCGAAAATGCAAATTGAGACCAGAGGGAGCCAAAGTACCTGCAATGAGCACTGCTGTAGCTCCAATTGAGGCCGAAGCACGGCAGAAGGGGCTGTTGGTGAAATGAACGCCTGGGATAGTCTCCAGACAGGCGAGAATGCTGCAGCGGCATCCTGTCTGCGTCTTGCAGCTGGAATTGGCACATCCGGGCGAACAAACAGCGTCTAGAGGGTTCAGAGGTCCGCCATGGCCCTCATCGTTCTGCACTCCCTCCATATTGCAAACGTTCAACAAAACCATCACCATATACCCGAGAGCGATGGTGTAATAACTACAGCTCTGTTCAGATCGAGGTGTATTAATAACGCCAGCAGGTGTAGTGCCATGGGCCATGTGGGCACGGCGTGTGTGCAGCGTTGGGAGCTGCGCGAGAGCCCAAGGCTCATTAAATCTCTTCCGCAGCCGCATCCGGTGGTGCCTTGGACCTTGTTAGGCCTCAAGGACAGTTTTAGATATTTATTTTTGGCCAATGGCCTTTTAGTTGCTCTAGGTGGGTTTCCTCCTCTTTGGCTTATATAAACCAAGAGGATTCATTGTAACAAGGAGGAATAACTTGATATATTGAGAGTAATACATAGCGTTATGAGCTTGGAAGAAATACTTGTTTTATGAAGTGGATGATGTCTTGCTTGGCTTGATGGTGGAGGAGCATTGTGTGCAGGATTCCATGGCTTGGTGAATGGTGATGTTTCTTTGATTTTTTTGTGTTTCCATGTTTTCATTAATTTTCCATATTTCTCATTTTCTATCGATCAGAAAATTATATTTTGAGGCATGCCAATGGAAGCACCTCAAACATCCTGCATGTTATAGATTTGATGTTTTCATCTTCTTGATCATTTCTAAAGGATTCTTAATTGCCCTTTAGGTCCATCAAGAATTTTTTATTTTTTTCATTTATGGTCATTATGTTTCGCTATCTTGTATGATTTAAGGTATGCCCTACTTACTTATAGCTTCTCAAAACTCCATTTCTGAAATCTTTCTATGAAATATTGATTATTTTACTTAAGTCAAAGAGGTCTCATTCGATCTTGCCCTTTTTCCATTCTTACAAACTTATTTCAGAGTTCTCGATAGCTCAATATATGTTGTTTAGGAGTTCCCTCTTCATAGATTGAGTTGTTTGTTTACCTTATTTTTTTCCCAATAGCTAAAGGTTATTTTCTAGAGTTAGAGGTTCTTATGCTTCTATGTATCGCCGGATTGTTTATCTTTCATATGTATCAGTTTGAGTTTTATTCATAGATATTTATGGTTTTCCCTACCTCATGAGTATCTTCTTTAAAACTATATATGTTTAATATCTCTTTTTCTTTCACAAACTTAATGTTCATTTCATTTCACTTTCACCCAAAGAATTCATTTACCTTGACTAAGTCAGCCCTGAGTATACCTTGTCCACCATTTAGACAGTATTTACTTTATCTGACCCCATAGCCCTATTGATTTGATGAAATCTCTTTATATTTGTCATTTTTTATCATTTTACCTCAAAAAAACCAAAAACAAACCAAAATATACTTAACAGCTAGCCTAAAATCAAACATACAAAGCGAACAAGTTCACATCCTTCGCATAATAGAGAGATCCCTCTCTGAGTCCAGGAAGGCTAGGTCCTAGGACTCCAAAGATTGGTCTACTGTTACCTTGTTATTTTCTTTACCAATTTTCCAAATTACGGGACACTAACATAATTTCGATCACGGTGGCACCTTTCTGAGTTCATGAGAATCTAAATATATTTCAAGATTCGCGGAAAACACCTTTCAAACTGAGCATGATATCCTATTGATCCATCCCACCTCTCTCTAACATAATGGCGATCATGGTGGTACGTTGGGTCAAAAAATCCTAGGTATGCCTTAGGAACTCTTGAAATCTCAGTCAAATTTAGAAGACTAAAGTATTGTCAAAATAGTAGAATTTGGCTTTTTTCACAATTCTAGCAAAATGATTACTCAGTTGTAGGACATGCTCACAAACCATAGGGCTACATATAAGAAACTCAGAAAACCCAAAAACATCCTTAGATTGGTTTTTTTGTCAATATTGGTGGTGGACCATACATATATATCCTCAAAACAGCAAAAAATATCCACCTGGTGACTCCACAACTCTCAATATACCTAAAGACTCCACTGGAGGAAGAACCTAAAACATGACCAGTCATCCTAGAAAGAAAGAGCACTGAGGCCTTAGTTCAATTCAAGAAATTATTTTTTTTTATCTATAACTATGTTCTATCCTACTTTGAGCTTGATCAAGAATACACTGATGAGATCTACATTTATCATTGGAAAGATCTCAAGCCTCGAAAAACTAAGCGTCAAATTTCAGACCTTGAGCTGCCTTATACACCTGTGCTGGCCCCAGATTCACCTATGGAATATCTAATGGAACACGAGCCTCATGCTACCTTTCTTGACGTTGATGAAACCTCAGATAGTCATAAATCTCTTTTTACACTACCTGTATCAACACAGGTCCCAGAAAGATACAAGCCTCTGATTTTACCTCCTATATTCCAAGCCCTCCCTCCAAATCTTGCAAATAAATTACCCATATTTGATGGAAAAAGCTCAAAATTCACCGCTTAAGAACACATTGAAAATCTTGAGAATTTACTTCACCTTTTTGAAATAGAAGAATATGATGTGTGTATTAGAATGTTTGCCTTATCATTACAAGGAAAAATTAAGAGTTGGTTTAAGGACATTCCTACTACAAGCATTATCAATTTTCATCAGTTCACTCAAATCTTCCTAGATAGGTGGGTGTTCATGGGTAATAAAGTTCTCATCATAGAGGAATACAAGCATTTAAAAATACAACCAAGGGAGACAATACAAGACTTTTCAACCAGGTTCAATAAAGTATACTATGCAATGCCTGCTAACATAAAGCCACCCCTCAGATGGGCTCTCTTGCACTACCCAAGTTCTTTTGACCCAGAGATGGTTTTACGGATAAGAGAAAGAGATCCTTTGACCCTGGAGGAAATGAAAAGGATAGCATTGATGTGGAAGCTAACATACTAAATAGGGAGGCAAAGCTAAGAATAATAGAGAAAGACAAAGCAAATCAAGAGAGGCTAATATCTTCAGAGGTAAAGTTAGAAATATTGATAGATACAGTCAGCAAACTGATGCATATACTTGACAGGAAAAGAGAAAAACAAAAAGTTAAGTTTAATGCTGCTTATTCAAACCAACCTACACTTTTTCCTCGGGAAGAACAAACTTAATCATTACAAGACAAGAGCAACAAACAAAATGTGCATAATTAGCAAGTTGAAAATAAAAACATAGAGGACTGCTCTAAAGAATCAATCATCCATCTTGAAATCACAGAATATGAAATAGAGAAAGAGTCAAAACCTTTAACATCTATACCCTCATGCTTTAATTCATTCCAGATATTGAAATGAAATTTGCATCCCGAAGATCTCTTAGCAGTTATTCAGGAAACCCCTGCTCAAGTTAACTCTCACATAAATCAAGAAAATTTGGTTTAAGATGAAATCAAATATGAAATGGAAGAAAAAATAAAACCTTTGGGATCTCTACCTTTTTTCTTTTATTCATTTCATATTATACAAGAAAATTGGCCTCCTGTGAATCTACCAGAGGCAACTCATGAATCCCATGCTTATTGTCTCGAACAACAAGAAGAGTTGGTTGAGGATGAAATCAAATTTGAAATGGAAGAAAAGTCAAAACCTTTAGGATATCTACCTTTGTGCTTTAATTCTTTTCAAATTATACAAGAAAAATGGCCTCTTGAGAATCTATCAGAGGCAACTCATGAATCCCCTGCTAGTTGTCCCGAACATCAATAAGAGTTGTTTGAGAATGAAATCAATCAAGGAATGAAAGAGAACCCATAGGATCTCTCTAAAGGCACAAGTGATGATTCATCATCTCTCTTAGGTAAGGCCCAAAAGGACATTCATCCTCTAAATCAGCTTTCCCAAGAGAAAGAGGATTATTGTAGTTATATCCAAAGAAAGATAAAAATGCCTCCCTTTTTAACTGAAGAGGAGATAGGTCAACTCATAAACATGCAGTCAACCTCTATTTATTTTCCTCTTGATCCTAACTATCCCATAGCAGAAAATGCACTTATATGTCAATTCAAAGATAAACAATCTGATAGTCGAATATGTATGGTTGGTGACATTAATTATATTGATGATTCTCCAAGGTTTGATCAATATGTTGATAATGATGATGCTTTCCAAACATAAGCTAATCTTGCAGAGTATTCAGCACTTTGTTTTTTGGAGGAAGCTCAGTTTCATCAACTTGAGAAAGGTAAACAACCAATGCATAGCAACTATGATAGTGATGAGGAAAGCTTAGAAAATTTGGAAGAAAATGAAGGCTTGAAGATTGATGATCACAAGAAAGTTGCTGGTCTTTTTTCTCGAGAAGATTTGTTGCCAAAAAGTATCCCTACTCATCAACATGATGACCTTCACACAGTTTTCAGTCCACTTAATTAGAACACATCAGCTTGGAAAGAAGACTACACTGCAATATATGATGAGTCTGACAGTTCAAGTGATCATGAGAAACTGGAAGAGTTTATTTCCCAAGAGATTCCCAAACATAGCCAAGTGAAAGAAGGAGTAGTCTTGAATGGAGCTTATGTCTCAAATCCTCTAGATTAGGTATTATTCCAAGATCCATTTGTTGTTTTTCTTGAGAAATACGAGGGAGGAGTGTGTTCTACCATGAACAGTTTGTTGCAAAGTGTGAGAAAAAAATCAAGCACTACTATCCAAAAACAAGTGAGGTTGAGATGGCCTTTTGATTTCTTCAGCATCATCAAAGACCTGAACCAAGATCAACCATGCACTCATCTACTTGACTGGTTATATTGGAAAGAAGAGTTCACCAGATAAAATTCTATCATATATAGGTTAGAGTAGAATAGATAGGCATGCAAAATAAGCTCAGCCCCATGAGCATCTTTCTTTTAGTTTGTTTTGAGAAAAATAGAAAACAAAAAACAACAAGAAAAGTAGAAAAAGAGGGCAGATGCTAAAGAAATGGTATAGCCCCATACCCAAAAAATAGTCATGCTAAAAGTGCGCAAGTCTGAATGCCACTGCTAGTGCTCAAAAGATGTCTTGTTCAGTTATATAGCCTAATCATAATTGAGCATGTTTTAAATTGATTACTGATAAGTTAGTGAAAAATAATGATAGTCAAATTATGAAAGCTTGAATTATCAAAGAAAGTAGATTAGGAAACAAAGATGCTGGTTCCACACGCTCAAAACAGAACCAAAAAGAAAAATAGTGATGAAAGGAAAACTATTTATCCTAGCCCTGATTTTTCTAAATCTCATTTTGTATGAAAATAACATTTGTGTGCAGCTTGTCTTTATGGCACAAACAGATGACAAATCAAACTATCTAATCATGATTTGATCATTTTTCGATTTCACGTTTTAGTCTAGCTAATGAAATCCTGTCAAATAACTTAATCTTGATAGTTGATCTAGTATAGGTAGAGAAATAAATTAGTTCATCAGTTTAATTTGAACTCCCAGAAGATATAATTGTAGAAGTAGATAGTGTTTTCTCTAGCAAAAATACCATGTCAAGGGTTTGCCAAACCAACTACACCCAAAGAAGAAAAAATGTTAGGCAAAGTAGTTGGGTAAGTAGAAATGAGGTTGATGTTAATCATGCTTTTAGTTTTTCAAAAGAACCATTTTCAGGCAAAGCATCAAGAGAAATAAAAATCTCCACCAATGGATGAGGCACTAGTCTTCACCAGCCAGAGATCTACAATTCTGGACACCTCCCAAAAAGGAGCTACCGTCCCCAAATGGAGCTACTATTAGTCATCTGTATTTTTCACTTGTTTTGATGAATATATTCCTTGTCCAGGTTTTCTAGAAACCAATTTCAAACAGTCAATTTGTCCTCTAGAAAAACCATCAGAGAATTTTTTTATCTTTTCCCCCCCTCTCTTACATACTGTGATTGAAGTGGTCATGAAGCTTAAAATCCTATCCTAGGTCAGTAAACCTTCCCTGTCCATAACTATCACATCCTTGTAAAGCCTTTTATATCTAATATCCAAAATCCTCCTATTTCACAAAACAATCTGTCCAAACATAAGTCAAGCTGTCCTTGTTACCTTCTCACTGACTGAAGTTACTGTTTGATGACCTGAGTATGTCTAGGAAACAATTTTAAAATGTCATAAAAAAATGTCCAGGTTAGGTGATGGTGCTTAGGATGAGTATCTTAGAAGGCTTGTGTCTTGTTAAGAACTTTGTTTTTACTATCATTCAAAGTATCATGTCCTTCTATCTGGCAAAGCAAATCCTTTTGTTATCCCTAGGTCATGCGCCATCAAGGTGTTCATGTGTTTTGTTTCAGAAAATATCAAAAAGCCAACTCAAGAAGAAACAGAGTAAATATGGTCCTATGACCAAAGAGAAAGTGATCAAATGAGTTTCAAAATTTATCCTCATAGTATAATAAGAAAAGGTTTCCAAAAATCAAGTCATATTATCCAGACATCTCTGCAGGGGTGCCAGGATGAAGGGAATAAATCAAAATTGGGCAAAGAAACTTTTCAAGAAAAGGATTCAAGTCAAAACAGCTGATTGTTTTGAACTAAAGGAAATACAGGTCTGAAAGGAAAAGGGACAAACTGGTTTATCTCTTCAAATCAAAGATACCCAAGAATGTCAAGAAATCATCCATAATGAAAAATAAGCACAAAGGGCTAAAAAAAAATTCACCAAGCACTCCATGTCACTCCACAAGGTATTTTTTTGTTCCTTTCCAAGCATCTGGGTCATAACACTATAAATCAGCACTGTGTGATTAAAAATGACATTTTTTCTGGCAAAGGGAATCTTCCAACAATCTCTATGCATCAAAGTGAAAAGCATGAAAAGGGAAACAAATGTTTTTTCATAACCCTGTAACCTAGGCTGAAAATCATCAAGGTACTATCAGCACCAATAAAGCTACAGTTACTGCAAAGAGAGTTAAACTAAGAGACAGAAAGCAGATATATTAGAGTTCAAAATATCTTACCTGTTTATTATCTCCACAGTAAATTTCTGCAAAGGACAGTCTCAAGCAGATTGAGTAAAGGATGAACAGAGATTAAAGCGCCTCCTTCAATGATAAGCAGAGGGCACAGAGTTCTGTGAGTTACCCCTACAAGGAGAAATAAATAACACATTTTATGGTTTTTAGACTCCCAAAAGTATTTAGGCATCAAAGTGAAAAGCATAAAAAGGGAACAACTGCCCTTTTTAGCCTAGATTCTAAACCATCAAAGACACTTTCATCACAAAGAAAGCTAAATCTACTGTAAAAGAGAGTTAATCCTAAGACAGAAATGACAGCCATTTATCATTTGGAAATACATTACCTGCCCATGGGTTTCACAGTGAGACTCTATAAGAACATGTCTCTTAAGCAAACTCGATTAAGGAGAAAGTTGGTTGTAAAAAGTCCTCCTTCAATCATAAGTAGAGAGCCTAAGCAGTTGTGTTTGCATTGCTTCCTTCAATCATAAGCAGAGGGCAAAGACACAGTTTTAGAGGATCTTCTTCAATAATGAACAGAGATAGGGCAAAAAAACAGGTTGTTTAAAGAGCCTAGATTTTGTTTGAAGTACCTTCCTTCAAGCATAAAGAGAGCACCCACACAGTTTTAAAGAAGCTTCCTTCAATAACAAGTAGAGGGAAAAGACTTAAGTTTAAAGAAGCCTCCTTCATGACAAGTAGAGGGCACAGTTTCTTATAAATGCCTCCTTCAATGATAAGCAGATGGCAACATATGACGCCTAGGCACTCAAATACAAAAGAGAAGCTCAAAATTAACAAGTGATGTTAGAAGAATACATGGGTGAGTATGCAGAAGATGATGAAGAAGAAGAGCCAGCAAGAAAGAGACCTAAGACCATGGGTCTTAGAAGAGCATTGCAAAAGCAGAAAGAAGAGGAATCATCTCGTGCACAACAATACCCTCTTACAAAGCTACTTGCTCTAGAAATTGAGAATGATAAAGAGTCTTGGCTTGAGAGGGAAAATCAGCATTTTCAAACCAAATTGGAGAAATCTAACAAGGATTTGGGCCTACAAAGGAGAATGACCTAGCACTACAAGAAGTTGAATCAGTTTTCCCGAAGGAAACTTAAAGTTGCGCAAAGGAGATGCTCGGCGGAAAAACATAGAAAATGCCTATACTGGCTTGGAATTCTTGCTCAAGCTTCATTGCATGTTTCTAAAAACCCTTAAGGGGTTTACTCACCAAAATTGGGCATTTTTGGACACATTCTTGTTTTTTGTGAATTTTAGGCCTAAAAGCATAAAATCATGGGTGCCTTAACTTTTTCTCGGAGCATCCTCAATTGAGGAAAATTATATTTTTGGATTCCTTGACATCAAAGGAACATTCTCAGAACTTTTTAGATCAAATGAAGCTATTTTGGTCCCTCAAAAAGGCCAAAAACAACTATTTTTTACCTTTCTGCCCCTAATATCAGTAGGTGCTACACTCCTGGGTTTTTTCACTATTTCTAATTTTTGACTAATTTCCATGCATAAAATTATAAAAAATGAGGTATTTTTGGAAATTCAACATCCGTATCTTTCCAACGAGCAATCACGAGACTCATTTCGACATCGGGAAGTCCGCTAAAATTGCACTACAAAACAAACCTTTTTCTAGTGCTACGCTCCTATAGAGTTTTCTGAAAAGCAGTTTTTTGAGTGATGATTGGGCCAAATGTGCGTTAATCATGTTTTTATTATGTGTCAAAACATCCTAGGTATCCCTTAGGAAGTCTCAAAATCTTAGTCAAAATTATAAGACTAAAGTGTTGTCAAAAGAGTAGAATTTGGATTTTTTCACCATTCTAGGAAAATGATGACTCAACTATAGGACACTCTGAAAAACACTAGGGCTACATATAAGAAACACAGAAAATCACAAAACATCCTTAGATTCGTTTTTTTTATCAGTATTGGTGGTGGACCATACACATATATCCTCAAAACAACAAAAAATATCCACCTGGCGACTCCACAACTCTCAATAGACCTAAAGACTCCACTGGAGGAAGAACCTAAAACATGACCAGTCATCCTAGAAAAAGAAGAGCACTCAGGCCTTATTTGGATTCAAGAAATTATAATTTTTATCTATAACTATGTTCTATCCTACTTTTAGCCTGATCAAGAATACATTGATGAGATCTACATTGATCATTGGAAAGATCTCAAGCCTCAAAAAACTAAGCGTCAAATTTCAGACCATGAGCTGACTTATACACCTGTGCTTACCCTAGATTCACCTCTGGAAGACCTAATGGAACATGAGCCTCATGCTACCTTTCTTGACCTTGCTAAAACCTCAAATAGTCATAAATCTCTTTTTACACTACCTATATCCACAAAGGTCCCAGAAAGATACAAGCCTCTGATTTTACCTCCTATATTCCAAGCCCTCCCTACAAATCTTGCAAATAAATTACCCAGATTTGATGGAGAAAGCTCAAAATTCACCACTGAAGAACACATTCAAAATATTGATAATTTACTTGAAATTTTTGAAATAGAAGAAGATGATGTGTGTATTAGAATGTTTGCCTTATCATTACAAGGAAAAATTAAGAGTTGGTTTAAGGACCTTCCAGCTGCAAGCATTATCAATTTTCATCAGTTCACTCGAATATTCCTAGATAGGTGGGTGTTCATGGGTAATAAATTTATCATCATAGAGGAATACATGCATTTAAAAATACAACCAGGGGAGACAATACAAGACATTTCATCCAGGTTCAATAAAGTATACCATGCAATGCCTGATAGCATAAAGCCACCCCTCGGATGGGCTCTCTTGCACTACCCAAGTTCTTTTGACCCAGAGATGGTTTTCCGGATAAGAGAAAGAGATCCTTTGACCCTGGAGGAAATGCAAAGGATGGCAGTTGATGTGGAAGCCAACATACTAAATAGGGAGGCAAAGCTAAGAATAATAGAGAAAGACAAAGAAAATCAAGAGAGACTAATATCTTCAGAGGTAAAGTTAGAAATGTTGATAGATATAGTCAGCAAACTGATGCATCTACTTGACAGGAAAAGAGAAAAACACAAATTTAAGTTTAATGTTGCTTATTCAATCCAAACTACACTTTTTCCTTGTGAATAACACACTCAACCATTAAAAGACAGGAATAACAAACAAAATGTGCCTAATGAGCAAGTTGCAAATAAAAACATAGAGGAGTGCTCTAAAGAATCAATGAGCCATCTTGAAATCATGAAATCCGAAATAGAGAAAGAGTTAAAACCTTTAACATCTATACCCTTATGCTTTAATTCATTCCAGATCTTGAAAGGAAATTTGCATCCTGAAGATCTCTTAGCAGTTATTCAGGAAACCGCTACTCAAGTTAACTCTCACATAAATCAAGAAAAGTTGGTTGAAGATGAAATCAAATCTGAAATGGAAGAAAAAACAGGATCTCTAACTTTGTGCTTTGATTCATTTCAGATTATACAAGAAAATTGGCCTCCTGTGAATCTATCAGAGGCAACTCATGAATTCCATGCTTATTGTCACGAACAACAAGAAGAGTTGTTTGAGGATGAAATCAAATTTGAAATGGAAGAAAAATCAAAACCTTTAGGATCTCTAACTTTGTGTTTTAATTCTTTTCAAATTATACAAGCAAATTGGCCTCTTGAGAATCTATCAGAGGAAACTCATGAATCCCCTACTAATTGTCCCGAACATCAAGAAGAGTTGGTTGAGGATAAAACCAATAAAGAAATGAAAGAGAATCCATAGGATCTCTCTAAAGGCACAAGTGATGATTCATCATCTCTTCTAGGTAAGGCCCAAAAGACATTCATCCTCTAAATCAACTTTCCCAAGAGAAAGCAGATTATTGTAGTTATATCCAAATAAATATAAAAATGCCTCCCTTTTTAACTGAAGAGGAGATAGATCAACTCATAAACATCCAGTCATCCTCTATTTATTTTCCTCCTGATCTTAAATATCACATAGAAGAAAATGCATTTATAGATCAATTCAAAGATAAACAATCTGATAGTACAATATGTATGGTTGGTGACATTAATTATATTGATGATTCTCCAAAGTTTGAGCAATATGTTGATAATGACGATGCTTTCCAAACATAAGCTAATCTTGCAGAGTATTCAACACTTGGTTTTTGGGAGGAAGCTCAATTTCATCAACTTGAGAAAGGTAAACAACCAATGCATAGAAGCTATGACAGTGATGAGGAAAGCTTAGAAAATTTGAAAGAAAATTAAGGCTTGAAGATTGATGATCACAAAAAATTTGTTGGTCTTCTTTCTCGAGAAGATTTGTTGCCAAAGAGTATCCCTACTCATCAACATGATGACATTCACACAATTTTTAGTCCACTTAATCAGAACACATCAGCTTGGAAAGAAGACTACACTGCAATATATGATGATTCTGATAGTTCAAGTGATCATGAGCAAGGGGAAGAGTTTATTTCCCAAGAAAGTCCCAAACATAGCCAAGTGAAAGAAGGAGAAATCCTGAATGGAGCTTATGTCTCAAATCCTCTAGATTAGGTATTATTCCAAGATCCATTTGTTGTTTTCCTTGATAAATACGAGGGAGGATTGTGTTCCACCATGAACAGTTTGTTGCAAAGTGTGAGGAAAAACTTAAGCACTATTGTCCAAAAAAGAGTGAGGTGGAAATGGCCTTTTGATTTCTTCAATATCATCAAAGAGCTGAACCAAGATCAACCATGTAATCATCTACTTGACTGGTTATATTGGAAAGAAGAGTTCACCAGATAAATGCCTATCATATATAGGTTAGAGTAGAATAGATAGGCATGCAAAATAAGCTCAGCCCCATGAACATATTTCTTTTAGTTTGTTTTGAGAAAAATAGAAAACATAAAAACAACAAAAAAAGTAGAAAAAGAGGGCAGATTCTAAAGAAATGGTATATCCCCATACCCAAAAAATAGTCATGCTGAAAGTGCACAAGTCTAAATGCCACTGCTAGTGCTCATAAGATGTCTTGTTCAGTTATATAGCATAATCATAACTGAGCATGTTTTAAATTGATTGTTGATAAGTTAGTGAAAAAGAATGATAGTCAAAATATGAAAGCTTGAATGATCAAAGAAAGTAGATTAGGAAACAAATATGATGGTTCCACACGCTCAAAAAAGAACCAAAGAGAAAAATAGGGATGAAAGGCAAACTATTTATCCTAGCCCTAATTTTTCTAAATCTCATTTTGTAAGAAAATAACATTTGTGTGCAACTTGTCTTTATGCCAAAAACACATGACAAATCAGTCTGTCTAATCCTCATTTGATCATTTTTAAATTTCAAATTTTATTCTACTGAATGAAATCCTGTCAAACAGCTTAATCTTGATGGTTGATCTAGTATAGGTAGAGAAATAAATGAGTTCATCAGTTTAATCTGAACTCCCAGAAGATATAAGTGTAGAAGTAGATAGTGTTTTCTCTCTCTAAAATATCATGTCAAGGTTTTTCCAGTCCAAGTGCACCCAAAGAAGAAAAAATGTTAGGCAAAGTAGTTGGGTAAGTAGAAATGAGGTTGACGTTAATCATGCTTTAAGTTTTTCAAAAGCACCATTTTTAGGAAAAGCATCAAGGGAAAGAAAAATCTCTCCCAATGGATGAGGCACTGGTCTTCACGAGCCAGAGATCTATAATTTTGGACACCTCCCAAAAAGGAGCTACGCTCCCCAAATGGAGCCATTGTTAGTCATCAATATTTTTCGCTTGTTTTGATGACTATATTCCTTGTCCAAGTTTTCTAGAAACCAATTTCAAACAATCAATTTTTCCTCTAGAAAACCCATCAGAGAAATTTTTAATCTTCCCCCCCCCCTCTCTTACATATTGTGATTGAAGTGGTCATCAAGCTTAAAATCCTATCCTAGGTCAGTAAACCTTCCCTGTCCATAACTATCACATCGTTGTAAAAACTTTTATATCTCATATCCAAAATCCTCCTATTTCACAAAATAGTCTGTCCAAAGATAAGTCAAGTTGTCCTTGTTACCTTCTCACTCACTGAAGTTACTAGTTGATGACCTGAGTATGTCTAGGAAAACCTTTTAAAAAGTCATATCAAAATGTCTAGGTTAGGTGATGGTGCTTAGGATGAGTATCCTAGAAGGCTTGTGTCTTGTTAAGAACTATGTTTTTACTATCAGTCAAAGTATCATGTCCTTCTATCTGGCAAAGAAAATCCTTTTGTTATCCCTAGGTCATGCACCATCAAGCGGTCATGTGTTTTGTTTCAACAAAGCTCAAAAATTCAACTCAAGAAGAAACAGAGTAAAGATGGTCCTATGACCAAAGAGAAAGTGATCAAATGAGTTTCAAAATTTATCCTCATAGTATAACAAGAAAAGGTTGCCAACAATCAAGTCATCTTATCCAGACATCTCTGCGGGGGTGCCATAATGTAGGGCATAAATCAAAATTGGGCAAAGAAACTTTTCAAGTAAAGGATTCAAGTCAAAATAGTTGACTTTTTTGAACTAAAGGAAATACAGGTCTGAAAGGAAGAGGGAAAAACTGGCTTATCTCTGCAAATCAAAGATACCCAGGAATGTCAAGAAATCATCTATCATGAAAAATAAGCACAAAGGGATAAAAGAAAATTCACCGAGTGCTCCATGTCACTCCATAAGGTATTTTTCTATTCTTTCCAAGCATCTGGGCCATAACACTGGAAACCATCAGTGTGTAATTAAAAATGACATTTTTTCTAGCAAAGGGACTCTTCCAACAATCTCTATGCATCAAAGTGAAAAGCACGAAAAGGGAAACAAATGTTTTTTCATAACCTTGTAACCTAGGCTGAAAGTCATCAAGGTACTATTAGCACCAATAAAGCTACAATTACTGCAAAGAGAGCTAAACTAAGAGACACAAAGGAGATATATTGGACTTCGAAATATCTTACCTGTTCATTATCTCCACAGTAAATTTTTACAAAGGACAGACTCAAGCAGATTGAGTAAAGGATGAACAGAGATTAATGCACCTCCTTCAATGATAAGCAGAGGGCACAGAGTTCCATGAGTTACCCCTATAGGGAGAAATAAAGAACACATTTTATGGTTTGTAGACTCCCCGAAGTATTTAGGCATCAAAGTGAATATCATAAAAAGGGAACAACTGCCCTTTTTAGCCTAGACTCTAAACCATCAAAGACACTGTCATCACAAAGAAAGCTAGCACTACTTCAAAAGAGAGTTATTCGTAGGACAGACACAATAGACATTTATCATTTGGAAATACATTACCTGCCCATGCATTTCACAGTGAGACTCTATAAGAACATGTCTCATAAGAAAACTGGACTAAGGACAAAGTTGGTTGTAAAAAGGCCTCCTTCAATCATAAGCAGAGAGCCTAAGAAGTTGTGTTTGCATTGCCTCCTTCAATCATAAGCAGAGGGCAAAGACACAATTTTAAAGGGTCTTCTTCAATAATGAACAGAGATAGGGCAAAAACACAGGTTGTTTAAAAAGCCCAGATTTTGTTTGAAGTACCTTCCATCAAGCATAAACAAATTTCCCACACAGTTTTAAAGAAGCCTCCTTCAATAACAAGTAGAGGGAAAAGAAATAAGTTTAAAGAATCCTCCTTCATGACAAGTAGAGGGCACAGTTTCTTATAAATGGCTCCTTCAATGATAAGAAGATGGCAACCTATGAGGCTCGGGCACTCAAATATAGAAGAGAAGCTCAAAAGTCACAAGTGATGTTAAAAGAATACATGGGTGAGTATGCATAAGATGATGAAGAAGAAGGGCCAATAAGAAAGAGACCTAAGACCATGGGTCTTAGAAGAGCATTGCAAAAGAAGAAGGAAGAGGAATCATCTCGTGCATAGCAATACCCTCTTACAAAGCTACTTGGTCTAGAAATTGAGAATGATAAATATTCTTGGCTTGAGAGGGAAAATCAACATTTGGAAACCAAATTGGAGAAAGCTAACAAGGATTTTGGCCTACAAAAGAGAATGACTGAGCACTACAAGAAGTTGAATCAATTTGCTCGAAGGAAACTCAAAGCTACCCAAAGGAGACACCCGGCAAAAAAGCATGGAAAAGGCCTATCCCGGCTTGGAATTATTGCTCAAGCTTCATTGCATGTTTCTAAAAACCCTTAAGGGGTTTACTCACCAAAATTGGGCAATTTTGGACACATTCTTGTTTTCTATGAATTTTAGGCCTAAAAGCATAAAATCATGGGTTCCTTAACTTTTTCTCGGAGCATCCTCAACTGAATAAAATTACTATTTTTGGATTCCTTGACATAAAGGAACATGCTCAAAAACTTTCAGATCAAATGAAGCTATTTTGGTCCCTCAAAAAGGCCAAAAACAACCAATTTTTACCTTTATGCCCCTAATATCAGCAGGTGCTACACTCCTAGGTTTTTTCATTGTTTCTAATTTTCAACCGACTTGCAAGCATCAGATTGGAAAAAATCAAGTAGTTTTGGAAATTATACTTCCGTAGCTTTCCAACGTGACATCACGAGACTCATTTCAACATTGGGAAGTCCACCAAAGCTACACTACAAAAGAGACCTTTTTCTGGAGCTATGCTCCTGTAGATTTTTCTAAAAAGAAGTTTTCTGAGTGATGACCGGGCCAAATGTGCATTAAGCAAGTTTTTCTTATGTTTCAGGCCTTAAAAGTGATACTTTTTTGCTATTTTGGTCCAAAAATATATTTTTGAAGGATATTTTATGCCTTGGACCTTGTTAGGCCTCAAGGACAGTTTTAGATATTTATTTTTGGCCAATGGCCTTCTAGTTGCTCTAGGTGGGTTTCCTCCTCTTTGGCTTATATAAACCAAGTGGATTCATTGTAACAAGGAGACAGAACTTGATATATTGAGAGAAATACATAGCATTATGATCTTGGAAGAAATACTTTTTTTATGAAGTGGATGATATCTTGCTTGGCTTGATGGTGGAGGAGCATTGTGTGCAAGATTCCATTGCTGGTGAATGGTGATGTTTCTCTGATTTTTTTATGTTTCCTTGTTTTCATTAATGTTCCATACTTCTCAATTGCTTTAGATCAAAAAAGTATATGTTGAGACATGCTGATGGAAGCACCTCAAACATCCTGCATGTTACAGCTTTGATGTTTTCCTCTTCTTGATCATTTCTAAAGGATTCTTAACTTCCCTTTAGGTCCATCAAGAAATTGTTATTTGTTTCATTTATGGTCATTATGTTTTGCTATCTTGTATGATTTAAGGTATGCCCTTCTTACATATAGCTTCTCAAAACTCCATTTCTGAAATATTTCTACGAAATATTGTTTATTTTAGTTAAGTCAAAGAGGTCTCATTCGATCTTGCCTTTTGTCCAATCTTGAAAACTTATTTTAGAGTTCCCGATAGCTCAAGATATGTTGTTTAGGAGTTCCCTCTTCATAGATTGATTTTTTTGTTTATCGTATTTGTTTTCCCAACAGCTGAAGGTGATTTTCTAGAGTTAGAGGTTCTTATGCTTCTATTTATCGTCAGATTGTTTATCTTTCATATGTATCAGTTTGAGTTTTATTCATAGAGATTTATTGTTTGCCCTACCTCATGAGTATCTAATTTAAAACTGTATATGTTTAAGATCTCTTTGTCTTTCACAAACTTAATGTTCATTTCACTTCACTTTCACCAAAAGAATCCATTTACCTTGACTAAATCGGCCCTGCAGTACACCTTGTCCACCATTTAGATAGTCTTGACTTTATATGACCCCATAGCCCTATTTATTTGATGAAATCTCTTTCTATTTGTCCTTTTTTATCATTTTACCTCAAAAAAAACAAAAACAAACTAAAATATACTTAACAGCTAGCCTAAAATCAAACATACAAAGCGAACAAGTTCACATCCTTCGCATAATAGAGAGAGCCCTATCTAAGTCCAGGAAAGATAGGTCCTAGGACTCCAAATATTGGTCTAATGTTACCCTGTCATTTGGTTTACCAATCTGCCAAATTATGGGACACTAACAATTTTTAGGGCTGAAGCAACAGTTTATTAATTCTTCAGATCTAGATCAGATCTGTACATAAAAAGTTAGATCCAATACAGATCCATGTAGAGACCTTCAGAAATAATAATCTTCAACAACATTTTTCTTGCTGCCCTCCTCTTCCTTTTATAAGATAGGAGTCTTTCTAAACCCTAAACCACCTTGAATCACTTAACCCTTTTCACATTAGATCCTCCTTCTAGAACTGCGCTGTCCCTCCAAGAGGTTCAATGCATCTAGACTACGCTATTTGACTTGGTCAAAGATGACCCATTCTTGTGATTTAGACCCATTCACACTTTCAAGAAATAATTTACATAGCCCAGATATGTCTCTATTTACATAAGCATTGATATATTCTTGTTTTTTAGGAGTTTTACATGTCCTCCTTTACAATTTATTCATTAATCATGAAAAGAAAAATAAACAAGGAAAAATTAATATTTCTATTAGCTGCAGCTAATTTAGGAATATTAAAACTTGGACTTCCAAGAGTTTTGTAGACTCAAGGGAGCAAGATCCAGCAACCCCAAAGGGAGAAAGAGAGATATATTCTTTCTATATAATTTCTATGGATCAGCAAGATGAAAAGCTGCAGCTTGGGTGGAGGAGCTAGATGCATATTTTTAACTACAACAAGTTGCAGCCAAGGAGGCCATCACTATAGCAGTGATGCATCTCAAAGGTATGGCCCATGATTGGTGGTTTAAAATTTCTATTTCATGTTATCATGCAAATATAAAAAACTATGATGAATTCAGTAAGACATTGGTGAAGAGATTTGATAAGGACCAATGTTAATCATCATGTGTAAAAGTTTAGAGATCAAACACCTTGCATGAGTTGGAGGAGAACATGAAAGAAACTCCACTCCATACTTCTAGAGGGGAAGAAAACTAGGATGGTGAATTGCTAGAGGCAAGACCCCAAATGCATGAAGGGCATGCTTCCATTTGTGATGATATGAATATCCTTCTTTTAGAAGAAGACCGAAATCCAAGGTCTCTCATTGAAGAGGAGGCATACTCACATGTTGGTGAAGAGAATGTGCATAGAAGAATCCATAGCACTATATCATTGGAAGGAGATCCATCACCACATGAAGATGAGAGGGGAGCCATTTCTTCCATTGGAGGAGTCCTTATTTCTACACAAGGGATTCCAAGAGATACCACATGTGGAGACCTAGTCACAAATCCTGAGCAGCATATAGTAGCATTGGAGGATTGTGATATGGATGGAGAAGAAGAGGTGAAGGATCGACATTTGGAGAGAATGAGCATTTACCCTCATCTTTTGAGGAGAGGTTTTTCACATAGGAGGGGGATTTCACTGCGTAGTGGACAGAGGGACCATTGAATCCTCTCATTTATACAATCCATTTCCTATATAGATGTCTCACTACAGGGAGGCATCCCACTTGGGAGGCCATCGGATCCGGCATTGATGAGAGGCATCTTGTTTTAGGATTCACCACTCTTGGATTCTAGGGAGGTGAATATGTTGGAGGATGAATTTGGCATGGCGGATGTCAAAGTAGCAGGTAGCAATAGGAGGAGAGCACCACATTGCAGATCACCATCATTGTCTCTAAGGAGGATAGATCTAGATTGGATGTCTGAACTCTTAGTAGAGTACTCCAAGGATCTAGATGCATGCATGATTCTTGATGAACCAAGAAGAGATGATAGATATACAGTAGAGGATGTGGTCATCTATTCATATGGCAGAATATTATTGACCAAAGCTTCTAAGCTCAAGAAGAAGCTGCTACATGCAGCACATGAGGGATTTCTAGCTATGCACTTTGATGAATATTTTGCCTTGCTAGAGGAGTTCACTTGGGAGGGAATTAAACATGATATATGTTAGCATATGGATAAATGCATAGCCTGGATTATTTTGGAGAGGTTTTCATAGCCATTTCCCTACTCATTGAGGGTGATGAAGAGCATTCAAATGAGCCATTTCAGCTCAAGGACCGGAGTACATAGTAAAGAAGGTATATACTTTCATTTTGATTTACCTTCCTTTGGTTTATGTGGATAGCTTGATGAGCTAAGTATGATCACATATCCTTATGCTCCTTGTTATTATGTACTTGTGGCCCATTGTAGCAATGGGGGTGGCTATTTTTATGATGGTTTGTGGGGGAGGCCACAAGCTTCGTGGTGTGCACCATTGGCACCAATATGTATTTTCCTATTTTTATCTTGTGAGATGTTTGTGGTAGAAAAAAAGTGGCAGGGAAAGTACTTTTTGTTTTTAGTTCTGATGCAAATAGGAAGCTCACTGCATTGGTCCCATGAGTGGAGCAGTGACCCACTCTCTATTTGTCTTATGACAACTTGTTTTCATTACATATTGCTTCCTCGTGTTGCTGATGTCTGTACATTTATGGGGAGAACTCTTTGGATAATGTTGGAGGTATCGGGATAGCCCATTGGGAGCTAGAATCTCCCCATTGTACATGTTTTATATTGCAGGAGACACCATGGACAAACCATGATTGCCACATTGCTACTTTTCTCTTCTTGTGGGAAAAACCACTTCAAGAACTTGAGGGGGCATTTCATGGCTGATTTTCTTGATGGGGGAGCTTGGGCCATTCTTGGAGGCCATTCCTTTTCAGCCAAATGATAGAAGTATCCCCATGTGTACTAAAAATGGAGAGAGGACCATCTTGGGAATCGAAAGCCCAACTCTCCATTCAGCCCCAACACATTGCATAAACCCGGGGTTGAGATTTTTATTTGGATGATAGCATGGATGAGAGGATTATCATTGAGGAATTTTTTTTCCCATGCATGTCATCACTCCCACCTTGAGGATGCCATAGCACAGCAAGAATTTTTCCACCTACACCTTCTATCCTTCCATGATGTGCACCATTTCAGTTTGCATACTTGGGAGAAAGCATTGGATGTAGAATATATTGAGCAGTGGTGGAGATTGTTGATGAGGAGGCCACAAGAGAAGGAGGGGGAGAAATTTTGTTCTCTCTATGCAGTTTCTTGAGGACAAGCAACATGTGGGAGGGGAGGACTGCAATGTTCCCAAATTCTAGCCTCCAGCTAAAAGGAACATTATAGTTTGCATATTTTCATTTTGTTGAATAAAATGGGTAAGGAGACACCTTAACCCCCTTAGATGGAGAAATAACACTCCTTGTGTGAAAGGAGAGTGAATAAGCAACTGAATTAAGCACATAAGGGTGTGAATATGATCGGGATGACATTGATTTAGTCCTCTTTGACTAAGTCAACAACGTTGTCCAAGAGGAATGATCTCCATGACAAGGCAACACATTTTTAGAGGAGGCCTCACTTGCATGAGCTAGGTGGCAAGTGAGGATGGGACCCATGGTGAGACAAGTTCATTTAATTTATATGGAGGAGATGGCAACCTATTTTTATTATGCTTTTCATTTATCATTTTCGTATGGTCTGCTTAGACTTGCATACCTGGGCTGTTTAGCAAGGTTGCAGTGATCTTGAGCACAAGGGTGTTCCTGGTCGAGAATCCATACCTCATCCTCAAGGAAGGAGAGGGTTATTGAGCTCCATTTCCTCATTCCGGCATTTGGCTAAGCTTCCTCCTTCAGCTGCAATGTTTTCCTGTTGGGAAGAAAACGTTGTGGTGCTGGGTGCAGCAATAAAGGAACTCATAGAGTCATTCTTTGGCTTGTTCTTCAGCGGAGAGCTTGTATATTCATTGGAGGAGTAGCAGAGGAGAATCCCAGGCATAATTTATGATCTTTGGCACTAGGCCAACCATTCCCCATCTCTCACAACACAGCCTAGGGATGGAACTATGTTATTTTTATGCAGGCAACATTGGGAGAGTTCATTGAGCTCATCAGGATGATTGTTCTTGAGTAGAGGGATCAACCTTCTATTAAGGAGCACCATTGGAGGAGGGAAATCCATATTTCAGATCTGCCATAGCCTCATAATAGGTATTTAGTGTTGCAGTGACAAGTTAACCCTAATATTTAATTATCACATTGTATTTTTATCAGGCATTTCTAGTAATCCCTCCTGGATTGGCTAGAAATCTTGTATTGGAGCCCATCTTTCCATTCTTGGAAATTTCTTTGTATCCTTCGGCCTCATTACCATTTTTTATGTATTCAATAGCTTCCAGTCTCATAGAGACTGGGGAGTCACTGCTCCCCGACATTTTTTGCAGTTGCAGCATCTCATGTATCTCATAGTTTGATCATTGGAGATTGGTTACCATAGCTTGAGTGGCTTGTCCCTCATGATTTTCTTGTGTATTATTTCTGAGATATTAATATAATGTTGGATGCATCACATTCCTTCTTATGGTATATTCATAATTGCAAGGTTTTATGGTTATGTTCATATATTGTTGTAGGCTCTCTCTTTTGAGCATTTTCGGAAAGGCCTAGGTGTGGGAGATCTATTTAACGCACCTAGAGAAATTTATTTGGGCTAAAATTCTGGAAGTATAGTGTATGATGTGTTAAAAAATGAAACCAAGTCCCCTTTCACCTTGTTTTTACATTATCTTCCTTATACAACGTCCTTTTGGACCCTATTGTAGAAAATCCTGAAAAAGGGATATTACAATTTGAGGGTGTCTGAAAGAATATTTCCTATTGAGGTGTGGAAGAATAAGTTACGAATCCATGTTAACGAACAATTCTCTATTGCATAGACAGATTGCTTCAGACAGAATCTCTATAAGTACACTGTATTCAACAATATTATTGGTTGTACGACCTAAACATATACCTTGTAGATCTAATAACTCACCATTAGGATCATAGATAACCCAGGCCGCAGAAGATAAGTTTCAAGTACTATGGCAAGCACCATCAGTGAAACCAACATAAGGAGCCAAAGACATATGCAAATCAAGTAGAATGAGATAAGCAGGAAAACCGCTTTCAAACACACACCAAACCAAAAAATGTACAAAAATGAAAAGCAAAATAATGTACCAGAGTAGATACACGAGAAAATCATGCATAATATCACTTTAGATAAAGCCCATTCCGAGGTTTATCTAACTAATTACCTTCATAATCAATCAGCTCGTAGGCGCCTTTTTGTAAAACGCATTTCACGATATATGACCCATGCCACATTTCAAATTTTCCTGACTCCATTTTGTCATGTGCTTGGTCATAGAGAAGGAACAAGTATCCTTTAGAGAAGGGATGTGGATAAATCATCTGATCAAAATGGGCTTTGAACCATTTCTTATGTGCTTTGGTGACAAAAGCGGTGAAGCGTTGAGTTTCATCAAGACATTCCAAGTACAAGAGACGTTTCTCCTCTGGCGAGGTATTCGGAAGCAATTCGACAGCTAATTTGAGCGAAGGAATTCACATTCAATTGGAATGGTTTCTTCATTGCCATATACTAATTGAAATGGGGTGAATCCAATAGAACTATTGGCTGAAGTTCGGTATGCCCAAAGAGCTAAACACAACATGAGATGCTATTTTTATTTGTGCATCCCAATAATGCCATGAATCATAGTAACTAAGAATTTATTTACCACTCAAACTTGGCCATTGGCCTGAGGGTAATACAGAGTTGAGTTGTCGTTACGAAAGCCCAACTGAGAGGTCAACTCAACCATCATGTAATGAAGAAAGTGAGATCCATGGTCAGTGAAAATGGTTTGAAGAACACCAAATCTTATGATAACATGATTAAAAATGATTAGAGTCATGGATTTACTGTCAGCAGCAAGTGTAGGCATCGCCTTGGCGCATATAATGAATAGTCTACAACGACAATTATATAAGCATGCCCTGTGGACAAGTGAGGGTTACATGTCATGAAGTCAATGCCCCATTTGGAAAATGGGCCAAAAATAATAACTAGGTGTAAGGGTGCGGGAGGGGTGCACATATTTTGCTGGTAAATCTGGCAAGTGTTATAACTCAGATTGAACCTCAGGCTCAAGAAGGAAATTCTAAGGTAACCACAAACCATGCTTAGCCAAGTAGCTAGCCCTACTAGGCAAGGAGAGGGATCTCTTCATATAGATCATAGCCAATATGACTAAGGAATAAGATATTAGGCTAGGTATAGTAGCTCAGGGTTTTGATTTTGATTGTATAGGGTTGTGCTGGATCAGAAGGAGTCAAATAGTCAAGACAAGGAAATTAGATCAAAATTTTGCAGGGTTTTCTATGGGGTAAGGTAGGTACAATGTTTAGCACTTTAGGATTTCTATGGTGGGATGATCAAGACATGTGAGGAGCTATAAATAGCATGGTGAAATCATGGGTTCTTTCTAAACTGAAGAAATTACAAACTGTGAATATTTACCTAAAACAAAGCATAACAGTTATGGATTATGTTTGTCTAACTTGAAAACATTCACTTGATAGTAATGAAATGATGGATGAAATAAAAAAAACATTCTAACAACTGAGCACAAAAGGAGAAACTGAAACAAAACACCATACCACATGGATCCCATAAAAATAGTTGCAAATTTAATTAATGTCCAGGCCAAAACTGATACAAAAGCATGTCTCTTCAAAAGCCAAACATCCAACTGAGTCCAACCTTTAAAAATGAGAAAGAAGAAGAATATACATACCTAAAAAACACTCTCCCTAGTCTAAGGGAGTCAAATCGATGATATGAGAATCAGTTACACCAAATGCTAAACAAGAATCTGAAGACTAGGAAGACCCAACAACTTGCCTCTAAAAGAGAGGAAACTAATTCATTTGACCTCTAGAGGACTCAAGCTAATGAATTTACCCATAATAAACTAATACTCATAATAATTACATTAATTTTTAACATCTAATTTAGTAAAATTACATTTCTCAAAGTGAAAATTAAAACTGGAGAATATTTGCTGAAGATTGTAAAAATTTGCAATTTTTTGGAAAACGCACAACGTCTAAGTAGGAAAACTAGCCTATTTGGAAAGTTGGTTTTGAGTGCCTTCCCAGTGTCAAAATAATCTCCATGATAGCTCATTGGAAATATCTCTGAGTCTAGTTTCCAAATCTACCTCCCATTTCTAAAATGGTGCTCATTTTCCATGTCAAAACATCAATCTACCAGTACTGGTAAACGCACAACGACCAGGTGAAAAAGGAGGCAGAAACATGATTTTTAGGTGGCTTTTTGCATGTTTGAGGGACCAGTTATCCTAAAAATATTTTAAATCTTGCTAGGTTTTATGTAATCATCCTTATGAACATGATGGTTGTGTCCATTTATAAATTATAGGCCCCAAAGTGCAACGTCCAGGTCGCTGTGCCTTTGGCAAAATTTCTGCATGCAAATAAACTAAAAAACATAGAAATGACAAAAAGTGAAAAATGTCCCAAAATTTACCAAAATTTATGAGGGTAATTGCTTATAAAGTTCTTGAGTCATGAAGAGACACCTAAGCAAGTATATATAACCTCTCTTTCTCCCCTTACCTAGTCAAACTTCCAATCTTAGCATTGGCTCTTTTGAGCTTGGCCAATGCAATTCTCTCTTTCCGTGCATGAAGTTTGACTCTTGTCCTCAACAATTCATTGTCCTTGTTGGCATTCTCTAGAAACCTCTCCAAATTTAGATTGGCTCTATCAAGCCATGATTCCCTATCTTTTCTAATCTCTAGGGCAAGCAGCTCACTTGGTGTGAGTTGCTCTACCAACTCATCTTCTCTCTGTCATTCCCAAGCTAAAGCTCTCTTCAGCCATATCATCTTTGGTTTTTGTCTTGGAAGCTGATCCTCCCCAACATCAGTGTCAACAAATATTTCCAAGGTATCCTCAGGCAAGGCTTTAGCCTTTTCTTCCTCTCTTTGTGCTTTAATGGTCTTTACCTCATTGATGATTTGCTTAGTTTTCAGATGCTGATTTTCTTGCTCAAGAAAGTCAATCACATATTTTTCTCTCTCAAGATTACCTTGAAGTTCACTAATGTTTTCTTCTTTGCCTTTTATTGTTGCACTGGTGATTTTTTCCTCATCTCCCTCACCTAGGTCAATTAGCTAAAATTCATGCTTTGTTTCACGTTTGTCCTCCTCATTATTAACAATTGGCTCTTTGGCCTTTTCCTTGCCTTTTTCCACTTGTTTTGTTGATGAATAAAGCATGAACCCTTTCAATCCAAGTGAAGGCAAACACATGCATGTAGCCTCTCTGATAAGTCTTGGGAAATGGCTCAACATCAGTCAAATTAGCCCATGTTTCCTCAATATCCTTGTCACTACTTGATGACTTAGAATCATGATGTGATGATGATGAAGGGTTATAGAAAGGTGAAGAAGAATTATACACATGAGGTGAATGAAACTGACTTGGTGATTATGTATGCGCAGCAGGCTGAGATGGAGGAGTGGATATGGGAGGATGAGATGATGAGGGGATATTATGATCTTGCTGACTAGGTGGGGTAGTGAAAATTTCATTTTATATGAATGTGTCCCATGGAATGTTCTTTTTCTCAAGTTGATGCATGACTATATTTTTGATAAGGGAGTGGTGAAAGAGACTCTACATTTTATGACTATAATCCCTCTTTTGTGCAATGTATGTCATCTTGTCAATGTTGTAGGAGAGGAAATAGGGTATGTGAAGCATTATGACTCTAGTGAAATGCATAATAAGCCAGATAAGATATGAATAGAGTCGATAAAACCTCCCCCCATAGGTGAAGTATTTCATGATGATTTTCATCATAGGTACATATCGGTCAAGAAGATGAGAAAAGGGGAAAATGGTTTTTTTTTCATCCTTGTATCTAGCTTTAAGATATGGTTCATAGTAGCTATGATGAAGGTTTACTTGTTTAAACCATTTCTCCCCCATATTAGGGATCCCTGTAGTAGCTGCAATGGCATTAGTAGACATGGTAAAAGTAACCCCAACAAGAGTGACCTACCTATCATGAAAACCTGAGATGAATAGCCTAGTTAACATAGGGTGATATTGGAACTTTTGCACCTTCTCACAAAATTCAAAGCAACCAACATGTTTAAAACATGACATAGTAAGTGGAAAAGCCATGAGTTCTTTTGCATTTGTTGGTTCATATTTGATGATTTTCCCTCCCTTCTTATATGTCTTCTTCTTTGGTTTTTTCTTCTCGCTGACATTTATGTTTTCTTCTTCAAATATTGTGGACTTGAAGGCTTTGGAAACCCTAGGGTAAATGGAATGAGATGAACATAATGTGGATTTGAAAGGAGAAGTTACGACAAATGGTGGAAGTGATAATGTAAATGATAACATAGGTCTAAGAAAACCCTAGTATCTTATAGCTTTTATGACTGATATGTGTTTTAGGGACATGAGTATGGGAAATATGAATGAGAATGGAAAAAGGAAATGAAAACTAGGGTTTCATAGCAATAAACACTTCAAATTTACATTAAAACATGAGACATTTCAGTGAGAAGGCTTGATAGTGTTAACTTACTGTTTGAAGGAGCTATGAAGAAGTTTGTGCAAAAAATTGAGCTTGCTGGGAGTGATAGAAGCCTGAAAAACCCTCTTCATTCAAACGCGTAGCGTCTTGGAGGAACGCGCAGCGTCCGGGAAAACATGCAGCGTCTTGGAGGAACGCGCAGCGTCCAGGAAAACGTGCAGCGTCCGGAGGTAAAAACGCAATGTTCGTTGCTTTTTACTTTGCAGATGATCATTCAAATGCGCAACACCTGGGTTGAATGCACAATGCCCAGGAAAATGCGCAGTGCCTAGGGCAAACGCGCAGCGACCAGTGAAATTTTCTCCAAATGCTCAAAAACTCTGAAATTTTCTCCTCTGTTGGAAACTCCTAATAGATGAATAGAGGCATATGCTTTGTTTGAAGATATTGAGAAAATTTATATCTTTAGGGATTGTAATTTTAGTTTGAATAACCTACTTTCCCTATGTTCACTTTTCCCTTTGGACTTTAGCGCTGATACTCTTTAACTTTCTGACTTTTTTGGCATTTTTCAGTTTGATCAAGTCATGGAGTTTGGCTTTCTTTGCTCCATTTATGCCGGAAATGATTGAATTGACAACTTGGGATGAATTTATTACATATGAGATTCATAAAATTACATTTGGAAAAATATAAATAAATTACATATTGAATTTTATATCAAAATGACATTTTGATATAAAAATTAGTAAGCTAAAAAAAAGTACAATTTTGAAAATATGATAATTACATCATGATGATCTTCTATGTAGGAAAAAAAAATTTCGTATTTATTCCCTTTCATATATTTTTTTACCTCATCTGAAATGGAGGAGTGACCCTGAAAAATAAAAAACCTAATGACCTAATGGGACTTCTTTAGACTTGACTTTCATGAATGATATTTGATTTAAAAGACTTCCTGCTGAAAAGAGCATTTCCATAGGTGTTGTTATGCTCAAGGAGACATGAGAATGAGTTAGTAATGTGAATATATGAGGGAGAGTAAAGTTTTATTGACAAGGACAACCACTAGTGGAACAATTTTATATCATGACCTAATGGAATGATTGAAAATTTCTTTAGAGTGGGACACCTAAGATGCACTTACAAAATGTGTTTTGATCCCTGGTGGAAGTATGAAAATACTGACACTAATAGAAAGAATGGAATTTGCAGATGGAAATGATGCAGTCTTTGAAAATAGAAGGCCATAAATAACCAGCACGAAGGATTTTATGAGTGGTAACATAACCGAACATATGACCAACACATGCTCTAGAGTGGCAGTCATCGAGCGCTCTCTCAGCCTCTTTGAAAAATCGAATCGAATCGACACCGACTCGGTATAAAGTATCTCCAATGATATGATAAGTTTGGGAATGATGTCGAATCCGTTGATGATTAGAGTTGTCCAATTTGGATCGGAAAGTTTTGGTATGAATATACACAATGATATCACTGTACCATGGATCGATAGTGTTGATCAAGAAGAGAGTGTCATCTGGAATGTGCTCGTCGAGATCAAATGGAGTGGAAGCAAAGGGCAGGGAGCATATTAATTCAGCAAAACCAGCGATTTATTTGATTTTGTAGCTATGAATTCCAAATAAAACTCAGGTAATATGATAATCCATTTGGAATATTCCCCCCCAGCAATTGGCAGTCAAAATGTAAAGTCATTGGATTGCAGTCGGAGATCACGGTAGTCGTACGTAAGAGAATATAATGTTGAAAGCACTGAACTACATGTACCGTAGGAAAGGCTAGCTTCTCGACATGAGAAAACAGAGAATTTGTGTCAATAAGATTGTGGTTGTGGTAGTAGATGACATGTTTAGTACCCTCGTCATCATCCTTAATGAGCACCATAGCAATGGTACCGGAGGAAGCTGCTAAGTAAAGGAAAAAGTCCCAATGATAATTCAGGGGATGTAGTAAACGAGTGTTAATGAGAACATACTTTAAAGAATCAAAGGAGTGTTGACTGATATCATCCCATAAAAATGGGATCACTTGTTTCAGTAACCGTGAAAAACCCTTAGCAAGCTCCGCGTAATTGGGAATGAAATGACGTAAGAAATTAACTTTCCCTTGCAGACTCTACAATTGTGATAGTGAGGAGGGAGGGTGGGTAAATTAATGATAGACTCAAATTTCATCAGATCAAGATGAATACCTTCTTTAGAGATGATAAACCCAAGGAGTCTTCCGTATTCAACACCTAAAACAAACTTATGCATGTTTAAGCGAATGTTGTAGTGTGGACAACGTAGAAAAATCTCTCGAAGGTGTGTGAGATGGTCATGATGCTTAGCTGAATGAGCAGGGAGGTCATCCATATAAGGGTGCATGATGTGCTTAATGTCATGGAAAGCATAAGACATATTTCACTGAAAGGTGGCACCAGAATTCTTCAGACCAAAAGGGAGATTTTTGTAAGCAAAGGTTCCGCATGGACAGATAAAGGCAATCTTGTGCTGATCAGCAAGCAATATTTTAATATGGTTGTAGCTAGAAAAACCATCCATAAAGGAGAATATATCACTCCTAATGCATCTGTCGATGATCTGGTCAATAAACATAGTGGTATAATTTTCCTTCGGACAATCCCGATTGATATCTTGGTAATCAACACAAACACAAATGGTACCCTATTTCTTATTGACAGGGACAATATTGGACACCCAATTTGTCAATGGGATAGGATAAAGAAATCTAGCCTTAAGAATTTTTTCAACCTCTCCCTTTATGGCAGCCACCTTTATAGGGTGCACTAGGCGAAGTCACTGATGACCAGGCTTCATGTCAAGATAAGTTGGTATTTCATGCACCACTATACTTGGGTCAATGCCGGGAATTTCCTCATACGAACATGAAAAAATGTCTCGAAATTCTTGAAAGAGACTAGTATAGAGCTTGACCTCATCTGGAGAGAAAATCATCCCAATGTGAATGTTCTCACTAATTCCTAGTTTCTCAGAAATGTCAATAGGCATGGTTTTATTAATACTACCCATGTTTTCCTTAGAGAAAACCTCATGAGCTGAGAACGGTGTCGAGAGTGGATCGCATGGAACATGGGGAGCGAAATTTTCAAGACATGAATGAACTGATTCTAGGCCCAGTAGAAACGATGAATGATGATGAATATCATTCCGGGGTGTTTCCTCAAGATACATAGTTACCACGATACTTTCGTGAGAGGGAAATGTCTCATTCAGGGGATCGGATGAATCAGAGGAACCGAACCAAGGAGAGTGGGAGTATGCTTGAAAGTGCATTGATCTAGGTGGATATTGGTGGCCACCCACCTATTCCACTTGGGGCCCCACCATTATCTCTTTCAATTTTTTAGTTTCAGCACAACTTACTATTTTTAGCATATTTTCGGGTCCTCAGCTTCTGGAGCCCTTTTGAGGCCCTAAACGACGTTTTTTCGGAAAAATGGGAGCAACATGGGTCTAGGGACAAATTTCTCTCACATCAAAAGTTTTATTCCTCAAATAGATCTTTCTAATGAGGTACGGTGCGTGTCAAACAAAGATCGTATGCCAAAGTTACGTCCCTAGGAAGTTGAAACACCAATTTACCTAAAGGGGACCCATAGTTTTGGCGCTTCATCTCCTAGGGTTAGGTTTTTGGATGTTTATAGTTTTCCATTATTTCTAAATAATAAATAGGCACTTGAGCCTCATTGTAACTTAGTTCATAGGCCTGTAGCCACCACATCTCTTCTTAGAGATAAGCTACCAGCACCCTAGCTAGTTTATTTCCATTCTATCTGTAAGAAAATTTCAATTCTTTGATATTAATGAAATGAAGTGTTATTTCCATTGCATATTTGTATTTACATGTGTATTTTTTGTTGAATCTCTAATTAAACTGAGAGGGGGGGGTGAATCAGTTTAATACATTCCTGTTTTTTAAACTTTTCATTAAACTTATTTACACCTTCATTTCAAACTCTATTTGATGTGAGAGTAATTTTTAGAATGTAATCAGAAAGTATTAGTTTAATAGAGTAGTAGACTTAATATGAGAGCAGCAAGTATTAAGCAAATAATACATATCAGATCAATACATAAATATCATGCACAGAGACACCAGATATAAGTGGAAACCCATAAAGGGAGAAAACCACATCTTATTATTGTTGTGATGCAAAGGCAAGCTCCAACTCCCTCTCACCACTATTTTCTGCAGGCACCAACCTATAGGAGGCTCCTACCTCAATTATGCAAGCTACAACTTGCAAGGAAGCGCCAACTCCCTTCAGTTTTTTGCAGGCACCAACCTACAGGAGGCTCCAACCTCAGTCAGCTACAACTGACAGCTATCAGGCTGCAACTTGATAGGGAAGCTCCAACTTCCTCATTTTCTAAAACTGAATGTTTGCTGATTTACCTCAGATATCATCTCTGTTCTGTAGCTTCTCTTAATCTTCTCTGCCTTCTATATTCTGCATTCTCTCTATATATGCTCTCTCCCTTGCTCTCAAAAACTCACTCTGCATATCAAGATGATATTATTTATAGATTTCCTCACATGATTGTTTGTATTCTGCTTGGAATTCGAAATGGAAAGTCATGTCTCTTTGCCTTCTGCCTTCTCACTACTTTTATCAGCTTACTCAGAAATTATAACTGTAGGTGTCAATTTTAACATTACAGTGGGAGTTTGTTTTCTCTCGGAGACTTGCCAATGCATCACAAACAATAAAAACAATTAAAACATTTACATTCGAATTACAATGTGAATTCCAGCTCACTCATTTTGTCTCTTGGCTTGCTGTGCATTTGTCTTTTCTCTAACTGTCTCTTTGTCCCTTTCTCTTCTTTGTATGCCTTTCTGTTTATGGCTGCTGCGTAACTCCTGAATTTATGAACTGCATTTTATTTTATTTTTATACCAGCACTTTATATATAAATGAATCTGCTGACTGTAATTCAATCCTTTACACGCAGCAAGTGTCTTGTTGATGTGGCGATTTCCGCAGGCCGGAACATACATATATTACAATTTTATTTCATTAATAATCGCCCTCCCGTTAAGCTGAGGCCCGTGGGTCTACAGACCACGCAGCATGTTTTAATACAACCGCAACCATGTTTTATATATCTCACAACAAATATTTTATATAAACAATCGCCCTCCACCTTAAGCCGAGGCCCGTGGGTCCACAGACCACGCGGCACTTTTCAATACAATCGCAAAAATTTTTTACATATATATATTTATATATAACAGCGCCTTCACAACTTTTCGTTTGCGATTAGAACTAGAACTCAAACACTTGTTAATCATAGTTAATAAGCCCATCGGGTCCGCCACTTGATCGGAGCATATTACAAAGGACTTGCGATCAGTCAGAAAGTTCCGATGCGATTAGCCGGATGCGATTGAACCTATTAAATCCATTGTATAATGCCATCGGGTCCACCACTTCAATCAATTAAAATCTTCATTTTAATACTCCACACTTTATAAACGAACTTTATAATAGAACCGGGTCCTGGGCCTCACTTTCACGCTTTATAATAATCGCCTACCATAACCCGCATGCTCCATTTTTAAACTTCGCCCATCTTTGTGAAGTACTCGTCGTTCGATGATGGCACGCCAGATCGACGGTTATAGTCCATTCCGCTCAGCGTCCTGGTTCGATGTATAACTCGTGGATTTATGGGTTAAGCGGTGGCCTCCAATACCGCCAATGCCATGCGTCAATCAATCAATGGAATCGCTGCTCGTTCTAGCAATACCGCCTTCGTACCAAAAGCGGTGCGGAATGGGGAAATCTGCCTCTGTGAACCCGCTCGTGGTTTCAGTCCCCTCATGGTTCCTCCGGTTAAGGTTCCAGTTCTCCATTTATTCAATATTAAATAGTCATTTTTCAATATATTATAATGATTCGACTATGGTTCTGCTCCATTTCAGAGTTCCGCTCCTATTCATTTGACTGTGGTTCCGCTCCACTTTAATATATATCAATGTATATGCCTTGGACCATTGGAACATATGTAATGCGCTCTATGTATACTCCTACGTGGGTAGCGATTCTCATAATTTGGTTTTGCATTATATGCGTAACGCCCGGCTTGGGGTATGATTCTCGGAATTATACATACGACTGTATCTGCCGGCTTGGGCGATTCTCGTAATTTTATAACGGCTCTGCTTTTGCCTCTGCCTATGCTGCTCCTGTCGCTCTGCCTCTGCCTCTGCCTCTGCTGCTCCTGTCGCTGCCTCCTTTGCTTCAGCGCTGCCTCCTTTGCTTCAGCGCTACCTCCTTTGCCATCAATGACAACATTTCCAACAGTCTCCCCCTTTGGCATTGATGGCAATCCACTTTCTCTGTTTGCTTTCTCTTTCTCTTGTTGTTTGTTCTTCCTCCCCCTTTGACATCAATGGCAAAGGACGACGCCTCATCTCTCCGTATGGGCTCTGTCATTGTATTTCCTTTCTATGAGTTACGTTTAGATCCTCTTTAGCTGAAATTGTACTATGCTGCTCCAGAGTGATGTATGAGACTTGTTGAGAGAACACTTTGGTGTAGTGAGCCAATATATGTTTTATAGCTGTGATTCATTTGTAGTTCCTGTAATATGTGCTAGATTGCAGACAGGTTCTTGTTTCTTCTGAATGCTGATAATATTGATAATGTGATCCTGTGGACTTGTTTTATGCTTATCTTGCTGGCTATTCTCCCCCTGGAATGACATCTTCGTTTTGTTCTCCCCCTGAGACTGTACTTTCTCTTCATATTAGAGAATAGTATCTACAGATACTACCCCTAGTTTATCTCTCAAGTATTTGAATGGTTCTCTGGCAAGTGGTTTGGTAAATATATCTGCTATCTGTTCTTTCGATGATACATAGTCCAGTTTAACTATCTTTTGAGCCACTTGTTCTCGGAGAAAATGATACTTGATTGGTATATGTTTTGTTTTTGAATGAAGCACAGGATTTTTAGATATACTTATAGCACTTGTATTATCACATTTGATTGAGATAGGTTCATTAATGCTTACCTTCATGTCTTGAAGAGTTTTCTTCATCCACATGACTTGTGTACAACATGATGCTGCTGCTATATATTCTGCTTCAGCTGTAGACAGAGATATGGATGTTTGTTTCTTGCTTAGCCATGCCACCAGACTTTCTCCTAGATAGAATGCACCTCCACTTGTACTCTTCCTGTCATCCACACAGCTGGCCCAATCTGCATCTGTGTATGCTGTTAAGGTGAAGATTTTGCCTTTAGGATACCAAAACCCATATTGTGCGGTTCCTTGTAGATATCTGAGTATTCTTTTTACTGCCAGAAGATGGTTTTGTTTAGGTGCTGCTTGATATCTTGCCACTAGTCCTACTGCTAGCATGATGTCTGGTCTTGAAGCTGTCAGATATAGTAGGCTTCTTATCATGGATCTGTATAGTGTTTGATCTACATCTGCAGACCTATCATCAGCACACAGCTTGCATCCCGTGATCATGGGGGTTGTCACTGGTTTGCAGTCCTCCATTTTGAATTTTTTCAGCATTTCTTTTAAGTATTTTTCTTGAGAAATGAATGTACCTATGCTCCTTTGCTGAATTTGAAGTCCTAAATAGAAACTGAGCTCTCGAATCATGGACATTTCAAACTCTGATTTCATCTCTTCTGCAAATCCTTTTGCTAGCTCATCTCTGTTGCTTCCAAACATAATGTCATCAACATATACTACAACAATTAGGAGTTCATTTTCATGCATTTTTATGTATAGATTGTTGTCTACTCCACCTCTCCTAAAACCCTGTTTTTGCAAATATTTGTCCAGTCTTGAGTACCAAGCACGAGGAGCCTGTTTCAATCCATATAGGGCCTTCTTCAGTCTGCACACATATTCTTCTTTGTCTGTCAATGAGAAGCCTTCTGGTTGTTCCATGTACACTTCTTCTTCTAGATCTCCATTAAGAAAAGCAGACTTTACATCCATTTGATATACCTTGAAGTCTTGATAGCATGCAAATGCCAGGAACATTCTGATAGCTTCCATTCTAGCTATAGGGGCAAATGTTTCATCATAATCAAGTCCTTCTATTTGTGAGTATCCTTTGCAGACCAGCCTTGCTTTATTCTTGATTACTTGTCCTTGCTCATTCAATTTGTTTTTGAATACCCATTTTGAACCAATGATATTTTTCTCAATAGGTCTAGGAACTAGTTCCCAGGTATTGTTCTTCTCAATTTGGTCCAATTCTTCATTCATTGCTTTTATCCAATACTTGTCCTTGCTGGCTTCTTCAAATTTCTTTGGCTCTATTTGTGATAACATGGCTATGTATACTTCTTCTTTTTTTTCTGTTAGCTGCCTTCTTGTCTGGACTCCTGCTTTCTTGTCTCCTATGATCTGATCTTCAGGATGATTCTTCTGAGTGTATCTTGAGGGGGTTTTCGAGCTCAGCTCTACATCATCTATTGTCTTGCTTGTTTCATCATCATTCTTGTCTTCCTCTTCATGGTTGTCTGATGGACTGCAACAGTCTGTATTTCTTGTATTGTTTGGAAGTTCTTCATCAAATCTCACATCAATACATTCAACAATTTTCCGAAGAGTCTTGTTGTAGCACCTGTACCCTTTACTTTTGGATGCATATCCTAAGAATATTCCTTCATCTGCTCTTGCATAAAATTTCCCAAGGTTTTCATCATTATTCTTTATGTAACACTTGCTACCAAAGACTCTGAAATGTTTTATTGAAGCTGGCTTTCCATGCCATAGTTCATATGGAGTTTTGTCACTGCTTGACCTTAAGTGAGCTTTATTAAGCATATGTACTGCTGTGTGTACTGCTTCTGCCCAGAGGGTTTGAGCAATATTATTCTCTTGCATCATGGCTCTGGCTATTTTTTGTACAGACATGTTTGTCTCTCTGCTACTCCATTCTGCTGAGGTGTCCCTGCAATAGTAAATTGTTGCTTTATTCCATGTTCATTACATAGGTCTGCAAAGTCATAATCTGTGAATTCTCCTCCTCGATCTGATCTGATACATTTCAGCTTGCATCCAGTTTGATTTTCTGTTAATGCTCTGAATATCTTAAATTTTTCCAATGCTTCTGATTTATTTTTGAGAAAGGCAACCCATGTCATTCTGGAAAAGTCATCTATTATCAGCATGAAATAGGATTCTCCACTTGGTGTTCTAGTTCTAGCAGGTCCACACAGGTCCATGTGCACGAGCTGCAGTGGTCTTCTTGTTGATAACTCTTTTTTAGATTTAAAGGATGTGCGAGTCTGTTTCCCCAATTGACAAGATTTGCATATAGTACTTGAAGGCCTTTTTATTTCTGGCATGTCTTTGACAGCGTTCTTCTTGCTCAATTTGATGATATGGTCAAAGCTGAGATGTCCCAATCTCCTATGCCACAACCATGACTCCTCAAGTTTGCTAAGATGGCAGGCTTCATCTTCCTCTTTCACTATGTATACATTGTTCTTTGTTCGAACACCTTTGAGCAGAGTCTTTCCTGTTGTGCTTGACCTGACCACACAATCTTGTGCTCTAAAAAGGACTTCACAGCCTTTGTCACACATCTAACTGACACTTAGTAAATTTGCTTTCAGTCCATCCACAAATAGTACCTCTTGGGCTTTTCCTCTGCCATTGTCTATGCTGACTGAGCCTTTTCCCTTGATCTTTCCTGATTTATCATTACCAAAAATAACATTGCCAGATTTATTTTCATCAAGAGTTATAAACTTGCTTCTGTCTCCAGTCATGTGTTTGGAGCAGCCACTGTCCAAGTACCACTGGCTTTTCAGATCTTGAGCAGTTAGAGCTAGGTCACATTTATTCACCTTCTTTATCCACTGGAGGCCCCCTTTTGTTTGGTATCTTTTGTGAGGTGATGAATTATATCCATTTAGAGAACACTTGGAAGATATATGCCCAATTTGATTGCATATACAACATTTGATTATAGTTTTTGCAGAATTGTGAGCATGAACAAAATTGCTTTGACTCATAAACCTCCTTGAGGTATTGAACATCAGTCTTTGTCCATACTTTCTACATTCAGTAATTTTATGGCCAAACTCCTTACAATAAAAAAAATAACCATAGAAATTATTTGCATACCTGATGTAAGATTGTTTTCTCCATTTATTTGTTTGAGATAGCCTCTTCACTGTTTGCAATTTTTGCAGGTCTGAATTACTCTTCCTTGCATAACAATATGCAGCAATGTGTCCTGGCTTGTGGCAGACATAGCAGGTGGCATTCTTCATAGGAGGAAAGAATTTACTCTGATGACTTCCAAATTTGATATGCTTAGGGGCATATGATTCTTTTTCTGCCATCTTAGTATTCATTATATTCCTTGTTACTAGAGATTTCTTCTGATCTCTGTCATTCTTATTACATGTTTCTTCTTTTATAGGAATGGTCTGGGCTTCTTCATCAGTCTTCATTGCTTTTACAAAAATTATATTTTTGTCTTCCTTTTCTTTGCCTTTACTCGATTCTCCTTCATAGCCTATTCCTGTTTTTATCATTGGGGATCTTTGAGCAATCAGGATATCATTCAACTTGCTAGAGCTTGTTGCTAGAGAAGAGTTTATAACCACTATCCTTTGAGCATTTTCTAGTTTCTTCCTGAGACCTACCACTTATTCCTCCAACTTCTCTTGTTCTTGGGTTTTATCCTTGATTTGCTGAAGTAACATATCTTCTATCTTCTTGGCTTCTTCAAGCTTTACCTTCAGCAGCATGAGGACTTCTGAATTTTGTTCTTCTTTCACACATTTGAGGAGAATCTCTTTTTGTTTTCTGCATTTTAGTTTGAGTCTGTCAATCTCCTCCAGAGCGCTTCTTAGCTCCCCCTCAAGGTCTACTTCCCCTTCTTCTTCTTCATCTTCCAGTAGGAGTCCCTCAAGATCTTCTATGGCCATTAATATAAATTCTGAGGTTCCTTCTTCACTTGAGGGTTCATCTGAGTCTTCAGATGCACTGCTGTCTTGGTGAGCATAATAGGATTTTCTGCTGAATTTCTTTCCTTTCTGCCAGTTCTTTGATGTGTCTTTCTCTGATTCTTGAGCTTGATTTCTTACTTTCTTTTGAGGACATTTAGCAGCATAATGTCCAACTCTTCCACAGTTAAAGCATTTGAAGGGAAGTTTACCTTTGTATCTACCTGAGCATCTATCCAATTTCTTGACAAATTTAGCCTCTTCTTCATCAGAGCAGGAGCATATGTCTTCCTTTTCTTCTTTCTTCTTTTCTGTTTTGAATGCTGCCTCCCTTGTGCTTGACTTTTTCTGTGGGAGCCTCATCTCATATGCTGTAAGATTTCCTAGTAGCTGATTCATGGTCAATGTCTCCCAATTCGCTGTCTCTTCTATTGCAGATACCTTGGGATTAAATCTGGATGGGATTGATCTTAGAATCTTTTGCACAACTATACTTTCTGGTATGGTTTCTCCAAGAGCTTTCACATTGTTAACAATTTCTGCAACTTTTAAGAAGAAGCTGCCAACATCTTCATCATCATTCATTTTTAAGTTTTCAAACTGGGCTCTATATACTTAAAGTTTGGCAGTTTTTACTTTCTAGTCTCCCTCATGTATGCCTTCAAGAGTATCCCATATTTTCTTGGCAGTGTCTTTGTGCATTACTTTAATAAACTCTGCTTCACATAATCCATTCAGGATGGCATTCATGGCTTTAGCATTAGCTACAAAGCTTTCTTTAGCTTATTTTTCTGTATCAGTTGACTTCGGGGCATATCCTAATTCCACAGCAGCCCAGACTTCTATTCCTAGAGACATTATGTATGTCTTCATTCTGATTTTCCAGAAAGCATAATTTTCACCAGTGAAGAAAGGGGCTTTATTGGTTGAGCATCCTTCTTTACTAGCCATCTTGGGAACCTAGGATCTCCTTTCAGTTGTTAGACTTGTACAAAGGAACCCCGCTCTGATACCAATTGTTGAATCTCTAATTACACTGAGAGGGGGGGGGGGTGAATCAGTTTAATACATTCCTGATCTTTTAAACTTTTCATTAAACTTATTTACACCTTCATTTCAAACTCTATTTGATGTGAGAGTAATTTTAGAATGTAATCAGAAAGTATTAGTTTAATAGAGCAGTAGACTTAATATGAGAGCAGTAGGTAATAAGAAAATAATACATATCAGATCAATACATAAATATCATGCACAGAGACACCGGATATAAGTGGAAACCCATAAAGGGAGAAAACCACATCTTATTATTGTTGTGATGCAAAGGCAAGCTCCAACTCCCTCTCACCACTGTTTTCTGCAGGCACCAACCTACAGGAGGGTCCTACCTCAATTCTGCAAGCTACAACTTGCAAGGAAGCACCAACTCCCTTCAGTTTTCTGCAGGCACCAACCTACAGGAGGCTCCAACCTCAGTCAACTACAACTGACAGCTATCACGCTGCAACTTGATAGGGAAGCTCCAACTTCCTCATTTTCTAAAACTGAATGTTTGCTGATTTACCTCAGATATCAGCTCTGTTATGTAGCTTCTCTTAATCTTCTCTGCTTTCTATATTCTGCATTCTCTCTATATATGCTCTCTCCCTTGCTCTCAAAAACTCTCTCTGCATATCAAGATGATATTATTTATAGATTTCCTCACATGACTGTTTGTATTCTGCTTGGAATTCGAAATGGAAAGTCATGTCTCCTTGCCTTCTGCCTTCTCACTCCTTTTATCAGCTTACTCAAAAATTATAACTGTAGGTGTCAATTTTAACATTACAGTGGGAATTTTTTTCTTTCGGAGACTTGCCAATGCATCACAAACAATAAAAACAATTAAAACATTTACATTCGAATTACAATGTGAATTCCAGCTCACTCATTTTGTCTCTTGGCTTGCTGTGCATTTGTCTTTTCTCTAACTGTCTCTTTGTCCCTTTCTCTTCTTTGTATGCCTTCCTGTTTATGGCTGCTGCGTAACTCCTGAATTTATGAACTGCATTTTATTTTATTTTTATACCAGCGCTTTATATATAAATGAATCTGCTGACTGTAATTCAATCCTTTACACGCAGCAAGTGTCTTGTTGATGTGGCGAGTTCCGCAGGCCGGAACATACATATATTACAGTTTTATTTCATTAATAATCGCCCTCCCATTAAGCTGAGGCCCGTGGGTCTACAGACCACGCGGCATGTTTTAATACAACCGCAACCATGTTTTATATATCTCACAACAAATATTTTATATAAACAATTTCCCTCCACCTTAATCCGAGGCCCGTGGGTCCACAGACCACGCGGCACTTTTCAATACAATCACAAAAACTTTTTACATATATATATTTATATATAACAGCGCCTTCACAACTTTTCGTTTGCGATTAGAACTGGAACTCAAACACTTGTTAATCATAGTTAATAAGCCCATCGGGTCCGCCACTTGATCGGAGCATATTACAAAGGACTTGCGATCAGTCAGAAAGTTCCGATGCGATTAGCCGGATGCGATTGAACCTATTAAATCCATTGTATAATGCCATCGGGTCCACCACTTCAATCAATTAAAATCTTCATTTTAATACTCCACACTTTATAAACGAACTTTATAATAGAACCGGGTCCTGGGCCTCACTTTCACGCTTTATAATAATCGCTTACCATAACCCGCGTGCTCCATTTTTAAACTTCACCCATCTTTGTGAAGTACCCGTCGTTCGATGATGGCACGCCAGATCGACGGTTATAGTCCATTCCGCTCAGCGTCCTGGTTCGATGTATAACTCGTGGATTTATGGGTTAAGCGGTGGCCTCCAATACCGCCAATGCCACGCGTCAATCAATCAATGGAATCGCTGCTCGTTCCAGCAATACCGCCTTCGTACCAAAAGTGGTGCGGAATGGGGAAATCTGCCTCCGTGAACCCGCTCGTGGTTTCAGTCCCCTCATGGTTCCTCCGGTTAAGGTTCCAGTTCTCCGTTTATTCAATATTAAATAGTCATTTTTCAATATATTATAATGATTCGACTATGGTTCTGCTCCATTGCAGAGTTCCGCTCCTGTTCATTTGACTATGGTTCCGCTCCACTTTAATATATATCAATGTATATGCCTTGGACCATTGGAACATATGTAATGCGCTCTATGTATACTCCTGTAGCGATTCCCGGAATTTGGTTTTGCATTATATGCGTAACGCCCGGCTTGGGGTATGATTCTCGGAATTATACATACGACTGTATCTGCCGGCTTGGGCGATTCTCGAAATTTTATAACGGCTCTGCTTTTGCCTCTGCCTATGCTGCTCCTGTCGCTCTGCCTCTGCCTCTGCCTCTGCTGCTCCTGTCGCTGCCTCCTTTGCTTGAGCGCTGCCTCCTTTGCTTGAGCGCTACCTCCTTTGCCATCAATGACAACATTTCCAACATTTTTTGCGTTCCTACATAAATCTGGATCAGTGGCTTTAGAGCGGTCTACTTTTTCTTGATCCTTCTTTGCATGTCCCCAACGAGGTTGGGGTATAAGGAGTTAGGGCTAGATATAATTGAACCTTTGCAAGATCAGCCTCACAAACCCCAATGGCCGCCCATGGGGGATGAAAAGAAAGATGAGGCAGAAGGAAATCCTATCAAAATATTACTTGAGGAGGCCCTCGAAAAACAAAGGAACACAATGATGGATAACTTTTCCCAAATCCTTCAACGACTACCCACCGACGGCACATCTGCATCCAACAACCACTTCAAGGCATGACTCCCTTTAAGGTACAAGTAAACTTTGGAATTCCCATATTTGAGGGTCAAATTTCTACAAATGTCATAGATATATGGTTGAATCTATTAGAAGGATATTTCTTGGTTCATGACTTTTCAGACTGGGAGAAGATTATTTTTTCACTCTTTAAAGCTACCCCCCATGTTAAGGACTGGTGGGAAACCTACTGTGAGAAAAAGGATGGGACAGGACCCTCTCTATTCTCAGTCGTACCCACTTGGAATTATTTCCGAGACACCATCAAGGAAAAATACTATCCCATGGGGAGCTACGAGGATAAGTACATACAATGGACCACGCTATAGTAACAAAGGGATCATGATGTGTGTTGTTCCTTGAGAAACAATTCTTGGCTGTGTACAAGAATCCGTGCTCAAGACATTAAAGATTATGTCACAAAAATGTATATATGTGTCTCTGTTTTTTAACCATTTAAATGTTAGTAATATATTTCCCAAATATCAAATCTTTAGTAGCCATGCAATGCCATATTCCCTTTATATTGAAGTGGACAGATGGAAGACAAAGAAAGAAAGGATTTTAACTTGTCATGCTACTTTACAAAGAAACTGCCATTATAAAATCCAGAAGAAGTGAAAAACAGATAAGTTAAAGAAGAGGAGCGCCCATTAAGGATATTTAACTCTTAGACATATAAATATGAAGAGACCTGCAGCTCTAATCACTCTACTTTATTCATAGATATGCAAATGAAATGGAAACCAAGAAAACTCTTCAACATAGATGGAATATTGGAAACTTGCAAAACTTCTTTATTCATTCGATATTGCTCAGTACAAAATTAGCCTTCAAAGGTTCAAAACTCGGAACCTTCTTCCTTCCATAAGATGTCCTTAAATACAATCTGAACCGAAATGGTTTCAGTTATAAAACCGATTCTAACTAACTGTAACTACTTAACTACTTTCTGTAACGGAGGCACACGCCTCGGAAACATTTCATTACATTGCATCACTTGATTTGAAACAAAATAAAAGATGACAACTCCTAATCTAAAGGAACTGATGTTCCTGGAACAGCAGCTGACTCAATGATTTCTTGCGGCTGCACGGTTACTTGTGGTTGCTTGGAGGGAAATCCTTTTTCTGTGTCAATAGTGAATTTCTTACATTCCTTCCAGAGCTTGTCTTGAGTTATTGGAGCATTCTTATAACGATGATATTCTACTGTGAAGGCAACAATATGACCGTGAGTGAGGTTACTTGTGAACAACGCTTTCACCATCCACAGCAGAAGGAAATGTCTTTGTAAGAAATTGAATATTGTTTCTCCCTTTAGTATCTGCGTCTTCTCATGTCGGCCATCTGCTCTGCTTTTTGCAAATACCAGTTGATCTTCATACAACTTCCAGGACATAAATTCACCTCCCTCCTTCCAGCATGAGGGAAAACCAGTTCTTATCAATTTATCAAACGAAATGTCAAATTTCTTAACCACCTCTTTAATTACCTGTAGCCGCTTCTCTGATGCTTTCAGAAGGTCGTTTTTAATGATCATTTTGTTTACTTCTTCAGCATAAAAATACCTGTCTTGTATCCCCATCTCTTGCAACTCTTCATCTGTTTTGGAATTAATAAAATTCATGAATCTCTTGGCCCAATTTGATCTTTTGATTGCAGCTGGCTTATCCGATGACAGTTCCTTTTCGTGATCGACAACAATGTTTTTCTCTCTGGCAATTACTTTTATGGAGTCCCATTTTGCTTGTATTTCAGAAATGATCTCATTCCAGATGAGATCCTTAGCTTTAATAAGGGAAATATTTCCCTTCAATTTTTCCTTGAGTTCTTTAATTTCTTCTTCAGCTTTATGTAGCTTCTGCTCATTTTCATTTGCTTTTCCTTCCCATCCCTGCATCAATCTAAGAGCTGTGTCCAGTTCAGACTGGGCCTGTTTGCAATCTCTCTCCGCCATTTTTAACTCTGTATTCAGTTGAGCAACTTGGGCTTGTGGGTCGGCTACACCTGCAGAAAAATAAAAAGTACAAGTGTGGTTCTGAATTTGATTTTGTAAGGTTATAGCAGTTTGCTTTACCTTATCAAGCTCTTCGTCCTTCTTTATCAATTGTTGTCGCAGCTCCTCTTTTTCCTTTTCTACCTCTGCTACTTCAGCTGCCAACGAATGCTCTGCAGCTGGCAATTTCAGCTTCTTCCTTAATGAAGATATTTCTGCTTCTGCGCCCTTAATCAGTTTGTGCATTGCGCTCTTATCATTTGGATCAACGCTAATCTTCATTATGATTTTCTTCAGTTCTTCATTTTGAATAGTCAATGCTCTGGCATTGGCTTTCTCCATCTTGCACTGTTTGACAACCTTAGCAAGCATATTCTCTGTCTTGACTGATGTAGCATGAGTCTTGCCTAAATCATTAACAATTAACTGACATGTTTGCATGTGGAGATTCATCTTGTCCCACAAGGGGATCTTCTTTACATCCATAACAATATTCAACTCCTTAAAACTGCCTGAGGGTCCCAGAGACATCCCTGTCGGATGCGATAGCGCCATTTTGAACTGGTCTTTCTCCAAATCCATTACACTCAACAGTCTTGTTTGGTCAGCCGATATATGATGTTCTGCTTGTGTCTCTATATTGGCCTTTATTCTTTGATTCTTTTCTTCAATTAAGGAGAACACCTGCTTCATGGAAGGAGCCTTCTCCAACTGAAGTTCTGATCTGCTAGGAGATGAAGCACCCTGCTCTTCACTTACCTGGAGAGTGAAATCAGGTGAATTGGAGGAGTGATCTTCTGCCAATTTAGTCCTTTTCTCCTCTCTGGGCTCCTCCTCATCAATCTCAATAACATCATCTCTCACTCTCTTGCCCATCTTTTCCAATATTACAGGAGTTTGAATACTAATCCGTGATGAACTTGGCCCTCCTGGATTAGCCAAATTTTCTAAATCTGGTTTACTCACATGAGTAAAAGCAGCATAACCGTTCTCGACCCTTCTCTGTGAAATAATCGCATGTGGGTCATAGGCCCACTTCTCTCCCAATAATAACTGTGTTTCTTCCAACATCCTTGACACCTCCTCATAAGATTGCCTTGTGTTAACGACAACAGGACCTACACTCATGGGCAACTTGTACATTAACCCCTTCTTCATTGGAAGAAAATGAACTTGATCCACATTGAGACTTTGCCTTATAAATTCCAAAGCAAACAGTCTCATGGGAACAAATGTTGGAAGCCTATAAGGCTCAATACTGACTCCATATAGCCTTATTTCAGAATAATCCTCAAAAACAAACCAGTCTCCATATTTACAATTAGGTCCTAATTGCAAGAACTCCTGGGCCTTTGGCAAGAAGCAGGGAGGCAGAGTTCCATTGAGAATTTTATAAGCGGTGGTCATGAAGTGTTCCACAAATTCAAATAAACCGGCTTCGTTTTCTTCCCTTCTGACCATATCAGTCCAAAGCAGAACTGACTGTTTATTTTTGTTGCTATCCATTATGTTCAAACCAATACCCATGAATTCTTCCACATTCTGATATAAAAACAAGTAAACTATCAATGAGGGAAATCTGAAATAACCTGTTAATGGGAAAGCAATCAACTGAGAATTCACTACTTCTTTCCAAAAGGATGGGATATCCAACACCACTTCTGGTTTCATCATGAGAGTGAACATTCTCAGGGCGGCCTTGTCAATTTCGCAGTCATCTTCTCTTCCCAGAATCTCCATAATACAGCTGAGAACTGACCTGTATTGAACATTAAATGCATCCAAACTAAACTTTCCCGATTCAAATTGGGTCTTCTCCGGACTCGATACCAAAAACGACATGCAGCGGTTAAACTCCTCATTTGAGAGCTCCTCGAAATATTGAACCAGCGAATCTTCTGAGAATTGCAAAGGAGAATCATTCTCAGGAAAGCATAGTGCCTGACGCATTAATTGAGCTGAAACCTGCAAAATACTTTCTCCCTGGGAGTTCATGACAAAACATTTTCCGGGATACATGGACGAAACCAACCAGGAAATGAATTTAGGAAAGACATGAGTTTTAGGAATACAGGCGGAGAACACTCCCGAACTCTGCATAGCGGAAAACACAGGTGACTTGTCGGTGTTCAAGGTCACTTGATAATGCAAAAGAGGATGATTTACGGAAGACACAGTATCATGGACATCTTTCTCACTATCTAGGAGAGGGCTCAGAGTGGACAGACCAGACAAGGATGCTCGTTTGGCCATGGTTGACAAGAATTTCAAACACAATTCGGTGCGAAGGTGGCGGGACGGAGTTTTAAAACAGCAAACAGTCACAATTGAACCACAATGGAACGGAAAACCCCACTTATAGACAACGGAAACCGTAATTAATGCAAGGGTGACATGGAAAGACACGCATAGTGGATGACAACTGTTTGCCACTTCGGCGGATGACGTAATGCGGGGGGTCTGTGAGTACGGCGGAGACCTCCAACCCATACCCCCCGCAATCAATCAGAGCCGTCGATCGACATTTTTCAGAGATCTGACCAGTCAACTGCGGGGGGTCGGGTTTTGATAACCGACGGGCTAGTTGACCCCCCGCAGTTGCTTATCCAAAGGCTTCTGCGCATGATTGCGACTTCCGCTCCGGAAGTTGCTCGGACTTTACCATTAATATAAATATAACAATCTAAAGTTAGTCCACTCTGTAAATTAAAATGGAAATGGAAATACATTGCATTCTTTCTTCATCTTTTTTTATACTAAAGTATAAAACCTTATACTATAGCACATTTCGGATCCTCATGTATATATTTTTTTTTAAAACATTTTCTTTTTCCAAAATTTCAAAACTTGACATAATAAAAAGGATTTGCAGATAAAATGATCCACAACATCTAGCTCCACCTGGGGATAGTGTTTTTACCACGAAACACTAAGAACCTGCAGATTAGTGCCTTCACCTCGGGCATGGAGTCAAAAATTGCTTGATGGAAAATGTACAGTGAACACTCCGGATATATACAATGATGGACCAGTAACTGCTTAATGTCAGAAATAATGCTTGAGATATTGCCCATTGACAGGCATATCCAGCATTTCTCCTTCCAGATTTTCCAACACAAAGGTGTTATTTCCTCTAACTTCATTAATTTTGAATGGGCCATACCATAAGGGATCAAATTTTCCGTGTTTGCCTTTATCTTCCCTTCGCGTATCCCATCTCAAAACTAAATCTCCTTCCTGAAACAAAACTTCCTTTGCTTTTCTATCAAATACTGCCTTCATCTTTTGCTGATAAGTGAGCAAGCGGTCCTGAACCTGATTTCTGCTTTCACTTAATTCCATCACATTGTTCATTCTTCGTATCATGGAGTTTGGTTCTGCTTGGGAATCTTGGAGAAAATAAATCACAGGTTTCACCAATTGTGTGGGGAATAAAGCTTGAGTGTCGTACACGAGCTCATAAGGTGACTTGCCAGTAGACCTTCTTGTGGTCATCCTTGTTGCCCACAAAGCAAAGACTAACTTCGTGTCCCAATTCTTCTGATTCTCACTGATTGTTTTCTTCAAAATCCTAACTAATGTTTTGTTAGATGATTCTGCTAATCCATTGCCCTGCGGATGGTAAGCTGTTGAGTGAGACAATGTCACATTATAAGTTTGGAAAAAATTAATAAACCTGAGTGAACTGAAAACCTGAGCATTATCTGTCACAATCTTCACTGGGCATCCAAACCTGCTAAAACTATTCTCCTCCAAAAACTTCATTACAACCAAATCATTAGCTTTCCTGGTGGGAATTGCCTCCACCCACTTTGTAAAATAATCCGTAGCAGTAAGAATCCATTTAAACTGCCCGCTGGATGGTGAATTAATCTCTCCAATGAAGTCCAATCCCCATTGTCTAAAGGGTTCTTCAACGAAGACAGGAAGAAGAGGTAGAGGAGCCAGCTTTTTCTTCTCTGCAAATAATTGGCATTTTTGACAGCTTCTGACTGCCTTGTAAACATCTGAAAACACAGTCAGCCAATAAAAACCTGATTTGAATATTTTGTGAGCCGTTACCTTCCAGCTGTAATGCCCTCCACACAAGCATTCATGATACTCTTTTATCACTTCTGGAATTTCCTCCTCTGTAAGACACAACAACAACATACCAGCTGGATCCTTCCAATATAATTTTGCTTCGATTATAACATAAGGCTGAGCCTTAAGTTTCAGGGCTCTGTATTTTGCTCTATTAATGGAAGGTGGACATGACAGAAAGCACAGATAATGTACAATATCCTTATACCATTCTGAACAGAGAAATTTATACTTAACTGCTGTTTTTGACTGACTGTCACGCGTTTCTTCATTTGTTTCTTCTACGGGGGCCAGCAAATTGATTCCCAGCGCTTGAAAGTTGGATTCTGTCAGTAATTTAGCCAATCCCAATCCTTTAACCAGCTTGGTTGGCTTTATATCTAAATCATACTCCTGGATCTTTGCGATCCATTTTCCTCTTTTTCCTTCCACATCGCTTTGTACTAGTACATCTTTCACGGCCGAATTGGGGACATACGCTAAAATCTGAGAATGAAGAACATAAGTTCTGAAAGCTTTCAGTGCCTTTACTAGAGCATACACCTGTTTCTCTAATATGTTATAATTCAATTCTGCATCACGGAGAACTTTACTGAAGTATGCAACTGGTTGTTCCTGCTTTTCTTCATTTCTCTGCAATAAAACGGCTGCAATAGTTGAGGGAGAAGAAAATGAAAAAAATTGAAACGGCTTCAAATAATCTGGATTGACTAAAACAGGGGCTTCTTTTAAAGCCTGTTTGATCCTCTAAAAAGATTCCCTCGCCTCCTTGTCCCACCTTACCTCAGCATTCTTTTTTAACATGTCAGTAATCTTTTTAACGATTTCAGCATAATTTGGGACAAACCGCCTTAGGAAATTAATCTTTCCGAGGAAACGCTGGATATCCTTTTTACTTCGTGGCAGAGGGATTGTCTGAATGGCTTCAACTCTGGCAGGATCAATCTTCACTCCTTCTTTCGAAACAATGTGGCCTAATAATTTACCCTCCTCCAGGGCAAATAAAAACTTCTTCGGATTCAGTGATAATCCAAACTTTCTGCACTTCATGAAGGCCTTCTGTAAATGCTGTAAATGCTCCTCATCAGACTTCGAAAAAATTGTGACATCATCCAAGTAAACCACTACAAACGTGTCTCCCACAAATGCGATATCCATCGCCCTTTGGAATGTGGCCCCTGCGTTCATCAGGCCAAAAGGCATCCTGGCGTACATGAACGTTCCCCAAGGCGTAGTGAAAGCGGTTTTCTTCTAATCCTCCTTCTCCACTGCTACCTGATTATAACCTGAGAACCCGTCCACCATAGATAGTCTATAAGCACCAGTCACTTTCTGTAAGACAAAGTCCATTTTCGGCAGAGGATAATTGTCCTTTAATGAAGCCCTGTTCAAATTCCTGAAATCCACGCATAACCTTATCTCTCCATTTTTCTTTCGAACAGGTACAAGGTTAGAAACCCAATCTGAATACCTGAGTGGGACGATTATCTTGGCTTGCAACAATTTCTTAATTTCCTTCACGATTGGAGCCAACAGCAAGGGATTAATCTGCCTAAGCTTCTGTTTATGTGACTTAACTCCCTCCTTGAGTGGAATCTTGTGCTGTATAATGTTCTTATCATATGTTTTCAAATCATCATATGACCAAGCAAAAACATCTTTAAACTGTTTAAACAACTCTACATACCTTTCTTTATATTCCGTCGGAAGCCCCTTGAACAGTTTGACCATTTTAGGCTCTTGTGGAGTACCCAAATTGCAATCCTCCACTGGCTCATCTTGGTTCCTCTGCCTTTGATCCACAGCAACATCATTAGCCCCAAACAATCTTTCAAGCGGTACTAAGCCTCTGGGTAAGACATTGTCTTTTAACTGAATAATTTCTCGACCACCGATCTCCTTTTTAAAAGTCTTATCAGCCAACTCGTCCTCATCACTTTCCAGATCAATTTGATGATCTTCAAAATCCTCAATCATCAACAAAAACTGCTTAATCTGCTCATCATCTTCGAAGACCTGCCAATGTTTTATATTATCAGGAATCGAAGGCCTATGTCTCATTTCTATCTCATACCTTAGTTTCACGCTGATAGGAGGCTTGAACGTACTTGCTGCAACCGCCAGAGAATCTGCTAATCTGTTTTCTTCTCTTGGCACAAACTGCAAATTAAAGGCTTCAAAATAATTTTCAATCAGATCCCATACTTCATTCCGGTATGCTCGTAATCTGGGATGCTTGGTTTGACATGAATTCTTGATCTGCCTTATAATTAACTCTGAATCTCCAAACACAGTCATAGCTTTAATTCCCATCTGCTTAGCTGTCTGCAAACTAATAATTAATGCCTCATATTCTGCAACATTATTAGTAGATTCGAACTCCAATTTGAAAGAAAAAGGCACCAAGTTACCTTCCAGAGAAACAAAGATGAAACCCGCTCCAGTACCTTCTTTGGAAAATGCTCCATCAAAATAACACTTCCACGACTTTTCTGACTGTAATTCCTTATGTACAATTTCCGAATCAAGCTTCCCCTGAGATTCCTCAGCAAATTCTGCAACCTCCTGCAACATGAAACATGACAGGTCGTCCTTTTATTGACCATATATTGGTGAATTACTGGCATCTTTCTTGGTGGCAGTTTTTTGGAATCTAGTCTCTCTATACAATCTTCTTTCTTCACCATTGAAAACGGGAATAATAGCATACGTAAAGTCCAGTTTCAAAACTCCCCCAGCTTTGCTCCCCATGACCTGGATAATAACATTCCAAACCTGGCTGGAATATCTGCTACTACAACGTCCATCATAATACTTTTGGCTGGGATTTGGGCCAATGAAACAACCATATCCTTAATGAGGCCTACACACTTAACCCTCTTCGAGTCAAAAGAGTAAAGATATCTGTACGGCTTAGTGATTTGTAAATTTAACTCCTTCATCACACTCAACGGCATCAGATTGTATGATGCACCAGAATCCAACATACAATTGTGCAAAACGAAATCATGCAAGAGAAGAGATATATAAAAAGGAGGAACAGACGAATCTACCTCTTCCACATGAGGTCCAAACGTCACCACTGGTTTTTCTTCTTGCAGGTTCACTGTGTCACTCACTTCGTCAGGCTGGGACAGATTAATGAAATCAACGATTTCTTTTTTGTAACCCGGTGTTTTTATGAGTTCAAGAAGAGGCACTTGTATCTTTACTTTTTCCAACTCTTTCGACAAACTGAAAGTTTGATTTGATCTTGTCAACTTTTCAGGGTCTTCTTGATCTTTCTTCGAATTGAGATTCTGATTAGAAACTGTGACCACCTTCTCCAAAATGTTAGAATCTTTCTCTTTTATCTGGGATTTTTCAGCTTGCTGCTTACCTTTCTGCAATGGAGTCACCTTAGGAGTAGGTGCTTCTTCTGCTTCTTTTTCTTCATTTTCTTGCGTCCTTAACCTCTTTTTTGACCTCAAGTCATACTTTTTATGCAACTCAGATTGCATAAAATCTGTGAATTGTTTACAGTAATCGTCCATTTCTTCTTGATCAAATGAGGGTTCAGCTTCTTCCTCTTCCTTCTCCCTTTCTTCATCAATCTCTTCTTCTGTTTCGTCATCTTCCATATATACAACAGAAATTCGAGCATCATCTTCTCTGTCATCATCTTCATCTGCTGAGTGCGACGGGGCTGCTTCTATGTACAAAGGTGCTTGCACCTGATCCTGATCTTTCCTTTCTCTTTGTAGAATTTCCAAAGGCTGTTTTTTGAATTGGGGATTAAAAACCCCTCTATTCTGTCTGGCAGGCTTGCTATCTATTTCCAACTTTACCAACTTATTTGACATATTTTTAATAACCTTGGTCATGTCTTCAATTCTCTGATCCTGGCCTGAGGCTTCCTCCTTAGCTTTTCCTTTATCTGAAACTTTACCAGCAGCAGACATATTTTCTTCAATCTCCAAAGCATCAGTTTGAATCTGTTCCAATGTAGGAGACCTCCTTTCCCTTAGTGTGAAACTAAAATCTGGTTCAAAAGCACCAGCAAAAACAACCCTTGCTCCAATTGGAGGGGGTTTCATTTCAACAGGTAAACTATTATACAATTTGTTAAATCTTTTAACAAAATCGTTCATATTTTCATCGGACTTTTTCTTAATTGCATTAAATTCAGTCAAAGAATAACCATGGTCCCTTTTTTCGCCCCATATCTCAATGAAACGTCTTTCCAGAGCCTCCCAATCATTAATGGAACCATTCTGTAATCCTTTGAACCATTTCCTTGCCTCTCCACTCAGAGACTGAACGAAAAGTCTCATGACAACATCCAAATGTTCAACGTTTAAATTCTCTGCAAAAGTGCAAAACAGGGGCAGGTGCTGTTCTGCAGTTATTTCATCTTCACCAGTAAATCTTGGGAGTAACTTGAGGTACTCCTGAGGAAAATCATGCAATGGTTGTGGTAGATTTAAAGGTGCATATCTGTTCATCAAGAAAGCAGGGGCTGCAGGAACTGCCATGTTTGCGCCCGAGTTAACTGCTCCTTGAGCGGGGGTAAAATGAATACCAGTTGTGGGAAAAGATGAATGAGGTGAAAAAACTGATATGGGAATGGGACTTTGAACAATCGCAGAAGAGCTGGCAACTGTATGTGACTGAGTTTCTGTAAAGAGAAAAGACACAAACTCCAAAGATTGCTCTTCTAATGTGGGTTCTTGAATGGGTGACGGTGATGGTTTTTCTTCCGAGAAAATGAGTTTCTTGGAAGCTTTCTTGAATGACAAAACATGTGAACTGCTGCCAGGTGCGAGCAGTGTGGGTTCAGGTGTGACAACTATTTTTGGTTTCTGGCCCTTCTTAGAAACAAGTTTCTCAGGATTTGATAAAATGGGAACTTTTTGCTGAGAGGTGTCTGACCTCCTGTGAGGTTTCTTAGGAGCCAGAGCTATTTTCAAAAATCACAGCGTACTATTTCCTCCTCTCTGAACAACCAGAGGAAATGCAGAACAAAACCCAGGGAAGAACTTCGACTCTTCGTTCCCCGGCAACGACGCCAATTAATGTTGTTCCTTGAGAAACAATTCTTGGCTGTGTACAAGAATCCGTGCTCAAGACATTAAAGATTATGTCACAAAAATGTATATATGTGTCTCTGTTTCTTAACCCTTTAAATGTTAGTAATATATTTCCCAAATATCAAATCTTTAGGAGCCATGGAATGCCATATTCCCTTTATACTGAAGTGAACAGATGAAAGACAGAGAAAGAAAAGGATTTTAACTTGTCATGCTGCGTTACACAGAAACTTTCATTATAAAATCCAGAGGAAGTGAAAAACAGATAAGTTAAAGAAGAGGAGCGCCCATTAAGGATATTTAACTCTTAGACATATAAATATCAAGAGACCTGCAGCTCTAATCACTCTACTTTATTCACAGAAATGCAAATGAAATGGAAACCAGGAAAACGCTTCAACATAGATGGAATATTGGAAACTTGCAAAAACTTCTTTATTCATTCGATACTGCTTAGTACAAAATTTAGCCTTCAAAGGTTCAAAACTCGGAACCTTCTTTCTTATTTCAAATGTCTTTAAATACAAGTTGAACCAAAATGGTTTCAGTTATAAAACTGATTCTAACTGACTGTAACTACTTAACTACTTTATGTCACGGAGGTATATGCCTCAGTAACATTTCATTACATTGCATCATTTGACTTGAGAATAAAATAAAATATGACAAATCCTAATCTAAAGGAACTGATGTTCCTGGAACAGCAACTGATTCAATGATTTCTTGCGGCTGTACGGTCACTTGTGGCTGCTTGGCGGGAAATCCTTTTTCTGTATCAATAGTAAATTTCTTACATTCCTTCCAGAGCTTGTCTTGAGTTATTGGAGCATTCTTATAACGATGATATTCTACTGTGAAGGCAACAATATGACCGTGAGTGAGGTTACTTGTGAACAACGTTTTCACCATCCACAGCAGAAGGAAATGTCTTTGTAAGAAATTGAATACTGTTTCTCCCTTTAGTATCTGCATCTTCTCATGTCAGCCATCTGCTCTGCTTTTTGCAAATACCAGTTGATCTTCATACAACTTCCAGGACATAAATTTACCTCCTTCCTTCCAGCATGAGGGCAAACCAGTTCTTATCAATTTATCAAACGAAATGTCAAATTTCTTAATCACCTCTTTAATTACCTGTAGCCGCTTCTCTGATGCTTTCAGAAGGTTGTTTTTAATGATCATTTTGTTTACTTCTTCAGCATAAAAATACCTGTCTTGTATCCCCATCTCTTGCAACTCTTCATCTGTTTTGGAATTAATAAAATTCATGAATCTCTTGGCCCAATTTGATCTTTTGATTGCAGCTGGCTTATCCGATGACAACTCTTTTTCATGATCAGCAACAATGTTTTTCTCTCTGGAAATTACTTTTATGGAGTCCCATTTTGCTTGTATTTCAGAAATGATCTCATTCCAGATGAGATCCTTAGCTTTAATAAGGGAAATATTTCCCTTCAATTTCTCCTTGAGTTCTTTAATTTCTTCTTCAGCTTTATGTAGCTTCTGCTCATTTTCATTTGCCTTTCCTTCCCATCCCTCCATCAATCTAAGAGTTGTGTCCAGTTCAGACTGGGCCTGTTTTCAATCTCTCTCCGCCATTTTTAACTCTGTATTCAGTTGAGCAACTTGGGCTTGTGGGTCGGCTACACCTGCAGAAAAATCAAAAGTACAAGTGTGGTTCTGAATTTGATTTTGTAAGGTTATAGTAGTTTTCTTTACCTTATCAAGCTCTTCGTCCTTCTTTATCAATTGTTGTCGCAGCTCCTCTTTTTCCTTTTCTACCTCAGCTACTTCAGCTGCCAATGAATGCTCTACAGCTGGCAATTTCAGCTTCTTCCTTAATGAAGATATTTCTGCTTCTGCGCCCTTTATTAGTTTGTGCATTGCGCTTTTATCATTTGGATCAACGCCAATCTTCATTATGATTTTCTTCAGTTCTTCATTTTGAGTAGTCAATGCTCTGGCATTGGCTTTCTCCATCTTGCACTGTTTGACAACCTTAGCAAGCATATTCTATGTCTTCACTGATGTAGCATGAGTCTTGCCTAAATCATTAACAATTAACTAACCTGTTTGCATGTGGAGATTCATCTTGTCCCACAAGGGGATCTTTTTCACATCCATAACAATATTCAACTCCTTAAAACTGCCTGAGGGTCCCAGAGACATTCCTGTCGGATGCGACAGCGCCATTTTGAACTGATCTTTCTCCAAATCCATTACAGTCAATAGTCTTGTTTGGTCAACAGATATATGATGTTCTGCTTGTGTCTCTATATTGGCCTTTATTCTTTGATTCTTTTCTTCAATTCGGGAGAACACCTGCTTCATGGAAGGAGCCTTCTCCAACTGAAATTCTGATCTGCTAGGAGATGAAACACCCTGTTCTTCACTGACCTGGAGAGTGAAACCAGGTGAATTGGAGGAGTGATCTTCTGCTAATTTAGTCCTTTTCTCCTCTCGGGGCTCTTCCTCATCAATCTCAATAACATCATCTCTCACTCTCTTGCCCATCTTTTCCAATATTACAGGTGTTTGAATACTAATCCGTGATGAACTTGGCCCTCCTGGATTAGCCAACTTTTCTAAATCCGGTTTACTCACATGAGTAAAAGCAGCATAACCGTTCTCGACCCTTCTTTGTGAAATAATCGCATGTGGGTCATAGGCCCATTTCTCTCCCAATAATAACTGTGTTCCTTCCAATATCCTTGATACCTCCTCATAAGCTTGCCTTGTGTTAACGACAAAAGGTCCCACACTCATTGGCAACTTGTACATTAATCCCTTCTTCATCGGAAGAAAATGAACTTGATCCACATTGAGACTTTGCCTTATGAATTCCAAAGCAAACAGTCTCATGGGAACAAATGTTGGAAGCCTATAAGGCTCAATACTGACTCCATATAGCCTTATTTCAGAATAATCATCAAAAACAAACCAGTCTCCATATTTACAATTAGGCCCTAATTGCAAGAACTCCTGAGCTTTTGGCAAGAAGCAGGGAGGCAGAGTTCCATTGAGAATTTTATAAGCGGTGGTCATGAAGTGTTCCACAAATTCAAATAAACCGGCTTCGTTCTCTTCCCTTCTGACCATATCAGTCCAAAGCAGAACTGACTGTTTATTTTTGTCGCTATCCATTATGTTCAAACCAATACCCATGAATTCTTCCACATTCTGATATAAAAACAAGTAAACTATCAATGAGGGAAATCTGAAATAACCTGTTAATGGGAAAGCAATCAACTGAGAATTCACTACTTCTTGCCAAAAGGATGGGATATCCAACACCACTCCTATCATGAGAGTGAACATTCCCAGGGCGGCCTTGTCAATTTCGCAATCATCTTCTCTTCCGAGAATCTCCATAATACAGCTGAGAACTGACCTGTATTGAACATTAAATGCATCCAAACTAAACTTTCCCGATTCAAATTGGGTCTTCTCCGGACTCGATACCAAAAATGACATGCAGCAGTTAAACTCCTCATTTGAGAGCTCCTCGAAATATTGAACCAACGAATCTTCTGAGAATTGCAAAGGAGAATCATTCTCCGGAAAGCATAATGCCTGACGCATTAATTGAGCTGAAACCTACAAAATACTTTCTCCCTGGGAGTTCATGACAAAACATTTTCCGGGATACATGGATGAAACCAACCAGGAAATGAATTCAGGAGAGACATGAGTTTTAGGAATATAGGCGGACAACACTCCCGAACTTTGCATAGCGGAAAACACAGGTGACTTGTCGGTGTTCAAGGTCACTTGATAATGCAAAAGAGGATGATTTACGGACGACGCAGTATCATGGACATCTTTCTCACTATCTAGGAGAGGGCTCAGAGTGGATAGACCAGACAAGGATGCTTGTTTGGCCATGGCTGATAAGAATATCGAACACAATTCGGTGCGAAGGTGGTGGGACGGAGTTTAAAACAGGGCAAACAGTCACAATTGAACCACAATAGAACGGAAAACCCCACTTATAGACAACGGAAACCGTAATTAATGCAAGGGTGACGTGGAAAGACACGCATAGTGGATGACAACTGTTTGCCACTTCGGCGGATGACGTAATGCGGGGGGTCTGTGAGTACGGCGGAGACCTCCAACCCATACCCCCCGCAATCAATCGTAGCTGCCGGACGACATTTTTCGTAGATTTTCCACGCGCGCCAATCATGGGGTTTGGCTTGATAACTGGGACGCAAGTTAGTTGACTTCAGCTTGCTTATCCAAAGGCTTCTGCGCATGATTGCGACTTCCGCTCCGGAAGTTGCTCGGACTTTACCATTAATATAAATATAACAATCTAAAGTCAGTCCACTCCGTAAATTAAAATGGAAATGGAAATACATTGCATTCTTTCTTCATCTTTTTTTATACTAAAGTATAAAACCTTATACTATAGCACATTTCGAATCCTCATGTATATATATTTTTTTTAAACATTTTCTTTTTCCAAAATTTCAAAACTTGACATAATAAAAAGGATTTGCAGATAAAATGATCCACAACAATGTGCATGTGCTAATGAATATGTTCCATACCCTGTGCACAAAGTTGGGTATCAAAGATTCGAAGAAAAATTGGGTGCTAAAGTATTGTAGTTGTCTGCATAGATACATTCAGGAGGAAATGGAGTTCCTCGACATCTCCTTGCTTGGTACGACATACAAGTATGCTACCAATATTGACCAGAAATTTAAATAGAAGAAGTAAGACTTTGGACTTGCGAATCAAAAGCAAGGGAAAGGTGCCCCCAAACTGCAGAACAAAGGACAAAGCCAAGGCATGGTGGCTCAAGAAAACCTGCCAAATACAAAATCAAAGAAAAACACTGCGAAGCCAAAGGAGGACACGGGAAAGTGGTGTGAGTTCCACAAGAGCTCCAGTCACAACACAAGTGAGTGTCAAGCCAAGCAGTTGCTAGTGGCTGAGATGAGGGCTTCTGAATTAGATTCATGCTCTAACTCTAAATCAGAACCTAACAAGGGGAATGACAAAGGGAAATATATTATTGATGCAGAGCCCAACACCACTGTTTCCATTGTGAATATCTAGAAGGAGGAATCGAAAGATCCAGAGGAGGTGGAGTGTCTCTGCCACTCCCAGATGTGGGTAAAGGATTCCCTAATATAGTTCATTTTCAACAATGGGATCCAAAAGAACCTCATTTCAGTAGATGCCATGAAGCGGTTAGGCTTGTCGACCATAGAACACCCACATCCATACACCATCGGTTGGCTTCACTAAGGACATGATCTCCACGTCAGCCAACAGTGCCACCTTCCCTATAGCATCAAGCCAATCATGGATGAGTATTATGTGTCATTGCTCCTCTTGATGTTTCTGATGTATTATTAGGCCAACCATACTTGTGGAAGTGACATGCTATGTATGAGTCCTGGCCTCATGCTATTATTATTTCTTTAGGAAATAAGTTGTATAGGATACCAGAGGTACCACTGCCTATCGCTATCTCTTTGGTTACTGCAAAACAATGCAGTAAGCTCATTTCCCAAACTAGGAAATTTTTTTCCTGATGATCTGCCCCCAAGGAAAGAAGAATATTGTGGCCACAACCTCTAGACATGGCTCCTCTGCATGAAAACAACAAATGGAAAAGGTTGTGGAGGAGTACGGGGACATCTTAATCTCACCCACAAGGGTGCCTCTGCACTATCAGGTCAAGCACCCCATTGATCTAACCCCAGGTGCACCACTACCCAATGGACCAATCTATCGGCACTCTGTTCTAGAGAATGATGAAATCAAGAGGAAGATTGAGGAGCTGCTGCAGAAAGGTCACATCCGGCCAAGTTCATCTCCCTGTGGGAGCCCGATCATGTTGGTACAAAAGAAGGATGGGACTTGGAGACTCTGTCTTGAAAATCGGGTGCTGAACAAGATCACTGTATAGAATAGGTACTTGACCCCATGGATTGATGACCTTCTGGACCAACTCAAATGGGCGAAATATTTCAGCAATATCGACTTGAATTTTGGGTATCGCCAAGTACAAATTCAACCCTTCGATGTGTGGAAGACTGCCTTCAAAGCCAAGGAGGGATTTTTTGAATGGATGGTCATGCCTTTTGGGTTGATGAATACTCCCACAACCTTCATGAGGTTCATGGACGACATCTTGTGACCATTCACCAACTCATTTGTAGTGGTGTACTTGGATGACATTCTGATCTTCAGCCATACCTAGGAAGAGCACCTCCACCACATCTGACAAGTCCTCCAAACACTACAGCAACACAAGTTGTGTGCTAATTTGGATAAGCGCACTTTTGGCATGACCCAGGTTCAATATCTGGGATACATTATTGATGAAAGGGGGGTGAACGTGGATCCAACCAAGATCCAAGTCATTCGGGACTAGCCAACCCCAACCACTCTAACAGAGCTTCATAGGTTTCTAGGTCTTGCTAATTTCTACCGCAGGTTCATGTTGGGATTCTCTCATATCACTTGGCTCTTGAGTCAAGTCACCAATGGAAGAGCGAAAGAAAAATTATTTTGGTCAGAATCTCAATATAGGGCACTCGCAGAATTGAAATATCGCCCCCGTTCTACCCTAGTGCTCACATTACCAGAATTTCAAAAACCATTTGAGATCAAGATAGATGCCTTTGACTATGTTATTGAGGCAGTTCTTACTCAACAGGGGCATCCAATGGCATATCATAGTGAGACATTTTCTGACATAGTTCGCAAATATCCCACTTATGACAAAGAAATTTATTCCATTGTGCAGACTTGTCAACAATGGAAGCATTACATTTTGGGGAAGGAAAAAATCATCCACACAGACCAAAAACCCCTGCGGTTCATACAGACATAAGGGAAGTTGCAGAACGATTTCCGTCAGAAGTGGTCCACATATCCGCAAAAGTTTCATTTGAACATCAAGTAAAAGAATGGTAGCACCAATAATGTTGCAGACTGCCTCAGCTGACCACCGATCGTGGCACTAACCACTGTTTTCAACTCTTGTGGGCACGATACTTCTGATTGGCTGCTTCTCTAGAAGAGTGATCCAGAATTCGGCCACACATACAAGGCACTCTTGGGGGGTAAGAAAGTTCCAAAATTTCACCTCCAAGATGCACTGTTATGTCACCTGAGACACATTTGTGTTCCTTCAAGCGAGCGTGCGAAGACGATATGGGAAGCATACTACAATTGAGTCGCTGGACATTTAGGGGTCGAAAAAACAATGGTGGTATTGCAGAAGCATTTCTATTGGCCGAACATTCGATATGATGTCGGGAAGTACAACAGATATTGCACTGCTTGCGCCATTGACAAACCGACCATCAAGAATCAAGTCCTCTATACTCCACTACCTACCCCTAGTTGACCTTGGGAAACCATCTCCATGGATTACATGTCAGTCCTTCCTTCTATTAAGCATGGAAACGACTATGTTTTCATGGTCGTCGATAGATTCTCAAAGATGGCCATTATGGCGGCCTGCAAGAAGAATATCACAGTAGAAGCCACTGCTAAACTCTTATTTGAACGAGTGTGGGTGCACTTTGGGATCCCACAATCTATCATATCAGATCATGACAGCAGGTTCCTCAACACATTTTGGTCCAGCCTCTGGTTAATGTTGGACAGCAAACTCACCAAGTCCATAACTTTCCATCCCCAAACTGATGGCCAGACAGAGGTCGTCAATAGGATGATTGTACACATTCTTGCACATGTACAATTCAAAGCATCCATGGACATGTGATGAGAGCCTCCCCTATGTAAAACATAGTTATAACTGGGCTTTCCACAGCTCAACCAATAACAACCCCTTTCAAGTGGGCTTGGGATTCCAACCACTATGTCCCATTGAAATAGCCATGCCATTTGCAGCTACTCAGGCTGATTCAACTCATGTCCAGTCTAAACCTGAAAAAGCGAACAACTTCATCGATCACATTTAGAAAATCCGCCAATAGGTTCATGACATATTGGAAAAATCCAATGCTAAGTACAAGCAATGACAAGATCAACGTTAGGTGCCACACAACTTCCAGGTGGGTGACAAAGTGCGACTACATTTGCAAAAGGAGCACCTCATTGGACCCCACCGAAAGCTTCTCCCTCTCTGATATTGGTCGTACACTATGACCAAGGCTATAGGGAACAATGCTCTTGAGCTCAGTATTACACCATTCCTTGGTCTGCACCCAGTATTCAATGTGGACTGCCTCCGTCCCTACTTCGCACCTCTACTAGACACCTCTGACATTGTCGAAAAATTCACACCAACAGAGTTAAACCCAGACTGCATGGAACAGGCCACCATATATTGTATAATGGACATGCAAATCAAAAACACTCACCAACAGAAGATCCAACTGTATTGGGTTGTCAAAGCTGGCCAACTCCTGCACCAAGGCAAGTGGTTCACTAGGGACCGAGTTCATCAGAAGTTTCTTCATCTCATGGAGGAACTCAACACAATGGGGACCATTGCTTCCTAAGGGGGGACATATGATCCAAGTGGATATTGGTGGCCACCCACCTATTCCACTTGGGGCCCCACCATTATCTCTTTTAGTTTTCCAGTTTCAGCACAACTTACTATTTTTAGCAATTTTTTAGGTCATGAACTTCTGGAACCGTTTTGAGGCCCTAAACGACTTTTTTTTGGAAAATAGGGAGCAACATGGGTCCATGGACCTATATTATTTGCATCAAAAGTTTTATTCCTCAGATATATCTTTCTAACGAGATATGGTGCACGTAAAACAAAGATCGTATGCCGAAGTTACATCCTCAGGAAGTTGAAACATTAATGTACCCAAACGGGGCTTGTTAACACTGGAAAATCGTACAGCAGAAGATAGAATTAATTAATGTCAAGCCTAAGGATTTACAGGGTAGGAACACATTATGGAATCAAGAAGTATTTAAAATATCTAAGGTTTTGAGAAAATCAGATTTGTACTAGTCTTAAATGCTAAATCACGCGCTTAATCCTTCGAGAAGAGCACCTTCTGTGTGCCTTTTTGCCCGATAAGTGCGCATTCCTAGAATGGAAAAATGTCACTTTCTGGGACCACACAAAGCAAAGGATAGTTACTCCTTATATGAAGCCACCTAAGGACAGCCACCAATGCCTCCTTAGACACTATGTGAGCACACAAAGGAATATTTGGAGCACAAAATGGAATCATACCTCTCCCTTGGGTCACCATCCATCATGTACCAAGGGAGGGAAGGAGGATTTGAAATCCCATATATAAAGCCACAAAGAGATGATGAAATGGTGATCACATTGTTATGCTGGCTAGAATTTCCTAAGCAATACTAGTAGTGTGTGACTCAGAGCTGGAAATAGAGGGGACTTGATTGTTGGCCACCCATCAATCCTAGTCCATCACAGCGGAGAGAGAGGGAGACTGCATCAGAGGTAGAGCTTGGAAACCAACATCCTTGCATCAGGACCTAGAGCCATTTCCTAGGGGCCCTTTTCTAAGTGGGTAAAATTTCTTCTCCATTTCAAATGTTTAATAAGAAGAGGCCTTTGGGCCATCATTTGCATTATTATCATTTTGACTCTCTTCAATAGTTTCTGTATATTTGTGTTTTAGTTTTTTAGTTTACTTTGAGCATGAATTCACATATTTATTCCTCTAGCTTATATGCTTTTGAGCTCCACCACTTTCTGCCTATGAACAATAGTTTATAGCGGTAGACCAAACTCCTTAAACTGGTGTGATTTCTTACACTCGTTCGTCAAATCCACCAACAGAGGATTGGCGACTCCACGAACAGTTTACAAGTTTATGTGGTTGTGCTATCTCTTGCAGGAAACCTTTGTCTATGCTGGAGAATGGAGCTAATAGTCCTTTGATCCCTCTTACAGTCCCCAGATTCACTTGGTCTGATAGACTGAAGAAGGAAACTCCTAATCTTTTTACTTGCAGGATTTTTGCACGTATTTTTTTCTCACAGACGTGCAGTGTGCATGTTCAGGACTGACCTGCACGCAGGAAAGTGCACCTGTCAAAGCCTTTTCCTCGCAAATCATAGAATGATATTTTTTTCTCTATATTCTGCATTTTTCTACTTGTAAGTGTGTTGTGCAGCCCCTAATGTATCTACCAGCACTTGTGTTGATACCCCACAGTGGTTGAGAACTCACTTTTAGCTTCCTTCTATAGGCTTAGAGTTAGTTTTCATTTAAGTTTGTTTTTTGAAAACAATATTCACATAGTTTGAGTAGGGGGAGAATTAACCATTTCTTTCAGAACAATTTATGTTTTTCAAATTCTAGTATGCACACTTAGATTAACTAGTCCAAGTAAGCTAGTTTTATTTTCTAGTGTAGGAATTTTTTAGTTCAATTCAACTCATGCATTAGGGATTGCGGGACTAGGATCGATTTGTCGATTAGAGCAAGTAATCTCTGCTACCTTTGCACCATTAAGTGATCCTAGGTAAGTGTATGAATGCTCTATATTTACAATTCACCATCTCCCTTTAGTTAGTCACATAGCTTAACTAGGAAAATTTGAAAGTGGCCCCTTATCCGCAAATGTTTTCCATTTGAGCCAGGAACAACATCACATAGTTTAACTAGGGGAATTTTGTAAAGGATAACCGATATCCATATGTTCAAACAACGAGATTTTTCACCATATTCTCACACACACTCACCCACTAAGAAAAGGAAGACACCTAGAACTAACTTAACCAAAACTCATTAAATTCTCCCCACAGGGGCCAAAAAAGAATTTATAGTTTAATTTAGGATCAAGGGGGTAGGCATCCAATAAGCCGCCTTGGTCATACTTCATATTGAAACATAGAAGTTGTATATTTAGGGAGCTTAAAATCCACCTATCAGCCCATGGAAAAGAAAACCTGAGCGCGGAAGAGACCTGATTCAGAGGGGGTTAGGCGTAGGTGCAGTGTGCGCGGTATCAGTTAGGGCTACCTGACCCGGCTGATACTCGGTGTTAGCCACCTATATTTTTCAATTATATCAGTTGGTGGCTAAATATTCTTTGCAACCTTCAAGAAACAAATTCAATCCTGAAACTTGTTGGTGCTTGAAGACTGTTGGTAAGATCACAAACTGCTGGTTGGTTCTTCATACTTTTCCTTTCCCCCCAGCCTCTGATTCCCCAAGAAAATCCAAGTCAAGAACTGATGCACCCCTTTTTCTTTTCCCCTCCCTTTCCTCCGTTCCACCTTCATTCTCCAATTGCCTTTTCTTCATAAAAACTCCCCACTAAGTCATCTATTACCCCTTATCCCTCCAGAAACCTCATTTCCTAAAGCTAAAAACCCGCCTTTTGGCCTATCGGAACCCCTTTCCCCTTTTTTCAAAAAACATTGAAAAACATATAAAAGCGCATATTTCCGTGCGCCAAGCTTTAGCCCCTCGGCTAAGCTCCTACCTTCTCTCCATTCATATGCCCCGACGCCAGAACCGTGAGCTAAATCCTACGGGCGCTTAATACTTGGAATTTATTTATTACCCAAAAACAGTAAAAACCTTTATAAAACGCAAAGTCGGGTTTATTTTATTTTTCCGCAAAAGAAAATCATATTGAAACTCGACCGTCGATCTGCCCCACAGATCAACGGTGCGGAGTAATTCTTCACCTGGTGGAACCCCCTCCATTCTTCCCCCGCGTCCGTTTCCAAAATCATGGTGTGGTTCCCGCACCATCTTCCCTTGAATAGCGGTTTTATCCCGTCGGCCAGCGATTCCACACGCTGGCCGACACGTGTTTGCCACTTCATTCCAAAACCGCCGTGCCATGTCTGTTGCCCGCGCGTTAAACCTCGTCCTATGGCCCCGCAGCGGGATTCACCCCCGCCGTCGGATCTGGGCCCTCCCATCCGACGGTCCCTGATCACCTTTTCCGCTCACGCTTTAACGAACTCTCCCTCCCGTTAAATTCTCCCTCGATGCGTTTGAAAGTCGATCCCCACCGTCGATCTCCGCAGATCGACGGCTCTCTTTTGTTCTCCCGATTCTGTCGCACGGTCCATATTTTCCTCCGTTGACTGTTCAAAACACTCCCGACCGTTGATTTTAATAGGATCAACGGCTCTGATCGCTCAATTTTCCCGCACGCCCTCTGATGCAGTCTATCCATATAACGCAGGATTTCCTCATTTTTCTTGTATTTTGCAGGTTTTAAGGTTTTTTCTTCGTATTCTATGAAAATCTAAAGGATGAGAGTGACGACTCCAGTCCTTCCGATTAATCCAGGGAATCGATCATACGGTGAAGAACAATGATATCAACAAGGTTTCATGAGCCTTGGTTGCCGCACATCCCTGTAAAGCTTGAAGAATGCCGTCGATATCAGAGCAGAGAAAGAGTATCATATTTTGAAGACGGAGTGAACCAGAGCAGCAGTTTTATGAGTAAATTGACGGGATTTACGGCTAAGACAGTTATCAAAAGCCTAATCCATGGCTTCGAACACAGATTAAAGAAAAACCTAAAAGTGTTCGTCAGACGTTGCCTCCACCGCCATACTTTGAGGCAAATTGATTCCTCAACCACCGCAGTGCCACCTATTGCCTCAGAATGCTCAATAAGAGGATGAATTTATTGAACGAGATCAGATATTATGCCTCGGAACAACCAAGAAGTTATTACTGCACCAGATTTAATGACAGAATGTTTGCAGAATAACCCTAACAGTACGCAGAGCCTCAAAGGTCAACACAAGTTCTCTTCGAGCTTACTTCATCAGTGTAAACACATTAATGCAATGTAACACCTGTAGAATTTCTTCATCGAGCCTCACGGGGTCAGGAAGACATTAATTCTGCATTAATTGTATTTGAGATCTTTTTATTAGATCTCACCTCCTCATCCTTCTATAAATGCTCCAGAAGAAGATGAGTGAGGGGTTGGATTATTTGGTTGTCAATATAATTGCTGAAGCGCTGTAGCTGTTTTCTGAGCGGAAAACTCTTGACTGTAAATAGTGGTTTCATGGGCCCTTGGAGCTCTGCTTGTAACATATAGGTTAGGTTGTGAAGAGAGATGGATTAAAACATTGGATTTGAAGATTGTAACCGGTTTGAAGCAACCAATACAAGCTGATTTATGGGATCCTGGTCTATGCTGATGGTGATGTTATTCTCACTGTAACTTGTCATTTTATTTCTGTTTTCAATTTGTTTTCATTTTCCACTGTAAAGAACAGTTTAAACAGTGTTAGAGTTTGCTGTGCATCAGTGACCTTCTCTGGCTGAAAAATATTTATCCCAATGTTTTCTTCTAATTGTGTTATTTAGAAATGATTTAATTCAGTCTAAGCACAGAGATGTTGGCGTTCCCTCATCTTTTCGTCACTGTTGAATGTTATTTTTAAATGTTACTTTCATATATGTTGTGTAAGGAATGAATTGAGGAAATCAAAGGTTAGCCCTGAGTCCCTTTCTTGTTTGCTCAACTATTTGTCTGTTTCCCTTAGGATGTGTCAAAAGATGACTAGTTTCGAAGTACTTATCAGATCTTGGGCCATTCTTTGTTATCTTGGTGATTGTCTTGGAAGTAACTGAGTAAAGAAGAACTAAGATGAGGAGAAAGGTGAGCCCTGCCCGCTAGTTTATGCTCCAAAGGTTGCCTTCAAGTTTCCCTTCATTTTTAATCTGTGTTCTATCAGAAGTGTATCAAGGCTGGATAGTTTCAAAGTACTTACCAGATCCTAGTTTGCTTCTATGTTTTCCTTAAGTGCCTGGTCAAAGGCTGGCTAGTTTCAAAGTACTTACCAGATCCTGGGCTGCTCTTTGTTCTGCATCTGTTAATTCCCTTTCCTTTTTGTATCACCCCATTCCATAAATCAAACTTCAAAGGGATCCTTAGGCCTAGATGACTTGCCCCATAGATTACTCTTGAACTTGGATGTTTCAATTAAATTCTCTTATGACTCCATAGCCCAATGGATTGAAAACTTGCCATCATCTTTCTTTAGAATCAAAGCTTATTTTGTTCACTTGCAACTTCTCACCTTTGAACCTATTTGCATATAGATCTTTCCGTCTCAGACAGAAACTATGTTCAACCATCTGAGAAAACCAAACAAAACCCTTGGCCTTCATAACTAGCCTAATACCATCACCCTAAACCTCAAATACAATATCCATCTTTGTACATATTGGAGAGATCCCTCTCCGGATTCAGGAGGGCTAGATCCTAGAATCCCAAAGTTGGTTGAAATGATGTTAACTCTGTGATCGGACTTTGCCAATCTTGCTTGTTACAGAGACCTAAGATTTCTGGTGACTCCGCTGGGGAAAAAACTCAGAGTCTTTTGCATCTAAATCTATTTCAAATCTATTCATAAAAAGCTTGCGTTGGGGTTCATAGAGCACTTTCTTTATTAGCCAGCTCGAGCCACCAGAAACTAACATTTCTGGCGACTCCGCTGGGGACTCCTTACCCAGAATCTTCATACAACATCTTGAGAGTAAAAAGCAGCCTTTTCAAGCACTACCAAGAAAATGGTAATTAAGATGAAGATCAATTTAATCAGTGACAAACTAGGTCAACCCTAGGATTCTTTTAAGTCTTTTTCTAACCTTGGAAAATCAGCTAGCTTAGCCATAAGGATAGACTGTCTTTTTTTCATGACCGTAGCTAAGTTTCGAGGCAAAGTTAGGACATTCTTTTAAAAAAACCACAAATATAAACAATTCAGAAAATACCAAAAACATTTCAGATTGGTAGTAAAACACTAGTTTTGATATCTTGTATACGTCTTTGATGTGTTTTACCCTATACTCTTAAACAGAGTCTGGAAAGGGCCAGGTAGCCTCTAGATCTCATCCTCTTTTGGGGGTGACATATCTGGTGAATGCCCTCCCAGTCAACCTCTGGTTAGAGTTTGTTGTGTTTTGAGATATCCTTGAAAGGGAATGTTTCACGAACACTGTGGTGGACAGTGTACTCCTTTGAAAACTCTCTGAACCTTCCACCTGGCGACTCCACCATCTTGAACAGACTTTAAGACTCCACTGGGAAGAACCTTTATTATTATAAAATCATTCAAACTCAGTTAGAAGACTGTAGGATCTGAATTGAGAAAACAGATTAGTTAACCGTCTAAAGATTGTCATATCTGGTTGAAATTCTCTTGTTTAGTTGGGTCTAAACATATAAACATTGTGGCTCCTAAAAATATTCACACTAGAGCCCATCCTGACCCAGATCCTCCTGAAATAGTTGATAACCCAGAAAGAATTCTTAGGAAGTCTCCTAGGATACAATCCTCGACTATCTTCAGACCACCCCTAAGAGCCAATTCAGTCCCTGAAAACCTTTCAGCTCTTCATGAATCACAAATTGACTTATTAAACCCATTCAGAACTAGGTCATTTGGTGATTTGGATCAGTTAGATTCCGAGCTTATACTTTCATCTCCCGAAACAGGTGAAACTCTTGAGAATAGAGAATCAACACCTCCTGATTTATATTTCTTACATAATCTAGGTGTCTCTCATCCGAGATCAGCTCAGAGATCTACTACTGTTCCATCCACTTCTGTTCATCCTTCATCCACTGTTCAAACCACTCCACTTCAACCCACACCTCCTCTTGTAAATCCACCCCCACCACATATCATGGCAGCATGGTATGCTCCCTTAGTCCTTCCTGTACCATTAGTCAATCTTCCACAAGATTATCAGTCCAAAATTCCATTATATGATGCCAACAATACCATAATAGCATCTCAGCATGTGGACAAGATGAATGACTATTTTGACAGAAATGAAATAGATAATGAATCTGTCAAAATCAGATTGTTTGCTCAAAGTTTGGGGGGAGATGTGAGAAAAGGGTTTAAAGGTTTAACCCCCCATAGTATCAACGACCTTCAAGCCTTCCATCAAACGTTTTTAAACAAATGGGAAGTAAGGAAAAACCCTCTCCAAGTCCTGGCCGACTATAACAATCTCCATAGGAACACTGGGGAAAGTGTACAAGCTTATTGTACCAGATTCAACAGTGTGTATAATGCACTTTCCCCTGAACTGAAACCCCCTCAGGGATCAGCCTTAAACAAATTCCCTGAAGGGTTTGATCGAGACATGACATATTCACTCAGAGAAAGAGTCTTTGCAACCCTTGAAGATATGCAAAGAGGTGCTCTTTCTGTGGAGGTGAACCTTATGGAGAAGAGAGCAAGGATGAAAGCTGAAAAGAGAGTATCTTTTAGAGAGGAATCCACCCCTTCTACTTCAAGCTCAAAGATGGAAAGAATTATGGAAGAAATGATGAAGAAAATGAGCATTCTAGAGAGAGCACAAGCTAGTCTAAATCAAAACGCTCCTCAAAACAGAAACCAGAACCAGAATCAGAATCTTAAAAGAAATCAGCCTCCAAACAGACCCAGGGAAGATGATCAACAGGTCATTCCTCCCTTTCATCAGAACTTTTTAAGTGAGGTTGAACAAACAGATCAAATAATAGAGGAAGACGATATAAACTTATTTGGGGTAGATGATGATGACTTTGAGGTTCATTATGATTATAAACAAGGTCTTTATACACCTTATGATGACAGAAGAGATGATAATCAGAATTACTATCAAAATATGGAAAATGCTATCATAGAGCCTTTAAAGGAGTATGAACTTAGAAGTAGATCTAACCAACAAACCCCCAACAATAAAACCTCTGACAAACCTTCTCAAAACAGCGCTGCAACCAAGTCTAAAACAATCAAACAAAAGGACAAAACGGTGGCTGTTGATTCTGGTAATGATAAAGAGAAAGACACTCAAAATATCGAAAAACAGAGTGCAAACATTAGTAGTACTAGCACATCGGTTAGTACTCCTGCGAAAACAATTGTTTTAACTGTAGATAAACCAAATCAGCAAGCTGTTATTGCTGATAAAGTGTCAGTAAACAAGGCCGAAACCAATGTTTTAAAGAGTCAAAACCTTTTTAGCCAAGAACAGGAAATCTCAAAGATCAAAATCTCTGTTCCTTTGACTGAGTTAGCTGCCCAACATGTATATAGATCCAAAATTTTGAAGGCTTTAAACTTAGAAGATAACGAAGATACTCTCAATCTTAGTGATGACCAACCAGAGCTTATTTTTGGTCCAAAGATTGAAGGAAAGTTCCAAGAAGGTCCTGTCCCTCCCTTTTATTTAAGCTTAAACATTCATGACAAAATTCTCCATAATGCTATGCATGACTCAGGCGCTTCCCATAATTTAATGCCAAAAGCTGTAATGGAAGGCCTTGGTCTTGAAATTACCAGACCTTACAAAGATATGTACTCTTTTGACTCAAGCAGAGTTAAGTGTCTAGGATTGATTAAAGACCTCTGTGTTAATTTAGCCCAAATTCCAGCCAAGTGTTTAGTCATGGATGTTGTTGTGGCTGATGTCCCCCCAAAGTATGGAATGCTTTTATCAAGGTCTCGGGGGGCTAAGTTATAGGGGACCATGCAAATGGACATGACCTATGCAACTATCCCTGTTTTCAATCAGACTAGGAAGCTTTATAGGGAATCCCACATGCAGTACACAGTAACAAGTCAGGATCGGCCTCAAAACTCCCCTCTCTATGCTATAAACACGAGCCTTGATTATTTTATCATGTTCAATAATGAAACACTCACAGAACAAATTGTTTCAATAGAATCCATGGTTGAAATAAAAGAGGAGGAACACAACGCTGAAGTGCCGAAACGGTCTATTGTGTCTGAAGATCCTAGCAAACTAAACTCAGATCTTTAACTCCAAGTTATCAATCCTTTGAGCTTAAAACTTGACAGTCAGAAAGACAGTCCTCAACCCGATGAGAAACTTGAGGAATCAAATGATACAACGTCCATTCACCAAACTGAAAATCTGCCTCTCTGGACTATGTATTTTGATGGGTCATGCACCAAAACAAATGCAGGTGCAGGTGTCTGGATCACTAACACTGAAAATAATCATACAGAATGTATCTCATGTAAATTAAACTTTCAGTGTTCCAACAACATAGCAGAATATGAATCCCTTCTCTTAGGCTTGCATCTTTTGAAAAAACTAGGTGCCAAGAGAATCGATGTTTATGGAGATTCTGAATTAATCATTAGGCAAGTTAATGGGGAGTATAATGCAAATCACCCAAGACTTAGGGCCTACAGGAATGATGTTATTGATCTTTTGAAAACATTTGAGGAGTCCTCTTTATCTTTTGTTCCAAGAAAAAGAAATATTGCAGCCCACAATTTAGCCTTTGCTGCTAGAACATGCCCAATGTTGTATGATGACGCCTCTCAGATAAAATTTAGACCAGCTATCCCAGATAACAAGAAATATTGGCAGGTATTTGATGGAGATAAACAAATAGAAGACTTCATGCAATTCAGAAATGATTTTGAACCCTATAGTTCAGATTCAGACTATGATACAGACTACAGTGAAGAAAATTTTCTTGGTGAAGAAGAACCATCTCCACAGCTGGTAGATATAAACCTTCAGACTATCCCATCTAGAAGCCAAACAGAATTAAGTGCAAAATCTAAAACAGAAGAAATGGAAACTCTGCATTCTAGTACTGATAGTCTGCCCAAGGGTTTGGCCCCTCTAGAAGAACTGTTTGATTTTGATGATGTGGCCAAAAAACCGAAACTAGAACCTGTGGAAACTGAAGTGGAGGAATGTAATATAGGCAGTGAGGAAAAACCAAGATTGATCAAACTGTCTAAAACCTTACCAGCTCACGTTAAACTCAAATACTTAGAGCTGTTTAAAGAATTTTCTGATGTTTTTGCATGGAGTTACGAAGATCTTAAATCCTATGACACTGAAATAATACAGCACAAAATCCCTCTTAAAGAAAACCAAAAACCATTCAAACAAAAACTGCGCAGAATTAACCCTGTCCAGTTGCCATTGGTTAAGAAGGAAATTATGAAGATGCATGATGCTGGTATTATTCTCCCTATTAGATATTCTGAGTGGGTATCTAATCTGGTGTCAGTTAGGAAAAAGACTGGAGAAATCAGGATTTGTATAGACTTAAGGAATTTGAACAAAGCTTCATTGAAAGACAACTACCCTTTACCCAAGATGGATCATATTTTGCAAAGGGTGGTAGGGTCTAAAAGAATTTCTTTGCTGGATGGCTATTCAGGGTATAATCAAGTCCTAGTCCACCCTGATGATCAATTAAAGACAACTTTTACTACACCTTGGGGCACTTTCATGTATGTGAAAATGCCTTTTGGTTTAATGAATGTTGGAGCAACCTTTCAGAGAGCCATGGACATAGCATTCTCGGAAGAATTAGGCTTCTTCATCATTATCTATCTTGATGATGTAACTGTGTTTTCAAAAACAGATGAAGAACACTTAGAACATTTGAGGAAATTTTTCGAGAAGTGCAGAAGGTTTGGGATATCTTTGAACCCCAAGAAAACATTATTTGGTCTCCAAGAAGGTAAGCTTCTTGGACATATCATTTCCGAGCAGGGCATAAAGATAGATCCCATGAGGATTGAGGCCATATTGCAAATCTCTCATCCTCGAAATATCAAAGAGTTGCAGTCTTTCATAGGGAAGATTAACTTTTTGAGAAGGTTCATCCCCAACTTGGCTGAGCTCCTTAGAAATATCACAAACATGTTGAAGAAGGAGCAAGGGGTAAAATGGACCTCAGAAGCAAAGACATCCTTTGAGCTGGTGAAACAAGCGTTAACCAAAACACCGGTTCTCATAAGTCCTGATTTTTCGAAAGATTTTTATATCTTCTCATTTGCATCAGAACATACTATAGCTGCTGTCCTTTTACAGAAAAATCCATGAGGACAAGAGCAGCCCATTGCATTCTTTAGCAAGGCATTGAGGGATGCCCCTTTGAGGTATAACATTATGAAAAAACATGCTTTTGCTTTGGTAAAGGCTTTAAAAGACTTCAGGGTATACATCCTGCACTCACATATCATTGCCTTTGTCCCAAATTCAGTTGTAAAAGACATTCTAACCCAGGATCCAGATGGTAAGAGAGGTAAGTGGATTGTTGTTATTCTTGAATATGATTTAGAAATTAAACCCACTAAGCTTATCAAAGGTCAGGGTCTAGCTAGGTTAATGGCTGAATCAAATTGTGAAGTTCTTGATATTAATATGATTAATGCTTTGGATGACCAAGAAGAATTTTCAACTCCCATTGTTGAAAATCATTTTGCGAATTCTCCTTGGTATACTGATATTGTTTATGTTTTGCTTAATTTAAACACACCTCCTGGTTTATCCAAAACAAAGGCAAGATTCCTAAAGTTAAAAGCTGTAAACTATTGCATTATCGATAAATGTCTTTATTGGAAAATGCTAGTGGTATATTGCTTAAATGTTTGCCTGAGTTTGATGCAGAAAAGATTAAGCAGGAATTCCATGAAGGAGAGTGTGGAGGCCATCTGTACTGGAAGTCGATAGCCAACAAAATTTTAAGGGCTGGTTTCTATTGGCCTACTCTTTTTCTTGATGTGCACAAACTTACAACCACTTGCCATAAATGCCAATTATTCGAGGGCAAGAGAAAATTACTACCCCTTCCTCTGCATCCAATTACTGTTGAAGCCCCTTTTCAACAGTGGGGACTTGACTTCATAGGAGAAATCCACCCATCATCTTCTGCTCAACACCGGTGGATCCTTACTGCCACAGACTATTTCACTAAGTGGATAGAAGCCATTCCTTGTAGACAGGCCAATGATTCAGTTATCATTAAATTTATAGAAACTAATATCCTTTCCAGATTTGGCTGTCCTACCAAAATCATTACAGATAATGTTGCAGCATTTGGGTCAAAGAGAATGGTAGAATTCTGTCATAAATACCAGATAGCATTGGGGAACTCCACTGCCTATTACCCTCAAGGTAATGGACTTGCAGAGTCTTCCAACAAAAGCTTAGTGAACATAATAAAGAACTGTTGGAAGGCAACAAGAAGTCTTGGCACACAAAGCTGATCCATGCACTTTGGGCTGACAGATTAACATTGAAGAAGTCCATTGGTATGTCACCCTTCCAGCTTGTGTATGGTACAGATGCAATTTTTCCTAACAGCCTTGGTGTACCAGTTATGAAGTTAATTCAAGAGCTCCGAACTGAAGAAAATGACATAATCAGAAGAATAAATCAAACCATTCATCTTCAACAAACCAGGGAGGAAGTGTACAACAAAGCATTACAGAAGCAAGACAATATCAAGAAGATATTTGACAGAAAAACAAAGGCCAGCAATTTCAAAATTGGGGACAAAGTCTTAAAGTGGGACTCAAAGAGGGAAGACAAGGGAAAGCATGGTAAATTTGACAATCTGTGGCTTGGCCCTTACTCCATTCATTCAGTTGCTGGAAACAATGCATTCTTATTACAAGAACTGAATGGAACATAATTGTTTGGGGGTCCTGTCAATGGCAGGATGCTTAAGCATTACCTTTCTTAAGCTATTCTATGTTTTGAAGCATTTTTACCTTTTCCATTGTAAATATTTCATCCACCATTGCATTTAAAGTTGTGAAAAATCAAAAAATACAAAAACAAAGAAAGAAAGAAAAGAGGGCAGAAATGAAAAACAAGAAAGGCAAGGCCCCATGCCAAAAAGAGAAGTGAATCTGAAAGTGTGCAAGCTTAAATGCCACTCCTTGAAACACACTTCTAATTGGTCAAACTGCTTAATCTTGACTAATTAGCTTTCAATTTTCTGCTGATAGGGTAGGAAATTTGATTTGCCAAACTGTTTAATCTTGGCTTATTAGTAGATAGAGTAGGGTAGCAAATTTGATTTGCCAAACTGTTTAATCTTGGCTTATCAGTAGATAGAGTAGGGTAGAAATTAAGGTTCAAACAAAATCAAAATCTGAACCAAAGTTTCCAAAGAGATGACTCAAAGCTACTCTATTTTTTGAGTCAAAGAAAAAGACCTGGTTCTAATTCGCTCAAAACTTGAACCAGAGGAAATATAAAGATAGCTCACTGAAAGGAAAAAAATGAGTTGTGAAGATAAGAGAAGGCCATAATGAAAACTTTTCAGATCTTAAGCCTTCTGTTTTGATTTAGAATTTTCTGCAAATAATAATCTATGTGCAGCTTGTCTTTATGCCATAGATCATAGCAAGTCAAACAGCTCAATCTTGGCTTGACTATTTTTAAATTTCTGTTGTAGAATTTAGAGAATGAAAGTTTGTTGGACTATTTAATCCCAACAAACAGTATGATAGGTAGAGAAACATCTGAGCTCAACTATTTAATCTGAGTTTAGGGAGAAATAAGGAGTATAAATAGATTAGATTTCCTGTTTTCAAAAGAATAAAATGTTGTGTAAAGAGTTTGCCAGTCCAAGTGCACTCTGATGAAGAAAAAATGTTAGATCAGTAGGATTGGGGTAGGTAGAAGCTGTATTGATGAAATTCATCTCTCTTTCATGACTGACATTATTTTGTCCAGAAGAAAAGCAAGAGAAAGTGATGGGTCAGACACCAGTCAGCATCCCAGAGAAATCAAGTCTGAATTCTTGATGCCTTCAAGAAGGCACCATCCCCAAGTGGAGCCACTGTTAGCCACCTATATTTTTCAATTATATCAGTTGGTGGCTAAATATTCTTTGCAACCTTCAAGAAACAAATTCAATCCTGAAACTTGTTGGTGCTTGAAGACTGTTGGTAAGATCACAAACTGCTGGTTGGTTCTTCATACTTTTCCTTTCCCCCCAGCCTCTGATTCCCCAAGAAAATCCAAGTCAAGAACTGATGCACCCCTTTTTCTTTTCCCCTCCCTTTCCTCCGTTCCACCTTCATTCTCCAATTGCCTTTTCTTCATAAAAACTCCCCACTAAGTCATCTATTACCCCTTATCCCTCCAGAAACCTCATTTCCTAAAGCTAAAAACCCGCCTTTTGGCCTATCGGAACCCCTTTCCCCTTTTTTCAAAAAACATTGAAAAACATATAAAAGCGCATATTTCCGTGCGCCAAGCTTTAGCCCCTCGGCTAAGCTCCTGCCTTCTCTCCATTCATATGCCCCGACGCCAGAACCATGAGCTAAATCCTACGGGCGCTTAATACTTGGAATTTATTTATTACCCGAAAACATTAAAAACCTTTATAAAACGCAAAGTCGGGTTTATTTTATTTTTCCGCAAAAGAAAATCATATTGAAACTAGACCGTCGATCTGCCCCACAGATCAACGGTGCGGAGTAATTCTTCACCTGGTGGACCCCCCTCCATTCTTCCCCCGCGTCCGTTTCCAAAATCATGGTGTGGTTCCCGCACCATCTTCCCTTGAATAGCGGTTTTATCCCGTCGGCCAGCGATTCCACACGCTGGCCGACACGTGTTTGCCACTTCATTCCAAAACCGCCGTGCCATGTCTGTTGCCCGCGCGTTAAACCTCGTCCTATGGCCCCGCAGCGGGATTCACCCCCGCCGTCGGATCTGGGCCCTCCCATCCGACGGTCCCTGATCACCTTTTCCGCTCACGCTTTAACGAACTCTCCCTCCCGTTAAATTCTCCCTCGATGCGTTTGAAAGTCGATCCCCACCGTCGATCTCCGCAGATCGACGGCTCTCTTTTGTTCTCCCGATTCTGTCGCACGGTCCATATTTTCCTCCGTTGACTGTTCAAAACACTCCCGACCGTTGATTTTAATAGGATCAACGGCTCTGATCGCTCAATTTTCCCGCACGCCCTCTGATGCAGTCTATCCATATAACGCAGGATTTCCTCATTTTTCTTGTATTTTGCAGGTTTTAAGGTTTTTTCTTCGTATTCTATGAAAATCTAAAGGATGAGAGTGACGACTCCAGTCCTTCCGATTAATCCAGGGAATCGATCATACGGTGAAGAACAATGATATCAACAAGGTTTCATGAGCCTTGGTTGCCGCACATCCCTGTAAAGCTTGAAGAATGTCGTCGATATCAGAGCAGAGAAAGAGTATCAGATTTTGAAGACGGAGTGAACCAGAGCAACAGTTTTATGAGTAAATTGACAGGGATTACGGCTAAGACAGTTATCAAAAGCCTAATCCCCAGCTTCGAACACAGATTAAAGCAAAACCTAAAAGTGTTCATCAGAGGTTGCCTCCACCGCCATACTTTGAGGCAAATTGATTCCTCAACCACCGCAGTGCCACCTATTGCCTCAGAATGCTCAATAAGAGGATGAATTTATTGAACGAGATCAGATATTATGCCTCGGAACAACCAAGAAGTTATTACTGCACCAGATTTAATGACAGAATGTTTGCAGAATAACCCTAACAGTACGCAGAGCCTCAAAGGTCAACACAAGTTCTCTTCGAGCTTACTTCATCAGTGTAAACACATTAATGCAATGTAACACCTGTAGAATTTCTTCATCGAGCCTCACGGGGTCAGGAAGACATTAATTCTGCATTAATTGTATTTGAGATCTTTTTATTAGATCTCACCTCCTCATCCTTCTATAAATGCTCCAGAAGAAGATGAGTGAGGGGTTGGATTATTTGGTTGTCAATATAATTGCTGAAGCGCTGTAGCTGTTTTCTGAGCGGAAAACTCTTGACTGTAAATAGTGGTTTCATGGGCCCTTGGAGCTCTGCTTGTAACATATAGGTTAGGTTGTGAAGAGAGATGGATTAAAACATTGGATTTGAAGATTGTAACCGGTTTGAAGCAACCAATACAAGCTGATTTATGGGATCCTGGTCTATGCTGATGGTGATGTTATTCTCACTGTAACTTGTCATTTTATTTCTGTTTTCAATTTGTTTTCATTTTCCACTGTAAAGAACAGTTTAAACAGTGTTAGAGTTTGCTGTACATCAGTGAACTTCTTTGGCTGAAAAATATTTATCCCAATGTTTTCTTCTAATTGTGTTATTTAGAAATGATTTAATTCAGTCTAAGCACAGAGATGCTGGCGTTCCCTCATCTTTTCGTCACTGTTGAATGTTATTTTTAAATGTTACTTTCATATATGTTGTGTAAGGAATGAATTGAGGAAATCAAAGGTTAGCCCTGAGTCCCTTTCTTGTTTGCTCAACTATTTGTCTGTTTCCCTTAGGATGTGTCAAAAGATGACTAGTTTCGAAGTACTTATCAGATCTTGGGCCATTCTTTGTTATCTTGGTGATTGTCTTGGAAGTAACTGAGTAAAGAAGAACTAAGATGAGGAGAAAGGTGAGCCCTGCCCGCTAGTTTATGCTCCAAAGGTTGCCTTCAAGTTTCCCTTCATTTTTAATCTGTGTTCTATCAGAAGTGTATCAAGGCTGGATAGTTTCAAAGTACTTACCAGATCCTAGTTTGCTTCTATGTTTTCCTTAAGTGCCTGGTCAAAGGCTGGCTAGTTTCAAAGTACTTACCAGATCCTGGGCTGCTCTTTGTTCTGCATCTGTGAATTCCCTTTCTTTTTGTATCACCCCATTCCATAAATCAAACTTCAAAGAGATCCTTAGGCCTAGATGACTTGCCCCATAGATTACTCTTGAACTTGGATGTTTCAATTAAATTCTCTTATGACTCCATAGCCCAATGGATTGAAAACTTGCCATCATCTTTCTTTAGAATCAAAGCTTATTTTGTTCACTTGAAACTTCTCACCTTTGAACCTATTTGCATATAGATATTTCCATCTCAGACAGCAACTATGTTCAACCATCTGAGAAAACCAAACCAAACCCTTGGCCTTCATAACTAGCCTAATACCATCACCCTAAACCTCAAAGAAAATATCCATCTTTGTACATATTGGAGAGATCCCTCTTCGGATTCAGGAGGGCTAGATCCTAGAATCCCAAAGTTGGTTGAAATGATGTTAACTCTGTGATCGGACTTTGCCAATCTTGCTTGTTACAGAGACCTAACACTCGGTACTATTATCTAATGACCAAGAAGCCCAAGAATTGAACACTCACGTGGGATGATGGTTCTTAGTGGCCAAAAACTAGGGCATCCTGTACCCTATAGGTGACTTTGCAAGAAAGCTCCAGACCCTCTACCCTTACTTTGGTGGATTATCTTCGGCTGACTAGGGGTGTCACCAGTTCTTATGGGACGTTGTGCCAGCACTCGCAAGGAATATTCTCAAGGCCTAGTTACTTTTGAGTGTGTGAGGATGCATAGGTCTTCTAGGATTTTGACTATCACGTGCAAACAAATAAAAACCATATTTTTTTCTTCATTGATCACATAGATTAAGTTAAAGGGAAAAATCATTTCATTTTCTCTTTTTTTTTTATGTATGTGGCCATAAATTTGTTTCGACCATAGACTCTATCCTCTCAAAGTTTCCCAAAACCTAACTTGGTCGGCACCCCAATGGTCCCAATGGAACCTCGTTGATCCAGGCATCTTTTGGACCTCCCCCCATTACAGGGAGGGGTTCCAAGTCTTTCTCCATTCAGGCATCAAAGACAGAACACTACCACCATCATTGGTTCATCCTTCATTAGAGCAACCATAGTTGGGAACCCTAGTCGGTCTCCCACACCACACTGCATACCACTCCCCCCTCGACCTCTATGGGGTAGAGGAGCGTGTCCCATTTGGAAAGCCAGCTGAACACACATCAGGGTATGTCACAGACTAACCCTCATTCTAACGAGAACTTTGTGTCTTCAAACGTTGTCATGGCATCAACATCCCAGTCACCCTTCTTAGCTACGTTGAATCTACCTGATTTAACCAAGCTCACAAATGACCCCATTGCACATGATCCTTCATGGCCTCCCATGCCCACAAAGCTCCCTTTAGATATACCAAAGTTTGAAGGCAAGCAAGCGGAAGACCGAGGGAATCATATAATGACCTTTCACCTATGGTGCTCGTCGAATAGTATCATCGACGACACTATTCGATTGAGGCTATTTCAATGCACTCTTATAGGAGTAGCTGCAAAGTGGTACATGGAGCAACCTCCTACTTCAAATAGGAACCTTTAGCGCCCTTGCTACTGTGTTCGTCACTTATTTTCAGTTACCCATTCACCATGATTCGGCAATGGAGTTACTAATTCATTTTAGACAAACCCCTGTCATCCATATCTCTAGCCATCTTCATAAATGGAGGTGACGTCACAGTTTATGCAAAGCTAAACTCGACGATCGGGTCCTCTTATATTTATTCTTGAAAACTATGATGGCGGAGATTTCAAAGGATGTGGCACAGCAATACCCCACATCCGAATAGGAGGAAATCTGTAAATCCCATAAGCTTGAACCGATTTATATGCAATCAAGATACATTTACAATATCCTGCCTAATGCCCTACACTTGCAAACTTATCAATAATTTCCAGGTGCATCGAATTCTACCAACGGATTAATTGGGTCAATGACCCAAGGTTACCTACGAAGCAGTAATCACAATCTTGGTTATGCACATAATTCTACCCAGAACATATCTAAACCCAGATTTCAAAGTCATCACATGCATCAGCAAGATTTGACTAGTAGGGCACAAGCGTATCACCAAGGAGGACCCTATCCTCCGACTGAGGGGACCCAGTACGCAGAAAGAAACACTGATGGAAGAGCTGCCCCCCAACAGCAAGGTGCAAACAAGGGACAAAATTATGCTTAGTCCTGTTAGGGTCCTGTGATTTGGCTGATTGGCAAGCCAAATGACAGTGTAACATCAAACCAATCTTTGGATCCCAAGAACCTAGCCTTCTTGGACTCAGAGAGGACTCTCTCTATTTCTGTAAGGGATATCTGTGTGTTTGCTTATTGTGTTCTCGATTTTAGGCTAGTAATGAAGTATTTTTTTGGTTTTTGTTTTTAGGTTGTGAGGGATGAACTGATCAAAGACATAATATAGGTAAAAATATGTCAGATCAACTGGGATATGGGGTCGAAAAGGTGAAGAAATATTTTAGGTGGTGATACAAGGTTGTTGAAGGGCTGATTTGATTGAGGTAAAATGGACCTTGGGAAAAATGGAGTGAGATGGACATTAAATTTGTGAAGAACAAAGGATTTCAAACATAACTAGTTTAATAGTTGACATAAACATGGTAGGGAAAACCATTAATCGTGAGAAATGTAACTGTAAACTGATCAATGCATAGAAATAAACATTCAAGCCATGCATAGAGATATATAAATCTCTAAATTTAGGAAATGGCTATCATAATTTGGGGAAATACACTTAAGACAAACAAACAACTTAAATTACTATGAAGGAACGCCTAAACATAGTATTCCAAGCTATTGGGCACTTTGAAGCAAGATTGCATAGTTTTAGGCAAAGGGAAAGATCAGTACAAGACCTCCTTGGTTCAACATATGACAATCTAATCAATCGAAGATAGGTTTCAGAGGTGGAGCTATGACTAGCCATGAGTAAGCAGGGCATACTGTGAATCATACTTAGCATACATAAAACCATAAATGAAACAAGAAAACAATATTCTTAAGTTATTAAAGAGCAATCAAGAATTTTTTAATGTGACTAGGAATGAAGAAAACATGGAAGCTATAAAGAAACAAAAAATTTGAGGTGCCTCCAAGGGCATATCTCAAATATGTTCTCTACTGTCTTATAGCAAGAAATAACATGGAATTATGAATGAAAAATAAGAAACAAAACAGAGAGAGAGACACTATACCATTCTACCAAGTCATGGAATCCAACAACAATCCTCTTTCATCATCCAAAAATATCCAAGAAACTATCCAAAATCATGAGACAAGTGTTTCTTCCAAAGCTTGTATGACCATATATTTCTTCTATTCATAAATTTCAGCCTTGTTTACAATGAAAGCCTTTGGAATATATAGGCCAAAGTGAGGAAAACCTCTTAGTTCAACTTGCAATCTCATTGGCCTATCCAAAATATCTGATTTTGTCCTTAAGGCTTTGCAAAGCCCAAGGCACAAAATATCTAATAAAATATCTCAAAAATTCTAAAAAAGGAATAAATTGAATTTTCCTAACTAACCATGCACAAAAATAGCTAAACGCACGTGAGGAAAAGTCACTTTTGAAAAGTGCATTTTTTACAAAAATACTCAAGAAATACATCAGCAGAAAGTTCCCTGACTTTCCAGCAACTTTTGGAGCCTTCTCGATGTCAAAACAAGGCCCATGATGGCTCGTTGGAAATCTATGAATGTCTATTTTCTGAAAATGTTTAGTTTTCTCCAAAATGACCACTAGAAGTCCTCCAAAAATAGGTCTGTGTGTAAAAAACCCAAAAAATAGGCCTTGCTGATAAATGGGGCAGAGTGTAGAAAAAGCGAGTATTTTTCGCCACTTTGGGGGAGAAAATGATATTCAAATGATCTAAAAATCATTGAGTGTATGCCCATAAAATTATGGCATCGAATGATACCATTTTCATCCTATGAGGATGCCCCAAACTGGAATGGCGATGTCCATGAGTTTTAGCCAAAAACCCAAAAATGACAAAAAACCAAAATTTGTCGAATTTCGCCCAATTTTGGCGAGCATGCCCCTCAAGGGTTTTCAGAAACATGCTGTGAATCTGAGGTAAAAATTTGGAGCTTTGAGGTGTCTTTCCTCAATTTTGGTGTCGGGCGCCTCCTTTTAGCCTCCTTGAGTTTTTCCTGAGTGCCCTTCAATTTCCGTCGGGCAAACTGATTGAGTTTCTTATAATGCCCAGTCATCCTCCGTTGAAGGTCCAAGTCTCTATTTACCCTCTCCAACTTCTTCTCCAAGTGATCGTTAACCCTCTCAAGCCATGCTTCTCGATTGTTCTCTATCTCTTGTGTGAACAATGTAGTGAGAGGGGTAGATTGGAGAAGGGCAACTTCTTCTTCCTTTTGTTTCTCAAGGGATTTTTTTAGCCCCATGGTTCTTGGCCTCTTTTGCCTAGGCTGATATTCATCTTCACTCTCATCGAACTCACCCATGAGTTCTTCCAATCTCACTTGTGCTTTGGAGGCCTCATTTTGTATTTGATGGCCCGTGTCTCATATACTGCCATATGGACACTCATCTGTTTGTTTTGAACTTGCAAAAAGTGATTGAAGTTTCTAGCCCTCTCAAGATCAGTCCTCAAAGCATCAATTTGGTTTTCTCTATTGATCAAGAGATTTTCTAGGATCCGAGCTTGATTGTCACTATCATCACTTTGGATTTGAATGATGTCGAATTCCCTTTCCTTTTCATGACTGCTTTCTTATTTCTCCTTTCCTTTTCTTTGGGTGGCTCTTTTAGTCTTCCTCCTCTTGGGAAATTCGACAATGGGCTTCTTGGGAAATTTTCCCTTGCTTCGAAGGGCCCTAGTAACATTTGCAGTTACAACTCTAGGAACCCTTTTTCTTGATGTCTGAGGCTTGGCCACTTTCGGAGAAGAGAGCATGGCCCCTTGCCTAGGAGAGGCAGCTAGCACATGCTCCATTGGCTCTTTACCCTTGCTAATTTGCACCTCATTCTTGCCATTGTCTTGGATTTCTTCATGGATGCCTTGACTGTACTTTTTCCTTTCTTTTTGAGGGTTTTCCTCCTCACTGTGTTGCATCTCTTCATCATGCTACTGTTCTTTTTTATGAGGCTATTGTTCTTTTTCTTGAAGCTGCTATTCATCATCATGAGGGTGTTTCTCATCATGCTATGGTTGCCTCTGTTCATCATCATGAGGCTACTGTTCATCATGCTATGGCTACCTCTGTTCATCATGCTGTACCTATTCATCATGCCCTTCTTCATCAAGAGGCTGCTCACCATCACTGTGTTGCGCTTGTTCATCATCATGCTCCTCTTCATCATGCCCTTCTTCCCCTTGCTGTTCTACCTCACTTTGTTCTTCTTCCCCTTGCTGCCCTGTTTCATCATGATGCTTCTCATCATCACCTTCCTCTTCTTGCTCATGCTCTTCATCCTCATCATGCTCTTGTTAGCCAGCTATAAAATTTGTTATACCAAATGCTGGCTAAAAAAAATTTGGAGCCTTCAAGGAACAAATTTTTATGGAAAAAAGTGCTGGCTCTTGAAGACTCTCAAAAGGCCTCATGCCTCTATTTTAATCTTCACTGTTGTGCCCATTTTACATTCCGAAATCCTGCTGATTTCAAAGACAATATACTGCTACAAACATCATTTTCCTTCTCTCTCCTCTCCCAAAATTAACCTGGTTTTCTCTCCTCTTTTCCCATAAAATCCCTCATTTTCATGTTTTTCCCATCCCCCCTTCATCAAAACCCCTTTGATAAGGTTTAAAGACTCCTTCTTTGCCTTATCAAAACCCTCAAAACCTTTGAAAAACACTGAAAACTTCATAAAAAATACATATTTTGCTGTAAAGGTTTAAGCCCCTTGGGCTAAGTCTTTAGCTATTTTCGCTCCATATGCCTTGTGCTAGAACCAAGTGCTAGCCTTCCAAGCACTTATCTCGTCGCCCGATTGTGATTAGCCCTTCCTCCATAATCCTCGATCATATGGTTTTCCATATAACCCATGGCCTCGCGGACGAGTGCCAAACGTTATTGAAAATTAATCTCTTGCCCCCCGAAGTTTAAACCTTAGTTTTATATAAATTTGTCGGTTTTATTATATACTAAAGTTTTCCACCGGTGCAAGGTTCTAATCGCTCTACACTATCAATCTGATCTGCAGATCGACGGTGCGCAATCCATCGCCCCAGTGGTCCCTGCCAGCCACTTACTATTGCAAAACCAAGTGGATTTCATCGCACCGCTTTTGAGAGGGGGGCGGTTTTTTCTATTTCGCAGCGATTCCATACACCGACCGACACGTGTCTTGGGCCCATTTTCAAATACCTCCCTCATCGTGTGGTAAATATCGGACATAGACCCGACGCGATATTAACGCCCATCGTCCGATCTAAGGCCGCTCATCAGACGGTGGTCGCTCTCTATAGAAGCCCGTGCGATAACCACAGGTACGACACGGTCATTAAAGAATCTCTGTTGTCGATTTTATTTACAGATCGACGGCCCATCCTCCATCGCCACGGTCCCCTCGCCCACAGCGGTAGTTAACGGTCCCACAAGAGCCTACGACCCCCAGCACCACATCAGCATCCACGCAGCAAATTTAATTGGGGCGAGTCTTCATCATTCCTCCACACAGTCAGCAAATGCGGACCCGGGAAAATTATTCAGCATGGTTTTATTAAAAAGTTTTGAAGTCTAGGTGTGTTTTATAAGGTTTTCAACATATGATCTCTATCGTTGATCTTGTGGGCCGGTCTCATCTAACGGCCCACGATCATCCCGAACCCCACACACCATTTTTGACCATTTTTCGCCGAAACAAATGTTTTTAACCTATTTTCTCCATTTTTTCAAATAAAACAACTCCTTCGCTTGGACTATTCGCCTCTGCTCCTAACTGTCGATCTCTGCACAATCGACGACTCTGATTTAAATTCTTCTTTTGCTCTCCTATGACCTCCTCTAAACAATTTCAACCGTTGGATGATGCCATCCAACGGCCACGCTCTCCCCACATGTCCTTCCGAAGCAGTTAACCTATACATGCAGGATTTCATAATGGTTTTTGTATTTTGCAGGGTTTAAATGGTTTTTCCGCCATACTGAAGTAAATTCACAGGCTGAGGGTGACGATCCTCCTGCCTTCGATCCATTAAAGAGAATCATTCACATGGTTTAAGCTTCACGTCTCCTCAATGATTCATGAGGCATTGATGCCATATCACCCCTGCGCAGCCTTGCACACCAGAAAAACAAAGTGAGTCAAGCACATTCAGACAGTATCAGTGTCAAAGACAGGAACGTAGCAGAATTAGAAGCTTGAAGAAAAATTTGTGGGGATCATGGCCAAGAATGATTATCAAAAGCCTAATCCCCAAATTCAAAATATAATTAAGGGTAGATCAAAATATCTATCAGACAGGAAAGCCTCCACCACCATAGCTAAGGCAAATTGATCCCTCCAGCTACCACCATGCCACCTATGCCTCAAATCATTCATATCCGAGTTCGGAGTTATTGATCAGGATTAGATATATGCCTCACAACATAGCCAGAGGGTAAATTCTGTAGACAAACTTAATGACAAAATATCACCAGAGTTACTTTGACATCACACAGAGCCTCAAAAGTCAAAAATAGCTCCCATCGAGCTTAAATCTTAATGTAAATGATTTAATACAAAGGAAACATATGTAATTTTCTTCATAGAGCCCCCCAAGGGCTGAGGAATCATTAAGTCTGTATTAATTGTCTTTGGAGATCTTTTATCAGATATCACCTCCTCATCCTTCTATAAATACTTCTGTGGAAGATGAGAAAATGTTGGTTGTAGAACTTTGAAATATACTTGAGCTGAAACTTCTGAGTGTAAATAGTGTTCACTGGCCCTTGGAGGTCTGCTTGTGATTAGATTAGTTAAGCTGACAAGTGAATAGATTGCTGAACTGAAACATTGGACTTGAAGATTGTAACTGGTTTGACATCAACAACAAGCTATTTCTTGGGATCCTAGTCTATATCATTGGTGAAGTGCCCCTTTCTTTGTTATTGTTTTTCCTTCTATGTATGTCATATTGTTCACTATTCTCTTATAAATAACAGCATTTATAGAGTTAGGATTTACTATTTACCTGTAGCCTTCTCTGACTGATAAGCTTTATTTCCATGTTTTCCTCCAATTTGTTTATTTAAGAATGATTCAATACAATTTAAGCAGTTAGGAACGCTGGCGTTCCCTCGTCCTACTGTTTGCTATAAACATTGTTCTTGAAAGTTATTTTCATTATTTGCTTATTAAAGTTAGACTAGAAAATTGATGGTTTTCCCTGTTTCTAGCTTCTTTTCTCCAAAGGCAGATTCTGAAGGTTTTCCTTGGTGTTGACTAAAAGCAGTCTAGGTTTAAAAGTACCTTATCTGATCTTAAGTTACACTTCGTTTCTCTTATGTGTTTTCATACTTTCTGAAGGTAATTATGCAGATTATTGGATTGTTTGTCAATTAAGCTTCTTTAATACAAACTTGCCCAAGAAGTATATGGTTAGCCCTGACCTGGGTTTGTTTTAAACAGTTACTTAAAAGGCCTTTCTTGTTTGGACTGAATATAAATCCTTGTTGAAATTATTATCAGTTTCCACCCCTCCAACACTTTATTTTTTCCATTTCATCATTTTAATCTCAATAATCTTGTGGTATAGATGACTTTCCCCTCGGATCACTCTTGATGTTGTCGCTCAATTAAAGCCATGTTATGACTCCATAGCCCAATGGACTAAAAACCAGTGTTATATCTATATTTTAGCCAAATCTGTTCTATTTTCTTGCAAATTATCACTTTTGAAACTCCTTTGCACCTAGGACTTTCCACTCAAGCCATATTCATGCTCAACCATCCAAAAAAAAACAAAACTCTTGGCCTTCATAACTAGCCTAATATCATTACCTAAAACTTCAAAGACAAATCCATATTTTCACTTATTGGAGAGATCCCTCTCTGGATTCAGGAGGGCTAGATCCTAGAATCCCAAAGTGGTTGAAACGATGTTTCTCCCTGCGACCGAACTTTGCCAATATTGCTGATTACAGGGAGCTAACAGCTCTTTTTCTTGTTCAATGGGAAACTTGAGCTTCTTGGGAATAGGCTTGCTTGAAGAAGGTGAAGGATGGTGAGTGGAAGATGAAGGAGATGTATGAAATGAAGGGACAGTGGCGAAATCCAGATGTGTGATGAAAGTATCCCAAGAGACTTCCTTCTTCTCAAGCTGATGAAGAATTATAACCTTGATGATGAAGTGATGGAAGAGGTAGGCTGTTTGCTGAGAAGGAGGCTTTTTCTGAACAGTGGAGGCCATTTTATCAATACTTCTATGTAGGAAGAAATGGAGATTTAACAATTTCTCCCTCGTGAAATGCATGAGCAATCGGATATGATAGGCATAGACTTGGGAGAATCTTCCCTCGCAAGTGAAGTATTTCATGATTATCTTCATGAGGGGGGCATAACTAGTGAATAGATATGAGAAGGGAAAAATGGATGGGCATGAATCTCCATGCTCAGGCTTCAGAAAAGGCTTGTATTCTTCTGAGTCTAGGTGGCTTTGTTTAAGCCACTTCTCCCTGACATAAGGGATTTTGGTGGCTTTGGAAATGGACCTTGGAGAGAATTTGAAATCTAGGCCTGCCAGCTGAAAGTGCTTCTCTTGAAACCTCAAAGCACAAATATGTGTCAAAGGGGAATAGCTCTTCACCTCTTGCACTCTTTGAAAAAAATATAAACACCCTACCTCATGAAAGTTAAACAAGACTGATGGATGGGCATTTACCTCTTCAGTGGAAACAGGCTCAAATATCTTGTGAAGGCCACTCCTACTGTCTTTCCTGGGAGGCATTTTGTTTTGAATGTTCTTGGAAATACCAAGATGTCTCAAATGGCTTTTGGAATGTTTTTCTCAATCACACCTCTGTCTTGTTTATCAGTCACTATTTGACCAAGACAAACTGCTTCAAATGCGTTGTGAAATATTCTCCTAACACCAACTTTGTGCTCCTTCTAAATCACTGTTTTGTCTTCTTTTATGCCAGACAACAAGTTTTTGTCAAATGAAGAGAAAACAGTCAATTTGATTACTGTGCTTGGGAAAGGTATTTAAAAAAGAGGTATCTATGGCTTTTTGTTAGAACAGATATCCCATTGTATTTTGACAGAAGCAAGACACCCTTCCCTAAACAAAACTCTTCTTGTATTCACTGTTTTTACAAAGGTAGACAAAACACCCTCAACTGACCTTGCAACATCTCTCACCACACTCTGTTGGGATAATGGAGGCAGCACTAGTTGGCTATTTCATAACATAGAGAAAAAAATTTATAATGATCAAACCTCCACTTTATGAACAATCTTTTTTCTTAGATTTTGTAGACAGAGGTTAATTTTTTTTTTCACCACTGCTACGACACCTTCAGCAATTATAGGCTCTCTGCTCAACACAGGAAGAAAAACATCTTTCTAGACTGACTTTTGGACCTTCAAACACTGCTTTTTATTCTTTGAACTATGGTAGATGCACAAAGTTTCTTTCTCATATCATAAAAAAGGAAGTTTTATCCATATACCCAGCCTTCATCTTTTAGAACCATACTCCTTCACTATCACTGTTTTTGAAAATTAATAAGGGCTTTTAAAACCGTTTCAACACTCCCCTATATCACTTGAAATGGTTTGTGTTATTAGTACAAGGTTTATCACTTTGCTTGAAGGAAAATTCAGGCTTTTGAAACTGATACAAACACACCACCTTTCACCTATACTAATCTTGGGAAATCATAGTAACAAAAACCTTGGATTTTGCTCAAACAGCTTACTCTCCAACCACTGTTTTAGCCTTGAAAAACATGGCATAAATCACACTTTAGAAATTCGAATCCACCAAGGGGTAATAATAAAAATACCTTGCAGATGGATTATGTTCCTTGCTTGATGAGTTGGGCAGCTTCAACATGCTTTTCGAGGGCTTTTTGATCGAGCAGCACGTTCAGATGGAAGAGTGTCGCACTGTGTAGAGGATTCGGGTCGGCCTTCGGGCAAAGGTGACTGCGTGCCACGCGCCACTACAGGCGCGTTGTGCCAATATTATACCTCCGTGTATTTTTTTTCTGAATGTTCCACGCACTTTTCCAAGCACACCGCACGGGCTTAAAATCCTGAAAACTCCGCAAATTTGCTTGAATCTCCTTGTTTCGGTCAGAGAGCAGCCAAGGGGATGTTGCTTGGTCACTTTGAAATGCGTATGGAAGCTTTTCCAATGGTCAATAACTCCTTAACTCTTATATGAAAGAAAAAACAAAAATTTCATATAATTCTTTGGAGGGTTCGTGTGTTTGAAAAGACTTTTTTTTTTTCAAAACATGAGCCATTGCCTTTGCAATTTTATCATTTTGAAACACTATAAAGACTTCTCTTCGAACAATTCCTTTGACAAGATGCTGCAGTCGACTTTTGAAAAGGCAACATAGTGATGGTTCTCGTTGAAGTAAAAAGGCCTTTTTTAAGAAACTGCAAACCCTTCTACTGCCTTTTCACTGTTTCTCATTGAAGAAGAAATTCTGTCACTTCTGCCTATTGCTGACCTTTTTAAAAGAAAAAACCTTGCTCAAAGACAAATAAATGATGTAGATGCATATTTTGCATGATATTTCTATTTGACTGTAGGTGAAAATTAGTTTCATTTACCTGGGTTTTACCATCATCTATTTATCAAAAGGAACTCCTTTTAAAAACCCTTCCTACAATCAAATGCAACAACAAGATTTTTACATGTTTTTATGAAGAAAAAGGCCTTTGTTCATGACAGTGGCATTTTTCATTTTCTTTGAGTGTTGTTCCCGAATTCAAAATACTTGCCATATCCTTTTTCGCGCCTAGTGTCTCTATGTTGTTTATTTGCAAAGCGCCATTGAGAAAACAAGGCTTAGGTCACCTTCTTGTCAATTTTGGTGAGTTTTTGAAAAAGATCTTCATGAACAGGAAGAGAAAACCTTTTTTGAATATCAACATCACTCTTTGGCCTATGTTTAACCCAGCTTTTCAACTTATAAACCTTGCATGGATTTTCACTAATTTCAACTTTGTTTTTTGAAGGAAAACAATGGCTAGATTTCATGCCTGTTGATTAATGAGAAAGATCTTTGGAAACACTTAATGAAATTACATACCTTAGTAGGGTTTGTTCATTTTGTCTCCAGACTACTTTTGAAGGAGATCTCTGATAGGAGACAAGTTAGCCTCTTGATTATTACAGTACTACTACTTTCCCTCTATTTTTAACACCATTTCTCTATCCATAAGCCTTCAGTTGCTTTCATACTGCACTTAAAACCCACCTTTCAATTAGTGAAACCTATATTCAATATTTGGAACACCACTACTATGTTACTGGTATTCATCTACTGGAGACAAAAGGTTAAACAAGTTCTTTAGGAAGTTTGCAATCATTGTTAGCTTTGTGCCCTTAACTGACTTCATGCCTTTGTTCCTGGCCCTCTTCTTATTAAATGAAGGAGGCCTTTATCATAGTGCCAAACCCTCTTCTTGTAAAATGAAGGAGGTTTTCTTAGTATTTCAACCCTTTGCTCATGTATGGAGGAGTTTTTCTCAGTCATGCCATTTCATCAGCTTTGTGCCTCTTTAGACAATCAGAGGCAACCTGACCAATATCTGTAGATTATTTCTTGTTGTTCATAAGTGACTAACCCTTGACTGTGTTTGCAGGGGCTTACTAAAATAAATCTCTGTCTTATAGCTACATTCCAGGATCAAAACCACATGAGAAGCAGCTTTCTTCTCATGTTGAGTTTAATACCGTCTTCTGGAACACCAATACACTTCTGCTCTTTGAAAGAGACATTGAAACATTGTAAGTCTACCTGACATCAATTTAACATGTGGCATATGTATTGCTGAGACATCAAGGTTTGTTAGTGGTGTGACCTAAGGGTATAATCAAGCTTTATTTGCAGAAATAGGAAGGTCATCTAGGACTGGTTGATATTAGACAGAGGTTCTTTGGCTTTAGGATAGTTTTCCAAGGGAAAAACACCTAAAGCGCCACTGCCTAACTTAGGTGAGACTTCTTGGACATATTTGGATTATTCTCTTTGGGGCTGATGGACAAGCTTGTATGGCTGAGGCTAGATAGGGCTTGATAGTTAGGTTTTATCTCATCATGGGCTGATTGAAAAGGTAGGAGGGCAAAAATGTTTATGGGTGTTTTCTAGCTAGAAAATTTGAAAATTTTTGAGATCAGCTGCTAGAAAAACTTGGCTTTAATAAATAGTCATCATCAACAGGTGAAAAATACTGATGACTAACAAGTCCCAAGCACACGACACACCTACACAAACCAATGCATAGGTGAAATTTGTGTAGCCGTCCCAAAATCAACCACACTAGTTTAACTAGGAGAACTACCCTCCTAATGTGGTTAAGAAAAAGGCTAAAAGGGAACCCTGGATAGGGGGCAGCAACCAACAGTGCCCACCACAATCCCAGGCTAGAGGAAACTCTAGCAGGAATAAAAAATAGGAGCCAAGAAATGCCCAACGGCAAGGCAAAAGGCCACCTCTGTGAACAAACCATTCTTATTAAATATGTGGTGAGTACGGGCACTATACTCACCACTATCCCGATCTCCCCGAGCTAAAAAATCTTTAGAGTAGCCAAGGATAAGGAGGATCTTCCTAGCAACCCGTTGTTATGCAAGAACCTTTCCCCCATCAAGGGATGGTCAACACTCAACAACAAAACCCGGATGATTCTAGGAAAAAAAAACCATGAAATTTACATGACTGGGGAAGAAATGTTTTTCCAAACATGAAATCGCAGTTACGAAACCCCACCAGACTCCACTACATCAAGGGCTAGTACTAGTGCACCGACTGCACCTTTGACCATTTCAAATATGCCTATAAAACCATTGCCAAAGATGGAAAATGGACCTAATAGGCAAGCAGGTAACTAATCCAAAGCGACCCATAATTATAGCATCGTGGATGATTTAGCTCAATCACTCGCTGCTATGTCCGCATTGGAAGTACTGCAGTCGTGCCCAAAGCAACAGAAAGCCCTACTTTCCACGTTAGGCACTATTGACCCTGCCGATATGCGCATGATGGATTTTGAATTAGACAAAGACACCCCTAGGATTCCTTCCATGGTCGCCTTCCAAATACCGATATTGGTCCAGAATATCAGGATTCACCGATGTGTCATTGACGAGAGTGCATCGACATGCATCATGTCAAAAAATGTTTGGCAGAAGTTGGGTTCTCCTGAACTAAAACCCTCAGTCATAACACTTCTAGCCTACGATGGTCATCCCTCGACCCATGTCAGCCTCTACCAAAATGTCCCGGTTTGTTTAACCAGCAAGATGGTCCACATAGACATTGAAGTCTTGGAAGCTCACCTGGATTACAACATACTCCTCGGGAAAAGTTATATGTATGCCATGTCTGCCATAGCCTTCGTCTTCCACATTATGATGTTCCCTCACGAGGATCACATCATTACTGTAGACCAGCTGACACACAGCGAGAAGAATCCCCTAACCAACACGGATGTAATTATACCCTATGTAGATATAGCCGCAGATGGATTTTCACGGTACCAAGAATATTTCCCTGGCCAATACAAACCATCATTCGTCCTAGGATCATTCCTAGGAGATCCTCTCATTATCTCTAAGGCATCGCTCGATGCCACAGGGGCCCCAATGTGCACGATATCCACATCAAGCACCGAGGTCATTCAGGACATGGAATCCAGTAGTAACAACACTGAGCCATTAGCCATGACAGCCTCTCTAGCCTACGTCGCCTCCCAAACCCCTTTCCTCTACCCCCCAACTGGCTTCATTTCCCAACAGGTTTTGGCAACACTAGTGTTACCCAACATATCGTTGATGTTCCCAGTTTGGTACCTCGTCCCCACTTCCAGAATAGGAGCCACCAACATTACTGCCACAGGATTAAAGCCCCTCATCCCCAAGGAGCCTCAACCAACCCAAGAAACAGTCGAGACCACCCCCACAAGGGAAGTTCCCATTACAAAACTGGTTATCATTGCCAAGAAAACCAAAAACAGAGGAAATAATATGGTTACCCCTGCCATTCAAAGGGAATCACCAGAGTGTGCCATATGCAATGTTATAGGCCACCCTACCCACATATGTCCGGAGCTAAATGAGTTAAAACCAATCCTCGGCTTCGAAGCAGACACCTCGACGCCGCGTTCCCGTAAAAAATAAACTACTACCAAAGGTAAAGGAAAAACACTACGTACCAATCATGCATGCTCTCTCTGTGGCACCTACGGGCACTATACCCACCATTTCCCAGATATATCATGATATATGGATGCCTTACATGCAGTTGAGCAATCCTATCAGGAGGATCCCTCCATCCAGTCTATCAACAATGAGCCATGTACCATCCTATACTTATAAAAGGAACATAGGATTGTAGAAAGGACCCCAGTAATGCCCATTATACGTTGTACGATGTGCGATTAACATGGCCACTAACTCGAAGAGTGCACAGCCTTGGAGCTCATTCAGAGATGGTATCCAATTGAAAGGGTTTACTATGTGGGGGTACGAGCGGCGAAATTTGCATGGCCATAATACACCAACAATCACCTTTTGGAGGATTGTCACTACATACCCTTCTTCTAGCTAGCCCTTGCTAGCCTGTGCTCAGCCATAGTCCACCTTTCCCAAGAAGATGATATGGATGCCGAGTCCATCGGTAGCTCCATGACCCAAGCAGAAGAGATGAGCGGGTCCATCATGTTCTTCACAGCCAAAGAATAGCCCAGCAAGGAACCCCTAGTTACCCCTAAAGGCACTTCGCAGCAATGACCAGTGTGTACGTTATGAAAAAATACAGACCATGCAGTCATACATTGCCCTGATTTAGCAACCTTCCAGCGCTGGTTCCGCGTCAGACCTCGAACTAAACTAGACAGAAAATTCATATGAAGGATATTTTGCCTGATATGTCAGAATAATCATTGAGATCGACATTGTACATATGCCTCACAAATTCATCCCACTATCAACATATTTAATGCCATAGAGAAGAGACAGGATGACCTCTAGGAATGGCATAAAAGGTACATTGCTGGATCAATGTCTTCACCTCTGCAATGGTGTGTCAAGCCTGACAAGACAACACACCACCAACGAGTAACCTCAGCCAAGCCTAGGATAACATGCGGCCTATGTGATCAGAATGATCACCAAGTCAACCAATGCAGAGAACTCAAGTCGCTTGCGAGTAGTCTCCAGATAGTCTCTTCTCTCCCTCAGAAACTTCTATCCAATCAAGAGAAGATCACACGCACTTATTGCCAAATTTTCTCCCACTTTCATCATACATTTAAGTGTATACATCTCCCCAAGCTGAGAGCAGCACACACTGCGTTAAGTCTACACTCCACTAAAGAGGAAGACAAGTCTAAGCCAATGATATGAAAATGGAAATAGAAGACAACCTCATCTACGTCTGACCCTTTCCAGGCATCCACATCAGGAATAATGAGTACATAGAATCACACACTATCTACTTCGTTGGCTCAGTAACACCATGCACCATCTAAACTGACTTGAATCATGCACCAGAGACATGCCCTCTAATGGAAACATTTATGCACCTCTATGGCCAACACAATTTTCACCTATCAGAAACCGACTATCCTAGTGGGGAACCTAACTTTGAGCCCATACAAAATCCCATTATGGAGATTCTCCCCCCACCAAATTCCGATGATACAGTTCACCATATATGATTTATATCCACTTATATTGGTGATAGGATTACTGCCTCACCCTCTTCCCAGGATTTCCATCACATTCCTGTCACAAAAAACCAAGTTACCTTACGCCTTTGCATTGATTTCTGCAAGATCCCCAATTTTCATGCTGCCATCGAACTCCTTAATGACACTCAGCCTTTGCAGCAGTGACTAGTACAACTAGAGCTTGTCGACAAAAACTGACGATAATCACTGTAGCATAATGAGGCCCATAATAAAAGGGTTAAAGTTTCATTTGACCGCCACATCACCCCTCGCTCATTTACCGAGGGGGAATTATTCCTCCGCTATGATGTCGTAAAAGAGGCCTTCTGGTCAGGAAAGTTTGAAACCTTGTGGAAAGGACCCTACATCATCAAACACTGCCTCTGATAGGGGGCATACATCTTGATGGAACAGGACTTGCCTCACTAACCCCATCAACGGCCTTTACCTCAATAATTTCTAACCATAAGGGCCCCAATGGCCCTTCCCCTAGAATAATAGTACACAAAAAACCACCCACTCAAAGTTTTTGACCCAAAGACTTAGTTAAAAGTGCTCAAAGTATCAACATGGATCACAAAAATGAGCCATATTTCGGATTTGCTGATGGAGTGTCAAGATGGTCTCAAAATTTAGCCATAGTCGCCTGGGTCATTTATCACCCTAAACGATCACCACTATGCTCAAATGGCGTATGTATCGATTCATAAATAAATAATGAGGTAGAATATGACATCATCCTTGGACTTAAGTGTGACTCCCTCCATCAGGGCATTCTTCATATGCATATCTACCTCAATTCCCAGTTAGTAGTATCATAGCTAAACCAAACATTTAAGGCCAGAGACGCAAACCTGTTTAGAAAATATTTTTGTGCCAAAAGATTAAGCAGACAATTTGATTACAATACATTTTCATATGTATCAAGGAATAAAAACCAAGCAGTTGATCTCATAGCTAACAATATCCTAGATTGGAATGCATCTCAAATAAACCATCATACATAAAAACCAAAAATATAGACATCCATCAACATAACCCAATACATAAACCGAAATATGTGATACATCATGTAGAGCTGCGAAAACATCTCTCATATATATATATATATATATCTATATATATATATATATATATATATATATATATATATCTGTGTGTGTGTGTGTGTGTGTGTCTAAGTTCAAAAATAGTGTCGCTGGCCCTCCGTCCAGCCCAAAGATACAAACGTCCTAAAAAATACGGGAAGCATCCTGACAACGGGTGTTGTCACCTGGACCCACCGCTACTCCTGGTACCACCACCGGAGCCGCTGTCACCACCGTGATCGCCACCCGATGTAGAGTGGGCCAATAATCCCTCTCGCGGGCCATCACCGTCTCTAACCAAACCTCCTCGACGTCATCCATGAAACCTCGCGTAGGCATACCCTAGGTCAAGTGGTCCACTCGACCTCGGAAGTCCTCAAGAGTGGGCACCTAGGCTGTCAATGCTGCATTGTGAGCCTTAGCCACATCAGCACGAGCTCGCTCGGTAGTAACCTTTGTTGCAACCGAGATGCTACCCTCACTAGAAGGGCCAGCACCATCCCCACCCAGTCCACCTGCAACTCCTCCTCCCTGACCACCTCGAGGTCAGAGAGGAGGGTCGTGACCCACCAGTCAGGCCACAGGGCGACCTACCTCACCAAAATCTGCATGAGTAACTGAAATAATGTCAGTTTCAATAAGAAAAAACATAAGTACATAAGTACTCAAACAAACGCAGAAAAAATACAACACATACCTGCAAGTCCCCAAACATAACCAAAAGGGAGACCCATGTCTGGGTCACCCCAAAAGTCCATCCCCCCATACGGGTATGGCAAGAACATCTATGGATTGGCCTCAAACTAGGCCTCTATCATGTCATTCTAATAACGACCAACCATGCCACCACCGCCTCGCAGCATCACCGGAGCCCACCTCCTCATGCGTGGCTCCTGCGGCCCCCCAATAGGCACTACCACCACGGGCCTCTGCAGCACCACCCGCTCGTACATAATGTTGCATAAGTTACTGGAATATGAAAAATACTTCAATCCACATTGGACATTGTTCAATTGTGACACCATGTCATCAAAACAAAAACGGGCGAAATCGAAAAAATGCTCGCCCCTCAATCAGTGTAAAAATCCAACCTGCGGGCCAGATGCCCGATGTAGATCGACAACTGACCCCGACAGTCGCACAATAACTGCCGGAGCACACCGCTCTGCCACATCTATCACTGATGCAATGTTGATGCACCCCTCAGTAAGAGGCGCACCACTACAATGTCGCCTCCGAAATCTGTCAAGGTTCAATCTCCCAGCAAAGAGTGTGTACCTCATAGCCTCACCCTGAGGTAGTAACCTGGTCACAAAGTAAATATCCGTCTCAGGACGAATCACTAGGTTCATCCCACGTAGCACGAACATGTTGCACCACCTGCGCCAATGTTGTATAATGTAACATAACAAACGGTCATGCGACCACACGAATGCATTCTCAGCAAATTTCCGAAGGCCCCATGCAGCCAACTGATGGCATGCCCTAGCACCAGCAGCTAGTGTGGTACAGATCTCAGCCCAGTCCCGCTCTCTCCACACCAACCTACCATGAAACACAGGTACCCATCAGGATAGAGAAAAACATCACAAATAGACAAAAAATCAAAATTTTCTATCATCATGGCCTTTGCATGCTTGTATTTTTCACAAGCATGCCTTTGCGTGCAAAAAGGAGGGAAAAACGTGCCCTCGCGTGCCTGTCCCTCAAAATTGCGTGCAAAGGAGGTGCCCCTTTTCTTATATTTCCTGTGCAATCTAGGGAAAAAAGTCACTCAGAGGTTGTACAAACCTAATTTGTACAGCCCCAGCATCCTCAAACTGAATAAATTACAATGCAGGATGTCATGAAATTTACCTCGACATAATATTGCTAGTCCCTAGTACATGGGCTGACCGCAATGGCAAGAGAGGCTCTGTAAGCACCTATGATCTCCAAGAACTTGACAAGTAAAAATGAATAGGATTAGGGCCTTAATCCCATATTTATCACGCTTTTTCAAAACTTCATAGGTCCATAACAGGAGATCAGAAGGTCCATTCCGCAAACCGTAAGTTGCACCATCATCAGTATGCCATGACGAATGAAATTGGTGCCACACATTTGCTTTCCAAGAAAAATAAAATTTCAGGGCTGGCAGGTATGCACCCTCCCATCTTCCTTTTTTAAAGCTCATTCCTTTCAATAATGTTTGATGAAAAGAAGATGCTTTCACTTGAGGTAGTTGTTTTTGTAGGAAGAACCCACAAACGACTTAGAACACCATCCACCAAAAGTTCCGAAGGAGGTATCATTCTACCCCCAGCATGATAGAGTCCTAGAAAACTTTGCATATCCTACCATCATTTCTCCATCAGAAATAAACCATAGGGTCGTCATACCTAACCACATTTATCATCACCTCACCCTGCACATGATAAACGTTCGCGTTGGTCGGTAGAGCCTCCCCTCCATGGTGCTCGTCACCTAAAGTAGGCCATATATTACAGCACAAGTGACGCCATGGCCATACCATTTCAATCCAGAAAGCACCTTGTGCCCATCCATTCATCATGCATAAGGTCAAGGTTACCATTCAAATTCAAACCCCCTTCCTAGACGACCAGGTTGTACAAGCAGATTGAGAGAGCACCTCCACGCATCGCATTTGGCCCACCATACTTCCATCAACATCATCCCATCTGTGACACTCATTCATCCACTTCATTAAACCTGCACATGATACCAACCAATGGGACCCCCACCCCCAGCAAAACACCATCCTCAAACCTTCAGTGAGTGAACCCTTTCATGTTTCGGGGTATCTGTCTCTGTGTTTTGTACAAACCAAACCTCATTATTTTATTCCTTTGGTAAGTGTACAAAGACTGCAAATGATGCACTTCGCCACCTCACCCTCATATTTCATCTTTTCCCCCATGGAAGAAGTCCCTCATTTCCCTTGGTCAGAGTAATTCACCGCCACGCATGCACCATCATGACATTCATATCCGGTTCATACCCGCCCTGGAAGTCCTACTGACTCCAGGGATTTTCCCTTCAGAAATAACTATGACTGCCACCAAGCTGCTAAAGTATACTCTGACCTCAGGCCACTGAATCCCCAGCATTCATTCACCTCTCACCAACATGCCTATGTTAAACCCATCACATCTAGGTCCTCGACCCCTCAAGTCAGTGACCCATGGTTCGGTTAAGGCTTCTTTTTTGTCAACCTCGACACCTCCTTGCCAAAAAGGAAGTGGTACCTTGGATCACCCCTCCCCATGCAAAGGGGTATCCTCGGGTGGCACTGTCGGAGACATCATTGTCCACAGCTGTCATCGATCCTCCTAAAATTCCACTACGACAAAAGCTTTCATGTCAAGACGGTATCGTACCTTCCAACCATTGCACTTTGATTAAGATTTGTCGAAGACCCATGCCTCCATAAGCGCCTCTGTCAACAATGCTTACACAGGAAGGTCCCAACCAGTACATATGTGTACATTGCGCAGCTAGATGCCATACCAATTTTACACATATGGGTACCACATTCCACCTATCGTCAGATAAAAAATGCCCCTGAGGGCGTCAGCAGTCATTGTCAACAACCTCCAACATCACTACCATGGTAGTGACATAGACAACACATGTATCTGTCAATTTTATTTAACTAGAAATAACATCATGAGCATGGGACATGCCCACCTCATTGAAATTTTGTATATATGTTGTATGTTTTTTTTGCTTGCAGGGGTCCCTTAGGCCATGGTCATCTAGGAAACGGTGCATGGTGTTGTCAATTCCAAGATTCATGCAGGCCTCTCTCTCTCTCTCTCTATGCATGATACAAAAAACAAAATATAATGTATTTCGGCTATACAATCCTTCCTAGACCTCACACATTAGGGAGAAACTGTTAACACTGGAAAATCATACAGCAGAAGATGACATTAATTAATTTCAATCCTAATGATTTACAGGGAAGGAACACATTATGGAATCAAGAAGTATTTAAAATCTCTAAGGTTTTGAGAAAATCAGATTTGAGCTAGTCTTAAATGCTAAATTGTGTGCTTAATCCTTGGAGAAGAGCGACTTCTGTGTGCCTTTTTTCCCAATAAATGTGCATTCCTAGAAATGGAAAAATGTCACTTTTCAGGATCACACAAAGCAAAGAACAGTTACTCCTTACATGAAGCTGCCTAAGGACAGCCACTAGCGCCTCCTTAGACACCATGTGAGCACACAATGGAATCATATCTCTCCCTTGGGTCACCATCCATCATGTACCAAGGGAGGGAAGGAGGATTTGAAATCCCCTATATAAAGCCACCAAGAGATGAAGAAATGGTGATCACATTGTAATTCTGGCTAGAATTTCCTAATAAATACCAGCATTGTGTGACCCAGAGCTAGAGATAGAGGGGACTCGATTGTTGGCCACCCAACAATCCTAGTCCGTCACAGCGGAGAGAGAGGAAGACTGCATCAGAGGCAGAGCTTGGAAACCAACATCCTTGTGTTGAGACCTGGAGCCATTTCCTAGGGGCCCTTTGGAAAGTGGGTAAAATTTCTTCTCCACTTAAAACGTTTAATAAGAAGAGGCCTATGAGCCATCGTTTGCATTATTATCATTTTGACTCTCTTCAATAGCTTCTTTATATTTGTGTTTTAGTTTTTTAGTTTACTTTGAGCATACAGTCGCATATTTCTTCCTCTATATTATATGCTTTTGAGCTCCACCACTTTCTGCATGTGACCAATAGTTTATAGGGGTAGACGACACCCCTTAAACTGGTGCGATTTCATACACCCGTGCATCAAATCCACCAACACAAGGCCCATAGTTTTGGTTCTTCATCTCCTAGGGTAAGGGTTTTGGATGTTTAGGGTTTTCCATTGTTTATAAATAATAAATAGGCCCTTTAGCCTCATTTTAACTCAGTTCAGAGGCGTGTAGCCACCACATCTCTTCTCAGAGATAATATACCAGCGTCCTAGCTAGTTTATTTCCATTCTGTCTGTAAGAAAAGTTCAGTTCTTTGGTATTAATCAAATGAAGTGTTATTTTCATTACATATTTGTATTTACATGTGTATTTTGTTGCGTTCCTGCATAAATCCGGATAATGCATTCTATTAGTCATCAATATTTTTGCCTGTTTTGATGACTAGATTCCTTGGCTGAGTTTTCTAGAAGCTAATCTAAATCTGTCAATTTGTCATCTAGAAAACACCTCAAACAAATTTTTGTCTTCCTACCCCTCTCCTTCAGCATATAATAAGAAAAACCCTTCAGTTTCCCTACCTATCACAATTCAGCAAAGCCTCCCTGTCTATATCTATTATAAGTTTGTCTCTCTACCATCAAAATCCTTTTTTTTTCATGCAACTCACTATCCAACATTTAACAAAGTGTCTACCCCTTTCTCACTGATCACTTTGTCATGTGATAACCTACCCATGCAAAAGAAGCCATTCAAAATCCATGACAAAGTATGTAGGTCTAAGTAGTGGTTTTTTAGGGAAAATTCCTTGGCAAGACTGGTTTGAGCCAAAAACCCTGTCTTCAATATCAGTCAGCCATCATGTCTTGTTATTTTCCAAAGAAAAAACCCTTGTCTATCCCTAGGTCATGCACCATCAAAGAGGTCACTTTGTTTTGTTTCTAGCAAGGCTCAGGAATGTTCAAATCAGGAAACGAGAAGGAGTTTTCCTTGTCTGAAGAAATGTGATTAGATCAGGCATGACCTCCATGAAACATCAAAGAAGCCCTCCAAACTTCAAAAGCATATGTTTTTACATCTCTACAGGGATGTACTGATTGATGACGCTAAACAAAGTATGAGAAAAATAGCACCTCAGGAGAAAGTTTCAAGCTGTGTCAGTTTACTATGGAAGTCAGAGAAAAGTGCAGATTGTGGCTAGCCCTACAAATCAGCCTTGTACAACCAAAAGTGATAGTCTTCTGGAAAAAAGAGCTTTAAAGCAAATTAGGCATCATAATGAAGGTATAAGAAGGATAGCTGCTTCTTATACCTCATCATGAACTAAACTTTGAAAGACTGTCACAGACAAGTTCACCACAACTTATGAAAACACAGTCAAGGGAAGAAAGAGTTGTTTCAAGGATGCATAGTAGTGAGCGCTCACCATTTACAAAGCACATTATTATTTTCCTGAAATTTACACAATGATTTTATGCAAAAATGATGTAAATTACTGACAGGTCCTCATGAAGGAAAGGGCATTATGATTAAAATAAGTAAGGGGCCTCATAGTAGGTCTGAAGGGTCACAAATACTGTTTTTTGGAAGCCTCCTTCAAAGGATAGGTAGAGGATAAAGGAACAGTCTCAAAAGGCCTCAGATTTGGAGCAGATAGCCTCTCTCAAAGGATAACACTGTTAGATCAAAGACCTCCTTCCAAAGAAGAAAGGGCACCCCTCATAGTCCTAAAGAAGTCTCCCTTGAATGACAAGCACAGGATCTCTTTTGAATGATAAACATAGTTTGTCTAAAGAGCCACAAACAGTTTGTTCATGGAAAATTTTTAGTTGGTTAACAGAGGTCGAAAAAGGCACCCATGCAGTTTGTCAAACATTTCCTCCTTCATGATAAGTAGAGGGCCCACAGAAAACTTGTTTAAAAATAGTCTTCAAATGATAAACAGAGTATGTTGAAAGTGCCTCCTTCAGTAATAAGCAGAGGGCACTCAGTTTGTTTGAAGATATTCAAGAATGACAAGTGAAAAAGATCAAATTTTACCCCTAATGGTTTATTCAAAGTAACAGAGAAAACTCATATGAAAATACCTCCTTCACATCATAAATAGAGGATTTACATAATGATGTTGAGATGTTGCAGTACTGATGTTTTTGTAAGCCTTTTCATATGATAAGGAATAACAAGCAGAAGGTTAAAATTTATCTAATATTGACAATGTTTGGTAAAATTTATAGTGATAGAGAGTGTTCGAGAATCAATCTTTTTATAATTGTCTTCAAATGACAAAGCATATGGAGAAGCAGCTTTTAAAATATGTTCATGATTTGGTCAAAGAGTTATCCTGCAAATAGGAAGGGATAAGTCAGTTTTTTAAAAAGGGAAACCCCTCAACAAAAGCACAAAACGCTTTGCAAAACAACTACAAAGTAAAAGGAGAAGTTTTGTTCTTCAAATTGATAAGAGAGGGAAAAGTGTGTTTTTCAAACTATAATGGCCCAGCCAATGTATCTTTGTATCATTGTGCAAACCTTGTGGGAAAAAGAGATGAGCTTCAAATTACCATTTGCTACCTTTCATACACACGATGCACCTGAAATTTGTTGTGACGCACCTGTAGGCATTCGCAGAATAATTTAACAAAGGACACGATGCGCCTGTAGGATAGCGTGATGCGCTTGTGTCTTAACCAACCGACGTTCAGAGGGCACCCAGTGCCTGACTCGACAACACCACAGTGGTGTTCAGGTGCTACACACCTATGCACAGGAGCGTAGCACCGCTCAACAGACCTTCAACTCACCACAAATCGGATTTTTTCCCAGTGAAATTATCTCCAAAAGCGCACAATACATTTTCAAAAGGTATTCCTTGTTTTCCTCGCCCAAGTTTTTTATTTTGAGAGGTGTGAAGAATCAATTTTTTTAAGAAAAAGAAACAGTCCAATGAAAGGCAAAAACACAGTTTATTCTTAAACCACCATTTTTACTAAGAGAAAACAAAATAGTGTTTAAGGAGGAAGGAACCTTATCAGTTTAAAAAATTGTTTTGTTTGATTGTTTAAAAAAGAAACAAAATCAACAAAGAGAAAAGAAACTTTTGTGCTAAAGAAAAAAGGCCTGTTTTCAAAGTCAAAAATGTGTTTGCAAAGTGATGAAGAACAAAGGGAAGAGGTTCAAAGCAGTGATGAAAAACAAAGTGACAATCAACATGAAAGCAATCAAAGAGATAGTAAGCGTGATGGAAATCCTCATACATCTAATGAAGGCAGTCGTCAAGAGACAAGTAAGTAAAATAGGGAAGATAGTGATAGCATGCAGAAAACAAAAGACTGTGCTCGTGATGAAGACATCCCACCACAGACTGAAATTAGTGTTCATAAAGTTGGTGGCAATCTACATGAAGAAGACAAACATAGTGAGCATGAAAATAGCCCTCAAAGACATGAGATTTCTGCCTCTCCTAGGCAAGGGGCCATAACTCTTTCCTCAAAGGTGGAAAAGCCTAAAATCACCAAGTCTACAAAGAAGAAAACCATTCAAGCTGTGACTAGTAATGTCACTAGAGTGCTCAGGAGTAGAGGCGAATCGCCCAAGCCAAGCATAAAACTACCCAAGGAGGTGTCCAGTGAAAAAAGGGGAAAATGACATATCTTGGATTGGAATCTTGGATTCAGCTTCCTTGCATGCTTCTAGAAACCCATAAGGGGTTTTCTCACCAAAATTGAGCAATTTTTGACATGATCTTGTTTTTTGTGATTTTTAGGCCTAATTGCACATTTTTCTAGGCACTGCCATGTTTGCTAGGAGAATTCTCAGCTCATGAAAGTTATTTTTTTGGATGTATTAAATTTTGGGGCATCTACTCACAAATTTTCAGATCAAAATAAGGTGTTTTGGTCCCCAAAAGTGGAAACAAACAGTCAAATTTTACCTTTCTGCCTCAAATATCAGTAGGTGAGACCCTCTTGGGTTTTTCCACTCAGTCCAATTTTTGACAAACTTAAATAGATCAGTTTGAGAAAAATCAAGTATTTCCAGAAACTAGACATCTAGGGCTTTCCAACGAGCCATCATGAGCTTCATTTCGACATTAGGAAGTCCTCCAAACGTGCTCTACAAAATAGGATTTCTTATGGCGCTACGCTCCTATAGGATTTTGCTGAAAAGACAATTTTTTGAAGGTGGCCATCCAAATGTGCGTTTAGCTATTTTTTACTCTATGTCAGAGATTAAAAGTCAATTTTTTTACTATTTTTAGCTTAAATAGATATTTTTTGAAGATATTTTGTGCCTTGGTCTTTGTAAAGCCTCAAGGACAAAATCAGATATTTGTATTAGACCAATGAGCTTCTAGATGCTCTTGTGAGCTTATCTACTCATTTCCTATATAATTTATAAAGACTCATTGTAAATTGTTGGAGGTTTTAGAAGCAAAACTTGACATTTTGAAGAGCAATACATGGATATGAGCTTTGAAGAAGAAAAATTGTTTATGAAGTGGATGATTTGCTTACTTGTCTAGATGATGGAGAGGCTTTGCATGCATGATTCCATGGCCTAGTGAATGATATTGTGTTTCTTATTTGTTATGTTTTCTTAGTTTTCTCATATCTGTTTTCATGCTTCTTGATTGTTGTAGGTTAGTAAAGAATAGATTTTAGATATGCCCATGGAGGCACCTCGAGTTTCCTGATTCATTGTAGCTTCTATGTTTCCATCCTTCTTGGTTATGTCAAAGAATTCTCAATTGCTCTTTGGTACCCTAAGAACTTGTTTCTGTTTCATTAATGGTTATTATGTATGTTGTCTAGTATGATTCATGGTATGCCCTTCTTACTCATTGCTAATCGAAAATCCATTTCTGAAATCTCTCTCTGAGTTATTGGTTATTTAGTTAAGTCAAAGAGGTATTGTTTCGATCTTTCCCTTTGTCCATGCTTTGCAGTATTTTTTCAAAGTTTTTGATGGCTCAAGATATGATGTTTAGGAGTTCCCTCTTCATAAGTTTGAGTTGTTAGTTTATCTTATTTGTTTTCCCAAAATTATGAAGGTGATTTTCCCAAAGTTAGAGGGTCTTATACTTCTATGCATCGCCTGATTGTTTATTTTTTGCATTTATTAGTTTGAGTTTCATTCATAGTGATTAATGGTTAGCCCTACCACATGAATGCTTGTTGTTTAAATATTTATGCTTAAGATCTCCTTGTCTTGCACAAACTTGATGTTCAATTCACTTCACAAACCACCCAGAAGATCCATTGACTATACTAAATCGGCCCTGCCACACACCTTGTCTGTTGTCTAGGCATCCTTGGTTTTCATTTGACCCCATAGCCCTGTTGATTTGATAACTTATCTTTCATTGATACATAATTAATCAGTTTTCACCTCCAAACACAAAAAAAAAAAAACGTACTTAACAACTAGCCTAAAATGAAATATACTAAGCGAATAAGCTCACATCCTTCACTTCATATAGAGAGCCCTCTCTGAGTCCAAGAAGGCTAGGTCCTAGGGCTCCAAAGCTTGGTCTGATTTCACCCTGTCATTTGGTCTACCAATCTTCCAAATCACAGGACCCTAACATAATGGCAATCACGGTGGGACCTTTTTGAGTTAGTGACAAACTAAGTATACCTTAGGACTCCAAAAATCTCTTGTCTTCAAGAATATTTGGTGAATCAACCACCTCATTGCCACTCATAACATAATGGCGATCACGGTGGGACCTACTGAGTGCATAACAGTCTAGCAAACTCTTGTAGACTCATTAGTCCTTCGAAATTAAAATCAGACAAACAGCCTATAAAATCATTTAGACTAAAATCTTATTGTTTCACCACATTAGCTAAGTGATGAACCAGGTTTAGGACACTCTTATAAACTAGGCTGCATATAATAACTCAGAAAAACCCCAAAACATCCTTAGAAATTATTTTTTTTTTGGTCAGTATTGGGGGTGGACCATAGAAATATATCTTCAAAACAAACTAAAACATCCACCTAGCGACTCCACAACTCTCAATAGACCTAAAGGCTCCACTGGAGGAAGAACCTGAAACATGACCAGTCATCCTAGAAAGAAAAATCACTCAGGCCTTAGTTGGATTCAAGGAATTATTGTTTTTATCTATAACTATGTTCTATCCTACTTTGAGCCTGATCAAGAATACATTGATGAGATATACATTTATCATTGGAAATATCTCAAACATCAAAAAGCTAAGCCTCAAATTTCAGACCATGAGCAGACTTATACACCTGTGCTTACCCCAGATTCACCTATGGAAAACCTAGTGAAACATGAGCCTCATTCTACCTTTCCCACTCTAGCTGAAACCTCAAACAGCCATAAATCTCTTTTTATACTACCTATATCCACAAAGGTCCTAGAAAGATACAAGCCTCTGGTTTTACCTCCCATCTTCCAAGCCCTCCCTGCAAATTTTCAAAATAAATTACCCAGATTTGAAGGAGAAAGCTCAAAAGTCACCGCTGAAGAGCACACCCAAAATCTTGAGAATTTACTTGAAATTTTTGAAATAGAATAAGATGATGTGCGTATTTAAATCTTTGCCTTATCATTACAAGGAAAAATTAAGATTTGGTTTAAAGACCTTCCAGCTGCAAGCATTACCAATTTTCATCAGTTCACTCAAATCTTCCTAGATAGGTGGGTGGTCATGGGTAATAAATTTCTCATCATAGAGGAATACAATCATTTAAAAAGACAACCAGGGGAGAGAATACAAAACTTTTCAGCTAGGTTCAATAAAGTATACCATGCAATGCCTGCTAACATAAAGCCACCCCTCGGATGGGCTCTATTGCACTACCCAAGTTCTTTTGACCCAAAGATGGTAAGAGAAATAGATCCTTTGACCCTAGAAGAAATACAAAGGATAGAAGTTGATGTGGAAGTCAACATACTAAATAGGGAGGCATAGCTAAGAATAATAGAGAAAGAAAAAGCAAATCAAGAGAGACTAATCTCTTCAGAGGAAAAGTTGGAAATAGTGATAGATATATTCAGCAAATTGATGCTTCTACTTGACAGGAAAAGAGAAAGACACATAGTTAAGGTTAATGTTGCTTATTCAAACCAACCTACACTTTTTCCTCAGGAAGAACATACTCAACCATTACAAGACAAGAGTAACAAACAAAATGTGCCTAATGAGAAAGTTGCAAACACAAACATAGTGGAATGCTCTAAAGAATCTATCAGCCATATTGAAATCACATAATCTGAAATGGAAGAAAAAACAAAACCCATAGGATCTCTACCTTTATGCTTTGAGTCATTTCAGTTCATACAAGCAAATTGGCCTCCTAAGAATCTGTCAGAGGCAACTCATGAATCCCATGATTATTGTCCTGAACATCAAGAAGAGTTGGTTGAGGATGAAATCAAATATGAAATAGAGGAAAAATCAAAACCTTTAGGATCTCTACCTTTGTACTTTGAGTAATTTCTGTTTATACGAGCAAATTGGCCTCCTAAAAATCTATCAAAAGCAACTCAAGAATTACAGGCTAACTATCCTGAACATCATGAAGAGTTGGTTGAAGATGAAAACAATCAAGAAATGAAAGAGAACCCTCAGGATCTCTATAAAGGCACAAGTGATGATTCATCATCTCTCATAGGTGAGGCCCAAAAATACATTTATCCTCTTTATTGTAGTTATATCCAAAGGGAGATAAAATTTCCTCCCTTTTTAACTGAAGAAGAGATAGATCAACTCATAAAAATACAATCAGCCTCTCTTGATTTTCCTCCTGATCTTAACTATCACATCGCAGAAAATAGATTTGTAAATCAATTTTAAGAGAAACAATCTGATAGTCCAATATGTATGGCTGGTGACATTACTTATATTAATGATTCTCCAAGGTTTGATCAATATATTGATGATTATGATATTCAAGAAGAATCTAACATTGCAAAGCCATCAACAGTTGATTTGTGGGATGAAGTTCACTATCATCAGATTGAAAGCAGTAATCAGCTAAGACAGGTCACCTATGACACTAATGAGGAAAGCCTGGAGAGTTTGGAAGTAAGTGAAAAGTCTCTGACTCTTTTCTCTACTTCGCTTCAGTCCATCAGAAATAACTTTCGCATAATTGGAAATTAGCAGTCTTTCAGCTTTGATGATGAGGTTGAGGAGGATGATGAAATTCTTAAGCAAGTTTCCAATGAGAGGCATTTTCCTGAAATGGTTGAGGAAATCATTTTGGACATGGAATCCTCCTTAACTCCAGATTTGTAGCCACCTAGTTCCATTGAGTTACAAATTGCAGATGAAGAAATAGAGGTTGATAATCACATGAGAGTTGTCACACTATCCTCTCAAGAGGATTTACTACCAAATTGCATCCCTACTCATCAACATGATGACCTTCACACAATTTTCAGTCCACTTAATCAGAACACATTAGCTTGGAAAGAAAACTACACTGCAATATATGATGAGTCTGACAGTTCAAGTGATCATGAGCAAGGGGAAGATTTTCTTTCCCAAGAGAGTCCCAAACATAGCCAAGTGAAAGAAAGAGTAGTCCTAAATGAAGCTTATATATCAAATCCTCTATATCAGGTATTATTCCAAGATCCATTTGTTATTTTCCTTGAGAAATCTGAAGGAGTAGTGTGTCCATCCAGAACAGTCTATTGCAAAGTGTGAGAAAAAGTTTAGGCACTATTGTTCGAAAACAAGTAAGGAGGAAGTGGCCTTTTCAATTATTCAGCACTCTCAAAAAGCTGGAACAAAATCCCTCATGGAATCATCTGTTTGATTGGATTTTTTGGAAAAGAGAACAATGGTAACGCCCCATACCCAAAAAAATAGTCATACTAAAAGTGCACAAGTCTAAATTCCACTACTAGTGCTCAAAAGATATCTTGTTCAGTTATCTAGCCTAATCATAACTGGACATGTTTTAAATTGATTGCTGATAAGTTAGTGAAAGAAGTGATAGTCAAATTGTGTAAGCTTGACTTATCAATGAAATTAGATTAGGAGAAGATACTGGTTCCACACACTCAAAACAGAACCAAAGAGGAAAACAGGGATGAAAAACAAACTATGTATCCTAGCCCTAATTTTTCTAAATCTCAGTTTGTGCGAAAATAATATTTGTGTGCAGCTTGTCTTTTATGCCCCAAACACATGAAAAATCAGACTGTCTAATCCTGATTTTGTCATTTTTCAATTTCATGTTTTAGTTTATTGAATTAAATCCTGTCAAACAGCTTAATCTTGACAGTCGATCTAGCATAGGTAGAGAATCAAAGGATTTCATCAGTTTAATCTGAACTCCTGGAAGATATAAGTGTATAATTAGATATTTTTCCTTTTTTCAAAAATATCATGTCAAAGGGTTGCTATTCCAAGTGCACCTAAAGAAGAAAAAAATGTCAAAGGGCTGCTAGTCCAAGTGCACCAAAAGAAGAAAAAATGTTAGGATTTATAGCCGAGTAGGTAGAGATGACTTTGATGCTAATCATGCTATAAATTTTCAGAAATAGCATCAGGAAAGAGAGAAATTTTGGCCAATGGATAAGGCACTGGTCTTCACAAGCCAGAGATCTGCAATTCTTGACACCTCCTGAAAGGGAGTTGCCCTCCCCAAATGGAGCAACTGTTATTCATCATTATTTTTACATGTTTTGATGACTAGATTCCTTGGCTAAGTTTTCTAGAAGCTAATCTAAATCTGTCAATTTTTCATCTAGAAAAAACCTCAAACAAATTTTTGTCTTCCTACCCCTCTCCTTCAGCCTATAATGAGAAAAACCCTTTAGTTTCCCTACTTATCACAATTCAGCAAAGCCTCGCTGTCTATAGCTATTATAAGTTTGTCTCTCTACCATCAAAATCCTTTGTTTTTCATGCAACTCATTGTCCAACATTTAACAAAGTGTCTACCCCTCTCTCACTGATCACTTTGTCATGTGATAAATTCCACATGCCCAAGAAGCCATTCAAAATCCATGACAAAGTATGTAGGTCTAGGTAGTGGTGTTTTAGGGAAAATTCCTTGGCGAGACTGTTTTGAGCCAAAAATCTTGTCTTCAATATCAGTCAGCCATCATGTCTTGTTATTTTCCAAATAAAAAACCCTTGTCTATCCCTAGGTCATGCACCATCAAAGAGGTCACTTTGTTTTGTTTCTAGGAAGGCTCAGGAATGTTCAAATCAGGAAAAGAGAAGGAGTTTACCCTATTTGAAGAAATATGATTAGATCAGGCATGACCTCCATGAAACATCAAAGAAGCCCTCCAAACTTCAAAAGCATTTGTTTTTACATCTCTGCAGGGATGTACTGATTGATGAAACTAAACAAAGTATGAGAAAAAGAGCACCCCAGGACAAAGTTTCATGTTGTGTCAGTTTACTATGGAAGTCAGAGAAAAGTGCAGATTGTGGCCAGCTCTACAAATTAGCCTTGTACAACCAACAGTGATAGTCTTCTGGCAAAAAGAGCTTTAAAGAAAATTAGGCATCATAGTGAAGGTATAAGAAGTACAACTGCTTCTTATACCTCATCATGAACTAAACTTTGAAAGACTGTCACAGCCAAGTTCACCACACCTTATGAAAACACAGTCAAGGGAAGAAAGAGTTATTTCAAGGATGCATAGCAGTGAGCACTCACGATTTACAAAGAACATTATTTTCTCCTAAAATTTTCATAGTGATTTTATGTAAAAACGATGTACATTACTGACAGGTCCTCATGAAGCAAAGGGAATTATGATTCAAATGATTTCATCAAGGGTAAATACCAAAGGTTCACTGTTTCCTTTTATTTGTATTTTTCAAACAAACAGACAGAGGTCACAATTTTGAAATGAATGAAGTTTTATAGTTTTAAAGGACCTCCATTAGCAAATAAGTAAGAGGCCTCATAGTAGGTCTAAAGGGTCAAAAATACTTTTTTGGAAGCCTCCTTCAAAGTATAGGCAGAGGATAAAGGCACAGTCTCAGAAGGCCTCAGATTTGGAGCAGATATCCTCTCTCAAAGGATAACACTGTTAGATCAAAGACCTCCTTCCAGAGAAGAAAGGGCACCCCTCACAGTCCTAAAGAAGTCTCCCTTGAATGACAAGCATAGGATATTTTTTGAATGATAAACATCGTTTGTCTAAAGAGCCACAAATAGTTTGTTCATGGACAATTTTTAGTTGGTTAATAGAGGTCGAAAAAGGTGCCCATGCAGTTTGTCAAACATTTCCTCCTTCATGATAAGTAGAGGACCCACAGACAAATTATTCAAAAATAGTCTTCAAATGATAAACAGAGTATGTTGAAAGTGCCTCCTTCAGTAATAAGCAGAGGGCACTCAGTTTGTTTGAAGATATTCAAGAATGACAAGTGAAAAAGATCACATTTTACCCCTAATGGTCTATTGAAAGTAACAGAGAAAAGTCATATGAAAATACCTCCTTCACATCATAAACAGAGGATTTACATAATGGTGTTGAGATGCTGCAGTAATGCTATTTTTGTAAGCCTTTTCAGATGATAAGGACTAATAAGCAGAAGGTTAAAATTCATCAAATATTGACAATGTTTGGGAAAAATTGCAGTGATAGAGAATGTTCGGGAATCAATATTTTTATAATTGTCTTCAAATGAAAAAGCATAAGGAGAAGCAGCTTTTAAAATATGTTCATGGTTTGGTCAAAGAGTTATCCTGCAAATAGGAAGGGATAAGTCAGTTTGTTAAAAAGGGAAACCCCTCAATAAAAGCACAAAACGCTTTTCAAAACAACTACAAAGTAAAAGGAGAAGTTTTTTTCTTCAAATTGATAAGAGGGAAAAGTGTGTTTTTCAAACTATAAAGGCCCGGCCAAAGTATCTTCGTATCATTGTGCAAACCTTGTGGGCAAAAGAGACGAGCTTAAAATGACCATTTTCTACCTTTCATACACGTGACGTGCCTGAAATTTGCTGTGACGCGCCTGTAGGATAGCGCGATGCACCTGTGTGTCGACCAAATGGCGTTCAGAGGGTGCCTACTGCCCGACCCGACAACACCAAGTGGCATGCAAGTGCTACGCGCCTGTGCATAGGAGCGTAGCACTGCACAACAGGCCTTCAGCTCACCACAAATCGGATTTTTGCCCAGTGAAATTATCTCCAAAAGTGCACAATACATTTTCAAGAGGTATTCCTTGTTTTCCTCGCCCAATTTTTTGATTTTGAGAGGTGTTAAGAATCAATTTTTTTAAGAAAAAGACACAGTCCAATGAAAGGCAAAAACATAGTTTATTCTTAAAACCACCATGTTTACTAAGAGAAAACAAGACAATGTTTAAGGAGGAAGGAACCTTGTCAGTTTAAAAACTTGTTTGGTTTTATTGTTTAAAAAAGAAACATAATCCAAAAAGAGCAAAGCAGCTTTTGTGCTAAAGAAAAAAGGCTTGTTTTCAAAGTCAAAAATGTGTTTGCAAAGTGATGAAGAACAAAGGGAAGAGGTTCAAAGCAGTGATGAAAAACAAAGTGACAGTCAGCATGAAAGAAATCAAAGAGATAGTAAGCATGATGGAAATCCTCATAAAAATAATGAAGGTAGTTCTCAAGAGACAAGTAAGGAATACAGGGAAGATAGTGATAGCATGCAGAAAACAAAATAAGTCGTTCGTGATGAAGACATCCCACCACAAACTGAAATCAGTGTTCATAAGGTTGGTGACAATCTACATAAAGAAGACAAACACAGTGAGAATGAAAATAGCCCTCAAAGACATGAGCTTGCCGCCTCTCCTAGGCAAGGGGCCATGAATTTTTCCTCAAAGGTGTCAAAGCCTAAATCACCAAGTCTGAAAAGAATAAAACCATTCAAGCTATGACTATTAATGTCACTAGAGTGCCCAGGAATAGAGGTGAATTGCCCAAGCCGAGCACAAAACTGCCCAAGGAGGCGCCTAGTGAAAAAATGGGAAAAGGACATATATATGCTTGCAATATTGGTTTCAGATTCCTTGCATGCTTCTAGAAACCCATAAGGGGTTTGCTCACCAAAATTGAGCAATTTTTGACATGATCTTGTTTTTTGTGATTTTTAGGCCTAATTGCACATTTTTCTAGGCATTTCCATGTTTGCTAGGAGCATCATCAACTCATGAAAGTTATTTTTTTGGATTTATTAAATTTGGGGGCATATACTCACAAATTTTTAGATCAAAATAAGGTGTTTTGGTCCCCCAAAGAGGCAACAAATAGTGAAATTTTACCTTTCTGCCTCAAATATCAGCAGGTGAGACCCTCCCAGGTTTTTCCACTCAGTCCATTTTTTGACAGAATTTCAGGGATCAGTTTGAGAAAATTCAATAAGTTCCAGAAACTAGACATCTAGGGCTTTCTAATGAGCCATTACGGGCCTCGTTTTGACATTGGGGAGTCCTCCAAAAGTTCTCTGCAAAACAAGATTTCTTCTAGCGCTACGCTCCTGTAGGATTTTGCTGAAAAGGAAATTTTCTGAAAGTGGCCATCCAAATGTGTGTTTAGCTATTTTTGAATCTATGTCAGAGATTAAAAGTCAATTTTCTTACTATTTTTAGCTTAAATAGATATTTTTGAAGATATTTTGTGCCTTGGGCTTTGTAAAGCCTCAAGGACAAAATCAGATATTTGTATTAGACCAATGAGCTTCTAGATGCTCTTGTGAGCTTATCTACTCATTTCCTATATAACTTATGAAGACTCATTGTAAATTATTGGAGGTTTTAGAAGCAAAACTTGACATTTTGAAGAGAAATACATGGATATGAGCTTTGAAGAAGAAAAATTGTTTATGAAGTGGATGGTTTTCTTACTTGTCTAGATGATGGAGAAGCTTTGTGTGCAGGATTCCATGGCCTAATGAATGGTATTATGTTTCTTATTTGTTATGTTTTCTTAGTTTTCTCATATATGTTTTCATGTTTCTTGCTTGTTGTAGGTCAGTAAAGAATAGATTTAAGATATGCCCATGGAGGCACCTCAAGTTTCCTGATTCATTGCAGCTTCTATATTTTCATCCTTCTTGGTTATGTCAAAGAATTCTTAATTTCTCTTTGGTACCCTAAGAATTTGTTTTCAGTTTCATTAATTTTTATTATGTATTCTGTCTAGTATGGTTCATGGTATGCCCTGCTTACTCATGGCTAATCAAAACTCCATTTCTGAAATCTCTCTCTGAATTATTGGTTGTTTAGTTAAGTCAAAGAGGTCTTGTTTCGATCTTGCCCTTTGTCCATGCTTTGCAGTCTTATTTCAAAGTTCCTGATAGCTGAAGATATGATTTTTAGGAGTTCCCTCTTCATAAGTTTGATTTGTTAGTTTATCTTATTTGTTTTCCCGAAAGTCTGAAGGTGTGTGATGTTCCTTTTTCAGAAACATCACAAGTCTTTACCAGAAATGGACTGTGGGGGCATTTACCAGATATTTCACCTTCAAAAGAAGGGTGAGATCTAGAGGCTTTCTGGCCCTTTGCAGAGTCTGTCTACAGACATGTGAAATTTCCTAATAGGAATGACTAGCAACCCAAGCCTGGAAAACGCATTTCCCAGAAGTGGAGGCAGCAGGATTTGATCCCTAGTCTGGGATCCTTTAAATATAATTTTCTGGAGCTAAAATCCTAAAGTGGACTAAAAAAAAATCCTTCTAGGAGCTGGAGACAAGCCTCCTTCACCTGTTATCTTCAGAGAAGAGCCCAATGAAGAGGGCTGCAACAACACTTTTCTCAACAAGGAACTGACGACGTTATTTCTAAGGATCTATGTCACATGAAGATGAAATTAGCCTTTAATTACATATGTAGCAGAAAATGTAGACAAACTCTAGAGAAATCTATTACTCAAATCAAGTAAAGAGCCTCAATGAGACATGTGCATACAAATGGAGAAAAACACTACTTTCCTAGTTCATTCCCAACTAATATTGTGCAATCTATGGAGGTACTGCAACAGTAAATACATGTACATGAATGATACAACAATGTAAGCTCAAATAAGAAAGGGGGAAAAGGTCTCAACCCCTGAAAATACAATACAACAATCCTCTAAAAGGATTGGATGAAAACTAGACGAAATGGAATTTTTACCAAAATGCCAGAGTTGCTGGGCAGCTGTTGCAACTCAATATAAACTGGAAATGAAAGGAGATCTTTGCTGAAATAACTCCTTTGTTCAATCTTCCAAATGAAATGCTGATCCTTTCATTGAAGATCTCACCACCCACTAAAATATCGCAACCCTCACTGCAAATGCTCTCTAGAAACTGCGCAGTCAAGGAAGAGGGATGCTCTTCTGCTAATGGAAAATTATTGGCCTGATGCCAAAGATGATGGAATGAAGATCTGAAGCTCCCTCACTGATCTCCCAAAGGAATGGAGACTCCCTCCTCTGAAATACAATGCTGGAAGTGACATTGAGAAACCCTCCCCTGCAACACCCAGCAACACAACTCAACCACCAATGGATACTGCTCTCGAGCTTAATGGAATACTTTGGCCTCAAGCGAGAATATGGGGAAAATGAAGAACAAGCTCTTCCAAGAGCTACTCAATGGAAGATATGGGATTCCCACCTGGGATTCCCACCTGGGAACACCCAGTGCTAACAACACTGCATCTCAGCTAAACAGCCAGAGAATGCTCTTGTCTAAGAAGACAAGAAAAATGATAATCAAAAGCATGAATGAGAATGACTTCTTTGTTCCCCTTTTAAAAAAATGAAAGGTGCTTTTCCATGGGCCCCACACCTTGGGGTTTCATCTCTAGAATGATATCCTCCTCATGCAAACTACGCTGGCCCTCCAAGTGAATCTTATCTTCTCTATCTGCGCAGTCAACTTGGCCTCTTCTAGAATTATCCATCTGCCAATTGTCTCTTTTCACACATGGGGTGTGAAATCCAGTACTTTATTGATCCCCTTTCACATTATAAGGGTTCCTTATTCATATTTTTATTATAATTTGGTTTTATTACCCATTTATTCTCCTCCTGAAACAAAAACAAATTTTTTTAATGTTCCATAAAAATTTGGAACATTACAAGATGATTTTCCCAAAGTTAGAGGGTCTTATACTTCTATGCATCATCTGATTGTTTATTTTCTGCATTTATTAGTTTGAGTTTCATTCATAGTGATTAATGATTAGCCCTACCACATGAATGCTTGCTATTTAACTATTTATGTTTAATATATATTTGTATTGCACAAACTTGATGTTCATTTTACTTCACAAACCACCCAAAAGATACATTGACTATACTAAATCAGCCCTGCCACATATCTTGTCTATTGTCTAGGCATCCTTGGTTTTCATTTGAATCCATAGCCCTGTTGATTTGATAACTTATATTTCATTGATACCTACTTAATCGGTTTTCACCTCCAAACATAAAAACAAACAAACGTACTTAACAACTAGCCTAAAATAAAATATACTAAGTGAACAAGCTCACATCCTTCGCTTCATAGAGAGAGCCCTCTCTGAGTCCAAGAAGAATAGGTCCTAGGGCTCCAAAGCTTGGTCTGATGTTACCCTATCATTTATTCTACCAATATTCCAAATCACGGGACCCTAACACATTCCAGGAGTAGCATGTTCAGAAGGATTAGCCGAAGCCGAGATGATTTCACAATAATTGATCTCTACCAGACTTAACGACATTATATCACCAAACGAATCAACCTAATCAAGCGAAGGGATAATCTAGGGATCAGAAGAAGTGGAGATCATATTAAGCTGAGTAGTGTTTGGAGGAGTAAGAAAAAATAGACTAATAAGGGCAGAATCTTTGAAAATTCATGTCGCCACACTCTCATATGGCATGGGGATATCGTCTACATACAGAACATTTCTTTCTGAAGAAGTGGAAGAATAAAAGGACAACTGATCAACAGTGATGATATTTCCTTCGTACGGGAAACAAAGAACAAGAAAGAGAGTACATGACATGCAAAGAATAGTGTGAGTCCAACTGCAACTGAGGAGAATATTGTAGTTGAGTTTGGTGTCAATGACTTCAACCTTGACATTGATTGTTTTTCCTTCCAACGTGATAGGCAAGCTTGTGAGGATATCAAGAGGACAAGAGTCACTTCAGTCGAAGGCCTCCAAAGTGTTTGGAGACTGGTTAAGGGCTGGAGAATGGATACTTTCCAACATGAAATATACATGATGCAAGTAGACACACCTTCGTCTACGACCGCCCTATGGAAATTCTTTCCATTAATACCAACTTGAATAATCAAAGCAAGTTAATGAGGGAGTCGTGGAATGAAATTTTCCAGATCAAAGGTAATAAGTCTTGAATCAGCTAGATCAAATCCTCCAATAGCGGATAACAACGCTTTCCATTGTGAAATACATCTCTAAAGTACCTCTAGTGCAGACATAGAATAGGGCGTCTATGCCAAATATTCAATAATATTGTAGTGTTGAGCAGCATGGGGGTTCAGATTATAAGAGGACTTGTGGAGCACACATTTATAAAGTGGTCGCATGACAAGATTGGTATTCGACCTTTCGATATGAAGAGGGCCGAGAGCGGGTGGGGGATGTTGGAACGGGGTTCCCTAACCTACTTTTTTGGTACAATTTTGTAAAAGTCATTTCTGCGTAGGGGTTTTGGGGTGGGTCAAAGCCCCTAATGTGTTGTAATGGGTTAAAGGGTAGCTCTAGGGTCTACAAAGAATGGTTTGCGAACCATAGGATAGTGAAGGCTACGATATTATAAATAGATAGATAGTTGGGTCTAGTAAGTAAGAAAGTCAATAGGTTGATGCTACGTGCGAATTGTTAAGATATGTTTGGGTTTTTTTGGCTAAGGACTCCTGCTAGATGTGTGTGCGGAGATCCTCAGTCCCGCTGTGTGCGGACCTCGCTAGGCTGTGTGTGCGGGCTGTGTTTTGGTTGTAAGTGGATCTTGATGTTAATGAATGCGAAGTATAGTTGAATTATCTGTGTGTCATCTGAAATGATTATGTTTACTGCTGAAGCACATTTGTGATATTTATTTAAGCTGCGAATGTATCTATTATTGGCACATTTATGTCTGTGATTTGAAAGTAGTTGCATTTGAATACCCCGTAATGGTATTTGGTAATGTGCACATGGATGTGAATGCATTGATTAGATCTGTTGATGATAATAGCTTTGTTATGGTTATATGCTACTTACATTGTTAAAAGAACTGTGAATAGACTCATTCTGTGTGAACGTAGTAAGTTATAATACAAATCTACCTCTAATTACCTACTCTCTCCCAAGGTGCGGAAACCTGGCTCCAACACCCTCCCATACAACTTCGAGTGAGACCTTGGCCTGCGCAAGTAGGCCATTTCCAAAAGGGCCAGTAGTATAGGGTTCTGTTGGCAAACCTTAACCTTTGAACCTAGGTCAGGGCCCCTCAAGCCAAAAAATGGTTTCGTTGGATATGTGCATGGAGATATACAGTCCATTGGGAGAGTCGGTTGCACACATAGGAGATAGTCCTCCACCTACACCACCTTCAAGTCAGCATAAAGGTAAGAACTCACCCACACCCCTTCCACCACCAGAAGAAGATATGGCCACACACTTAGAGATGACATTGAAGAGCTCAGCCAGAAAAAGAAATTTCTCAGTGACCACCTTAAGCCTTGGGCCAATGAAGCCCTCAAGCTCTCTCAGGACGTCGATATCACAGTTAAGCAACTAAACTAGACTTTGGAGAGCATCATTGTAGTTACAGAAGACCCAACTTTGTATAATTTCATGGATATTGATTAGAACATTGTTGTGCAGAGTGAAGGAGTGTTTCCCCTACTGGTTGATGTGATCAGGTTGCTTCAGCCGAAGATGGAAATGCCACGGCTGTAATGACTCAAGACGAGTCACAAGATTATGTTGCGGGCCTGTTGGATTAGGGTTCCCTAACCTATTTTTTTGGTACAATTTTGTAAAATTCGATCTTGTGTAGGGGTTTTGGAGTGGGTCAAATCCCCTAATGTGTTGTAATGGGTTAAAGGGTAGCTCTAGGGTCTGAAAACCATGGTTTGCAGACCATAGGATAATGAAAGCTACAATATTATAAATAGATAGATAGTTGGGTCTACTAAGTAAGAAAGTTGATAGATTGATGTTACGTGCGAATTGTTCAGATCTGTTTGGGTTTTTTTGGGTAAGGACTCCTACTGGCTATGTGTACGGAGGTCCTCAGTTCTATTGTGCGCGGAGCCCACTAGGTTGTGTGTGCGGGCTGTGTTTTGGTTGTAAGTGGATATTGATGTTAATGAATGCGAAGTATAGTTGAATTATCTATGTGTCATATTAACTGATTATGTTTACTACTGAAGCACATCTGTGATATTTATTTAAGCTGCGAATTTATCTGTGATTGGCACATTTATTTTTGTGATCTAAAAGTAGCTGCGATTAGAATATTCTATAATGGTATTTGGTTATGCGCACATGGATGCAAATGCATTGATCATATCTGTTGATGATAATAGTTTTTTATGGTTATATGATGCTTACAATGTTAAAAGAGCTGGGAATAGGCTCATTCTATGCAAACCTAGTAAGTTATAATGCAGATCTTCCTCAAGTTACCTACTCTCTCCCAAGGTGTAAAAACCTGGTTCCAACACCCTCCCATATTACTTCGGGTGAGACCTTGGCCTGCACAAGTAGGTCATTTCCGAAAGGGCTAGTATTATAGGGGTTTGTTGGAAAACTTTAACCTATAAACCTGGGTCAGGACCCCTCAAGACAACAGGGGAGAAGGATAAGGAGTATCATGGATTTCTTTCCTTGCCAATTGAAGTGATTCTACATAATATTTAGATCTAGTAGCGATGGATATGGGTGCAGTACCATTCATCATGAAAACCTGAGAACCAAAAGAGGTGGAAGATTGGGGTTGTTCCACCATTTGGGTTTGCTATGATGGAAACAACTCAGTCTTTGGTGAAATTCTCGTCATCACCTATTAGGCAAGGATACTTCATTTTACATTTAGTGCCATCATCAACATGAGGTTTCAGGGAATCCTGCTTTGGGGCATTGGATTTGGATTTACCTTTACCCTTATTTTTTGATTTAGAGGAATTTTCAGCCGCAAAAGACTGAATGACGTTTACCTCTGAATTCTTTCCAGGATTCGGGGGATTCTAAGGAACAAGATCCAAAAAAGAAGATGATTTCTGCTTAGAAGCAGAAGGTTTCCAGAAGATCTGGGAAACCGAACCAATGACGTCGTCCACTGATGGTGTCACTGGGGCTTTCGAGGTTGTAGACTTGGAGTCTTGGCATGGAGCATCAAGAAAAATATCATATAATGTTCCAGATTGGGAAACAACCAAATCAAGATACTGGGCAAGAGTAATGGCTTGCTCTTCTGTGACATCTTCCCCCATAGAAATATCCTTAACGATCTGATTGATGAACGATTTGGTAAACCATTCTATCAATAGTTGATCAAGGATGTCAAATTTGATGTAATATTCCTAATTAGCCCAAGCTAATAGGAATGTACAATTTTTTTTTCATTTTCTTGTTGCAAGAATAAAATTGTGAAGGAGGATAAATTAAACTCCTAAAACAGCAAAATAAATCAATGCCTATATGAACAAGGCTAAATTTGGACTACCTTAATAAAAATCCCTTATGTGTGAAAGGGATTGTGACAATTGACTGGGTCAATAGTACCAAATCCACAACATTGTCTAGATGAAATGTACCTCCTAGATGCACAACGCAGATATAGCTGGAGACTACACATGTGAAAGGAGCTAAACCTTTGAGATGGTTTATGGTTTTGCAAGGCTTTTATCCTATAAAAGAAAGAGGATAACAACATATGAAGGTTGTTGAACATATTATTTTGGAAGGACTTGTCTGTTTAGACATTTCTTATTCTCTTGGTTGTTTAGTAGAGAATAGTGTTTTTTAGCACTGGGTGTTCCTGATCAGGAATCCCACCTCTTTCCTTGAGAGGACTCTTGGAAGAGTCTTTCATTTCTTGTCCACTATCAGGCATTTTGCCAAGTTTCTACTTCCAACTACAATGTATATTTTGTTGAGGGTTTGGTTTTCTTTGTAAGCTGCAGCAAGTGGAGGCTATATCTGTTCAGATCTATGCCATTCTAGTGCCTCCTTTCAGTGGGAAAGCCTTCTATCCCCATGGAAAGAGTGTATTGGATCATCAGAGCTCCAAATCCATACCTTGGCATCAGGCCAAAATATTCATCAAGTATACAATGTAGTATATCTTTTAGGACTGTGTTATCTGCAAGAGGAAAGTTGCAGGGATTTTTGGCAATCTTTGAGGAGTGATCTCTAGTGATGGGAATCTTCCTCTCACAGTGGTGATCTACGGATTTATATTCTTATCCATGTCATATTAAGATCTAATCTGAATACTCCTATATAACCTTCAGGAATTCTGTATAAATATATAGATCTTCTGCATGAGATCTCAGATCTACTCCATATGCTTCATCTTTTGCTGAAAACCCCAAGGGGTATGTAAAATAGAGACAGTCTAGTGTACAAATCTGATATAGATCTAATATTTTGTACATAGACCTATTCTAGATATGATTTTTTACCTACGGCTACTGTATGCTCAATAAAATAACGCTGTCAAGGCTTTTACAGTGAAATACATTGTTACAGCACCTCTTTTAGAGGGTTTTCTTCATAAAAGTCTTCTAATTTTCTCTTGTAAATTGTATGGGCCACATTGTTGATCTGATTTGCTGATGTACATGTCATCTAAGAGCCTCCATGTTGGCCTCTTACTGCTATTATTTAAAACTACGTTATTTTCTGGTTAGTGTTACTTTGTGTTGTTGCAGCCATTTCTTTGGGCAGTTTCCAAGCCATACTGGGTGTGGGAGATCTGTTTAACCCACCTAGTTTGATTTTTTTCTGATATCCTCTTGGAATTGGATCTTATATTATCAAATCTAAGGGATCCAAGGGCTGATCTTGGTTTTTGTAGCATACCTTCCTAAAAAATGCATTTTTCAGGCATGCCTTGCTAGCAATCCCAATTTGGGAATATTATAGTGGTATCAGAGCAACTTTCTTGGCACGACCTGTGCTTTCTTTGAAAGAGACAATATTTCTTTCCATGAAAATAAGAGACTAAAGAAGAATTGTGGTTACACTGAAGACACGGAAGAAAAGGGTCCAAACCCTTCATCTGGAAGATTGAAAGGGAAAGAGTTTTCAAAAACACTGTTCCAAACTATGCATGAGCTGAAGAATGAAATCAGGGGAGTGAGGAATGAAAGACAAGTAGATATTTTGAAAATGTTTTCACATTAAGGAAGCCCCACTACTTCATATGATGTGTGTGAGCATTTAGCCACACAATCTCATCTACAAAATTGTAGCACGCCTACATTCCTTGCAAGAGGAGAAGAAGAAGCAGAGACACCAAAGGAGGAATATCTTGGTGATTATCTCCAAGGATATGAGTCTAAATCAGAGAGATTCAAAATTCATCTTAGTTTCCCAGAGTACTGTCAACTCAAAGAAGAAAGATCCAACAGCTACAGTGGAAGAACAGGGTGCATGCAGCACACTTTGGGTATATTTTCTCTACCTACTTTTGATGGATCACCTAAAGACTCAGCCAAGTCTTGGGTAAGGAAGCTTGACACCTACTTTTAGTTGCATCAAGTGTCAGAAGAAGAAGCCTTGAGACTAGCAATGCTGCATCTTCAAGGAAAGGCTTATTCTTGGTGGCTATTTGAGTCCTTTTCCTTGAAAGGGGCAAATATATCTTCTTATGCAAGGTTCACTAGGAGACTAGTGAAAAGATTTGATGTAAGACATTCTCAGACTTCTTGGGGAGAAAAAATCAAGCCCAAGGAATCTGAAAATTTGCATGAGTTGGAAGGATCCATAAAGCCAACTCCATTCCTAAACATTGTTGAAGGGGTTGATAATCTGCTACATGATTTTCCAAGGGAAAAAGGCCCACTTTAGCAAGAAATCTTTTCTCAAATAGAAGACATGCAGGTTCTTTCTTCACTAAGAGATTAAGAAAAAGGATCTCTTAAAGATGAAGCATTCTCCAATGATGAGGAGAAGGGAGAGACAGAGCAGAGAAGATCATCCAGTGCTGTCACAATAGGAGGAGATCTATTTTCATTTGGAGATGGAGAGGAAGAAATGGCTTCCACTAGAGGGGTTCTTGCATCTTTGCAAGGAGTTCCTAAGGATATTCCATATGCAGGACATGAGCAGCATGTGTCTATGCTAAAAGAAAACGAGATAGAAAAAAGGAGGGATCACATAGCTGATCCACTATTAGAAGATGGGGAAAATGCTCCAATCAGAGGAACTCTTACAGCACTAAGAGGGGTCTCCAAATTTTATGAGACTTGCACACATAAAACAGAGTTCAAATTGTGTAGTGGAAGAAGGGACATGAGGATCTCATCTATCATGCATATGAGAATGGTCCCTGAAATATTTTTATCTAGTGGCAAACCACCTAGGAGGCCACCTGATTAAGATTTTTTGGGGAATACCTCACAAATTTCTGATCCAAATTAGATCTAGGAGGTTTTGGAGCACTTGAAGAGAAAGCTACAATGGTAGGAGACTTGGGTAAGCTCAAGGAGGAGGGAAATATTTTTCCCCTATTATCATCACCCACTCTCCTTTCTAATCCTGCACTGTGGGATGAAAAGAAGGGAATGAACATGCTTCCAACACACATCTTTGGCATAGGAGATGTCAAGGGAAGGGTCAAAAACATGACAGATACTTTTTTTGATGCATCATCAACGCTTTCATTGTTGAGCAGTGTAGATCTGTATTGGAAATTCCAACTGGTAGTGGATTATTCCAAATATCTTCACACATGTATGATAATTGATGACCAGCTGCATGAAGAGGGCTACTTAGTCCAAGGAGAAGTCATCTATCATCATGGTAGAATGTTTTTTCCTAGAGCTTCTAACCTCAATCGTAAGATACTACAGGGAGCATACAAAGGGTTCTGTTTCAGCCATCTTTATTCCACGAGGATCTACAACATCATAATGAGGAGATTTTATTGGGAAGGCTTGATAGAGGAACTATATTAGCATTTTCAAGAATGCATGAGCTATGTGGATTTGGGGCAGCCATGGGACTCTATGCAAGAGTCATTTTATCCATCTCTTCCTTCCTTGGAAAGAGGGGAAAGATCCATGCACAACTCCATGTGTATGAGAAACATTGATGGTAAAGGATGTGATCATATAAAACAAGTTTTATTTTCTGATTGTACATGTTCTTTTCCCATTTTCATGCAAGCCATGACTCCTAAAAGGAGAAATATATCATGTAAATCTCATGGAAATTTTTGGGCCACTAAAAATTCAGAATTTGGCCACTCCCTTGATTTGCAAAGGGAGATTTATTTTCATGATGGGTGCTTCACAAAGGCACCAAATACATCTCACATTTTCTGCAATAGTGAGATGAATTGGGTAGCAAGCAAGTGGTGGGAAAACCACTTACCATATCTGGATCTGATGCAGACAGGAGATGCTCTGTGCTGGTTCCACATGTGGGACTATGACCCACCTCCATATACAGAAATTTCTATTTGTATGTACATTGTTTTGATTCCCTATTTGGATGATGTACTTGTAATTTTCATAGGGATGTATGGAGGAAGGAGGGGAGGAATTCATGAGCCATATGGGATGGCTACTCCCCATGTACTTTATGTCTCATATTTCAGGGAGAACATTGGGCAAACCATGTCTATTTCCTATGTTCTATTGTCTTATTATGAGATGAACTATTGTTATCTCATGAGAACTTTGGTGGAGCAAGTCATGGAGGGTTGGTTTGGTGAACACTTGGCAAAAAGAGGAAGATTAACTCATGTTGGTGTCACCAATGGAGGAAGAAATGAGTTGTAGCACTCACCTTATCAGTTTCTTGAGGAAAAGCAACATTTTGGAGGGGAGGACTGTAATATTCCTAACTAGCCCAAGATAATAAGAATGTATAATTTTGTTTTCATTTTCTTGTTGCAAGAATAAAATTGTAAAGGAGGATAAATTAAACTCATAAAGCAGCCAAATAAATCAATGCCCATATGAACAAGGCTAAATATAGACTGCCTTAATAAAAATCCCTTATGTGTGAAAGGGATTGTGACAATTGACTGGGTCAACAGGACCAAATAAACAACGATGTCCAGATGCAATGTACCTCTTAGATGCACAGTGTAGATCTAGTTGGAGACTACACATGTGAAAGGAGATAAACCTTTGAGATGGTTTAGGGTTTTGCAAGGCTTTTATCCTATAAAAGAAAGAGGAGAACAATAGAAGAAGGTTGTTGAAAATATTATTTTGGAAGGAATTGTCTATTTAGACATTTCTTATTCTCTTGGCTTTTTAGCAGAGAATAGTGTTGTTTAGCACTGGGTGTTCCTAATCGATAATCCCACCTCTTTCCTTGAGAGGCCTCTTGGAAGAGTCTTTCATTTCTTGTCCACTATCAGGCATTTGAACAAGCTTCTACTTCCAACTACAACGCAGATCCTGTTGAGGGTTTGGTTGTCTTTGTAAGCTGCATCAAGTGGAGGCCAGATTTGTTAAAATCTAAGCCATTCTAGTGCCTCTTTTCAATGGGAAAGCCTTTCATCCCCTTGGCAAGAGTGTATTGGATCATCATAGCTCTATTTCCGGGACTACGTTATCTTGCAAGAGCTGCAAGAGGAAAGTTGCAGGGAGTTTTGGAAATCTTTGAGGAGTGATCTCTAGTGATGGGAAACTTCCTCTCACTGTGGTGATCCATGGATTTTTGTTATTTTCCATGTCATATTTAGATATGATCTGAATACTCCTATATAAGCTTCATTAATTCTGCAGAAATCTGTAGATCTGCTACATGAGATCTCAGATCTACTCCATATGCTTCATGTTTTGCTGAATACCCCAAGGGGTATGCAAAATAGACAGTCTAGTGTACAGATCTGATATAGATCTAATATTTTGTACAAATATCTATTCTAGATCTTATTTTTAACCTACAACTATTATATGCTCAATAAAATAACACTGTCAAGGCTTTTGCAGTGAAATACATTGTTGCAACACCTCTTTTAGAGGGTTGTCTTCATAAAAGTCTTCTACTTTTCTCTTGTACATTGTATGGGCCACATTATTGATCTGATTTGCCGATGTAAATGTCATTTAAGAGCCTCCATATTAGCCTCTTATTTTTTTTATCTAAAACTACATTATTTTCTGGGCAATGTTACTTTGTGTTGCTGTAGTCCCTTCTTTGGGCAGTTTCCAAGCCATACTGGGTGTGGGAGATCTATTTAACCCACCTAGTTTGACTTGTTTCTGATATCCTCTTGGAATTGGGTCTTAGATTATTATATATAAGGGATCCGAGGGCTGATCTTGGTTGTTGTAGCATACATTCCTAAAAAATGCGTTTTTCAGGCATGCCTTGCTAGCAATCCCAATTTCGGAATATTACATTTGATCAAACGATGACAGCTTCTCCATTCATGAATATGATCAGATATGTGTGTAACATTATCTTACTTTAAGGATGTAAGGAGGTGGGTTTTAGTTTCATAACGATCAGGTAAATTAAAATGCATAAGGAACGCCATGGCTAAGGAATTGGAATCCTAAAACGTTCTGTGCGGAAGTTCAATGTACCACTTTGCAGCGGAACCAGTCATCGTCCTTTAAATAAGATGTAAAAAAATAGAGTCATCAACCCAGGTGTTAGCCACCTATGAAATTTTTTATATCAAAAGGTGGCTAAATCATTTTTGAGCCTTGAAGGAACAAATTTTATTTCAAAATGTCTTGGCTCTTGAAGACTCTTGAAGGCCTCATGCCTCTATCCAAATCTTCACTGTTGTGCCAATTTCACACTCAGAAACCTTGCTAATTTACAAGACAAAATACTGCTGCAAGCACCATTTTCCTTTTCCCCTTCTTACAAAACTAACCTCATCTTTGCCCTTTCTTTTCCCATGAAAATCCCTCATTTTCATTTTTCTCCCCTTTTCCCCTTTATCAAAATCCCTTTGATAAGGTTTAAGACCCTTTATTGCCTTATCGAAACCCTAAAAAACCATTGAAAATCTATGAAAATCACATTTTTTATATATTATAGACTTAAGCCCCCTTGGGCTAAGTCTTTAACCCTTCCCCTCCATGCGCCTTGGTGCTAGAACCAAGCGCTAGCCATCCAAGTGTTTATCGCATCGCCCAATTGTGATTAGCCCTTTCCCCCATAAACCCCTGATCATATGGTTTTCCATATAACCCATGGCCCCACAGACGGGCGCCAAACCCTATTAAATATTGATATTTCGCCCTCGAAAGTATAGACTTTCGTTTATATAAATTTTTCGATTTTTATTATGTCCTAAATTTTTCTGCTGGTGCAAGGTTCAAATCGCTCTCCACCATCGATCTGATCTACAGATCAACGGTGCGTAATCCATCGCCTCGGTGGTCCCCACCAGCCACTTACTGTTGCAAAACTAAGAATATTTCATCGCACCGCTTTTGAGAATGGGGTGGTTTGTTCTATTTTGCAGCGATTCCATTCACCGCCCAACGCATGGCCTTGAGCACTGTTCAAAAACCGCCACTCATCGCATGTTAAAGTTCGACTGTGGGCTCGACACGATATTGGTGTGTGCCATCCGATCTAAGCCCGCTCATTGGATGTTGATCGCACTCTGAAGAAGCCCGACAGTTAGTCCAAGGTACAGCGCAGTCATCAAAGAATCTCCGCTGTCGATCTGATTCGCAGATCGATGACCCATACTCCATCGCCCCTGTCCCCAGCACCACATCAACATCCACACAGTATCATTGGATTGAAGTGGGTTTTCATTTCTTCCTCACACAGTCAGCAAATCTGGACCTGAGAACTTTATTCGGCATGGTTTTATTACAAATTTTTGAAGTCTGGGTGCATTTTATAAGGTTTATTGGCACTTGTTCTCTGCCGTTGATTGTGTGGACCGATCTCATCTGATGGCCCACGTTTGTCCCGATTCTCAAACCTGATTTTGTGACCTTTTCTATTCAAAACAAAGGTTTTAAACCATTTCTTTGTTTCGTTTTCACTTTCCACCTCCGATCTCGACCGTCGATCTCTGCACAATCGACGGTTTTGATTTAATTCCTCCCCCCTTCCCCTTTGACTTCCTCCGATCAATCTCAACCATTGGATGATGCCATCCAATGGCCATGCTCCCTCCATGCACCTTCTGAAGCAGTAAACCTATACATGCAGGATTTTATAACATTATTTGTATTTTGCAGGATTCTAATGGTTTTTTCGCTATGTCTGAAGAAAATTCAGAGGCAGAGGGTGATGATCCTCTTGCCTTTGATTTATCAAAGAGTATCAGGGTCGAAGACAGAAATGCACCAGCATGGAAGACTAAAGACAGATCTTTGGGGATTACGGCTAAAATGGATTATCAAAAGCCTAATCCTCCCGATTAAAACACAGTTAAAAGGGAATCAAAGTGTTTTATCAAAGAAAGGGCCTCCACTGCCACATTAAGGGATAATTGAATCCCCCAGCTACCACTGAGCCACCTACAACCTCAAAGAAATTAGAGAAGATCGAAGTTATTACCAGGCCAGGATATATTTTGCATCAATACATCTGAGCAGTGATTTCAACCAAAGGAACTTATTGTAAACTATCAGCAGAAGTTATTAGAAGGATAACCAGGAGCCTTGAATGTCAACAAATGCTTTCCAGAAAGCCTAATAGTTAACGTAAACTAATTAATATAGAGGAAATATCAAGAATCTTCTCCATTGAGCCCCTTAAAGGCCGAAGAGACAATACACTATATTAATTGAACTTAGAAGATATTTTATCCCATTTCCACCTCCTCATTTTTTCTATAAATACTTCTGGAGAACATGAGAGGTGGGTTGGTTGATCACTAGTTGTAATATTGAAACTCTCTGAAATAATACATAGTCTATTGAAGTTGAAGAACAAATTGAAGTCTTGGAAGCCTTGATGATGTTGTTGCATGTTTATTCCTGAGAAAGCTCTATCATTGGATCCATGAGCTTGGCTGTTGGTGAAGTATTCTTAACTGTTTAATGTTTTCTCCTATTTTCATTCTGTTCCATAATTTCTTACTACAGTAGGTTGAAAGTTTTAGGCTAAGAATGACTCCTGGAAGCACCTTAGACCTGTTCATCCTTCAATGTTTCATGTTTTCTTCTGCTGAGGTATTTTAGAGTCTTTAATCTCTCTCTTTAGTCCTCATGCTTGTTTATTTCCTTAATAGTTCGAACAGTTGCTTTCATCATGACTTATGGTTCTCCCTGCTTGTCTATCGCCACTTAAAGTCTGTTATTGAAGTCTCCCTTTGAAGTATCTCTGTTTATAGTGAGCCAAGGAGGTCTGTTCTGATCTTTCCCTTTGTCCTTGATTAAACAGTTGTCTTAAAGGTCTTTTATAGTTGTGATCATAGATGTGTTAGGTGTTCCCTCTTCTATGACTGCAATTATCAGTGAATCTTTTATGTTTTCTAAGTCATTCAAAATAAAATCTTTGAGGAAATATGGTGTTCCCCAAATCTTAGATTTCATTTTGAAAGTTGTCTTGAAGTCATTATTTTCTTAAAGAATGTTTGTAGAATTTATGGTTAGCCCTGTCTATCAAATATTTCTTTATTGTTCAAGTTATGTTTTCAAGTTCCCTTCGTTGAGAATAAAATCTCTCTTTCCAAATCATTGATGTCCATCTCATTCCAAAACCAAAGGATCCTGCAACCAAGTTAGATTTTCCCTCTGATATCCCATATCCATTGATGAGTATGTTATGACCTCTTCTTGAATCCATTGCCCAATGAACCAGATGTTTCTCCATTCTATATATCTTTCCTAATGTTCTTCTGTATCAATTCAACCAAACAAATAAACAAACACCTGCACTTAATAACTAGTCAAAAACCAATACTCAAAGCACACAAGATAAACCTTTGCAAGCAAACATTTGAGAGATCCCTCTCTGAGAACAGGAGGACTAGATCCTGTAACTCTAAAGATTGGTTATGATGTTGCCTTGTCTTTTGATTTGCCAAACTATCAAAACACGGGACACCAACATAATGGCGATCACGGTGGGACATTCTGAGTCAGTGACAATCTAAGTACCCCTTAAGACTCTAGAAATCCCTTATTTTCAAGAGTATCTAGTGATTATTAGCCACCTCATCGCCACCAACATAATGGCGATCACGGTGGGACATTGAGTAAAATCTTCAAAATTAAAACACTCACTGTCCAATATAACATAAGTAACCTTCTTCAAGCACTACCTAACAAATGTTAATCATTATAGGAGTTAATTGAATCAGTGACAAACTAAGTAACCCTTAGGATTCTCATCAAACCTTATCAAACCTTGAATATTTCAGTTACCAAGCCATAAGAGTGTACTCTGTATGTTTGAAACCATAGCTAAGTGTTAAGTCATATTTAGGACACTCTCATAACCTATAAGATCAAGAAACTCAGAAAAACCCAAAACAGTTTCAGTTTGGCTTCATAATAAACATGGTGGTGGAACCATCCAATATTTTACCTTCATAAAAGCTAAAAATTTTCCACCTGGTGACTCCACTAGCCCCAGTAGGCCTATTACTCATCTAGGTTCCTAGATCTCTTTATGAATGTGTTAACCAACCTTGAAGAATTTTAGAAGCCTAGTCCCATACTAGATAAAACATCCTGAGAGGTGAAGCTCCCAAAAACAGTCCCTAAAATCCTCAACCTCTCTCATTTTTGAAAAAGAGTCTGGCTTCACATAGAACCAATACTAGATCCCATCCAGACCCTAATCCTCCTTTAATCATTGACAATCCAGAAATAATTCGGTGGCAGACTTCTAACTCTGGAAAATCAGCTGCTAATAGGAGCCTCTTAAGAACAAAATCTTTCCCTGAAAACCTTGTTGCTTTGGAGGATTCACACTTTGATTTACATCATACAAAGAACATATTCAGAACTAGATCTCAAGGTGATTTAAACCAAACTGATCTTGACATTACAGATTTGCAACAAAGCTTCAGTAGAGAAGCCTCACCTACCACTCCTCCTGATTCCCAGCTTCTTCATCACTTTAGTCTTTTCCATAACAAGTATATTCAAAATCAGTTTGTTGGCCCAAGAATTTCTTCCACTCCAATTCATACTACCACTATTCAAAACACTCATTTTCAGCCCACTTTTACTATTATAAATCCACCTCTTGTAAATCCACCCTTGTTTCCAGCCATGGCAACATGGTATGCCCCATTAGTGTTACCACAACCTCTAATTCCCTTACCAAATGATTACCAATCCAAAATCCCTCATTTCACTGGAAAAGAGTCTACAACAGCTTAACATCATGTAGATAGGATGGAAGATGCTTTCGATTACATGGAGATAGAAGAAGAAACTGTGAAGATGAGAATCTTCGCCCAAATTTTAGGAGGAGATGTAAAGAAATGGTTTAAAAACTTACCTCCTAACAGCATAAATTATCTTCCTGCCTTGCATCAAACATTCATCAACAAATAGGAACTCAAAAGGAACCCTCTCCAAATACTAGCAGAATATAGCAGCCTCAAGAGAAATCAAGGAGAGAGTGTTCATGACTACTCTACTAGGTTCAATAGCATTTACAATGCTCTTCCACCTCACATGAAACCTCCTCAAGGCATGACCTTAGTAAGATATCCCGAAGGCCTTGATGATGACATGATGTATCAGTTAAGGGAGAGAGACTACTTAACCTTAGAAGACATGCAGAAAGGAGCTGTGAGTGCAGAAGCAAACATAATTGAGAAAATAAATAGGTTGAGATCAGAGAAGAGGGTAACTTATAAAGATCACCTACTACCCTCAGCCTCAACTTCTGACACAAGAATTGACAACCTGGTGAAGGTAATGGAGAGGATGCTTGAGAAGATAAATTTAAATGAGAGAGTGCCACCAAGAGAACCTCAAAATAACCAAAACATAAACAGAAATCAGAATTATAGAAGAGAAAACAATCAAGATAAGAAAAAAGAGAGTGACCAACATATCAAACCTCCCTTCCAATAGAACTATGTAGATCAATATGAGGAAGATAGAGAATTGGAAAGGTTGGGAGAATCTCATGTAAACTTGATTGGTTCAGACAGTGGGGATGATTTTTTCCTCGCTGAAGAAGAACAAGGTTTCTTCTATGATCATAGTACAAACACCTATGAAGATTCTGATGACTATAGATTGGGGTTTGAAAATGCAATAATGAAGGTACACAAACAATATGATCTTAGGAGCAAGAGGAACATAGATAATTCAAAGGACAAAAACACTAATTCTGCTGTCAAGAAAAACAAAAAAACTCAGCCCAAAAAGATAGCAGAAAAAACCAACATTGTGACCAAGAAACCAGACATAAACAAAGACAAAAGTGTCTAGCTAAATGTTGAACAGAGTACCCTTAGCACTTCAGCTAGTGGTCCTAGTAAAGCTATCCCAATTACCAGCCCAAACAAGGTTCAGCAAATCAAAGTCGCTAAAAGGAATTCAATTGAAAGGATATATGTAAATATGAACAAGTCAATTGTTCCTTTCAGCTTTGAGGGAGAGATTTCTAAGATAAAAATTACCATCCCCCTAGCTGAACTAGTAACCCAAGAGGTCTACAAAAACCAAGTTTTGAAAGCTTTGAACTTAGGAAGTGATACTGATACCTTAAACTTGACAGATGACAAACCTGAGTTGTTGTTTGGTCCAGAAGTTGAAGGAAAATACCAAGAAGGGGTTGTCCCTCCCTTCTATGTTAGCTTGAACATACATGAGAAAATTTTACACAATGCCATGTTAGACTCAAGAGCTTCACACAATCTAATTCCCAAGGTAGTGATGGAAAGCTTAAGCTTAGAAATTACTAAACCATACAAAGACTTGTATTCCTTTAACTCAATCAGAGTCAAATGTTTGGGTTTAATCAAAGATTTGTGGGTTAACTTATCCCAAATCCCTGCTAAGAGTTTAGTCATGGATATAGTTGTAGTTGACATTCCCCCTAAGTATGGCATGCTCTTATCAAGATCTTGGGGAGCCAAACTTTAGGGAAGCTTTCAAATGGACATTTCCTATGCCACCATTCCCATTTTTAACCAAAACAGAAGATTATACAGGGAATCTCACATGAATTACATGTTGAGCAACATAGACAAACCAAACAACTCCCCAATCTACTCTATTTCATCAAGTTTAGATTCCTTTATCTTATGTAACGAAGATGAAATCACTCAACAAGATAAGGAAAGCATGGACCCAATCAGTTCACCAGAACAATCAAATCTTCCCTCGTATCAAATGAAAAACATTGAAAATCAATAGCAACGAGAGAATGAAAATAAGGATAACATACTGTGGACTATAAAATTTGATGGATCTTGTAATAAAACAAGTGTAGGGGCACGTGTTTGGATTCAAAATACAAATCAAAGTTTTTCATATAAATTAGATTTCCCATGCACTAGCAATATTGCTGAGTATGAAGCACTTCTCCTAGGCTTACAATTGCTTAAACAATTAGAAGCCGAGAGGATATCAATATTAAGAGATTCTAAACTTATCATAAGAAAAATAAAAGGAGAATAATCAGCTAGAAATCCAAGGCTTAGGGAATATCGAAACACTGCCCTTGATCTATTGAAAACCTTTGAAAAGTATGAACTTATTTTCATTCCAAGAGCACTAAATCATCTATCAAATGAACTCGCTTTCAATGCCAGCAATTGCCAAATACCTGAAATAAATGAACAACTTAGTGTGAAGGTAAAACATAGGCCTGTTGTGCTTGATAACGAAGATCACTGGCAAGTGTTTGAATCTAACAAACACATAGATGATTTCTTAAAATCAGAAAATGATTTCGACATACCAATATCAGAAACTAGCCATAAAGAAAATTATTTGTATATTGAACAAATCCCAGAAGTTGAAATGACATATACTGCTGATATAAATCATTATGAAAATCCTTTTGAAGCAGAGACAATTGACAACGCAGACCAAGAAGACTTGGAAGTTTTACAATGAAAAAATGATAAAATTCTAAGAGGTCTAGCACCTTTAGAACACCTTTTTTATTTTAACGATGTAGCCAAAGAACCAAGAATGGAGCCTGTGGAAACGAATGTAGAAGAGCACAACATAGGCAATCTAGTAGAACCCAAGATGATAAAATTGTCTAGCACTCTCCCAGCTCACATAAAATCACAATACATAGAGCTGTTCAAAGAGTTTAAAGATGTTTTTGCTTGGGGATACAAAGACCTAAAATCGTATGATACCAGCATCATCCAGCACAAAATCCCTTTGAAGGAAATTCAAAAGCCTTTTTAAAAAAAACTAAGGAGAATAAACCCTATTTTATTACCTTTAGTTAAGGCAGAGATTGAAAACATGCATGATGCTGGGATCATTGTACCGATTAGATATTCAGAGTGGGTATCAAACTTAGTTTCTGTTAGAAAGAAAAAAGGGGAAATCAGGCTCTGTATTGACTTCAGAAATTTAAACAGGGCCTCTTTAAAAGACAATTACCCCTTACCCAAAATGGACCATATACTTCAAATGGTAGTTGGGGAAAAAAGGATATCCCTCTTACATGGGTTCTCAGGTTACAACTAGGTGTTAGTGCTCCCAAGTGATCAAATCAAAACTGCTTTTACCACACCCTGGGGCACCTTTATGTATGTCAAAATGCCTTTCAAATTGATGAATGCAGGGGCCACCTTCCAAAGGGCCATGGACATAGCCTTCCCTGAAAATATTGGCTATTTCATAATCATTTACCTTGATGACATAACATTTTTCTCAAAAACTGATGAGGAACATTTGATTCACCTGAGAAATGTTTTTGAGAAGTGTAGGAAATTTGGCTTATCATTGAATCCCAAGAAAACACTTTTTGGTGTCCAAGGTAAAATTTTTGGCCACATAATTTCGAAAGAGGGAATCAAAATAGACCCTACAAGGATAGATGGAATATTATAGATCAGCTATCCAAGAAGCCTCAAAGAATTACAATCTTTCATCGGAAAGATTAATTTTCTGAGGATGTTCATCCCTAATCTTGCTGAGCTATTAAAAAACATTACAAACATGCTTAAAAAATATGTAGGTGTAAAATGGACTTTACCAGCCAAAGAATCATTTGAACTGGTCAAACAAGCTCTTACTCAAACACCAGTCCTGATTAGTCCGAATTTCACCAAAGACTTTCACATCTTTTCTTTTGCATCTGAGCATACAATAGCTGCGGTTTTACTTCAAAAGAATGACTTGGGGCAAGAACTACCAATATCCTTCCTTAGTAGGGCCTTAAGAGATGCTGCTCTCAAATATAACATCATGGAGAAGCAAGCCTTAGCATTAGTGAAAGAATTAAAGGACTTTAGGGTCTATATTTTACACTCTCACATAATTGCTTTTGTTCCACATACTATTGTCAAGGACATTATAAGTCAAGACCCTGATGGTAAAAGGGGAAAAAGGATTGCAAATATTCTTGAGTATGACTTAGAAATCAGGCCCACCAAACTAGTTAAAGGGCAAGGGTTAGCAAAACTTATGGTTGAGTCAAACTTCCAAGCACTAGACATGAATATGGTAGATGTGTTGGAAGAAATAGAAGAATCTACTGCTCCTTTTATTGAAGAAACATTTTTGAATTATCCTTTGTATGCTGACATTATTTATGTGCTTTTATATTTGAATGCGCCTCCTTATTTGTCCAAGACTAAAGCTATATTTTTGAAGCAAAAAGCTTTGAGTTTTTGCATCTTAGATGGGTATTATATTGGAAAAATGTTGTTAGAATTTTGCTTAAATGTTTACTTGAAGATGATTCAGGAAAAATCATGCATGAGTTGCATGATGGAGAATGTGGAGGACACCTCTACTGGAAGGCCATAGCAAACAAAATTCTTAGATCTAGTTACTATTGGCCTACCCTTTTCCCAGACACTCAGAAGTGGGTCATGTCTTGCCATAAGTGTCAAATTTTTGATGGCAAAAGAAAACTTCTTCCCCTACCCTTACATCCTATCAGAGTTGAGGTACCTTTTCAACAATGGGGATTATACTTCATTAGGGAAATTCATCCATCCTCCTCAGCTCAACATAAGTGGATCCTCACATCCAATGACTTATTTAGCAAGTGGATTGAAGCTATACCTTCCAGAAATTCTAATGACTCTGTCATTATCAAGTTCCTTGAAACAACTATCCTATCCATATTTGGTTGTCCCAGAAAAATCATAACAAACAATGCTGCTGCTTTTAAATCTAAGAAGATGGTGGATTTCTGTTACAAATACCACATAAGCTTGGGCCATTCCACTGCTTAATATCCCCAAGGAAATGGATTAGCTGAATCTTCCAACAAGAGTCTCATCAATATTATCAAAAAACTGTTGGAACACAATAAAAAATCATGGCACAGTAAACTAGTTCATGCCTTATGGGCCGATAGGTTAACTACAATGAAATCAATAAATATGTCCCCCTATCAGCTAGTCTATGGTATGGACGCAGTTTCTCCCACCTCATTAGGAGTTGTATTCATGAAACTCCTTTAAGAAGTGCAGATTGAAGAGAATGATATGCATAGAAGAATCAACCAAACAATCCATTTACAGCAGACCAGAGAGGAAGTCTATGAAAGAACACAGTTAGTCCAAGAAAATATGAAGAAGCTATTTGATAAGAGGACTAAGGCAAACAATTTCCAAGTTGGAAATGTTGTTCTTAAATGGGATTCAAGAAGAGAAGAGAAGGGAAGGGAAAACATGGCAAGTTTGAGAACTTGTGGAAAGGGCCATATATTATCCATGCTGAGAGGGGTCACAATGCATTTTTCTTAAAAGAATTGAATGGAGAAGATCTGTATGGAGGTCCTGTCAATGGTAGGATGCTCAAGAATTACTTCTTCCAGGAATCATGAGTTTCAAAGAATTTTATTTTTTCATTATAAATATCATGGTCTGAAAATTGCACTCAAGGTTATAAAAATAAAAATACAAAAAACAATAGAAAGAAAGAAAAGAGGGCAGATTGTCAAAAAAAATAAAGGTATAGCCCCATACCAAAAAAGAGAAACAAATCTGAAAGTCTGCAAGCTCAAATGCCACTCCTGAAGAACACACTTCTAGTTAGTCAAACAGTTTAAACTTGACTAACTAGCTTTAAATTTTCTACTGATAGGATAGTGAATTCGATTTGCCAAACTGTTTAATATTGGCTTATCAGTAGATAGTTTAGGATAGAAATTAAAGGTTCAAACATGCTCAAAATCTGAACCTAAAATTTCAAAGAGAGAATGACTCAAATTTGTTTCAAATTTTGAGTCAAAAGATGTAAAAAATCTAGTTCTAAATAGCTTAAAATCTCAACCAGTTAGTAAAGGAAAGACAGCTCAAATAAGAGTCAAAACAGAGCTGTAGAAAAGAGGAAGGAAATACTTTGAAATTTCAGATCTCAAGCCTTCAATTTTTGTTTTAATTTTTTTTTAAAAATAATGTCTATGTGCATCTTTTTTTTATGCCATAGACCAGCATCAAGTTAGACTATTCAATCCTGACTTGCATGCTTTTTGAATTTCTGTTGTAGAATTTAGAAAATGAAAGTCTGTTGGACAGTTTAATCCCAACGGATGGTAGATTGGGTAGAGAATCATATGGGCTCAACTGTTCAATCTGAGTCCATGGACAAATAAGGAGTAGAGATAGATTAGATTTCTTGTTTTCAAAAGAATAAAATGTTGTGAAAGAGTTTTCCAATCCAAGTGCACTCTAATGAAGAAAAATGTTAGATTAGTAGGATTGGGTAGGTAGAAAGATAGTATTGATGAAGTTCCATTATTAATCCATGAATGCTAATATGTTTTCGGAGAAAAATAATATCATCCATAGAAAGAAAGGTAGCCCAAGGGATGAGGCAACTGATTAGCCTCCTAGAGAAAGCAAGTTTGAAGTTCTTGATGCCTTCAAGAAGGTACCATCCCCAAGTGGAGCCACTGTTAGCCACCTATGAAATTTTTTATATCAAAAGGTGGCTAAATCATTTTTGAGCTTTCAAGGAACAAATTTTATTGCAAAATGTGTTGGCTCTTGAAGGCCTCATGCCTCTATCCAAATCTTCACTGCTATGCCTATTTCACACTCAGAAACCTTGCTGATTTCCAAGACAAAATATTGCTGCAAGCACCATTTTCCTTTTCCCCCTTCTTCCAAAACTAACCTCATCTTTGCCTTTTCTCTTCCCATGAAAATCCCTCATTTTAATTTTTCTCCCCTTTTCCCCTTTATCAAAATCCCTTTGATAAGGTTTAAGACCCTTTCTTGCCTTATTGAACCCCCAACAACCATTGAAAATCTATGAAAATCACATTTTTTATATATTATAGACTTAAGCCCCCTTGGGCTAAGTCTTTAACCCTTCCCCTCCATGCGCCTTGGTGCTAGAACCAAGCGCTAGCCATCCAAGCGCTTATCGCATCGCCCGATTGTGATTAGCCCTTTCCTCCATAAACCCCCGATCATATGGTTTTCCATATAACACATGGCCCTGCAAACGGGCGCCAAACCATATTGAATATTAATATTTCACCCCCGAAAGTATAAACTTTCGTTTATATAAATTTTTCGATTATTATTATGTCCTAAATTTTTCTGCCGGTGCAAGGTTAGAATCACTCTCCACCATCGATTTGATCTGTAGATCGACGACGCGCAATCCATCGCCCCGGTGGTCCCCACCATCCACTTACTGTTGCAAAACCAAGCAGATTTCATTGCACCACTTTTGAGAATGAGGTGGTTTATTCTATTTTGCAGTGATTCCATTCACTGCTCGATGCGTGGCCTTGAGCATTGTTCAAAAGCCGCCGCCATCGCACGTTAAAGTTCAACTGTGGGCTCAACGCGATATTGGCATGCATCGTCCAATCTGAGCCCGCTCATTGGATAGTGATCACACTCTGAAGAAGCTCGACAGTTAGTCCAAGGTACGGCACCGTCATCAAAGAATCTCCGCCATCGATCTGATTCACAGATCGACGGCCCATACTCCATCACCCCTGTCCCTAGCGCCACATCAGCATCCGCACAGTATCATTGGATTGGAGCGGGTTTTTGTTGGTTCCTCGCATAGTTAGCAAATCTGGACCCAGGAACTTTATTTGGCATGGTTTTATTAAAAAATTTTGAAGTCTGGGCACGTTTTATAAGGTTTATTGGCGCATGTTCTCCACCGTTGATTGCGTGGGCCGATCTCATCCGACGGCCCACGTTTGTCCCGATTCTCAAACCTGGTTTTGTGACCTTTTCTATCCAAAACAAAGGTTTTAGACCATTTCTTTGTTTCATTTTGACTTTTTGCCTTCGATCTCGACCGTCAATCTCTACACAATTGACGGTTTCGATTTAATTCCTCCCCCCTTCCCCTTTGACTTCCTCCAATCAATCTCAACCATTGGATGATGCCATCCAATGGCCATTCTCCCTCCACGCACCTTCTAAAGCAGTAAACCTATAAATGCATGATTTTATAACATTATTTGTATTTTGCAGGATTCTAATGGTTTTTTCGCTATGTATGAAGAAAATTCAGAGGCAGAGGGTGACGATCCTCTTTCCTTCAATTTATCAAATAGTATCAGGGTCAAAGACAGAAACGCACCAGCACGGAAGACTGAAGACAGATTTGTGGGGATTATGGCTAAAATGGATTTTCAAAAGCCTAATCCTCCTGATTAAAACACAGTTAAAATGGAATCAAAGTGTTTTATCAGACAAAGGGCCTCCACCGCCACATTAAGGACTAATTGAATCTCCCAGCTACCACTGAGCCACCTACAGCCTCAAATAAATCAAGAGAAGATCGAAGTTATTACCATTCCAGGATATATTTTGCATCAATACAGCTGAGCAGTGATTTCAACCAAAGGAACTGATTGTAAACTGTCAGTAGAAGTTATTAGAAGGATAACCAGGAGCCTTGACTGTCAACAAATTCTTTTTAGCAAGCCTAATTGTTAATGTAAACCAATTAATACAGAGGAAATATCAAGAATCTTCTCCATTGAGCCCCTTAAAGGCCGAAGAGATAGTACACTGTATTAATTGAATGCAAGATGCTTTCAGTTTTGTGAGAAAGTCAAACAGGTGAAGAGCCACCCTGAGCTCACAAGGCTCCTCATTCTCAACCTACATAAAAAGCACTCAAACCTTGCAGGAGTAAATTTTAAGATTTTAGCAGGTGCCATCTTTGAAGCCATAGGTATCCCTATAGTGGGTGAGAAATGGTTTAAAAAGGGAAAATTAGACAAATATTTCTTTGAGCCATTCATCAAAACAAGGTATAGAGGAGGTAGTAAGACACTTTTCCCTTTTTCACACCTCAAACACAGATTTTCCTCTTTAATGTTGGTTATTATGAAGTACTTCACCTATGAGGGGAGGTACTCCAGGCTCTATACGTATCATGTCAGACTCCTCATGCATTTCACAGGGGAAAAGGTGCTAAAATTACCTTACTATCTCTATAGGATCATTAAGAAAATGTCTTCTGTGGTCATGAGGAGAAATCCCTCTCAACAAATGCATAGCTTATTCCACCATTCCTTGATCAATATGGTGGTTTTACATTAGTCAGAGTAGCAGGGTATACCTTGGTATATTTTCATGGGAAATGAAGTCTTCACAAACCCCCATCCTCCTCCTCAAACAAGTTTACCTTCCTTGTCTGCACAAGTACCCTCACCCCAAGAAAATCTCCCTCCTTCCCCTTCCATTGATGCATCAAATGATGAGGATGAGAGTGGAAATAATGAACAAGAAGATGATAATGGAGGTAATGAAATCCGTGAGGTGGACACAAAAATAATTGACGAAGAGAAAGGAGGAAATGATGGTGAAGAAGAGGGAAGTGAGCACAACAGTGGTGAGGACAAAGACAGTGAAAAATCAGAGGGAAGCAGTGATGGTAAAAATACAAATGAGTCATTCCAAGATGAAGAAAAGCACCCTGATGATGAACCAAGTGATGACCAAGGGGATAGTAATGAAAATGATGAGGCAGAGTCAATGGATACAGATGATGAGGACAATGAAAATATGAAAGAAAATGATGAGACAGAAACATATTCTAATGAAGGGGACAATGAAAAAGGAAATGACATTGATAGGACAGTTAGTGAGGAAATAGACAATAAAAGAGATAGTTATGACATTCATGACAACTGTCATGATATTCATGAAACTAATCAGTCTCTTGGTGACAATGAGAATGAAAGTAACAGTGTAGGGAATGATGAAGAAGAAGACACTAATGAGGAACAAGGCCAAAGTGAGGCAAGTGCAGAGGCTGATGATCAATTTAAAGACCAAAGTGGCAATATAGAAGGCAGTGAGGAAGACAATGATGATGAAGGTACTGAAGGTCAGGAAAGTAGTGATCAAATAGAGCACGAGGTGGCTAATTGAGACCATAGTGAAAATGAAAGAGCCTGTTACAACACCAGGGGTCACAACGATGGTGAAAACACTTCCAAAACCACCATCACTCATCTCACATGCACATACCAGAGAGGGCCAGAACAAGTGTTTGCTACCTCCAAAAGGCAAGGGACCTTGTCATCTGCATCAAGTCCAAGGCTTGACAAAGGAAACGGAAAAGTGGATAAGGTCAGGAGAAGTAAGAGAGGCAAGAAAAATACTTAAGAGCCTCAATTTATTGACCTATATAGTGATAATGAGGATAATGAGATGGCCAGCAGATTGCTACTCCAAACCAAAGATGCATAAGTTAAGGAATGGGAGAGAGATTTTGAGATGGCACAACGTGTCATTCAGTATTACAAGAATTAGCACAAGCACTTCAAGAAGGTGAAAATGGGCCTTGCTCTCCAAAAAATAATGACAAAGTATTATGCCAAGAAACACAAGCTTGTTTGTGCCAAATTGAAGGAAGCCCTCCATGAGGCCCAAACCCTAAAGGAGGCTAAAGAGAATGAAAACCTTGGATTTTTGGCTAAATCTTCTCAACATTTGTCCAATACCACTTAAGGAAGGTCTCCACCACATTTGAGAGGATTTGGAGAAAATTTTGTTTTTAAATATTTTTGAGCCTCATTAGCGCAGCGCCACTGGCGCTACGAAAATACATGGAGCATCCCCAAGAGTTGAACTTAAAATTTTTGGATTTCTTTCAGCTTTCAAATCATGCTCACCAAATTTCAGATGATTTGGAGCATGTTTTACCCCTCAAAAGATCAAACAACCTCACTTTTTCACCTTTCTACCACTGTTTTGGGCCTAGTGCTCTGCAAATTCCAGTCTAGATATTTTTTACTTTTTTAATAGGCTACAGGAGATGGATTAGGAAAAAACAAGTATTTCTATAAATTAGACTCATCAGGCTTTCCAACGAGCCATCATGGAGCCAAATTCGGCATCGGGAAGTGGTCCAAAACTTGGTCACACAACACCCTATTTTCTACTGAAGTGGCAATGCGCAAATGGACTGTCTGAGTGTGTTTTGGACCAAAAGTCAACAAAAAACACTCATTTATTGTAAAATGATATTTTTGAGTTTTTTGAGGCAAAACACTCTAGAATTAGGTGCAAGAAGTTATTTTGGCATTTATTTTTTAGGATATTATGTAATATTCCAATATTTTCACATCATATTTGGAATATTAGAGTCCGTTATTTTCTTAATGAATTAAGAAAATAAAAGGGTGGAGGGACCTAAAATCCTCAGTAAGAATAAATATACACTTTTTGTCTGTGAGTGTGGATTAATTTAGACTAGATCTATAAAAGGAGGTAGTTGAGCGACTACTAATGTGAATGAGATTAGAGATCCTGTCTCATTTAATGAGAAGATCGTGGAGGGTTGATTCAGTCAACTAAGATCATGGAGATGTCAAAAAAAGGGTCATTGAGAATTAATAATCAAATGATGGAGAATCAAGTGCAAATGAAGCACACATGATGGAGGAGGTGTACATTGCACCTAGACTGTTTGGTTGATTTGGTCAAACAGTGCAGTCCCACTTGGAGGATCTTGTCCACATGACACAGCATAGTTGAGATTAGGGCCAAGGCTTGGGGTGGATCAATAATTATAAAGGAGATGAAGGCAAAGGTGAAAGGCATCTTGGATTATTTGATGTATGACCTTTTAGATATGGAATTGTCAAGTGACATTCCACTGCTTTCTTGGGTTGTTTAGCAAAGATTGCAAGTGATGTTTAGCACACGGTGTTCCCGAGTGGGAAACCCTCCTCTTTCTTTGAGTGATCTCTAAGGAAGAGGTTTGTACTTCACTATACATCAGGCTTTAAGTGCCATTTCCTTTTTCTATTTTCTACAGAACATTCATATTCAGAAATATGAAGATTTCTGAAGATTATTTTGGAAGGTGGAGGTTGTCTTCAGTACTTCAGTTGGAGAACAAGGTGAGGGATTATTCCCATCACTTGGGCTTATATATCAGCACTCCTAGATCCATATTTTAGATCTGGTATCAGGCCAAAATTTATTGACCTCCTAGCAACAATATTCTCCTCAAGAATAATTTTGTTCATATTGCAGATCTGAAAGGAGGAAGGAAGTTGCTAATACTTCAGCTAGCAATCCAGTGGAGGATCATTCCTCCACATTGCCATCATTCTTACCATTAGTCTGGAGTTTATTGCATCATATTTCAACAGGTAGAAGGCCTCTCTTTCCCTCACAACGCAGTTTTTAGAGGTAGTTGTGTTGCAGCAGTTGCAATCATCTTTGGAGGATGGAGAAGCTAGATCTAGAGCTTTTAGCTCATAGATCTAAGGAAGGGATCAACCCTTCAAGCATAGATCTGATCTGAGCATACATTTCAGCCATATATTATTCAGATCTAGTTTCAGATCTATATTTCCCAACAGATTAACGATCAAACCCTGGGGAGGTGATTTTTCCAAAGTTGCAGATCTGGAAAATCCTTTTTGGGTTATCTTGGGAATCCATCACAGTGGCCAGATCTTGAATCTTGGCATCATCAGAGCTCCAATTTTGAGTAGATATGCATTTCTCTTTTCATCCTGAAACCATATGTTTATATTCTTCTGAAGAGACAACGTAGTATTTGCTGTAGAGCCTCAATAGTTATGCTGTTCCTAATTCACACATGTTTTTAGGGTGATCCTAGCTCATTTTCTTGGCTAGATCTACCTATATTATGTACTTGTGTAGCTGAATCATCTCCAATATAATAAAGTGGCTCAACTCTTTCTTCATATTCTGATTTGTACTTAGATTTATTTTTTATCTTGCTGTAAGTTCTTATATTGTGTGAAGTATTACTGAATATTCCCTTCTAGGATATTACAGTGGTATCAGAGCATGATATTTGGCTCAGCTTGTGAACACTTCATCTTTTTACATTGAAAGAAGAACAGATAGATGAGATCTATCACGGAGAATGAAAAATATGTCACTCCTTTCTTTAGATCTATGCAAGATCTCTCCAAGGAGGTCTATCAAATGAAGGAGGAGGAACAGAGAGAATATCCAAGAAGAAGATGTGATGAGGAAAGTACTTCCTATCAGCAGCAAAGAAGACTGGAGAATCCTAGATCTCCTCATAGATCCACCATGCCCACTATATTTGGAGGAGGTGAGCGGTATAGAAGTAAAGAAAGGAATGAACCTAAGACTCATGAGACTCTCAGTCTATATCTTGAAGAGTACAAAGCACAGTATAGAGCTTTCAAGGAGAAACTAACTCTCCAACAATTCTTCCAGATTAGAGAAGAAAGAGGATCCTATAGCAGAAATAGAAGGAAGAGGCATAATAGATTCTATTTTCCTAAATTTTATGGATCTTCCTCAAGAAATGTCAAGGCTTGGAGGAAGGAATTAGCCTCATTTTTCAAGCTACATCCTGTGGCTGAAGAGGAGGCTGTTCAAATTGTAGCACTTTATCTCTTAGATGAAGCAGAGGATTGGTGGTTTGGGCATCTAGAGCATGCAAAGGTGACCAAGTATTCAGATTTCTTTCACAAGATGAGAAAGAAGTTTGATGTGGAGAAGACAGAGTTGTGCTACAAAGGGGCATCTCCCAAGGAAACCAAGGAGAATGTCAATTTTGTCACTCTGGACAAGAGGTCACTACTTTCACCACCTACTGCAGAAGTACTTGTATTTGGAGTAGAGACACTTGCATCTTCGCAAAGTAGTCTTGAACTCTTGACTTATGGGGTCCCATGCATGGATCAGGAGATGCATGAGGAAGAGGAGGAGGATACCAGTAATGGTACACTTCAAGAAGAGAGGCCATCACTCTTACCAGCAGTTGGAGATACTATTGTCCCAGTTGGAGGAACTCTTGTGTTCTGTCAAGAGGTTCCCACATATCAGTTGATCCAGGGTATGCATAGAATTTTAGCACATATTGTTTCAATATCAATGCATAACCAAGGGTTAGAAAAAAATGTTGATTTGAAGAAGATACATATCACAACGCAGAGGACCCTTGATCTAATCAAGGAGGAGGCTGAAAATTATTCGTGTTCATCATTGTTGAGCTGCGTTCAACCCCTTGAGTTGAGATGTAGAGTTTTAGAAAATGGGATTAGCATTATCCTATGGACAATGGCTGATTATGAGATCAGTATTGTGCCTTTACTTTGAGATAGCATATGTATTACCCTATAGATCTACAATGCTGTCACTTAGTAGATGTGACAAAGAAAGCACTTCATCATGCTCGGAGCATTCTGGAGGTAGCTTCACTCATGAAGCAATGGAAGAAAAGATGAAAATTAGTAGACATCTTGAAATGAGAAACCTTTTCTCCCTTCTCAATGACCCTTTCTCAATGAGCCTCTCACTGCTCAAAGAGAAACTTCTACTTGCATTAAATCCAAAAATTCTTTGGTTTTGGAGGGCCTTTGATGGAGAGAGAATCTCATTAAGAGATCTCATTAGAGATTCATTTCAACATTTCATGAAATGCAAAAGTCTTCAACAGTTTGGGAAGGATGGCATTCTACAGAGGGAGGATGCCATGATTATGCAGTACCTCATTCATCATCCCCATGGGAGTGAATGGGTAAGGATGATAAGCAAGGGGTTGCAAAGACACTTGTAGATTTGTATGGGATAGCATGCTTGGTTACGTTGGTTTCCATTGGGAGATTTTTGTCACTCTCCAAAGGCACCTATTTTTTCAATCCATGCCTTGAAGAACATGTATGAAATGAATAAGGAGGCATGGCTACGCTGACTACTCTTGGGTGAGTATGGATACCACCTAATAGCTCATCATTTTATAAATCATGCCTTGTTTTTCAATGATAAATTGCAGCAAGGGAAGGCATGTTCTGGTTTCACTTGAGATAGTTTGGCCACCACATGACATCTCCTATGTCTATGTGGCTTGTATTATGTAAAACATGGCATAATGATCTTGTAATGTTCCAAAATTTTCATGAAGAAAATTGGAACATTAATTTTTTCTTATTTCATCTAGGAGAAGAATAAAATGGGTAAAAGGCCCATGAGTAGGAATAATATCCTTCATAATGTGAAAAGGATCAATGGAGTAGCTTTATTTTGCACCTTCTAGTGTGAAAAGGGGAAAATGCATGAGGAGAAGGTCAAGTTTGACCAAGTCAACAACGCTGCCTAAAGAGGTGTAGCTTGCATGAGAAGACATCACAGTTTTGGAGGGAAAAAGATTCCTTGTGGATGAAACCCTAATGCATGGGGTCCATGGCCAAGAAGCATTCACTTGTATAAGAAGAGGAGGAGGCAGCCATAGAAAGATATCTTGGATCATTTGATTATTTGTCTATTCAGAAAAATTGCACACTCCGGCTGTTCAGCAGAGTTGCAATGCTTCTTAGCATGAGGGATTCCTGTTTAGGATTTCCTCTCCTTATTGAATAGCCCTTGGAGGATTGCACTTCATATTCTCCACATCTTGGCTCAAGGCCAAAGCCATTCTTTAGATACTGCATTAATTTTTCTCAAGTATAATGTAGTGTTGTTGGGGCATTGCAATGGAGGGTTCCACAACACTTCTCTTTGGCTTATATTTCAGAGGAGGAGGTTTCTCTTGCACTAGGAGGTTAGTGGAAGGGATTTCAGAGCTGATTGACATATTTTTTCATAAATGCCAACATCTCCCATCATAGACAGCACATTTCATCCTCTAGACTGCATTATTTCAGTGCACACTTGCAGTGAGAGGTTGCACCAACTTCTTGGAGGGCAAGATCTTCAGTGTCAGGATCAGCTTTGCATTGAGAGATCCATTGGAGGAGGTTTGTTTCAGTTCTAGAATCATCTTCAGCCATCTCCATGTATTTCTATTATTGAGTTGTAGCTACCACCTAGCAACTCCGGAATTTCTACATATTTTCCATTTTGATGTATATTGTAGCCAATCCTTCCAAGGATTGTGTATTTTGCTGTATTAATGTTTTCAAGGGTTGAGAGCTTTCTCCCCCTCATTTATTTGATCTGATATTGTCATATCATCCTATTCTCATTTTGTATGCAGCAGTATCTCCTATAAACTGTGTTATTTTAGTCATATGATATTTTCTATAGCAGTATTGCTTAATTGCCTTGTACATGCTTCATTGAGGCTTTTATTGCCTATCTGGAGTGATTGATTCCTCCAAAAATTGTATACATTTGCTGCTAGATGAAATATTTGTAGGCTAGACATCTCTTCGTGTGTTTATAGCTACAAGAATAACATTGTCTTTTCCTTACATCTGCTTATAATTGTTGTAGTCCCTCATTGGGCATTTTCTGAGGGCATCTAAGTGTGGTAGATCTATTGAAACACCTTAGAAGGAATTATTTGGAGCCATCTCTTGGATTTCATTCTTAGATACAATGATCTAAGGAATCCAGGTCCTGGTTTCAAATCCTGCTGCCTCCATTTATGGAAAATGCGTTTTCCAGCCATGGATTGCTAGCCATTTCTAAAAAGGAATATTACAGTGGTATCAGAGCACCTTTCTTGGCTCAACCTGTGGCCTTCAAGCCTAAGAAAAGAGATGACGAAGAATATGAGCTTGATCTCATCTACTTTCATAATAGAGAAGAGCCTCCCCAAAGAGGGTATTCATAAAGAAGAGGAAGAGCCTTGCACTTCCTATTCTCATTAAGGAGAAAAAGAAATAAGTAGAAGAAAGACTCCATCTTTTGGAGAAGAAAAAGAAAAATGGGATAATATTACCAAGATTATTCCTAAATCTGTATATTTGATCCATGTAGAGTATGAGGAGACCCGGAGGAAGTATAGAGAATCTCCTAGAGGGTTTGATTAAAAGGAAAACTCTCAATTGGAAGAGTGTGACCATGCAGCTACACACCATCTTGTACAGCGCAGTCACATGTTGGAAATATGATGCAATGTGTTGTCCTTGATGGCAACCTACTAGATGAATTTGTTCTTCATGGAAGCATGCTTGATGAGTTGCCTATGATAAGCAACCTATGTGTTAAATATGTAAGGATGATGTATCTATGTGTTAAAAGGAAGGATGATGTATCTACAGATTAGCTCAGAAGTAACAGAAGAAATGAATTCCAGTAAGTATCAGAGAAATGATAAATAAGACATTTCACAAAGCATACGCGAGTTTGTAAAAGAGAAGTAGTGTATGCATGCAGAAAAGTACGTGCCAAGTCGCGTATGCCAATTTTCGCTCTAATTTTATAAATCCAGGGGACATAACCATGGTATAGGCCCATAGTATTGACCGTTGGATTGTCTATTTGATCCCGTCCAGGAATACCATCAGAAGTGGTGTGGTTTTGACTCACGGTATTGATAAAGGTTAAATCTATATAAGGAGAAGAATATCATTGTGCAAGTGTGTGCATGTGTCTGGGTATTGAAGGAATACTTCAATCTGAAGTATATCTGCATGGAATGAATTGATTGATCTGAATTAATAATGCACCTATGAAGAAAATGATGAAGAGGGATCTCTAGATCTGAAATGTATATGTATTTTCTAGATCTGTTTATGGAATGTTTAGATCTGAGATGAGGCAAAATTCTTTTTGAAGTAAAGGATGAAATCTGAGCTGTTTATCTGATCTAAAGAAATGCATTGTCCTGAAGAGTTACAAATATATAGGCAGGTTCATTTCAGAAGAGGCGCGTATATACGCGGGTCTGCTTAAGGAAAAGCGCGTATGGGAAGTTAGGGTTTTCTGAAGAATGCACAGAAGTATACACGGGTTGGTATGCATAAAATCACGTACATATGCAGGTTCAGTGAAGTAAAAGTGCATATGGAATCTAGGGTTTTGATGAAGTATGTGGTATGAAATGTCAGATCTATTTTTCTATTTTGCTGCTATCTATCAATGATGTATTCATATAGATCTAGGTTGTATGAATGTTGATTATGCTGCTGATTATGTTGATTAAAGATCAAGTTGTTGGTTGATTGGTTGATGATTTAATGAATGAATTTATGGGATTATAAGTTTCATTTTGATGAATGTTGAGCTTAAATGTGTGGAGTGGGTCCAGTCTGAAAATATGATGAAAAGAGGCCTACAAGTTGTGTTGTATGGAAGCTGTTGGATCCAGTATGAAAATTGATGAAACGTGGTCTATGGTGGTTCTGAGGGTCGAAGCCTTCAGTGAGGGGGTTGTAGCTTCCTTCCTGTGGTAGCTGGTAAATGAGAGCAGGGGGTCGTAGCTCCCTTCCAGGAGAGGCTGGTAAACGAGAGCAGGGGGTTGTAGCTCCCTTCTAGGAGAGGCTGGTAAATGAGAGAAGGTTGTAGCCTTCTTTAGGTGGGTTCTTGCGTGCTGGTATGAGTCTGTGCCAGTACATGGTTGTAAGATGTTTTCTTTATAGTAAAATAGTGAAGACTGAGACGACGACAGCGGTGGTTTTCTCCCGAATTGGCTTTCCACCTTAAATCCTGGTGTTCATGTGTGTTGCTTATGTGTGATGATTTATTCTGTTCTTACTACACCTGTTTACTGCTTACTAAACATCTAATGAATGAATGATGCAATAATCTAACTAAAGAATTATCTGCATTATGAGATCTTTGGTAATACGCAAGTTTTATTAAGGATATCCACGTGTATACGCGAGTTGGCTTCAGTAAATTAGCGTATGGGTTTTAGAGAAAGAAAAATTAAAAAGTTTTCAGTCAGCCCTAAATACTGTTTCACCCCCCCCCCCCCCCCCCCCTCTCAGTATTTTTCCCAACAATTGGTATCAAAGCAGGTCCTTCTGCAGAAGCTTCATCGCTTGAAGGAGATCTGATCAATGGGAAGGAAGAAAAAGAAGAAGGCTACTCAAAGAAAGGATATATCTCAGAAAACATGTGTAGTAGAAAATGAAGAAGATGAAACAGGTATTGATTGTTGTTCTTGTGATTCACTTCCTTATGTAAGCAATGGTGAAGATAGTGAAAGTAATGTTATGGATCTAGAAGAAGCTCTCAAGATTAAAGTTGAAGATCAACATAGATCATTTAATGAGAGAGAATCTATCTACAAAGAGATGATCTCTAGAATGAAAGAACAGATAGAAATGTATCAAAGACTGCAAGATAAAGCAACCTATCAAAATAGAAGACTTGAAGCAGAAATAATCTTTCTCAATAAGAAGAATGAAGAACTTGAAGCAGAAATCATCTCTCTCAAAGAGGATCCAGAAAAATCAAATAAGAAGAATGAAGAACTTCTACAAACATTTGAAGAACAAGAAAATGGGTTGAAAGAAGAGATTCTAAAATTGACTGATCAAGTAGAAGAAGGAAGAAGGGTCGAAGAAAGTATGAAGAAGCAATGCCAAAATTTGGAGGCTGAGGTAAACATTCTAAAAGGTAAATTAGAATAAAAAGATAAACTCTTGAGGTTTCAAGATAGTACTAATATTATAGACAATATTCTTAGTAGTCAAAGGTCCCCTTCTGTTAAATTTGGTCTTGGTTTTCATGAAACTGTTAAAGGAGAATCTAGTTCTCAAGGAAGTGCTAAATATTCAAAGGATATCAATGCAAAACTTGAAGTGTTGGAAGAAGCAAAAGGTCAACCGACAATCATGAGCCCTCAAAAGAAATCATTCCCTCCTTTGATCAATAATGTTGAATGCTTTAAATGTCATAATTATGGGCATGTTGCATCCAATTGAAGAAGCAGATTATTTCAGTCATAAACAAACAGATTCTACACAAGGTACTCAGGTTTCTTTAAGGGATATTGTTTTTCATGCAGCAAGTATGGTCATAAAGCAGCTGATTGCAATAGAAGAAAGAATAGAACAACACATTATGATCCTTATGCTTAATTTTCTGGTCATGCAATATTTTATGCTTGTAACAAGTATGGACATGTAAAAAAAGAATGCAGGATAAACAAATTTGAGAAATTGGAGAATTTTCAGCACACTAAAATAAATTTCAAGCAAAGCTAGAAAAAGAAGGAGGACCAGTAAAAAACGTAGAGGATAATAATTCTACTGCAGTCATCCGTTTCTAAAGCTTGCTTCTCATAATGACTGCAGGAGTGATGTGAGATACATTAGCAGAATTAGTAATGTATCATCACAGAGGGAGCAATGTATGGTGATTCCCATGGTTGTTTTGGTAATTCTGGTTATGTTTATTTTTGACAGTGCATCTGATGTGAAGAAGACAGGTACAGGTGGCATAAGTTCAGGGGGAGATGAAAGTGTGAAATTTTTAGTATTTCACTTTCCATACACGGGTTTAGTGAACAAAATCCGTGTATACACGCGAGTTCCAATGAAGATAGAAGCGTATGATTTTCAGTTAAGGAAAACAGTACGACAGCTAAAAGACCAGGAACACAGTTGCAGGGGGAGCATCAGTCTAACAACTAATGATTGCATTGTTGGCATTGTATCTGGTTATTCCATAGTTCTCGTAATGTTCTTGCTCAAATGATGATGACATGATACATGGTTTCTTATGATGAGATTATGAATGAGCCCTGATTGGTTTTTGCTGAAGAGTATCTTTTGTTTTCACACATGGATGAGATGGAAGTCATATGATTCAGAGATAAGGATAGATCATGCAGATTTTGTTACGATTGAGACCTTTTATACATAATTCCTACACATGTTACATCATGATTATGAAATAAACATAAATCATGCAGATCTTGGTGATATTGGATCACATGGATGATTGCTTAATACATATTGTCTATTGAAGAAGATTGTTCTGGTATGATAATTCCTCTTGAAGAATATGTTGATGCTGCAAAGAGCCTGAAGGCTTGGTTACTGATGTTCTTATGCTACAACTGTTGGATGATACTTGAAAACATAGCTACATTTTCCTATCTTTCTTCTCTCATATATTCCAGGGAAGCATTCGAATATATCAAACAAAATTTTGGAGTAGTCTCGGCCATACAGAAGATCAGAGCTGCTTAAATTCAGAAGATTAAATTGGATACGCGGGTTTCCTAAAATACAGTCACGTATATATGTGAGTTCATACACAGAAAACCGTGTATGGGTGGTTGCTGACAAATTTTTCTAGGTCAGCATTCTTCAGTATAGCTATGGTGCTGTTGGGTATCTCTGATGATGTTTTAGCTCTCATATTTCTATTTCATTCTCTGATATTTGATGAAGATGCCTTGATGATTAATTGTTGAAACTGTTCAGGATGCAGAAGCTAAGGGGGAGATGAAGGAGTGAAATGGCTCATGAACAGGTGTACAGGTTCAGGGGGAGCATTAGCCTTGCTGAGAATTATGCATTGTTGGCATTATGATGGTTCTGAAATATGATCTCTCTCTTGAGGTCTTTTTGGTATTTGTTACGAAAGATCATTGTTGTAATTTGATGAAAAGGTCATGTTGAGACCTATGATGTAAAATTGTAATATTCATTCATGTAAGAACTTGTTCAAATTTGTAAACCCACTTGGTTGGGTAGCTGAGTCAAAATGTGTAAACCCACTTGATTGGGTACTTGAGTCACATATGTAAATCCACTTGGTTGGATCATTGATGTAAGTATGAGTCTTTGATGATAGGAAAGGTCATAGAGTCATGTACTTCATTGAAAAATATGTTTGAAGATTCAGCATGAACTCAGGGGGAGCATGGTAACTTCAGAGCTCTTCCTTCTTCATGAGGAGAAAAACCTTGTTTTGGTTTTGACCCACCCTTTGCCCTTGATGTCAAAGGGGGAGAGTAGCATGGTGTTTGAATAGGGGGAGAGTATTATTGTGTTTGAATAATGGTTATAATCAATGTATCTATCTGTTGTGGTGATCAAACACCATCATGGTTGCCATCAAGTCCAAATGGGGATATTGTTGGCAATATGATGCAATGTGTTGTCCTTGATGGCAGCCTAATAGATGAAGTTGTTCTTGATGGAAACCTGCTTAATGAGTTGCCTATGATAAGCAACCTATGTGTTAAATATTTAAGAATGATGTATCTATGTGTTAAAAGGAAGGATGATGTATCTACAGATCAGCTCATAAGTAACAGAAGAAAGGAATTCCAGTGAGTATCAGAGAAATGATAAATAAGACATGTCACAAAGCATACACGGGTTTGTAAAAGAGAAGTAGCGTATGGGTTTTAGAGGAAGAAAAAGTAAAAAAATTTCAGTCAGCCCTAAATACTGATTCACCCCCCCCCCCCCCCCTCTCAGTATTTTTCCCAACATCACAGGCCCAAGATTGCCGGAAGAGAGGTGGAAAGAGAAGAATATGTTGCTAGGAGGGAAACCCTTAGTGATTTCTTGAAGGAGTATGAGTCTCAAACTTAGAAATACCAGGATCATCTTAGTTTTTCATATTTTTTCAAGATGAAGGTGAATGGAGAAGAGCTCAAGATAGATTCCATCTATCTACCTTTGAAGATTCACCTGCATGTTCAACCAAAGATTGGGTTGAAGAGTTAGAGACCTTCTTGCAGCAGCACCAAATGCCAGAGGATGAAACCATCAAAGTTGCAGCGCTGCATTTGAGAGGTATGGCTTTTGCCTGGTGGATCTTTGAATCTTTTTCTTTGAGAAATGTAAACATTGCAACTTATGCAAATTTCACTGAGGCGTTAGTGAAAATATTTGATAAAACTATTCATGAGACACACATGGTAGGATTAAACAAGAAAAATAAAGCAAAACCCTTGCATGAAAACTTTCACCATACTTTTCCGGAAGAAAAGTCTTCATCTCACACCTTTGAGCAAGGGAGCATGGAGATCTATTTTTCAAAAAGGTATCCATTCATTAGAGAGTTTCCCATTCATGTTGAAAATATTGAGGGCAATAGCATTGTCAGATCTGGAGTTGATCTAGCACCTCCTACTGAGGAAAGTGGAGCTCTTGCTCCACATAGAGGGATGCTTGCATCTTTGCAAGGAAGTCCCCAGGATCTCATGTATGGAGATCAAGGCACTACTCATGTTTTACCTGTGCCATTGTTGAGGGGGTGTGGAACCATGGACACACAAGGAGGAAGTATGGAGAAGACCCAACATCTTGAGATGAGGAGTATACATCCCTATTCATCTATGGAAGTTGATGTACCTAAGAAGGTGATTGGATTGCGCAGTGGAAGCATGGATAGATTTGTTCATTCATCTATTCAGTCATCTCTTGATGATGCTGTCTCATTTCATGGAGACATTTTTCCAGGAAGACCACTGGACCAGTAGAGGAGGATGGATGCTTCACATGTTGGGGTACCAATCATTTATTTCAGGAGGTTAGAAACCTGGAGAGAGCTTGATACAGCACTAGGAGTCTGGGGTAGACTCAAGGAAAGAGAGAGAATTCTCTCTACATCAACATCACCCACTTCCATTTCAGATTTTATGCTGTGGCAGAAGCAGCAGGGGAAGGATAACAGCCTTCCAACTTGCATCTTTGGCATGAATAATGTCAAAGAAGAGGATGAATGTATGACAGGTGCTCTTCATGAAAGATCATCAACACTGTCACTATGGAAGTTAGATTCATATTGGAGCTCCCAGCTGTTGGTGGAGTATTCCAAGGATATTTTTACTTGCATGATCTTGGATGGCCAATTTCATGAGGAGGCATATTTAGTCAGAGATGGGGTCATCTTTTATCATGGTAGGATCTTCTTTCCTAGAGCTTCTGAGTTCAAGGAGAATTTGCTACAAGCAGCTCGGGAGGATTTCCTTTTCAGCCCCACTTGCTCTATGAGAGCATACCACACCATCATGGAGGGGTATTTTTGGATGGGCTTTGAGGAGGAGATATATCACCATATGAGAAGATGCATGGAACCGATGGAGATGGAGGGGAGACATGACTCTTTGAGAGAGTTAGCACAACCACCTATTTTCCCTTTGGAGATTAGAGGAGACTCACTTATGAGCCACTCCACTTGTATGAGCAGAGCATATGGTAAGGGTGATGATTATTTTCATGATTATTCATATCATGTGTATCCCTTAACCATATATGTGCAGGATGTTGCTCCAAGGAGGAGCATTATTTCTTTAGAGCTTCATGGTCTAGTTGGGGCCATATGCATGATGGATGGCTATTCCCTAGGAGGGCTTGGGGAAGAGGCATGTTATGGAGGACACACTCTTTGTACACCTTACATCATTCACTTCCTCCATACTTATGAGGAGATTAGATCAATAGGCAAGTGGTTAAGAAGCCACGATTTTTATCAGTCTCTGTTGTAGTTGAGGGTCAAGCTACATTGGTTGCACTTGAGGGACCATTGTCCTTCACATTTGTTGCATATGGCAACAAGCATGATTCTCATCTTTTCTCCCTATTCTTCTATTGTTGCTACCTTTATGAGGAGCATGCTTGGGAGGAAGACACATTGTATGGATGTGTTCTTAGAGGGAGGATTCTTCTACACCTTTTGCACTACATGTTCTAAGGGGAGCATGGGAGATTGTATGACCACCACAGCAGCACACTTGTATCTTTATGAGAGGATTCATAAGATTGGACGGAATCAATATTATGGTGACTTCCAACTCATCATATATGTGAGGATTTGGGCCAGCTTTATTTGTAACGTTGGGGGAGAGATCTTCGGAGGTCTAGTCCTCATTTTTCCACTTGAGGGAAAAATTATTGCAGCCCATGGAAAGCCAACACTCTACACATATCATAAGTGGAGAGATGGACAGCGTGGGGTAGAATACATTGTCTACCATGAGCAGATTTTCATCCCACCTACTTTGCCGGGGCCAAAGGTGGATGATAGCTTTCAGGAGTTGCCTAGTTGGAAGGTGACTCATTTTGCATGGCTCATAGATTGGAGATGGAGGATCCATATGGGAAAGAGAGTTCCCATTTTATTTCAGATCGCATTCTTGAAGGGGACCTCTAGACATCACTTTGTTATCCTCTTGAGTATTTCACTTTCACATGATGATAGCTTGATAGCTGAGTTACATGCTGAGGAGGAGCATTGTGGATATTTGATTGATGAGATAGCATCACTTTGCTTGGAGGAGATCATCATACAGGAATGCTACAGGGAGAGGAGAAGGAAATAACTTAGTCTATCCTTGCACTTGCTTGAGGACAAGCAATCTTTGAGAGGGGGGGACTGTAATGTTCCAAAATTTTCATGAAGAATATTGGAACATTAATTTTTTCTTATTTCATCTAGGAGAAGAATAAAATGGGTAAAAGGCCCATGATTAGGAACAAGATCCTTCATAATGTGAAAAGGATCAATGGAGAAGCTTTATTTTTCACCTTCCAGTGTGAAAAGGGGAAAATGCATGAGGACAAGGTAAAGTTTGACCAAGTCAACAACGCTGCCTAAAGAGGTGTAGCTTGCATGAGAAGACAACACAATTTTGGAGGGAGAAAGATTCCATGTGGATGAAACCCTAATGTGTGGGGTCCATGGCCAACAATAATTCACTTGTATAAGAAGAAGAGGAGGAAGCCATAGAAATATATCTTGGATCATTTGATTATTTTTCTATTCAGACAAATTGCACACTCCAGCTGTTAAAAAGAGTTGCAGTGCTGCTTAGCACGAGGGATTCCTGTTTAGGATTTCCTCTCCTTCTGCACACTCCAGCTGTTAAGCAGAGTTGCAGTGCTGCTTAGCATGAGGGATTCCTGTTTAGGATTGCACTTCATCTTCTCCATGTCTTGGATCAAGGCCAAATCCATTCTTCAGATACTACGTTAACTCTGCTCAAGTATAACGTAGTGTTGCTGGGGCATTGCAGTGGAGGGTTCCACAACACTTCTCTTTGGCTTATTTTTCAGAGGAGGGAGTTGCTCTTGCTCCGGGGGGTTAGTGGAAGGGATTTCAGAGCTGATTGGCATATTTTGGCATTAAAGCCAACATATCCCATCATAGACAATGAATTTGATCCTCTAGACTGCGTTATTTCAGTGCACACTTGCAGTGAGAGGTTGCACCAGCTTCTTGGAGGGCAAGATCTTCAGTATCAGGATCGGCCTTGCATTGAGAGATCCATTGGAGGAGGTTTGTTTTAGTTTGAGCATAATATTTAGCAATCTACATGTATTTATATTATTGAGTTGCAGATGCTACCCAGCAACTCCGGCATTTCTGCAGATTTTCCATTATGATTTATATTGTAGCCAATCCTTCCAAGGATTGTGTATTTTGCTGTATCAGTGTTTTCAATGGTTGAGATCTTTCTCCCCCTCATTTATTTGAGTTGATATTGTAATATCATCCTATTCTCATTTTGTATGTGTTGGGGTTCCCATGTTTTGGCCAGATTGGCAAGACCAAAAGATGAGACAACATCAGAACCACTTTCAGACCTCAGGATCTAGCCCTCCTGGGACCAGAGAGGGATATCTCTATATAAACTAAGGTTTTAGGTCTTTGAAGCTCAAACTAAGATGTTAGGCTAGTTATAGGCACACGTTTTGGTTTTTTGATGCTTGTTTGGTTGTTGGGAATCTGGAAAGAAGGGCTCAAAATGAGACAAGGCTGAGAAAAGAGGATTTTAGGCAAAGGAGAGATAATTTCAGAGAAAATTCAAGACCATTGGGAAAATGGAGTCAGGAAAGGGTTTACTTGCTATTCAATATGCAGGCTTTTAGTTGGGCTAGTCATCTAAAGCATTGAATCTTAAAGATGATAGTGTGGCATGAAAAGGTAAGAGGGAAGGTGAAAGCAAGGAAACCTCCAAGGTGACCTTCAGGAGTCAGATCCAGGGACAGCACATGCCATTGGACAACTTGCGATCCGAAACCCAAAGGCTAACTCTTCAGATAAGGAAACATTAAATATTTAAACACAGAGGTGAAAACCTGAGATCAGAGAGAGACTTTGAACTCTCAATGCTTCGACCTCTAGCTCAAGGGAACTTGGAGAGGTTTAATTGAGCTGAAAAGGATCCTAGTGAGATAGAGGCACAGTTCTAAACTCCCAGTGTTCCCAATTCATATAATTAAATCCTAACAAAAACATCTAAAGACAAATTTCATTCATTCATACATTTATTAGTGATATATCAGACCACTACACTGGTTAAATAACTGAAATCAATCCTCAGATAACACATTTAGTAGAAAAAATTAAAGGCAGGGAGAGCAGCAACATAGGGTACCTAACAAGGGTAAATCCTATGCCAAATTTCTAATGCGTGCTAGAAGAAATGGAATGAAATGAAATAAAACACAGAGACAGAAAAACATCACCACAGCTTTATATCAGGATCCAAAGAAATGTGCTTGTCATATTAAAGAGCAACACTAGTTGGGTACAACATTTCCAACAACTTGAAAATTCAGTCTGAATACATCTTCCTCAGCCTATCTTACGACTTTACACAGAGAACATGTCTCAAGAGAAATAGCTTACAGTTCACAGATAGCCGATCAACAACCTTTACAGTGAGTTTCTTCATGAAATTTATAGCTCGAGTGGAGTAGAGAAGGTAGATGGAAAACTAAATGCAGCATTAAAACTCGGAAGAGGAAGAGGGCCGAGGCCCATTCTGTTTAAATTCTGTGCATTTATCTATGGCACTCTTTGGATGAAAGAGTGGTCTTCGTCAGGCTTCCATTTACTCCAGGTATGTCTATGGTGTACTTTAGCTGCAATACTTTGTAGTACTTTGGTGAATAAACAAAAAGGAAAATAAATGACTGTGAAGTCCGCCATACTACATAACAAATGCTTTTGGTAGCTTAGGACTATTGTCAGGGCTACATTTCCTTAGGGACACGAAATAGCATGCAGACAATATGGGCACTTTCTCCTTTTATGGAAGAACGTTTTGCTGATGTCAAAACCCTGCTAATGTGGTTTTTTGTGCATTGGACCTTCTGAGTGATCCACGAGGTCTTCGATTCTGGTGCCTTGCCTTGAATAATTGGATTAAGGCTTAATATTTTCAATTATGTGCATAAGAACACCCTAAATCTGTACTGATACTCTTTGCAGCTTTAAACTATCTCTGTCAGCGAAAACCCGGGCTTTGGTGGTGCTGGAAGGGTTTTGAACAGTTAAAATTTGTATTTTTAATGAAAATCATGCTCCAGTACCTTCCCAGGCTCTTCTCTATGGTATCAGGCTCTGATCCTCATTTTCACTGAACTCTGTGTCACTGTAATGGTGCCTGTGAATCATGGCGGTTTTTCGCCTACCTGTAACCCTGCAAAACACACAAACGTATTAAGAAACCATGCATGGGAAGGATGGATGCAGTAGGGATGATGAGAATGGCCATGTAGACAGGTGAGATGACATAATAGTGCAGGATCATGGTGGAAAATGAAGCACACAGTGGAAGATGGTCACGGTGAAAGTTGGCGAAACGCGAAAGATTTAAATACAAAGACTTGATACTTTGGCCTTCGAACAAAATATAAAGGGGATAGAGGGAAAATGTGACAAAACACGTGGAATGGTGATGTGGTGGGACTCGGTAGATGGCGGGGCTGACTTTAAATCTAGACCGTCCGATCTCAGGAGGAGATCGACGGCTGAAAATGCATTGGAGTGCGATGGATGGTGGGCCAGGGGCTCCGCTTGCCTTGGTTTTCGTCTGCGCATCTTTGGGGCGCGATCACCATTGGATGGATGGTCGTAGATCGGAAGGTGTATAGCGATATCGCACTGGATCTACTGCCAAACTTTAATGCGTGATGGGGGGGCGGTTTTCAAACAGTGTCGGTGCCACGTGTCCTGCGGTGAGTGGAATCGCTACGAAATAGAAAAATACCGCCCACCCTCCACTAGTAGTGCGATGGAAACCAACAGAATTTGAACAGGGCGCATTGGCGTGGGGACCACCGAGGCAGGTGAACTATTGACTATTGATCTGCGGATTGAACGAACGGTGGATATGCGATCGGGTGGTGAAAAGGGTGGGGACCATGGGCATGATGGGATTGCAAAGACCATCGGATCTGTGTAGATCGACGGAAGACCCTGCCCCTGATGGATATTTTCGATGAGCGCTTTTCACCTTGGCGCCAAGGTCACGTGGGGGAAAAAATTAAGGGGGTTGCCCTGAAGGGGGCTAAGACCCATATACGTCCAATTGTGGGTTTTCAACCTTTTTCAATGCAATTTGAGGCTAGAAATGGGTAATGATAGAGGCAATCAGGGTTTTTTAAACCAAAAAAAGGGGGTGTGTATGGTTTAGAGGGGATTTTGGGAGGATTTAGAGGGTAAGAGAGGAATTTTGACAAGGGGAAAAAGGGTTAAAATGGGGTATTCTACAGGGTTACAAGGGGAAAATGAAAGCCTTTTGGAGCACAGTTTTTTACAATCAGTGAGGCCTTTTAAACTAGGAACAGCAGTGGGGGTTTATCAAAGGAAAAGGCACATGAGACTTCAAGGATGATGTGTTTTCAGAGGAAATGCATTCCTTGAAGGCTCAGAAACATTTTAGCCCCCTGTTTTCTTGTCAAAAAATTCATAGGGGGCTAACAATATGCAGCAGTATCTCCTATAAACTGCATTATTTTAGTCATATGATATTTTGTATAGCAGTATTGCTTCATTGCCTTGTACATGCTTCATTGAGGCTTTCATTACCTAGATGGAGTGATTGATTCCTCCACACATTGTATACATTTTTTGCTATATCATATCTTTTTTGGCTAGACATCTCTTCATGTGTTTACAGCTACAAGAATAACGTTGTCTTTCCTTACATGTGCTTATAATTGTTGTAGTCCCTCATTGGGCATTTTCTGAGGGAATCTAAGTGTGGTAGATCTGTTTAACCACCTTAGAAGGATTTCTTTGAAGCCATCTCTTGGATTTCATTCTTAGATACATTTATCTAAGGGATCCAGGTCCTGGTTTCAAATCCTGCCCCCTCCATTTCTAGAAAATGCGTTTTCCAGCCATGGATTTCTAGCCATTCCTAAAAGGGAATATTACAGATCTCATGATGTGCATTGATGATGTTTTGTATGGGGATGATGTGACATATCATATGTCCATTAGTATGTTTTTGTTTCATGATGCGCATGAGGAGGAGAAAAATAGGCAGGATCTCTTGTTTCTTGGATTGCTTTTTGGGGATTTTGGCTTGTCCATCTTACATGGAGGAGATGGAGGATGGTAGCAAAGGGCCTTACTACGGTGGTTATTGTTAGGAGAATATGGTTTGACATATTTTTCTACCCATATTACTTCTTCCCTTCTTCTTTTTCATAACCTTGGAATGATGGAGTTTGGATCCAACAAGGCCAACAAGGCTAAGTATGAGAGCATCTTAATGCTCAATCTAATTCATGAAACATGGGATGAAGATGTGTATTGTGTGATGGAGATTTTCCTTTGTGAAGAGAACCACATTCTTGTATGCACCTCATGTATTGATGATGATGTTGGACATCATATGGTTGTCACTTAGTACTTCATGATGGAAGTAGGACATCTAAACAAACAATTGGAGGTCATTCTTTATGCTTTTAAAAGACAACTTTGGAACCAAAAATGCATAATCTATTGCAGAAAATGGAAGAAACCTTCCTTATGTGGATGCCATTCGCAGGGGAATAGATGGCTTTGCATCTACTTTTGGAGTTGCTTGAGGACAAGCAACATTTTGCCGAGGGGGATTGTAATATTTCCAAATTTTCACATCAGATTTGGAATATTAGAGTCCTTGATTTTCTTAATGAATTAAGAAAATAAAAGGGTGGAGGGACCCACAATCCTCAATAAGAATAAATATCCACTTTGTGTGTGTGAATGTGGATTAATTTAGACTAGATCTACAAAAAGAGGTAGTTGAGCAACTACTAATGTGAATGAGATTGGAGATCCTATCTCATTTAATGAGAAGATCATGGAGGGTTGATTCAGTCAACTAAGATCTTAAAGATGTAAACAAAAGGGTCATTGAGCATTAATGATCAAGTGATGGAGAATCATGTGCAAATGAAGCACACATGATGGAGGAGGTGTACATTGCACCTAGATTGTTTGGTTGATTTGGTCAAACGAAAAAGTCCCACTTGGAGGATCTTGTCCACATGAGACAACGCAGTTAAGATTAGGGACAAGGCTTGGGGTGGCTCAATCATTATAAAGGAGATGAAGGTAAAGATTAAAGGCATCTTGGATTATTTGATGTATGATCTTTTACATCTGGAATTGTCAAGTGAGAGTCCACTGCTTTCTTGGGTTGTTTAGCAGAGATTGCAGGTGTTGTTTAGCATAGGGTGTTCCCGAGCGGGAATCCCTCCTCTTTATTTGAGTGATATATAAGGAATAGGTTTCTATTTCACTATACATCAGGCTTTAAGTGCCAATTCCTTTTTCTAATTTCTGCAGAACATTCATATTCAGAAATCTGCAGATTTCTGAAGATCAGTTTGGAAGGTGGAGGTTGTCTTCAGTACTTTAGCTAGAGAACAAGGTGAGGGATTATTCCCATCACTTGGGCTTATATATTAGTACTCCCAGAGCCATATTGCATATCTAGCATTAGGCCAAAATTTATTGACCTCCTAGCAGCAGTATTCGCCTCAAGAATAACGTTGTCCATATTGCAGATCTGAAAGGAGGAAGGAAGTTTCTAGTTCTTCAGCTAGCAATCCAGTGGAGGATCATTCCTCCACATTTCCATCAATATTTCCATCAGCCTAGAGTTTATTGCAAAATATTTGAGCTGACAGAAGGCCTCTCTTTCCTTCATAGTGTAGTTTTCATAGGCAGTTGTGTTGCAGCAGTTACAATCATCTTTAGAGGATTGAGAAGCCAGATCTATAGCAAGCATAGATATGATCTGAGCATAAATTTTAGCCATCTATTATTTAGATCTAGCTTCAGATCTGTATTTCCCAGCAGATCAAGGACCAAACTCTTGGGAGGTGATTTTTCCAAAGTTTCAGATCTACAAAATCCTTTCTGGGTTATCTTGGGAATCCATCACAGTGGCCAGATCTTGAATCTTGGCATCATCAGAGCTCCAGTTTTGATTAGATCGTCATTTATCTTTTCACCCTACAACCATATGTTTATATTCTGCTGAAGAGACAGCGCAGTATTTGTTGCAGAGCCTCAACAGTTATACTATACCTGCTTCACACATTTTATCAGGGTGATCCTAGCTCATTTTCCTGGCTAGATCTGTCTATATTATGTACTTGTGTAACTGAATCATCTCCAATATAATAAAATGTCTCAATTCTTTCTGCATATTCTGATTTGTAATTAGATTTATTGTTTATCTTGCTGTAATTTCTTATATTGTGTGAAGTATTATTGCATTTTCCCTTCTGGGATATTACATATTATGTGCCTTGAGCCTTGCATGGTCTCTTGGCCATAAATGACATTTATGGGTGAATTTGACATTTTCTTACCATATTTAGGGTTTTTTTCCCTCTCTTGCTAAGATAAATAGAGCATGAGGGTTTCATTGTAAATGTTGGCATTTAATGAGTTTTGAGAGCAATAAATGGTTTTTATAAGCTTGGAGAAGAAATTGGTTTTGTGAAGTTGATGAATGGCTTGCTTGGATTGATGATGGAGAAGCTTGTTTGCATGATTCCTAAGCTTGGTTAATGGTCATGTCTTCTTAATCTGTTTATGTTTTCTTGTTATCATAATGTTTCATTCTTCTTTGTTGCCATAGAACAGAAAAGTATAGGTTAATAAATGCTCCTTGAAGCACCTTAGTCCTCCTGTTTGTTATGGTCTTGATGTTTTCCTCTGTTGGGTTTGTTTGGGGAATTCTTAACTATTCCTTAGGCCTCTTTATTCTTTTTTTTTTTCATTTATGAATTAATATGTTGGTTAAAAAACATGATTCACGGTAAGCCCTGCTTATTTGAGACTATCTAAACTCTGTCTTGGAACCTTTCTTTGAAGTATTTCTTTTTAGGTTAAATCAAAGAGTTATTGTTCTGATCTTGCCCTTTGTCCATGCTTATCAGCTTGCCTTAGAGTTCTTTATATCTTAATCAACAATTTTTTGGAGTTCCCTCTTTGATTAATGAAAGTTAATGTGTCATATTATATGTTTTCTAATTTTGAAGGTGAATTTACTAAAGTTAGAAGCTCTTATGCTTTCTATGTTTCACTGGAATTTTTATCTTGGATATTTATTTATTTAAGTACTATCATTGAGTAAATGGTTTACCCTATCTCATTTCTTAGTATATTTTTCTTATCATAATTAAGACTTTCTTTTTCATGGGTAAATGACAAAGGATACTTCACTGCCCTTTGCCCTATCTTGTTTTTCCCAAAATTGATGTCCACCCCACTTCACACATTACTTTAAGGATCCATTAACCTTTCTAGTTTGGCCTTGTAGCTCACTCTAATTCATCATTGAGACACTCATGAATTTGATTGACTCCATAGCCTAATGGTTTAAAGACCTCCCACTCCACCTATTCCACTTGACCATCTTACCCAACCAAAAAAATCAACAAACCCTACACTTAACAACTAGCCTAAAATCAACCATCTAAAGCAAACAATAACACATCATTTGCACCTAATAGAGAGATCCCTCTCTGATACTAGAAAGGCTAGGTCCTAGGACTCCAAAGAATGTTTTCATGTTACCCTGTCATTTGGTATACCAATCTACCTAATCACGGGACCCTAACAGAAACATAGGAGCAGGTGGAAGCACAGACTTCCAAAGGCCCAAAGCATGCTTCTCAGCCCCCAGGAGGATCGATGAAGAAGAAAAAGAGTTCTAAGGCCACTGGAAAATAAGAGATAACCCTGATCGAAGAAGACTTCAATTAAATAAAAAAAATGGTCACAAAAATCATAGAGGATAGATGGACAGACATGGAAACGTTGTACAAAAATTCACTCAAAGGGGTGCAGGTTGGCGTCCAGGAATTAAAAGTTCAAGAATGCCAGATTCAGGAGAGCATTGTACAAGCGAGCCAGCTGCAACCGAGCATGCATACAAACAACGGTCAACTGCTCAATGTAGTCATACCTACGACTGAAGAGAGTCTCCTGATTCAAATTCCTGAGCCATCCATTCATGTCAAATCTGCTAGCCAATGTGTGTAGCTAAGAGGTTGTAGCAATATTAATATTAAATTATCTATTTTTCCTGTAGGAAAATTACATTTTTTACACAGTATGATTGCAGATGAGATCCAGTTTCGTGAATCCCATGCTCACATCACTGGAGTATAATTACAATAGCAGGCTGCCAAAGAATATAAAAAACAATAGACTGCAAAGGAAGCATGTCGCACAACCGAGGCTCAGCACACTGTGCTCGAAGAGAAAATCAACCAAGTCTACAACGAAGTCCCAACCGTCATTGCCACATATGCCCCAAAAGGGAAGTTAGAAGGACTGGCTGTTGCATTGAAGGCCTCGTGGATAGAAGTCCAAATGGTCTAAGCTAAAGTCGAGCATCAGATTGCTGACTTACAGATGAAATTGTAGCCAGAGACTGTGCCATAAGTTAGAGAAAAGAGGGACACCGAGGTGAATCAGGTCACTGATAGTGTTATCACATAAAATTTTAATTTTGATTGATAGAGTGACTCACCTAGGTTTCATTTTGTCTCATAAGGTTGGTTCATTAAATTGATGAGAGATTCTTTAAATAATTCTTTATCCTAATTGTAAAAATGATCTAAAAGGAGTGTATTAGTTTGTTGTGCTAAGTTTCCTTTCAGTAATAAAAACATGTACAATTTGACTCCATTTGTTTTCTTAAGGAATGAGTATTTTAAACATGAAACATAAATGAATTTGTGAGTTTTGAGCATGAAAATAAGCCTAAATAACATTGTGCAGTAGTGTATAATAGAGAATTAACATCACACATAAGTTTTACACAATAGGCATGATGAAGCAGTTCATCCCTCCTTGGCTACATCTGTTGGTTCATCTCCCAATGGCATGCCCCTCTTTGTCATTATGCAAGAAAATGTAAATACATGTGTTTACAAGCCTCTAATGGCTATTTTCTCTGCACCAGTGACTTCAAAATTCTAAAATTAGTCTAGGTAGACTCTTGTTTCACCCAAATTGGTTGAACATTGACCTCCCAAAGCCTTTACCCAATCTCAGCTAGAAAAACTCCACTAAAAGTGGAGAACTACAATTAACTATGGTTAATTTGGTAAATCTGCCTAAATTTTAGCTCAGCACTAAACTTCCACTAGTATTAACAGTTTGAATTTAAAGGCTAGTTGTTAGGGCGAGGTAGTCACAAGTTGACTCCCCTCCTTAAACTCTATGGTTTAAAGTTTTGAAACTCCGCATATTGGAGCAAAACCTGGAGAATCAACGTTCCAAAGACCGTGGTAATAAAATCCATACAAACTGTGCTATGTAATGAGTTTTAGAGTGATACCTACTGGTATAGCCACCCATAAACCATCTTGAAACCATCGCATTCAATTTAACCGTGAAACTAGCCAACATGTGTCAACAGTGTTGTAATTTCGCCGATGGTTACGTTATAGGCAACCGTCATTTGAATTTTAATGTCATGGTGTGACATGTGATCATGACTACGAAAACTGCTGGAGTATGGTTCGTGGTAGCTGCCGATTGGTGTTAGGTCCCTATATTACTAGCTAAGTCCCTTATTGTTATTAGTGTATCCATCTTATTGTTATTGTTGTACCCCTGCAACCCCAATATTGTTATTATGTGCCCTTAGATTGTTATTGTTAGGTCGGCTAGGATTATATTGTGGACCCATGGAATCTTATTTATAGAAGGAGGTTTTGGTCATTTTTATTATCCAAGAATTTTTCATTTATGTAATGTATTAAAGGTTTCGCCCTCGAAGAGGTTGATTTATAAGGCATTTATCTCTCTTTTCTTCTATTTTTGGAGTTGGTTTCATAACATTTGGTATTAGAGCTTTGGATTTTAGGGTTTCGTTGCTCCAAATAGGTCAACATGGCATTTTCACAATATATTTTTTTCTACGAAGGTTCAGAAGCTGAAATTTGTACAAAGAGAAGCCAAAATCCTAAGGAAACTATTGTAAAAATTTAAGATCTTTGTTCCTAATATTTTTGGAGATATGATCTGTGGAAGTTAGGATTGTTTCAGGCTCCCGAATTTCATCTCAAAGAGGTGAGCATGGGAAAAACTTCATAACTCTCTCTCTGCGCATCGGATTGGGATACTATAAAAATGTGTTCGCAAGTACATGGACTGTAGTGTTTTTTATATCAATTTCATAGTTGAAGGTGGAAACTGTGACACATGGCAAGTTGAAAAATTTCACTCTGTTGAACCAGTCCATTATTAGGTCATCGTGGGAGATTGTGCATAACCTTGTCTTGAAGAATCCAAATCAGGGCAGACCTATGGTATTCGAAAGAAGATTTAGAGTGCTACTTTAGAGCCAAATTTTAGATATTTAACATCCGAAATAATAGAGATAATTCGGTTTCAATATCGAGCTCCTCAAAAGCAAGAAAAAGGTGTGTATTTTTTTCAAATTACATAAGTTTCGTTTGAAAAACATCAGTTTGAATTTATTCCAAGGGAATATTGAAGAATAGATATTAGTATGGGTTCTAAAATCCCCCGTAAAAAGAATTCAACACCCATTAAGCCTTCAGAAGGCTTTACTATGACTCATGAAGACAAAGAAACACAACATGAGATATCAAAATTACAAGAGAAATTGCACCAAATTTCTCTATTGCAAAGAGAAACAAAAAATGAAATGGAAGTTTTGAAGAAAGATATGGAAACTAAGATGGATGGTTTGAAGAAAGGCGTGGAAGTTAAGATGAATGGTTTGGAAGCTAAGATGGATGGCATGGAAGTGGGCATGGAAGCTAAGATGGATGGCGTGGAAGCTAAGATGGATGACATGGAAGCTAAGATCAATGAAAAAGTGAAATACAACATGGAAAACATGAAGAATGATCTAAAATTAGACATCGAAGGTTTGGAAAAGTTGATACAAGAAATTTTTCCTAATGGAAAAAAGATAGTAGAGGAAACTCATGATGATAACAAAATAAATTTTAATCGTGATTTCATAAACTCTAATGTTGGATGGAAGAATCACCATATTCCAAAGATGGATATGAGGAATTTTGATGGCAAGGATCCCATAACATGGATACTACAGATGGAGCAATATTTTTATCTCAATACTGTGCAAAACACACAAAAGGTACACATTGCAAGTTTACATTTAGAACAAAATACATTTGTATAGTATCGATGGCTTTTCTCCCATAATTTTTTTTTTCACTTGGTCAATTTTTGTGGAGGAAATGATAGCACATTATGAGGATACAAAAGGAAACACCTTCTTTAGCCAATTGATAAATCTCAAACAAAAGGGTTCAGTGGTGGAGCACATTAAGGACTTCCAAAAATTTAATATAAGGGTAACTGATATTCCAGAGGAACACAATATTAATGTCTTCATAGGGAATTTAAAGGATAGCATCCAATATGAATTTTGTGTTTGGGAACCTGATTCATTAGAAGAGGCATTCAGGTTGGCAAGAAAAATTGAATGTAAAATTATGGCGACAAGGAAACCTACCACTCACATATATAAAGATGGAAGTGTTGCTACTCCTAGACTTCCACAACCTTCAAGGTTGACACCACAACAATTGGAAGAAAAAAGAGCAAAAGGGCTTTGCTACAGTTGTGATAGAAAATACACTAAAGGTCATAAGTGTGTTGAGAAGAAATTATTTTACATAGATTGTGAAGAGGAAGAAGAAAATGAACAAGAATATTCAAAGAAGGGGATATACACCAGGAACGAACCCTAGAAGAAGAAGAAGTGATTCCAACCATATTGTGTAATGCATTGGGAGGAATTACCACCCCTTAAACTCTCAATATAGAAGGACATGTCAAGAAGAAAAAGGTAATAGTTTTGATTGATTCAGGTAGTACCCATAATTTTATTCATTGTAAGGTAGCAAAGGAATTGAATTTTTTCCTATACCCAACACCAGAATGTCAAGTGATGGTTGCAAATGGAGGAACTATAAATTGCTCTGGAAAATTCCATAATATCAAGCTAACCATGGGGGAATATGTATTGAATAGTCCAATGCTTTCCATTCCTATGGGAGGTGCTGATGTTGTACTCGGAGTACAATGGTTACAATCTTTGGGGACGGTAGCTTTTAATTTTAAATAAATTTTCTTGAATTATTTTTTATAAGGAAAAGAAGTCAAATTATGGGGTATCACAAGGAATATGGGAAAGATAATAAGCTCTAATGTCTTGAAAAATCTCCTGAAGAAAGAAAAACAAGGCATAATTGCACAATTATGCTCACTAGAAGTTCCAACATCAAAATCATCTATTTCTGCAGATCTCCAAAAAGTCTTGGACAATAATTCCAAGGTTTTTGAAACTCCCAAAGGACTCCCACCTATTCGTGATCATGATTATGATATTCATTTGATTCTAGGAAGTGTTCCTCCAAACATCAGCCTTATAGATATCGTTATGTCCAAGAGAGAGAAATTGAATGTATGATTGTAGAAATGTTAGAGGCTGGTATAATTCAACCTAGTCAAAGTTCTTTCTCTGCTCCAGTAGTATTGGTGCACAAGAAGGATGGATCATGGCGAATGTGTTCGGATTATATGGAGCTCAATAAGCTCACCATTAAAGATAAATTTCCCATTTCTCTAATTGATGAATTATTGGATGAATTACATGGAGAAATTTATTTTACCAAGTTGGACCTTTGTTCAGGATATCATCAAATTAAAGTGAAGATTGAAGATATTCCCAAAAAAAAATTTTGAACTCATGAGGGTCATTATGAATTTTTGGTCATGCCTTTTTTCCTTACCAATGCACCTTATCCAGATTTATGCAGGAATGAAATAGAATATAGAAATAACCATAAACATAGAAATACAGTGGAAATAAGGTTTCATTTCATTAATATCAAATCATAGAAATATGCTTACAAACATAATGGAAATAAAATTTCTAGGGTGGTGGTAGCGAATCTCTGAGAAGAGATGTGGTGACTATAGACCTATGAAATGTGTTACAATGAGGCTCGAGGGACTATTTATTATGGAGAAACAATGGAGAACTCTAAACATCCAAAAGCCTAACCCTAGGAGATGAAGCACCAAAACTATGGGCCCCATTTGGGGAAATTGGTGTTTCAACTTCCTGGGAACGTAACTTCGGCATACTATCTCCGTTTGGGGCCTCAAAATGCCTTTGGAAGTTTAGGACCCGAAAAAATGCTATAAATAGTAAGTTGTTGAAAAAAAAATTGAAAGAGACGATGGTGGGGCCCCAAGTGGAATAGGTGGGTGACCACCAATATACACCTATATCATTCCTCCCCCCTTAGGAAGCAATGGTCCCCATTGCATTGAGTTCCTACATGAGATGAAGAAACTTCTATTGAACTTGGTCCCTGGTGAACCACTTGCCTTGGTGCAGGAGCTGGCTAGCTTTGAAAACCCGATACGGTTGGATATTCTTTTGGCGAGTGTTCTTTATTTGCATGTCCATCATATAGTCTATGGTGGCCTGTTCCATGCAGTATGGGTTTAAATATTTTGGTGTGAGTTCTTCTACAATGTCATAGGTGTCCAAGGGAGGTGGGAAGTAGGGACGAAGGTAGTCTACATTGAATACTAGGTGCAGACCAAGGAATGGTGAAATACTAAGCTCAAAGGCATTGTTCCCTATAGCCTTGGTGATGGTGTAGGGCCCATATCAGAGCGGGCGAATCTTGCAGTGGGGTCTAGTGAGGCACTCCTTCTGTAAATGTAGCCACACTTTTTCGCCCACCTAGAAGTTGTGTGGCACTCAATGTTGATCATGTCATGGCTTGTACTTAGCATTGGCTCTATCCAATATGTCATGAACCTATTGGTAGATGTGTTGAATGTGCTCGATGAAGTTGTTTTCTTTGTCAGCTTCAGACTGGACATGAGCCAAATTGGCTTGAGTAGCTACAAATGGCATGGATACGTCAATGGGACATAGTGGCTGGAATCCCAAGCCCGCCTGGAAGGGGCTGTGGCCGGTTGAGCTATGGAGAGCCTAGTTATAACTGTGTTTTACATAGGGAGGGATCTCATACCATGTGCATGGATGCTTTAAATTGCACATGCACAGAATGTGTACAATCATCCTGTTTACGACCTCTGTCTGGCCATCAGTTTGGGGATGGAAAGCTATGGACTTGGTTAGCTTGGTGTCCAACATTGAGTAGAGGCTGGACAAAAATTTATTGAGGAACCTGCTGTTGCGATATGATATGATAGACTGTGGGATCCCAAAGTGCACCCACACTCGTTCAAAGAAGAGTTTAGCAGTGGCTTCTGCTATGATATTATTCTTGCAGGCCGCCATAATGGCCATCTTTGAGAATCTGTCGACGACCACGAAAATGTAATTGTTTCCATCCTTAGATGAAGGAAGGCTTGAAATGTAATCCATGGATATGGATTCCAAAGGTCGACTAGGGGTAGGTAGTGGATTATAGAGCCCTTGCTTCTTGATGGTCGGTTTGGCAATGGCACAAGTAGTGTAGGAGCTGATGTACTTCCCAACATCCTCTCAAAGGTTCAGCCAATAGAAATACTTTTGCAGTACTGCCACTATTTTCTTTACCCCAAAATGCCCAACGACTCGACTGTAGTGCGCTTCCCATATCATCTTGGCATGCTCGCTTGAAGGAACACAAAGGTGTCCCAGTTGACATAATAGTGCTTCTTGGAGGTGAAAATTTGGAACTTGCATACCCCCCAAGAGTGCCTTGTATGTGTGGTTGAATTCTAGATCTCTCTTGTAGAGAAGAAGCCAATGAGAAGCCTCATGCCCACAAGAGTTGATAACGGTGGTTATGGCCACGATCGATGGTCGGCTGAGGAAGTATACAACATTATTGGTTCTACCCTTCTTGTACATGATGTTCAAATGAAATTTTTGTAGATATGAGGACCACTTCTGATGGAAATTGTCTTGCAACTTCCCTTGTGTCTGTATGAACTTCAGGGGTCGGTGTTTTGTGTGAATGATTATCTCCTTCCCCAAAATGTAATGCTTCCATTGTCAACAAGCCTACACAATGGAATACATTTCTTTGTCATAGGTGGGATACTTTTGAATTGTTTCAGACAATGTCTCACTGTGATATGCCATTGGATGCCCCTGTTGAGTAAGAAATACCCCAATAGCATAGTCAGAGGCATCAGTATCGATCTCAAATGGTTGTTGCAAGTCTGGTAATGTGAGATATAGGGCAGAACATAAGAAATGTTTCAATTCTAAGAACGCCTTCTATTGAGATTCCAACCAACAAAATTTTTCTTTTGCTCCTCCCTTGGTGACTTGACTCAAGGGCCAAGTGATATGAGAGAATCCCAACATGAACCCGCGGTAGAAATTAGCAAGACCCAGAAATCTACGAAGCTCTATTAGGGTGCTTGGGACTGGCCAATTCCGAATGACTTGGATCTTGGCTGGATCCACATGCACCCCCCTTTCATCAATAATGTATCCCAGATATTGAACCTGGGTCATGCCGAAAATTCACTTCTCCAAATTGGCACACAACTTGTGTTGCCACAGTGTTTGGAGGACTTCTCGGATGTGGTGGAGGTGCTCTTCCCAAGTGTAGCTGAAGATTAGAATCTCATCCAAGTATACCACTAAAAATGAGTTGGTGAATGGACGCAAGATGTCATCCATCAACCTCATGAAGTTTGTGGGAGAATTTGTCAATCTAAAAGGCATGACGAGCCATTCAAAAAGGCCCTCCTTGGCTTTGAAGACAATCTTCCACACATCAAAGGGTTCGATTGGTACCTGGTGATACCCATAATTCAAATCGTTCTTGCTGAAATATTTTTCCCCTTTGAGTTGGTCTAGAAGGTCATCAATCCATGGGATCAGGTACCTATTCTGGATAGTGATCTTGTTCAGCACCCGATAGCCAATGCATAGTCTCAAAGTCCTATCCTTCTTCTGTACCAACACAATCGAGCTCCCATAGGGTGATGAACTTGGCTGGATGTGACCTTTCTGCAGAAGCTCCTAAATATGCCTCTCGATTTCATCATTCTCCATAATAGAGTGCCTAATAGATCAGTCCATTAGGTAGCGTCACACTTGGGGTCAGGTCAATGGGGTGCATGACTTGGTAGTGTAGAGGCACCCCTGTGGGAGAGGTGAAGATGTCCCCGTACTCCTCCACAACCTTGTCCATTTGTTGTTGTCGTGTAGAGGTGCCATGTCTGGAGATCGTGGCCACAATATTCTTCTTGCCCTAGGGGTGGATCATCAAGAAAAAAAAAATTCCTGGTTTGGGAAATGAGCTTTTTACATTGTTTTGTAGTAACCAAAGAGATAGTGGGAGGTGACAGTACCTCTGGTATTCTGTTCATTTTATTTCCCAAAGTAATAATAACAGTGTGAGGCCAGGACTCACACACATCATGTCGCTTCCACAAGTATCTTTGGCCTAATAATACATCAAAAACATCAATAGGAGAAATGTCACACAATACCTCATCCGTGAAGGGCTTGATGCTATAGGGAAGGCGACATTGTTGGCTGATGCAGAGATCCCGTCCTTGGTGAAGCCACCCAATGGTGTATGTTTGTGGGTGCGTTGTGGTCGGCAAGCCCAACCACTTCATGAAATCTGCTAAAATGAGGTTCTTTTGGCTCCCATTGTCGACAATGAACCATAGTTGGGAACACTTTACCCACATCTGGGAGTGGAAGACATGCTTTGCCTCCTCTGGATCTTCTGGTTCCTCCTTCTGGATCTTCATAGTGGCAACAATGGCATTGGGATTCACATCAATAATCTACTTCCCTTTGTCATTCCCCTTGTCAGGTTCTGATTCAGAGTCGGAGCATGCATCTGATTCAGAAGCCCTCATCTCAGCCACCAGTGACTTCTTGGCTTGACACTCACTTGTGTTGTGAGTGGAGCTCTTATGGAACTCACACCACTTTTATGTCTCCTTCTTTGGCTTCGCGGTGTTATTCTTTGCTGGTGTCTTTGGCAGGTTGTTTTGGGCCACCATGCCTTGGCTTTGTCCTTTGTTCTGCAGTTTGGGGGCATCTTTCCCTTTCTTTTGATTCGCAGATCCAAAGTCTTGCTTCTTCTATTTGAATTTCTGCTCAATATTGGTAGCATACCAGTATGGCATACCAAGTGAGGAGATGTCAAGGAACTCCATTTCCTCTTGAATGTATCTGTGTAGAAAACCGTGATACTTTAGCACCAAATGTTTCTTTGAATATTTGATACCTGATGCTGCCACAACAACAAAAACCCACAAATGTATTCCTAATATAATCTCATGTAAACAAATCTTATCAACCTCAAAGCTGAGGCTTCTCCATATGTGGAAGCTATTTCATTTGTTGATAATTATGGCTACCAACCATATAAAATACCCACCTTGACATTTCATATTTCTGACTTTGACTTTGGTTCAAACCCCAAACAATAAAACTTTATAGGTGGAAGCATTATTCTTTCTTCAATCCAAGTTTTAAAACTTTATTTAACCTTTTCCATCAGTAACTCTCATAATCTTCAATTAAATTACTAAACGGAGGGTCTTTTATTCTTTTACAAACCTTATCGGATACTTTGATTAACCCTTATTACCCCTGCATATCGATAATATTCTTCAAGGCTTAAACTTTGGTTTAGTTCCCCTTACTCTGCTATGATTCTATTATAGTACTATTATAATAGAATTATCATAACTCTTTATGAACTTACCATTTCTGCCTATAAATAGGCCACACATATGTCCAAACTCACTTGCATGTTAAATCATATATGGCCCACACTTTACCAAAGAAACATACGCATTCGCCAATAATATTCGCTGATCACGAAGGTCAATAAACATTAATATAATTCGGACCCACAGAATATCCAACTTACCTATTCATCGTCCATCATTTATCAGATCTGACGGCTGGCACTTCATCGTGCTCCAACTCAACAATCCAACGACTATTTCATATCTAAGATGCATGACCTTTAATGTTTCAAACTCATGCGAAATGACTGGTTTTTAATTTCCACGTGTCGGCTTCTAAAAGCTATCGCGTTCGCTCAAGCAATTACCACTTACCATCTTTGTGCTACGCAAAAAATACCAGTTGGTTTTAAAAACCACCTTCACTATTCTGTCTTCGTCGTTGACTCACAGTTCCACTTCAAATCTTCAATGCGGTCCTCCACACACTTGGTAAAACATTCAAACAAACAATCGGTTCATGTTTCTGCTTCTCATTTCGGAAAACTGAGATCTTTTCTCTATTATACTTTCAAGCATCAACTATAATTAAATATTCTGCCTTGATTTAGTTTGTTGTTTCAACAAAACCATGTTTTGTCCATCCAATCCCTTCACTGTATAATAGTCTTTTTGACTTCATTCTTGTGCACTCTCCATTTTTTATCGATTCACAGGTTTCATAAATCCCTATATATGAACCCTCAGTTCATAAGTCAGCCTTCATGTAATTATGTTTGGATATCAAATTACAAGGGGATATTTCTTTCAAAGGCATTGATCCATATTGTGATCAATGATCGACCTTTGGTAAAGGAAATCCACACAAAATTCAATTTATAAATGAATATTTAACCCTTTAAAACCACACTCAATCTCCTGAACTCATTCATTACATCATTTAAGTCCTAGTACTCTGTTCATTCATTTCCTTCATTAAAAATCAATAAATCAGTGCACACAATAATTCAGAAATAAAATTCCTCCATATATACATATAATCAAATAATTACAAAAGACCTCTTGTCTCTGGCCTGATATTCTAATCAATGGTCCTTTTCTCCAACTTCTCATAGGCTTACCACAACAAACCTTTGTTTGTCCAAAACCCTACTTTCTACCTAAAAACTCTTCTACTACCTGCTACTGCCTTTGGGGCTTTACAGTTTATACAAAAGTTTTTGAACAAATTTAGGTTCAGATCCTCCATCATCTCAAAAAAATCCTCCAAATCCTCTAAGCCCTAAAATATATCCTTTATCCCTAAGGATCCTCTCTAATCCCATAAAATCATGAAACTAATTCTATCTTAAGGTTTACAATTAAATCCTAAATCTCTCAATCCCTATGAAATCTCAACTATCCTAATTCTCTCATGTTCTCCAATCATTCAGGAACATTTACAAAATTCATCTCAATATTTAATTAATTCTTATTCTAAATCACTCAAAACATTAATAATTACATTAATGAACCAATCTTCTTTGAAAACACCAGATCCCTATGTCTAAAATACAAAGGATTTTCTGAGCCTAATGCTCCTGCATCAGTCTCCCAAGGTTAAAAATAATCATGATCTCTTGATCATGTGCTTTTAATCTTTGTCTTCCTAGATCCCACCTTGTTTTGTAGTTTTTCATCTATTTTTGCTGTTGTTTGTTGCTTTTATCCAGGTCTCCACACTTTATGCTACTTTGCTCCACTGGCTGTACTTTCACAGTCTATTACTGTCTTCCTTTTGCTGCTGCTGCTTCTTTTCTTTCTTGCTGATGTCTTCTTCTGAGAAAATTTCATCATTATCCTTCTTATCGGTTCAATTTCTCTATCCAATAAATCTTCTATTTGCTGATTACCTTCACTCCTTAATTGTTGAACTTTTATTCTTACTACCGCCCTTTCATCCTCATCCTCTTGTTTTCTGCAATTACTAACTTCTTCAAGATTGTCACTTATGACAATTTTTTTGTCTCTTTTCTTTAGAAATTCATTGGACTGGTACATAGTATGCCCTTTACTGCTATCTTCATCTCTTTGCTTTAGTTTGTTGCTAATGTCCTCTAATTCTTGCACCTTCACATTCTGCACTTCTTCAAGCTCTTTCTCTTCCTGTATTGAATCCTGATTCTTTAGCATAATTTCTAGCAATTTAATTTCTTTATTCCATGGATTAAATATTTCCACATGATTTTCTTCCTTCTCCTTTACTAACTATCCAACTGTGTCAAATTTTCTCCAGCATCTGCAACAAAAACTGCATTCACAAAACAATTATTAAAATAAAAACCATAAGGCCTCAGTGCCTTTCTTTCCTCTGGCAACATTTCAGTATGTTGTTTTGATGTTTCCTCTTTTATCAGCACATCAGTATGCTGATTCATTCTCCTTAAAGAATTATCTGAAGAACTCTATAGACTGTCAACAAGTCTTTCTTCCACATCTTCTGCTTCCATGATGTTTCTCTTTTCTTGTCCACTCTAGTGAACTCTGTCTTCTGCAATCTCTCTATCATACTTTGAGTTTTCCAACAAATATTCCAGCAATGCAATTTCTTTTTGGCATTCCTTAAGTACTTCATCATCACTGACAATTCCTGCATTTATACACAAATTTCCAGTTTGAAAATTACAAGGTTCAATAGTCTCAACTGTTGCTTCACATATCAGTGCTTCAAACTGAATTCCATATTCTTCTTTCATAAGAATTTCTTCCTGTATTGTAACAACTTCAAATATAAATGCATCACTGCTTTCCTCATTCAAGAAACATTCTTCATCATTCTTTAATTCAGAGTATTTATCTTCTGAAAGATACTCTCCCATACTTCTTACAACTTCAAAATATTTCTCATCCTCTGCAAAAATTGTAATCACATCACAATTATTAGATTAAAAAATACAAGGCTTTACATCATCTGGCTGATCTGAACTTGTCCAATAGTTTAGGAAATCATCAATAATTCCCTCTTCAGCAAGGTAAAATTCTTTCTATCTTAAATCTGCACAATAATTCATAAGATCTTTCATAGATCTCCATTCTTCATCTGTACCCATAACTTCACTTTGTTCAACTTCACAAATGGAAACTTCCATTTTCAACTCAGCTTCTCTGAGTTCTTCACATCCCAATTGCACACTCATCGTCAGCTCAAGCTTTCTCAGCTCTTCTGCTAATTGCATATTCACTTGCTGTTCTCTCTTTTGTTTTAGCCTCTGCCACTTTTCTTTCTTCTTCATGATCCAACCATATCTATAGTTTTCTTCTATCATCATTTTCAATTTATTAAATTTTTCTCTTGTCTCAGCTAACTCTCTGTCATATTCTTCATCAATCAACTACTTCCATATGCCATTTTCCTTGGCATCTTATTTCTCCTTTCTTCTATTGTGGTCTCTCTCAGAACCTATGCTATCTCTTCTATGACTATCAATAGTCATATTATTCTCCATTTCTATATTCATGAGTTCCTCACTCATTCATCATGAGTTGTACTAAAGCCTCTGCAATAACAAGTCCTCCTTGTTACAACTTACCTCACTAATCCTTTTCTCTGGATGTGGTCTTTTGGCAAGCACTAGTTCTCTATCTTCTGGAACCTCTTGAGCATTCATCTCTGCTCCTTCTAGGCTTAAAATCATCTACAAATTTTAAGAACACAATCATCCTTTTTATCGAACCTCTGTTGGAATTCCTAAAGGTTCTGCCACATTCGTCTTCCACTTAGAATCCTCTACTAGATTCCTTCATCACTACTCTTAAAGCTATGATTTTCTTTTGCTGATATTTTCTTCAACTTCTTGCAACCTGAATTCTGCAAACATAATCTTCAAACCAAAGTTAAAATAACACTTATCAACTCACCTTCAAGATCATTTTGTGATCTTGTTTCAGCTCTCATCTGCACTGTATCTCTATGTGCTGCAATCTATTAGTTTCAAAATCTGCTCCCTTTAATTTTCTCCATCACACATGCATTCATTCTAATTCCAATTTAATTAAAACAAACTTGAACCTTCAAAAGAGTTGTTTCCCTCTCTGATACCAAAATTGATGCTGCCACAACAACAAAAACCCACAAATGTATTCCTAACACAATCTCATGTAAACAAATCTTATCAACCTCAAAACTGAGGCTTCTCCATATGCGGAAGCTATTTCATTTGTTGATAATTATGGCTACCAACCATATAAAATACCCACCTTAACATTTCATATTTCTGACTTTGACTTTGGTTCAAACCCAAAATAATAAAACTTTATAGGCAGAAGCATTATTCTTTCTTCAATCCAAGGTTGAAAACTTTATTGAACCTTTTCCATCGAAACCTCTCATAATCTTCAATTAAATTACTAAACGGAGGGTATTTTATTCTTTTGCAAACCTTATCGGATACTTTGATTAACCTTTATTACCCCTGCATATCCATAATATTCTTCAAAGCTTAAACTTTGGTTTAGATCCCCTTACTCTGCTATAATTCTATTATAATACTAGTATAATAGAATTATCGTAACTCTTTATGAACTTACCATTTCCACCTATCAACAGGCCGCACATATGTCCAGACTCACTTGCATGTTAAATCATATATGGCCCACACTTTACCAAAGAAACATATGCATTCACCAATAATATTAACTGATCACAAAGGCCAATAAAAATTAATATAATTCGGACCCAGAACATATCCAACTTACCTATTCACCATCCATGATTTATCAGATCTGACGGTTGGCACTTCATCGTGCTCCAACTCAACAATCCAACGACTATCACATAACTAAGATGCATGACCTTTAATGTTTCAAAATCATGTGAAATGACCGGTTTTTAATTTCCACGTGTCAGCTTCTAAACACTATCGCGCTCGCTCAAGAAATTACCACTTACCATCTTTGTGCTACGCGAAAAACACTGGTTGGTTTTAAAAACCACCTTCACTGTTTCGTCTTCGTAGTTGACTCATAGTTCCACTTCAACTCTTCAATGCGGTCCTCCACACACTTGGTAAAACATTCAAACAAATAATCAGTTCATGTTTTTGCTTCTCATTTTGGAAAACAGAGATGTTTTCTCTATTATACTTTCAAGCATCAACTGTAATTAAATCTTCTTCCTCAATTTAGTTTGTTGTTTTAACAGAACCATGTTTTGTCCATCCAATCCCTTCACTGTATAATAGTATTTTTGACTTCACTATTGTGCGCTCTCCACTATTTATCAATTCATAGGTTTCATAAATCCCTATATATGAACCCTCATTTCATAAGTCAGCCTTCATGTAATTATGTTTGGATATCAAATTACAAGGGGATATTTCTTTCAAAGGCATTGATCCATACTGTGATCAATGATCGACCTTTGGTAAAGGTAATCCTCACAGAATTCAATTTATAAATGAATATTTGACCATTTAAAACCAAAATCAATCTCTTGAACTCATTCATTACATCATTTGAGTCCGAGTACTCTGTTCATTCATTTCCTTCATTAAAACTCAATAAATCAATGCACACAATAATTCATAAATAAAATTCCTCCATATATACATATAATCAAATAATTACAAAATACCTCTTGTCTGTGGCCTAATATTCTAATCAATGGCCCTTTTCTCCAACTGCCAGTAGGCTTACCACAAAAAACCTTTGTTTTTCCAAAACACTACTTTCTACCTAAAAACTCTTCTACTACCTGCTACTGCTTTTGGGGCTTTACAATTTATACAAAAGTTTTTGAACCAATTTAGGTTCAGATCCTCCATCATCTCAACAAAATCCTCCAAATCCTTTAAGTCCTAAAATCTATCCTTTATCCCTAAGGATCCTCTCTAATCCCATAAAATCATGAAACTAATTCTATCTTAAGATTTATAATTAATTCCTAAATCTCTCAATCCCTATGAAATCTCAACTATCCTAATTCTCTCATGTTCATCAATCATTCGGGAACATTTACAAAATTCCTCTCAATATTTAATTAATTCTTATTCTAATTCACTCAAAGCATTAATAATTACATTAATGAACCAATATTCTTTGAAAACACCAGATCCCTATGTATAAAATACAAAGGATTTTCTGGGCCTAATGCTCTTGTATCAATACCCAAATTTGTGCGTAGGGTATGGAACAAATTCGCTAGCTCATGCACATCTTGATCCCTTTGTTGGCACAACGTGGTCCATTGTATGTACTTGTCCTCATAGCTCCCCACGGGACAATATCATTCCTTGATGGCATCTCAGAAAGAATTATGAGTGGGTATAGATGAGAACAGAGAGGGTTTTGTCTCGTCCTTTTTCTCAGTAGGTTTCCCACCAGTTCTTGACATGGGGGGTAGCTTTGAGGAGTGCAAAAATAATCTTCTCCTGGTCGGAAAAGTCATGAACCAAGAAATATCCTTCTAATAGATTCAACCATCTATCTACGACATCTGCATCTATTTGACCCTCAAATATGGGAATGTCAAAGTTTACTTGTACCTTAAAGGGAGTTGTGCCTCTAGAGTGGCTGTTGGATGCGGATGCGCCACTGGTCATGGGCAGTCATTGAATGATCTGGGCAAAGTTATCCATCATCCCATTCCTTTGTTTTTCGAGGGCCTCCTCGAGGAATATTTTGATAGGATCTCCTACTCCCTCATCTTTCTTTTCATCCCCCACATTAGGTGTTCATTGAGGTTTGTGAGGCTGATCTTGCAAAGGTTCCACCAGATCGAGCCCTAAATCCTTATACCCCGACCTCGTTGGGGAGATGCAAAGAAGGATCGAGAAAAAGCAGACCGCTCTGATACCACTGATCTGGATTTATGCAGGAACACAACAGAATACAAAAATAACCATAAACATAGAAATATAGTGGAAATAAGGCTTCATTTCATTAATATCAAATCACATAAATATTCTTACAAACATGATGGAAATAAAATAGCTAGGGTGCCGGTAGCGAATCCCTGAGAAGAGATGTGGTGACTACAAACCTCTAAATTGTGTTACAATGAGGCTCGAGGGCCTATTTATTATGGAGAAACAATGGAGAACTCTAAATGTCCAAAAACAGAACCCTAGGAGATGAAGCACCAAAAATATGGGCCTCGTTTGGGTAAATTGGCTTTTCAACTTACCGGGGACGTAACTCTGGCATACTATCTTCGTTTGGGTCCTCACAATGGCTCCGGAAGTTTAGGACCCAAAATATTGCTATAAATAGTAAGTTGTGAAAAAAACAACTGAAAGAGACAATGGTGGGGCCCCAAGTGGAATAGGCAAGTGGCCACCAATATCCACCTGGATCAACACCTTCTACATTTCAAGGGTTGATTAATTCCATTTTCAAACCCTTCCTTAGAAAATTTGTGTTAATATTTTTTGATGATATACTAATTTACAACAAGTCTTGGAAGGATCATGTTCAACATGTTAACATGGTGCTCAAACTATTGCCGAAGAAATAATTATATGAAAAAACATCCAAATGTTTCTTTGGAGTACAAGAGGTGGAATATCTGGGTCATGTTGTATCTCACGGGGGTGTTAAGGTAGACCGTAAATAAATTAAATCCATTAAGGAATGGAAATTTGCCACAACCATAAAGCAGTTGCGATGATTCCTCGGGTTAACATGGTATTATCGCAAGTTTGTTAAGAATTATGGGAGAATAGAAACACCTCTAACAACATTATTGAAGAAAGATGCATTTTCATGGACTCTTGAAACAACTAAGGCCTTTGAACATCTTAAAGGGGAAATGTGCCTAGCACTAGTCTTAGCTACGCCAGACTTCACAAAAACCTTTATTGTGGAATGTGATGCCTCAGGAAATGGAATTGGTGCTATTTTAATGCAAGAAGGAAGACCCATTGCTTTTGTAAGTCGTCCAATCAAAGGAAAGTATTTACAGAAATCTATTTATGAGAAGGAAATGTTAGAAATACTACATGCACTAAAGAAATGGCGACCTTACCTAATGGGAAGACATTTCAAGGTAAAAACTGATCATGATAGCCTTAAACAATTTTTGGAACAAAGACTATCTTCAGTAGAGCAAAAACAATGGGTCACAAAGATGTTGGGTTATGAATTTGAAATAATCTACAAAAAAGGGAAGCTAAATGTTGTTGCAGATGCACTCTCAAGAAAGAATTAAGAGGTGGAAGCATTTCTTTGTGCCATTTATATTATCCAACCAAATTGGATAACTGAAGCAAGGGATGAGTGGAAGAAGGATGAAGAAGTGTGGACATTCATTCAAAAGTTTCAACAATATCCTAGTACATGTGATACATTTAGCTGGAAAAATTATTCCTTATGGTACAAAGATCGCTTGCATCTTTGTAATATTTCCCAACTAAAACAAAATATTCTTTTGTAATTGCACACTTCTCCTTTAGGAGGACACTAAGTATTTTTAAGAACTTACCATAGGGTGAAGAAAGATTTTTTTTGGGATGGCCTTAAATCTGATATTCAAAAGTTTATAGTGGAATGTTTGGTTTGCAAGCAAAATAAATTTGAGACAATTAAGAACTCGGGTCTTCTACAACCTTTATCCATTCCAAGTCAATGTTGGGAAGAGATTTTAATGGATTTTATCACAGGTTTACCTAAGTTTGAAGGAAAGAGTGTCATCATGGTGGTAGCTGATAGACTTACCAAGTATGCACACTTTTGTGCATTATCTCATCCATTTAAAGCAAGTACAGTTGTTACTACATTTATGGACACAATTCAAAAGCTACATGGAAACCCAAAGGTTATTGTGAGAGACAGAGATCCCATTTTTACTGCAAATTTTTGGACAAAGTTATTTTCTTGTTTGGGTACTCAATTAGCTCATAGCTCATCTTATCATCCTCAATCCAATGGTCAAACTGAGATAGTGAATAGATTTTTGGAAGGATACCTTTGTTGTTTTGTATCTAATAAACAAACACAATGGGTCAAGTGGTCACCTCTCGATGAATGGTGATATAACACTTCCTTCCGTACTATAGTAAAAATGATACCATTTATGGCACTTTATGGATATCATCCACCCTCCATCTCATCATATGTAAGAGAAAATTATAAGGTTCAAGCAGTGGAAGATCACATCAAGCATCAACAAGAAGTTCTCCAACTCTTAAAGGATAACCTAAATTTATCACAAAATCGAATGAAACAACAAGCAGATCAACATCGTAGCGAGTGAATTTGATGTAGGTGACTGGGTATTTTTATGGCTACAACCATACAAACAAATGTCCCTCAAGCAAGCTAAGAAGGATAATAAATTATCGCCAAAGTACTATGGCCCTTGCAAGGTGTTGCAAAATATTGGTACTATGGCATACAAATTGGAGCTTCCTACTTCTTCATGAGTGCATCTAGTTTTCCATGTTTCATACTTAAAGAAGGTTATATGTGAAAATCTTCCAGTTCAAACAATATTGCTAGAACTTGATGAGGAAGGAAAAATCATATTGGAACCTGAAGCGGTCATGGAAACAATAACTCAATAGGTACGAAATCGATAAATTTTAGAGTATCTCATCAAGTGGAAGAACTTACCCACTGAGGTTTCTACATGGGAGGATGGAAATTTTATACAGAAGCTCCCAGAGCTACTCAAGTGTTGAGGAAAACACTTTTTAGAAGGAGAGGGGCATGTTAGGTCCCTATATTACTAGTTCAGTCCCTTATTGTTATTAGTGTAGCCCCATTATTGTTATTATTGTGCCCTTAGATTTTTATTGCTAGGTTGGCTAGGATTATATTTTGGGCCTATGGACACCTGTATATAGAAGGAGGTTTTGGTCATTTGTATCATCCAAGAATTGTTCATTTATGTAATGTATTGGAGGTTACCCCCTCGAAGTGGTTGATTTATAAGGCGTTGATCTCTCTTTTATTTTATTTTTTGAGCTGGTTTCATAATAGTTGGATTAACTGTTTAATGTTAGGTTTAACCATATTACATGTGACCGCAATTTTGGGGCCACCGGCGGGTTAGAACCACCGGTGGTCTCCCCCTCAACCTTGAAACATTCACAATTTAAAATAATGTGGAAGAATGATATGGTAAGAACAACATGGTAGCCTGAATGGTGAAGGTCTTTGTTGGCATGCTGAAGGTCATAGGGTCGAACCCACCAGACCTCACAAAACGTTAAGTCAAACCTCCTGGGGACATGTGGTAGCCTCTGAGCTTGCCATGTTATTGTGGTCCTATGATTTGGAAGATTTGCATACCAAGTAACAAGGCAACATCAAAACCAATCTTTAGAGCTCTAGGACCTAGCCTTCCTAGTCTCAGAGAGGGATCCCTCAATTGTTTGAAAAGGTGTGTGCTTGTTTGCTTTAAGGGTTGATTTTAGGCTAGTTATGAAGCATGATTTTGTTTGATTTTTTGGTTGGACATGATGATTTAGGTACCATAGATAGAAAAGGAAAATCTCTGATTCATTGGGCAATGGAGTCAAGTGGAAGTTGTAACAAGTTTGTAAATGAATTAGGGGTATCAAAGGGAAAATCTAACTTGGCCAGTGGATCTACAAAGCCTTTCAGGTGAAATGAAATGGACATCAATGGTTTAGAATGAAAAATAGAACTAAGGGAAATTAAGAATCCTTAATTATATGTACTTATGAACAAAGGGACTTAAAACATTATCTGAACATAAAGAGGCATTCCATAGACAGGGCTAACCATAAATTATAGAAACCACACTTCAGCAAATAATAATTCCATGACAAACTTCTCCAATGAAATATAGAAGGCGAGAAACTCATTTAACTTCTAGTGATTTCACCTTCAAGGATAAGAAAACATTCAAGATTCACACATAAATGCATTCATAGAAGATGGAACTCATAGACATATTTGATTACAGCTATAAAGGCCTTCAAAACAATTATTTAAGCAAGCAAAAATGGTATGATCGAAAAAAAACCTCTTTGGAAAACTTTAAACAATGGTAATTTAAAGGGAGACTTCAGAAAGATTTTTTAAGTGGCAACAAGTAAGCAGGGAAAACCATAAATCATTCTTGAGACCAACCGTATTGAACTATTTAAGAAATAAACAAGCATAAAGGTTCTAGAGAGCAATTAAGAATTCTCTAGAATATCTTAGCAGAAGAAAACATTAAGACGGTGAAGAGTAAACAGAACTAAGGTGCTTTCAAATGACGCTTCTTAGCCTAAATGTTTTACTCTACTGTAACAGAGAATTATGAAACATAATGAAACATGAAATAACAATAATAGATTTAGAGTACTTCACCAATATCCAAGCTCAGGGATCCAATGACAGAGCTTTCTTCATCAAAAAATAGGTCAAGACATCCACAAGTTCCACAACATCAATTTCCTTTCAACTTCAGTAGAACTATGTATTACTTCAAAGAGTCACCAAATTCCAACAATAAAATGCGTTCAAATGCAGTATTTATGCTACAAATGAGGAGGCAGAAATGATCTAGGGTTTGAGAGTCATTAATTACAGAGTAAATTCATTTCGAGCCTTGAAAACCATGCAAGGCATAAGGTAGGAACATGTGTGCATTTACTTCTCTATTAATAACCCTGTCTTAACTTTCTAAGGAAAAATAGGTGAAAGATTGACTATTAAGGCTTCATCCTATCTTTACAATAACTGTCTTGATAGTATAAATGTATTATATTTGGGAAATAATTGTTTATTTTCCTTATAGATAGAAAGTAGGCCAAAGGTTCCAGTTATATATTTCTGAGTTTCTGAGTGAAATAAATTCTCTTTGTTGATGCATTTGAGGCCATTTTTAGCTTGAATTTCGTTAACTTAATCATTTAAAATGTGTTTAAGGCCTGATTCTTCTTTTAGCCTTCATAACTCATTATGCTACCTTTACTAATTTTTCGGACTTCTTTGAACTTCTGTTCATCTGTTTTAACTATGTTTCCATCCCTTAAACCTTTCTTAAGCTTTTAATCTTAGTCTTGGTCCTTTGGTCTTCTGTTCTTCAATCTTCATTGATTTCTCTGTTTATGTGTGCAGGAGGCTTCTTTGATGCGCTGGAGGGTTTAAAAAAGGATTAATGCGCATGAGGCATCGATCAATCGTTGATATAAAACCCTAGATCCCCTTCTTCTTTTCTTATAGACCCTTGGATCATCATCCTAAGGCCTCAGTCACTAATTCTGACTGTGGGATGGCCCTTCGGGCTCAGGGTCACCATTAAACCTACAAGAAAACAAAAACATTAATAAATCCTACGTTTTGTGGCTAAAAATTTCTTTGCAGAAGCTTTGAGGAATGCGGATGAGCGTTGCATAGGGGGGGAAAATGCATAGAGGAGGGTCTTGTGGGCCAAACCAGAAGAAACCAGGGTGAATTTTGAATAATAGTGCAGAAACAGAGAAAAGTGGTTTTGGGGGGGAAACTGGTGGTTTTCGCGTGAGATTTGGGTGGTAAGTGGTAAAGGCCCAAACAAACGTGATACCATAGAATGGTCACCACGTTTCCAGGCCAATACTGTCTGTTTCGCATTGAAATGGGCCATTAAATCCCGCCATAAAATTTTTCTCAATATTGAATTTGCATCGTCAGATCTCAGGGAGTGAGATCGACGACGTGGGTGGAGCCCGAGGGTTGGGTGCAAGTTCGGTGGATGGGAATAGTGGAGTACAGGTGACAGGCGGGGATTGGGTGATGATTTCATGGATGGGAGGTGGGGTCGGTAGTGATGTGTCCAGTTCTGTAGGGTAGTGGAAATGCTGGGTTCGAATGGCGGTCATTAGATCTAGAAGATCCACGGTGGAGATTGCCCGAGGAGTAGTCATATGGTGGAATGGTTGAAGGGTCAGAATTATAATGACCGTTAGATCTGTATGATCGACGATCAGGATAAGCTGGGAAGGTTGAAGCAGAGTAATGGAAAAAATGGAAGGGGACTGAGGAGATAGGTGGGGAGTCGGTCCTGTGTGGAGTGGATAGGACCAAGGGCTTGGGAGATAAAAGGTTCGATGAGATGGCGGGTGGTCAGGGCCTTTGGTTTATGAAGAAAAAGGGGCTAAGGTTTTAAGCCTGGAGGGCTTAAGGCCTTAATATTATAAATATGAGCGGAGTTAGGCTAAAAAGAGAGTTTTGAGCCTTTTTGAGGGTTTCGGTAAGGTGTAAAAGGGTGACTTAAACCAAATAAAAGGTGTTTTTATAAGGTGTAGAGGATTTTTAGGGAAAATGAAGAGTTAATGAAGGTAAAATGGGATTTGTTTAGAGGAAAATGGGCTGATAAAAATAAGGGTAGGAGTGATAAGATGAGGGGATGAAAAGTAGGTAAAAATGATTGGGGGTAGTATGAAAGAAGCTTTCTTTTGAGACAGAAAGGTGATATTTTAGAAGGCATAGATGAAGATTTTGGTGAACTGATAGACTTAGGATGATGAAGGCAGTGAGATTTCTAGAACTCACAATGTTTCTGCAAATATTGTTTCTAGAAATCCGAGATTTTCAACATAGTCATCTTTGGGTAAAATCAAAATTATGGATGACTAACAGTGGCTCCACTTGGGGAGGGCAGCTATCTTTTCAAGGTGTCCAGAACCTCAGCTTATGAAATCTTCCGAGTTTCAGCAAATCAGTGCCTTATCCATTGGGAAAATTTATTCTTTTTACTTTCTGGTATTCCTTTATTTTTGACAATTTCAATCAATCTGTAACATGTAATTTCTTCAACCATCATCTTCCTACCCAATTCTACTTGTCCTAGCATTTTTTCTTCCTCTTGAGTGCATTTGAGATAGCAAACTCTTTGAAATTTTATTTTTGAAAATAGAAAATAAACTATCTAGTCCTATCCTTATTTCTTCCAAGAGTCCAGATTAATTTGTTTAACTCTTTTTATTCTCTACCTATACTACTTGATTGCCAAGATTAAATTGTTTGGCAATCTTGATTCTATAGCTATTGACATAAAAATTTAAAGCATGGTTTAAATTAGGATTAAGCAGTCTGATTAACCATGGTTGTGGCATTTGGAACAAGCTGCACACAAACTTTATTTGTATAAAAGTAAACTAGAAAGATAAGGCCGTGATTTTTCTTTTTGCAAGGCATCCTTATCTATCTCTTTGGTTCTGTTTTGAGCATGTGGAACCAATATCTTTATACTCTCCTGATCTATCCTTTTTTGAATAAGTCAAGTCTGAAATAATATTATCAATCAGTGTTTCTACTAATTTATCAACATAAATTTAAAGCATGTTCAACCATGATTAGGCTAGATGACTGAACAAGATATCCTTTTGAATCAGCAGTGGCATTTAGACTTGCACACTTTCAGAAAATTCTCTTTTTGGGTATGGGGCTGTACCTCTTTTTAATCTGCCATCTTTTCCTTTTCCTTTCTTTTATTGTTTTTGTATTTTTCATGATTTCTTTTCAACTGGGCTGTGTACAATGAATAAAAATTTTGAATTTAGGACTCTTGACAGAAGTGGTGCTTGAGCATCCTGCCATTGACAAGACCTCCAAATATGTCTTCTCCATTCAGCTCTTGCAGAAAGAATGCATTATGACCCTTTACAGAATGAATGATGTAGGGCCCTTTCCAAATATTTTCAAACTTACCATGTTTACCTTTCTCTTCCCTTCTAGAATCCCATTTTATAACTATATTTCCAACTTGGAAATTATTTTATTTAGTCCTTTTGTCAAATAATTTCTTGATGCCTTATTGGACTGTTTGTGTTCTTTTGTACACTTCTTCTCTGGACTATTGTAAATGAATGGTCTGATTGATCCTTCTCTGCATATCATTCTCTTTAGTTTGTACTTCTTGAAGGAGTTTCATGACTGGAATTCCTAAAGAGGTTGGGAAAACTGCATCCATGACATAAACCAGTTGATAGGGGGACATATTTATTGAATTTTTTGTGGTTAATCTATTAGCCCATAAAGCATGAACCAGTTTACTATGCCATGATTTCTGATTTTGCTCCAACAATTTTTTGATAATATTGACAAGGCTTTTGTTGGAGGATTTAGCTAATCCATTTCCTTGAGGATAATAGGAAGTGGAATGACCCAAAGTGATATGATATTTATAGCAGAAGTCAACCATTATTTTATATTTGAATGCAACAGCATTGCCTATGATAATTTTTCTAGGGCAACCAAATCTGGATAATATGTTAGTTTCAAGGAACTGGATAATGACATAATCAATAGCATTCCTAGAAAGCATGGCTTCTATCCACTTGGTAAAATAATCAGTGGCAATGAGGATCCATTTATGCTAGGTTGAAGAAGATGGGTGAATTTCCCCAATGAAGTCCAAGCCCCATTGTTGAAAGGGAGCCTAAAAAATGAAGGGATGTAAGGGTAAAGGTTGTATTTTTCTCTTGCCATCAAAAATTTGACACTTATGGCAAGACATGACAAGCTTCTGAGTATCTGGGAAAAGGGTGGGCCAATAGTAACCAGATCTGAGGATTTTCTTTGCTGTGGTCTTCCAATAAAGATGTCCTCCGCATTCTCCCTTATGCAGCTCATGCATGATTTTTCATGCATCAATATCAAGAAAACATTTAAGAAATATTCCAACAACATTCTTCCAATATAAAACCCCATCTAATATGCAATAATTTAAAGACTTTTGTTTTAAAAATCTAGCTTTAGCTTTAGACAGAGAAGGAGGGGCATTTAGATAAAGCAGCACATATATGATATCAGCATACCAAGGTGAATTCACAAAAGTTTCTTCAATGAATGGAGTTGTGAATTCTTCTGTTTTTTCCAAAATATCAATCATATTCATATCTAGTGCTTAGAAGTTTGACTCAGCCATGAGTTTTTCTAATCCCTACCATTTTATTAGTTTGGTAGGCTTGATCTCTAATTCATATTCTAAAATAATAGCAATCCATTTTCCCCTTTTACCATCAGGGTCTTGACTTAGAATGTCCTTGAAAACAGTATGAGGAACAAAAGCAATGATGTGAGAATGTAAAATGTAGACCCTAAAGTCTTTCATTTCTTTCACCAAAGCTAAGTCTTGTTTCTCCATGATGTTGTACTTGAGTGGAGCATCTCTTAAGGCCCTACTAAAAAAGAATATTGGTTTTTCTTGCCCCATGATGTTATTTTTTATTAATAATACAACTATTGTATGTTTAGATGCAAAATAAAATATGTATAAATCTTTGGTGAAATCAGGACTGATAACAACTAGTGTTTGAGTTAAAGCTTGTTTCACCAGTTCAAATGAATGTTTAGTCTGTATTGGCCATTTAACACCTATCTCTTTCTTAATCATGTTTGTGATGTTTCTTAATATCTCAAAAAGGTTGGGGATGAACCTCCTAAAAAAATTTATCTTCCCAATGAAATATTGTAATTCTTTGAGGTTCTTGGGATGGCTGATTTTCAATATGCCATCAATCCTTTTAGGGTCTACTTTGATTCCCTATTCAAAAATTATGTGACCAAGAAGCTTTCCTTCTTGGAGACCAAAGAGTTTCTTTTTGGGATTCAAATATAAGCCATACTTTCTACATTTCTCAAAAACTTTTGTTAAATGAATCAAGTGTTCTTCATCAGTTTTAGAGAAAACAGTAATGTCATCAAGGTATATGATTATAAAATAGCCTATGTCTTCTGAGAAGGATATGTCCATGGCTCTTTGGAAGGTGGCCCCTACATTCATCAAACCAAATGGCATTTTGACATACATGAGTGTACCCCAAGGTGTAGTGAAATTAGTTTTATGTTGATCACTTGGGAGTAGTAACACCTGATTGTAACCTAAGAACCCATCCAACAATGATATTCTTTTATACCCAACTACCCTTTGAAGTATGTGATCCATTTTTGGCAAGGGACAATCATCTTTCAGGGAGGCTCTATTTAGATTTATAAAGTCAACGTAGAGCCTGATATCCACAGTCCTCTTCCTAACAGATACTAAGTTGGAAACCCATTTTGAATATCTAAGGGGAACTATGATCCCAACATCATACATTTTCTTGATCTCTTTCTCAACTAAAGGTAATAAAACAGGGTTTATCCTTCTGAGTTTTTATTTGCAAGGTTTCTAATTTTCCTTAAGGGGAATATTGTGTTGAATGATGCTGGTATCATATGATTTCATATCTTTGTATTTCCATGCAAACACATCTCTAAATTTTTTAAAAAGTTCTATGTATTGATGTTCGACATGAGCTGGAAGAGTGCTAGAAAGCATGATCGTTTTGGGTTCTGCTAGGTTTCCTGTGTTATGTTCTTCTATATTTGTTTCTATAGGCTCCATTTCTAGTTCTTTGGCTACATCATTAAAATCAAAGAGCTACTATAATGGTGTAAGACCTCTTGGAATTGTATTATTTTTACATTGTAAAACTTCTAGGTCTTTTTGGTCTGTATTGTCAACTATTTCTGCTTTAAAAAGATGTTCAAATTGGTTTATATCAGCAGAAGAGGGCAACTCTGTTTCAGGGATTTGTTCTTCATTTAAACAGTTTTCTTCATGGCTTGAAGTAGGTGTTGGTATGGCAAAGTCATTTTTTGAATGCAGAAAATCATCTATGTGTTTGTCTCCTTCAAACACTTGCCAATAGTCTTCATTGCCAGGTACTACAGGCCTGTTTTTTACCTTGACATTGAATTGTTCATTTATCTGTGGTATTTGGAGATTACTAGAGGCAAAGGCAAGTTCATTTGCTAGATGATTTTGAGCTCTTGGGATGAAAATGAGTTCATATTTTTCAAAAGTTTTTAAGAGATCAAGGGCAGTATTTCTATATTCTCTTAATCTTGGGTTTTTAGTTGAATACTCCCCTTTTATTTGCTTGATGATTAGCTCAGAATCTCCTTGAACTGATATTTTCTTGGCTTCTATGTTTTTAAGAAAATATAGGCCAAGGAGGAGGGCTTCATATTCTACGATATTATTGGTGCATGGGAAATCAAGTTTATAAGAATGTCCTTTGTTTATATTGTGTATCCGTACACCAACCCCTGAACCTAGTTTGCTACAAGAGCCATAAAAGCTTATTCTCCAAGGTGTCTTAATCTTATTTTCATTTCCTTTCTATTGTTCAAGGTTGTTAGAGTTTGAGTTATTTTGCAATTGAGTTGAGGGCAAATTGGACTTCTCTGGTGGACTAAATTCTTCTTTGTTTTCCTTTTCTTGTTGACTGATTTCATATTCATTATACAATATAAAGGAATCCAAATCTGAGTGAATGGAGTATATAGGAGTGTTGTTGGGCCTATCTACCTATCTATGTTTCTCACCATCTATTTCATATCAGACTTCCTGTATAGTTTTTTGGTTTGATTAAATACTGGGATGGTGGCCCAGGACATATCCATTTGAAGGCTCCCCTGAAGTTTGGCTCCCCATGATCGAGATAGAAGCATTCCATACTTTGGGGGAATGTCAGCTACCACTATGTCCATGACTAGACCTTTTGCAGGAATTTGGACCAAGTTGACACATAAATATTTGATTAGGCCCAAACATTCGACTCTTCTTGAATCAAAGGAATACAGGTCCTTATATGGTTTAGTAATTTCTAGGCCTAGGCTTTGAATTACTACTTTGGGCAGAAGGTTATAAGAAGCACCTGAGTCTAGCATGGCATTCTACAAGATTTTGTTATGTATTTTCAAGCTAACATAGAAGGGAGGGACAACCCCTTCTTGGTATTTTCCTTCAACTTCAGGACCAAACAACAATTCTGGTTTATCATCTATCAAATTTAAAGTATCAGTGTCACTACCTATATTCAAAGCTTTCAAAACTTGATTTTTATATACATCCTGAGTTACTAGTTCAGCTAAGGGTATGCTAATTTTGATCTTGGAAATTTCCCCTTCAAGGCTGAAAGGAACTATTTTTCTTGACATATTTACATCTGTTTTTTCATTTACAATTCTTTTAGCAATTCTGATTTGCTGAACTTTATTTGGATTGTTATTTAGGACAGATTTTTTAGGGACACTAGCAGAGGTACTAGGGTAGCTTTGTTTGACACTTTGTTGGTTGTTTTTGTCTTTATTTAGATCAATTTTCTTGGCCACTATGTTGGTATTATTTGTTGTCCTTTTAGGCTAATTTTCTGAAGTTTTCCTAACAACAGTATTAGTGTCTTTGTCATTTGGAATTTCTCGGTTTCCTTTGCTTCTAAGATTATATTGTTTTTGTACCTCCATTATTTCATTTTCAAACCCCAATCTGTAATCTTCAGAATCCTCATGGTTGTTTTCAGTTTGTTCTCAGGAGAAGAATCCTTGTTCTTCTTCAGTGAGGAAAACATCTATCTCACTGTCAGATCCTATCAGGTTTACATGATTTTCTTCCAACCTTTCAGTTTCCCTTTCCTTCTCTTGGTCTACATAATTTTGTTGGAAGGGAGGCCTAATTTGTTGGTCATTATCTCTTTGCCTATCTTGATTAGGATCTCTTCTGAGATTTGGATTTATATTTCTATTTTGGGGATTGGTTTGATTCCCTTTAGGAGGCACTCTATCATTCAGATTTATCTTTTCAAGCATTCTCTCCATTACCTTCACTAAGTTGTCAATTTTGGCATCGGATGATGAGGTTGATGCCATTGTTTCATCCCTGTATGTAACTCTTTTCTCTGCTTTTAACCTAGCTCTTTTCTCAATCATATTTGCTTCTACACTTAAGGCTCCCCTCTGCATATCTTCTAAAGTCAATGGGTCTCTTTATCTTAGATGGTAAGCCATTTCTGGATGAAAGCCTTCTGGAAATTTAGCTAAGGCTAGGCCTAGTGGAGGTTTCATGTTTGGGGGAAGAGAATTATACACACTATTGAATCTAGTGCAATAATATTGGACACTCTCCCCAGTATTTCTCTTGAGGTTATTATAGTCTGACAGTATTTGGAGAGGGTTCTTTTTAATTTCCCATTTATTTGTGAATTCTTGATAGAAAGAAGGGAGATCATTTATGTTGTGAGGAGTTAAGCCTTTGAACCATTTTTTGGCTTCTCCTCCTAAAATTTGAGAAAAAATTCTCATTTTAATGGTCTCTTCTTCTATTTCCATATAATCAAGAGCATCATCCATCTTGTCTACATGATGCTGAGCAGTAGTAGGTTCATTTCCAATGAAATGGGGAATTTTGGATTGGTAATCATTGGGTAAAGGAACCAGAGGTGTTGGGAAAATATACTGAGAGGGGTGGGTGAATCAGTATTTAAGGCTGGACAATATTTCTTTCTTTTCTCAAAAACATATGTTTCAGTACTGCATTCAACATGTATGTCCAGATATCTTATTATGTCTTTACTTCGAGAATTGCATCAGATAAGCATTAAGCATGAATAGAAATAACAGAACAAACCATTAACCAATAACATATGGACACCAGGATTTAAGGTGGAAACCCAATTCAGAAGAAAACCACCGCTGCTATAATCTCAGTCTTCACTATTTTATTATAGAGAAAACCTTTTACAATATATGCTGGTGGAGACTCATACCAGCACGCAAGCACCCACTTGTAGAAGGCTACAACCTTCTCTCATTTACCAGCCTTTCTTGGAAGGGAGCTTCAACACCCTGAACATAACACCAGTTTCTACTGGCAGAAAAATTCTACTTCCAAAATGAAGGCTCCAACCCTTAGACTCACCGGATTCATATGTTTTCTTTAGCAGTCATCCGCTCGCTCTTCATCGTTTCTTCATCCGTCGTTCAAGACCAGAGGTTCATTCAGATTTTTCAGTTAAGAATAGAGTTCGCTCATCCAGAAATTCCTTCGAGAGCTTCATTCATTCATTACCCTTATGCATGCACATGTTCTTCATAATTGCGTTAGTCGATCTGATAATCATATTTACAGACGCACCATCGATTCAGATATGTCAAGGTTTCTTCATACAGATCTCTCCAAAGGAGACTCATTTTTTTATCAACCCTCTCCCGCCACTTCTTCATCATTCTCATCACTTTATATAGATCTCGCCTATATTAAAACCATGAGTCAAAACCACGAACCGCTAATGGTATTCCTTTTACAAATTTTCCAATAGATTTTCCCTCGGGGTTTTTATTTCTTATTAATTTATTTATCAAGTGATAAACAAATGTATTTACAGTGATTTAACCCCTTATGTATAACCCTTCAGAATAAATAATATTCAACGCTTGCTAATAGTTTAATATATTAATAAAAATTTGAACCAAATTTCATTCTTTGACCCTGGGCCCACATCACAGTCAGTGGATCGGCGGTGTCAAACAAAACTTGCGATTGCAATTGATCAACCGGATGCGATGACCACATAAAACATGGCTCATAGCGCAATCGGGTCCGAACTTTGAACAAATGTAATTGGGGCACACAATAGAAAATTTCCGATTGCGATTAGGACACAAATGCGATTGGCACATATTAACTCCGGCATATAACAGGATCAGGTCCACCACTTCAATCGCAGCGTATTACAAAAGGCGTGCGATCAATCAAAAAGTTCTAATTGCGATTAAGATCTAGGAAGCGATTGAACCTATTAACTCCATCGTATAATGCCATCGGGTCCGCCAATTTCAAGATGCAATCGGGCCCAACACTTAAGATCTTCCAATTGCGATTGGGAACTCAGATGCGATTAGTAATAAGCTGTGGCATATAACTTGATCGGGTCTAGCCTTTGATCGGAGCACATAACAAAAATCCGCCGATTGAACCTTGCGATTCGAGACTTGCGATTTCATTAAAACATCGCCACGTGGTCAAGTGGACCCACGGGCCTTTGCTGCTATGGTGGGGGCGATTTATATAAGGTTTGGTGGTATGTTTTATATACAGTCGTTCCATTGTGGAACTCTACACATCCACAAGACATTTGATTATTTCGATTGGCAATTGTGATTGGATCGCATCGCAAATATTCATATCAACAAGACACTGCACCAAAATAACTTTGATATTCCGATTGGCATATAAATGGTGGGGATCACTTGTCCCGCCAGTTCAGAAATAAAAGGACTTCCGCCTGATTAAAAAAATTTCCCATTCTGGTTGTTGAGGGCTTTAAAAGCCTGAGATGACTGTCTTTAATAAATCTGCTCCTCCGTAGTTCAGATCTATGGGAAATCTTCATTCCTCCTACACAACGGCTACGCCCATCACTTGTTAATTATCTTCCGTCATTTGTGGTTGCGGCCCATCAAGATTTAATTCTCCTTCATATGGATTTCTTCAAGCTTCTTCAATACAGAGTGTTGTGCACTCAAAACTCTGATTCTGCTGCGTTGTACTTGTTTCTCCTTCAGCCCAAGGCTTTTCCAATTCCTTTACCACATCCTTTTCCATATCCTTTGCCATCAATGACAATATTTCCAACAATCTCCCCCTTTGGCATTGATGGTAATATCCTTCCGCTGATTGTCTTATAGAAGCCCTTTGTTGCTTTTACTCCCCCTTTGGCATCAATGGCAAAGATTTGACATTTCCATGCTCCCCCTGAGATCATGTTGCATCTTTATAATATAGCAAGGTCAATAGTGCATCCTTTTCAGATGACCAATGCTCCCCCTTATCCTGTGCAATCAGAGATGCCCAATTGCATCGTGAAACCAATTTAGTCTTCTGTAATTAAGTAGACCTGATCCTCTACATGGCAGAGACTACTCCCAGTTTCAGTCTCAGATATTCGAACGCTTCCCTGGGTAGAGTTTTGGTAAATATATCCGTAACTTGTTCTTTGGAGGAAACATATTCTAATTTTACCTTTTTCTCAAGCACTTGTTCTCGTAAGAAGTGATATTTGATGGGAATGTGCTTGGTTTTGGAATGCATAACAGGATTCTTTGAGATACTTATGGCACTTGTATTATCACACATAATGGAGATAGGGGATGAACATTTGATTTGAAAATCTTGTATGGTTTTCATCATCCAAAGAAGTTGAGTGCAACATGATGCTGTAGCTACATATTCAGCTTCTGCTGTAGACAAGGAAATGGAGTTTTGCTTCTTGCTGAACCAAGATACTAACCGCGGCCCCATAAATAATGCACCACCACTAGTGCTTTTTCGATCATCAACACTTCCAGCCCAATCTGCATTAGTGTATGCATGAAGAGTAAGATCAGCATTCTTTGGATACCATAGTCCAAAGTCTTGAGTTCCCTGTAGATATTTGAATATTCTTTTCACAGCCTGAAGATGAGACTCTTTTGGATTGGCTTGAAATCCTCCAACAATCCCAACTGCATGCATGATGTCTGGTCTTGTCCCCGTGAGATAATGTAGACTTCCTATCATAGATCTGTATTCTGGTTGATTTACGGTGGGGGAATCATCATTAGAACTGAGATTGCATCCGGTTATCATTGGTGTACTTATAGGTTTGCAATCTTCCATGTCGTACTTCTTCAGGATTTGCTTGAGATACTTTTCTTGTGATAAGAATATACCATCTATTGCTTGTTGCACTTGTAGGCCAAGAAAAAATGTTAGTTCTTCGAGTAAAGACATTTCAAATTCTTACTGCATATTAGAAGCAAATTTCTGACTCATAGACTCTTTATTACTTCCAAAAATGATATCATTGACATATACAACCACAATCAACAGTTTGTCATTTTTAGTTTTTGTGTACAAGTTGCTATCAGCAGACCCCTTTGAAAATCCTTGTTGATGAAGATATTTGTCAAGACGATAGTACCATGCTCTTGGAGCTTGTTTGAGACCATATAGAGCCTTTTTAAGTCTACAAAAAAGTTTTTCATCATTTCCCAAAATGAATCCTTCTGGTTTTTCTATATAAACTTCTTCTTCTAGATCACCATTGAGAAAAGAAGATTTAACATCCATTTGATAAACTTTGATTTGTTGGAAGCTTGAAAAAGCAAGAAACATTCTTATGGCTTCAAGTCTGGCTACAGGAGAAAATGTTTCTTCAAATTCTATACCTTCTTGTTGAGCATAACCTTTGCACACAAGTCTAGCTTTATTTCTTATAACATCCCCATTCTCATTTAACTTGTTTTTGAATATCCATTTAGTTCCAATGACATTTCTGTCATGAGGCCTTGGTACTAACTCCCAAGTGTGATTCTTTTCAATTTGATCAAGCTCTTCATTCATGGCTTAAATCCAACATTCATATTTGCTAGCTTGACTAACACTGTGAGGTTCAACCATGGACAGAAATGCCAGATTGCTAGAAGATCCCACAAGAGTCCTTCTTGTTTGTACACCTAATTCCTTTTCTCCCAAAATTTGAGATTCTGGATGATTCTTTTGAACATATCTAGATGGAGCCTTTTCAGACAGCTCTTCTTTAGGTTCTTCACTGGGTGTACTATTTGCATCATTATTGTTTGATGTAGAAGGATATGTGTCCTCATCATCTTCATCTGTTGTTTGCTTTTCTTCTTCTGGGGCTGCAGTAGACTCATCAATAACAACATCAATACATTCAACAATCTTTCGAAGTCTTTTATTGTAACATTTATATGCCTTACTCCTAGAGGAGTAACCAAGAAATATTCCCTCATCAGCTCTGGGTTCAAACTTGCCAAGTTTTTCATCATTATTTTTGATAAAGCATTTGCTCCCGAAAATTCTAAAATGCTTTATAGTGGGAGGATTACCATACCAGAGTTCATATGGAGTTTTATCACTATTTACACGAACATGTGCTTTTTTAAGAATGTTTTCTATTGTATGTGCTGCTTCTCCCCAAAATGTGTCAGGTGTTCCGGAATCATCAAGCATATCTCTAGCCATTTGTTGAATTGTTCTGTTCACTCTCTCTGCAACACCATTCTGTTGTGGAGTGCCAGCTACAGAGAACTGTCTTTTTATGCCGTGTTGTTCACAGAATTCAAGAAATTCTTTGGATGTATATTCTCCTCCTTGATCAGATCTAAGACACTTGATTTTTAATTCTAATTCATTCTCCACTAGTGCTTTGAAAATTTGAAATTTCTCAAATGCTTCATATTTGTGTTTAAGCAGCCCAATCCAACACATTCTAGAGAAATCATCAATGAATAATATATAGTATTCTTCACCACGACGTGACTTTTTCCTCATAGGTCCACATATGTCAGTATGAATGAGTTCAAGAGGCTTACTTGATGATCCTTCCTTGGCATTAAATTGTACCCTGGTTTGCTTACCGAATTGGAAAGATTTGCATATGATATTTTCAGGTAGAGTAATATTGGGAAGATCACGAACAGCTTTAATTTTGCTTGATTTGTTGATTTGAGAGAAGCTCAGATGCCCCAACCTTCTATGCCATAGCCAATTTTCTGAAGATTTACTCAAATAACATTGTTCTTTGGGGTTATTCAATATATACAGGCTGTTTGGAGTTCTTTTTCCTTTTATAATTGCTTTACCTGTATCAAGATCACGTACCACACATTCTTTTGAACTGAAGACAACTTCAGTTCCTTGATCACACATTTGACTTACACTTAGCAAGTTATGCTTTAATCCATCCACATACATGACTTCATTAGCTTTTACCTTATCCTTTAAGAAAACAGACCCTTTACCTTTAATTACCGCGGGAGTATCATTTCCAAATGTAACATTCTTCTCCTTTTCTAGAGCACTATATGCAAGAAGTTTGTCTTTATCACCTGTCATGTGTCTTGAGCATCCATTATCAATGTACCATTGGTTCTCTTCATCTTCTGCAAATAACGTTATGCCACAATTTTCAACCTGTAACTCCTTTTTCCATACTTTGGATCTTGAAGGAACATGTTCTTTTGGCTGAACTTTGCTCCTACAATCAGATTCTTTATGGCCAAAGTTATTGCAATAAGTGCATTCAACTTCATTTTGAAGAGGAGAAAAGTTGTTATAAGTATTCTTCGTTGCTTCAATATCAGTCCTTTTCTTTCTTGCTTGTCTTGTCATAATAGGTTTATATGCTACACATTGAATATCTTTATGGCCAAAATTGTGACATGAGAAACATTGTCCATTGAAGAAGAAATTTCTGCGATCATAAGATCTTCTATATGAATTTATCTGTTGATTTGTGTTTATTTGAAAGACATTCCTGTTAGTGTTTCTTGAATTGAAATGATCATGCTTTACCTATAAAGATTATTTATTCCCTTGCTGAGTGGCAGCATGTTGTAAACCAGCTGTAACTGCTTTTAGATAATTTGGTGCTGATGCCTGAGAAGATTCTCCAATATATCCAAGACCTGTCTTTATAAGAGGAGATCGTTGTACCTTGATAATCTCATCTAAGGTTTCAGACCCTTTAGCAAATCTAAGATTCAGAGTCTTTACTTTCCCAAGTTCTTTTCTTAGATCTACTACTTCACATTCTAATTTCTCATTGTGTTTCTCTTTAACTTCAAGCTGATTTTTCAGAGTTTTTATGATTATTTTGCTCTCTTCTAAGCAGATTTTGAGTTTATTGTTTCAATTGAGAAAATCACTATCTTCTAGAGCGTCCACAAAAGTATCCTCTTCTTCTCTAGATTCTTTTTCAAATGCCATGAGAAGTCTCAGATCTTGTTCACATTCTTCCTCACTATCAGATAACCCATCACTATCTTCATGAGTATAGTAACTCCTTTTCGAGCTAATATGATTCTTATTCCTTCTTTCTACTTCCTTCCCCTTTTTATGTGTTTCTTTATACGGACACTTAGTAGCATAATGACCAACTCTTCCACAATCAAAACATTTGAAAGGAAGCTTACCTCTGAATCATCCTGTGCCAAGTTGAAGTTTCTTTACGAAGTTTATCTCATCTTCTTCTGAGATATATCCTGATCCTTATGTTATCTGTACTTCCTTTCCTTTTGTAGAAGTTCTAAAGACTGCTTCTTTGACTTTAGATGGTCCTCCTCTTCTCATTTCATATGCAGTGAGTATGCCATGAAGTTGTACGACAATAAGATTTTGAAGATCCTGCTTTTCTTCAAGAGCTGAAACTTTTGACTCAAATTTTGCTGTTAGAGATCTTAAAATTTTCTCAACCAAAGTGGATTCGCTAATTGTTTCTCCCAAATTTCTCATGCGATTTACAATATCATCAAGACGTAGAAAGAAATTTGGAATTCTTTCTTCATTAAGCATTTTTAGATTCTCATATTGGATTCTGAGAGTTTGAAGTTTAGCACTTTTTACCTTTGCATCAACTTCATAGCTTAGAATGATTTTGTCCCATATTGCCTTCGCTGTATTCAGCTGCATGACTTTGACAAATTCTTATTCAGTTAGACTTCCCAATAGAGCATTGACTTCCTTTGCATTTGTTTCATAATTCTTTCTTTTCGTTGGATCTATTGGTACTGAGGCTGGATATTGATATCCTCCTTCAACAATAGCCCATACATCTACTCCCAGAGACTGAAGATAAGATCTCATCCTTGTTTTCCAAAATATTAAGTTGTTTCCGTTGAAGAGTGGAGGCCTGATAGATGATGTTCATTCTTGATTGCTCATCTTGAATGATCTTCCTTCTAGCGGCTAAGATTTTTCAGAAGGACCTGCTCTGATACCAATTGTTGGGAAAAATACTGAGAGGGGGGGGTGAATCAGTATTTAAGGTTGAACAATATTTCTTTCTTTTCTCAAAAACATATGTTTCAGTACTGCATTCAACATGTATGTCCAGATATCTTATTATGTCTTTACTTTGAGAATTGCATCAGATAAGCATTAAGCATGAACAGAAATAACAGAACAAACCATTAACCAACACATATGGACACCAGGATTTAAGGTGGAAACCCAATTCGGGAGAAAACCACCGCTGCTGTAATCTCAGTCTTCAATATTTTATTATAGAGAAAAAATTTTACAATATATGCTGGTGCAAACTCATACTAGCATGCAAGCACCCACTTGCAGAAGGCTACAACCTTCTCCCGTTTACCAGCCTTCCTGGAAGGGAGCTTCAACCCCCTGAACATAACACCAGTTTCTACTGGCAGAAAACTTCTACTTCCAAAATGAAGGCTCCAACCCTCAGACTCACCAGATTCATATGTTTTCTTCAGCAGTCATGCGCTCGCTCTTCATCGTTTCTTCATCCGTCGTTCAAGACCAGAGGTTCATTCAGATTTTTCAGTTAAGAACAGAGTTCGCTCATCCAGACATTCCTTCGAGAGCTTCATTCATTCATTACCCTTACGCATGCACATGTTCTTCATAATTGCGTTAGTCGATCTGATCATCATATTTACAGGCGCACCATCGATTCAGATATGTCAGGGTTTCTTCATATAGATCTCTCCAAAGGAGACTCATTTTTTTATCAACCCTCTCCCACCACTTCTTCATCATTCTCATCACTTTATATAGATCTTGCCTATATTAAAACCATGAGTCAAAACCACGAACCGCTAATGGTATTCCTTTTACAAATTTTCCAATAGATTTTCCCTCGGGGTTTTTATTTCTTATTAATTTATTTATCAGGTGATAAACAAATGTATTTACAGCAATTTAACCCCTTATGTATAACCCTTCAGAATAAATAATATTCAACGCTTGCTAATAGTTTAATATATTAATAAAACTTTGAACCAAATTTCATTCTTTGACCCCGGGCCCACATCGCAGTCGGCGGATCGGCGGTGTCAAACAAAACTTGCGTTTGTGATTGATCAACCGGATGTGATGACCACATAAAACATGGCTCATAGCACAATCGGGTCCGAACTTTGAAAAAATTCAATTGGGGCACACAATAGAAAAGTTCTGATTGCGATTAGGACACAGATGCGATTGGCACATATTAACTCCGGCATATAACAGGATCGGGTCCGCCACTTCAATCGCAGTGTATTAAAAAAGGCGTGCGATCAATCGGAGAGTTCCGATTGCGATTAAGATCCCGGACGCGATTGGACCTATTAATTCCATCGTATAACGCCATCGGGTCCGCCAATTTCAAGATGCAATCGGGCCCAACACTTAAGATCTTCCGATTGCAATTGGGAACTCGGATGCGATTAGTAATAAGCTGTGGCATATAACTCGATCGGGTCTGGCCTTTGATTGGAGCACATAACAAAACTCCGCCGATTGAACCTTGTGATTCAAGACTTGCGATTTCATTAAAACATCGCCACGTGGTCAAGTGGACCCACGGGCCTTTGCTGCTATGGTGGGGGCGATTTATATAAGGTTTGGTGGTATGTTTTATATACAGTCATTCCATTGCGGAACTCTACACATCCACAAGACATTTGATTATTGCGATTGGCAATTGCGATTTGATCGCATCGCAAATATTCATATCAACAAGACACTGCACCAAAATAACTTTGCTATTCCGATTGGCATATAAATGGTGGGGATCACTTGTCCCACCAATTCAGAAATAAAAGGACTTCCGCTTGATTAAACAAATTTCCTATTCTGGTTTTTGATGGCTTTAAAAGCCCGAGATGACTGTCTTTAATAAATCTTCTCCTCCGTAGTTCAGATCTAAGGGAAATCTTCATTCCTTCTACACAACGGCTACGCCCATCACCTGTGAATTCTCTTCTATCATTTGTGGCTGCGGCCCATCAAGATTTAATCCTCCTTCATACGGATTTCTCCAAGCTTCTTCAATACAGAGTGTTGTGCACTCAAAACTCTGATTCTGCTGCGTTGTACTTGTTTCTCCTTTAGCCCAAGGCTTTTCCAATTCCTTTACCACATCCTTTGCCATATCCTTTGCCATCAATGACAATATTTCCAACAAGAGGTTGTGGTGACACTAGTGGAGCATACCATGCTGCCATGATAGGAAATAATGGGGGATTTACAAGAGGGAAAGTGGGCCGAGTTGGAGCACTTTGAACAATGGATGTGTGTACAGGAGTGGAAGAAACACTTGGGCCAGCAAACTGATGATGAGTAGATTTGTTATGGAAGGAGCTGAAGTGATAGAGAAGCTGAGAATTAGGTGGAGTAGAAGGTGAGGCTTCTTTGCTAAAGCTTTGTTGAAAATCTGTTGTTTCAAATTCAGCTTGGTTTAAATCACTTTGAGAATTATTTCTAAATAGGTTCTTTGTATGAGGTAAGTCAAAGTGAGGATATTTCAAGACTATGAAATTTTCAGGGACAGATCTTGTTCTTCGGATGGTCCTATCAGCAGTTTTTTTTCCAGATCTAGAAGTTTGCCACAAAATCCTTTCTAGATTATCAATTATTATAGGGGGATTAGGGTCTGGATGAGATCTAGTATAGATTTTATGTGAAGCCAGATTTCAATTTCAAAATTTTCGAGAGGCTAAAAGAGCTTAAGAATTGTTTTTCAAAGATTGACCTCTCTTAGTGTTTAATGAACTTCTAAAATGTGGGACTAGACTTCTAAACTTATTTAGGGATGGTTAAAACAATCCTAAGGAAATATGGAGTACTAGTGAGCTAATATGTTTACTGGGGCTAGTGGAGTTGCCAGGTGGAAATTTTTAGCTTTTCTGAAGGTAAAATGTTTTATGGTCCACCACCAATGATTATTTTAAAGACCAATCTGAAATGTTTTGGGTTTTCTGATTTTTTTGTGGTTCTATGGTTGTGAGAGTGTCCTACACCTGATTCAACACTTAGCTAAGGTGGTGAAACAAATAGAGTCTACTCTATGGCTCACTAGCTGATTTCTTCAAGGTTTGATAAGGGTCTCTTAGAATCCTAAGGGTTACTTAGATTGCCACTGATTCAGACAGGTCCTATCATGATAACCATTAAGTTAGTAGTGCTTGAAGAAAACTATAGTTCACTTGGATTAATACTGAGTGTCTTATTTAGGGACTTTTACTCAAAAAGGGTCCCACTGTGATCGCCACTATGTTGTGTTGGCGATGAGGTGGCAGATTCATTGGATTTTCTATGTCAAAATAAGGGTCTAAAGAGTCTTAAGAGGTATTTAGGAAACTCTGTACTCAGGTGTCCCACTGTGATCACCATTATATTTTGGTCCTGTGATTTGGCAGATTGGCATACCAAGTGACAAGGCAACATCAAAACCAATCTTTAAAGCTCTAGGACCTAGCCTTCCTAGTCTAAGAGAGGGATATCTCAATTGTTTGCAAATGTGTGTGCTTGTTTGCTTTAAGGGTTGATTTTAGGCTAGTTATGAAGCATGCGTTTGTTTGATTGTTTGGCTGGACATGATGATCTAGGTAGGATATATAGAAAAGGGAAATCTCTAAGTCATTGGGCAATGGAGTCAAGTGGAAGTTGTAACAAGTTTGTAAATGAATCAGGGGTATCAAAGGGAAAATCTAACTGGGCCAGTGGATCTACAAAGTCTTTTAGGTGAAATGAAATGGACATCAATGGTTTAGAATGAAAAGTAGAACTAAGGGAAATTTAGAATCATTAATTATATGTACTTCTGAACAAAGGGACTTAAAACATTATCTAAACATAAAGAGGCATTCCATAGATAGGGCTAACCATAAATTCTAGAAACCACACTTCAGAAAATAATAATTCCAAGAAAAACTTCTCCAATGAAATATAGAAGGCGAGAAACTCATTTAACTTCTAGTGATTTCACCTTCAAGGATAAGAAAACATTCAAGATTCACACATAACTGCATTCATAGAAGAGGGAACTCCTAGACATCTTTGATTACAGCTATAAAGACCTTCAAAACAATTATTTAAGAAAGTACAAAGGGTATGATCGAAACAAAACCTCTTTGGTAGACTTTAAACAATGGTACTTTAAAGGAAGACTTCAGAAATAGTTTTTAAGTGGCAACAAGTAAGCAGGGAAAACCATAGATCATTCTTGAGACCAACCGTATTGAACTATTTAAGAAATAAACAAGCATAAGGGTTATAGAGAGAAATTAAGAATTCTCTAGAATATCTTAGCAGAATAAAACATTAAAACAGTGAAGAGTAAACAAAGCTAAGGTGCTTCAAAAGACATTTCTTAGCCTAAAATTTTTACTCTACTGCAACAACGAATGATGAAACATAATGAAATAGGAAATAACAATAATAGATTTAGAGTAATTCACCAATAGCCAATCTCAGGGATCCAATGACAAAGATTTCTTCATCAACAAATAGGTCAAGACATCCAAAAGTTCCACAACATCAATTTCCTTTCAACTTCAGCAGAACAATGTATTACTTCAAAGAGTCACCAAATGCCAACAATAAAATGAGTTCAAATGAAGTATTTATGCTGCAAATGAGGAGGTGGAACTGATATAGGGTTTGAGAGTCATTAATTATAGAGTAAATGCATTATGAGCCTTGAAAACCATGCAAGGCATAAGGTAGGAACATGTGTGCAGCTACTTCTCTGTTAATAACCTTGTCTTAACTTTCTAAGGAAAAATAGGTGAAATATTGACTTTTAAGGCTTCATCCTATCTTTATAATAACTGTACTGATAGTTTAAATGTATTATATTTGGGGAATAAATGTTTATTTGCCTTTATAGATAGAAAGTAGGCCAAAGGTGTTAGTTATATATTTCTAAGTTTCTGAGTGAAATAACTGCTCTTTGTTGATGCATTCGAGGCTGTTTTTAGCCTGACTTTCCTTAACTTAATCATTTAAACTATGTTTAAGGACTAATTTTTCTTTTAGCCTTGATAACTCATCATTCTTCCTTTATTACTTTTACGAACTTCTTTAAACTTCTGTTCATCTATTTTAACTGTCTTTTCATCCCTTAATCCTTGCTTAAGATTTTCATCTCAGACTTCGTCCTTTGGTCTTCTGTTCTTCAATCTTCATTGGTTTCTCTGTTTATGTGTGCAGGAGGCTTCTTTCATGCATTGAGGGTTTCAAAAATGATTAATGCTCATGAGGCATCGATCAATCGTTGATATAAAACCCTGGATCCCTTTCTTCTTTGCTTATAGACCCTCATATCATCATCCTAAGGCCTCAGTCACTAATTCTGACTGTGGGATGGCCCTTCGAGCTCAAGGTCACCATTAAACCTGCAAGAAAACAAAAACATTAATAAATCCTGCGTTTTGTGGCTAAAAACTGCTTTGTAGAAGCTTTAAGGAATGCAGAGGAGCATTGCAGAGGGGGGGAAAATGCACAAAGGAGGGTCTAGTGGGCCAAACCAGAAGAAACCGAGGTGAATTTTGAATATTGGCGTGGAAATGGAGAAAAGTAGTTTTGGGGGGAAAACTGGTAGTTCTTGCATGAGATTTGGGTGTTAAGCTGTAAAGGCCCAAACGGACACGATACCTAAGAATGGTCATCACGTGTCCAAGCCAATACTGCCTGTTTCACATTGAAATGGTCCATTAAATCCCACCATAAAATTTCGCGCGATATTGAATTTGTGCCATCAGATCTCAAGGAGTGAGATCGACGGCGCGGGTAGAGCCCGAAGGCTGGGTGCAAGTCCATGGATGATAATAGTGGAGTACAGGTGGTAGGCAGAGATTGGGCGATGATTTCATGGATGGAAGGTGGGGTTGGTGGTGATGTGTTTAGTTCTGTAGGGTAGTGGAAAGGATGGGTTCAGATGGCAGTCATCGGATCATGAAGATCCACGGTGTAGATTGCCCCGTGGAGTAGTCATATGGGGGAATAATTGATGGGTGGGGAGTATAATGATCATTAGATTTGTATGATTGATGGTCGAGATGAGCTGGGAAGGTTGAAGTGGAGTAATGGAAAAAAGGGAATGGGAATGAGGAGATAGGCGGGGAGTCGGTCCTATGTGGAGTGGATAGGACCGAGGGCTTGGGAGATAAAAGGTTTGATGAGATGGCAGGTGGTCACGGCCTTTGGTTTTATGAAGAAAAAGGGGCTAAGGTTTTATGCCTGGAGGGCTTAAGGCCTTAATATTATCAATATGAGCAGATTTAGGCTAAAAAGGGATTTTTGAGCCTTTTTGAGGGTTTCGGTAAGGTGTAAAAGGGTGACTTAAACCAAATAAAAGGTGTTTTTATAAGGTGTAGAGGCTTTTTAGGGAAAATGAAGAGTTAATGAAGGGAAAATGTGCTTTTTTCAGAGGAAAATGGGCTGATAAAAATAGGGGTAGGAGTGATAAGATGAGGGGATGAAATGTAGGTAAAAATGATGGGGGCTAGTCTGAAACAAGCTTTCTTTTGAGACATAAGTGTGATCTTTTAGAAGGGATAGATGAAGATTTTGGTGAACTGATAGACTTAGGATGATGAAGGCAGTGAGATTTCTAGAACTCACAATGTTTCTGCAAATATTGTTTCTAGAAATCTGATATTTTTAACTTAGTCATCTTTGGGTAAAATCAAAATTATGGATGACTAACACATGTGTCACCCATCCAACGGTCCTCCATAAAACACGTGCAACCAAATATTTGGCCTAGAAACAGCCATGTGGCAAATTCTGACTGGGTTTCAAAAAAAGGAATATTCCTAGTATATGCCACCTACTGACTGTACCTACATGCTGACTGGGCATCCCAGTCACCCTGTCACAAAAAAATTATCTATTTAGGAAAACGAACAGAACACGATATCTTCCTCATACGAAATCGGTTTTTTGAATTGTTTGCGGTGCCAGAATTGACACGACGAGACCTATCTGGTCACTTAAGTTTGGTATAGTTTTGAGCACTTTCAATTTTGAGCATAACACATTATATCCTAATCACACCTCCCCATTGAGAAGCTTTTGGACCCCAAATACTTTAATTACCTGTTCAGAAGATGAGGGTACAACTCCCTCACCTTTTCAACTTCCATCCACCTTGCCTTACTTGGTTTGCTACCCTTGAGCCTAATTCAAAGATAATCGACACTTCCCCTCTTAGAAGTGTGTGTCCTGTCAAGGATGGTATTCTCCTTGAGCTCATCTAGAAATTCTGGTGAGAAATATTCTATACATGGCAGTTGAATATCACTCCCTTGATCATCAATTAAAGGAGGCTGATACAAACGTAAATTTTCCACATTGAAAATGGAATACATTTGCATATATTAAGGCAAGTCAAGTTGAAATGCATTATTACCAACTTTTTTGATGATCTTGAATGGACCATAGCAAATGGGCTTGAGATTTTTACCTTCTCCTTACATCCTTTCTTTGCTTATGTGCAACCATACTTCATCTCCTTCTTGAAACTTGTGATCAACTCTATGTTTGTCATGCCTCTCCTTCTATTTTCTTTGACTCTTCTCAAGTTGTTCTTGAACTTGTTGATGAATAATCTGAATTTTTTCAATGAAATTTCAAGCCTTGTCAATATCACTATGCCCATCAATTGCAAAATCCTTCTCAAAGAATATGTCTAATGGCAATTTCGGTAAATACCCAAAGACGGCTTCAAAAGGTGAAGTATTTGTAGAAGAGTGCTTTGCCCAGTTGTAAGAATGTTGAATGTAATGGATTTGTTCATCCCACAATTTGGGATGTTTGCTACAATATCCTCTCAATAGATGCACAATGGTTATGTTCATCACCTCGGTTTGGCCGTCAGTTTGTGGATTAAAAGCAATACTCTTTTTCAACTTTGTGTCCATCATCTTCCAAATATTGGACCAAAAATTCCCAATGAACCTGGAATCCCTGTCAGAAAAAATAGAAGCTGTAAAACCATAATGAACCCATAAATTTGAAAATAAAGTTCAGTATTTTGTTCGGTAGTATTGGTTTTCTTACATGGCATACGTATACACATTTTACTAAATCCATCCACAACTAGATAAAGATAATCATGATGTTTTCTTGACATAGGTAGATCTCCAAAAAATTCCATGGAGACACTCTCCCATGGCCTTGATGGTACTGGTAGTGGCGTGTAGAACCCAAGCTTCGTATTGCTAGGCTTTCTTGTTGCACACATAGAAAAACCTCTTATAAAATGTGACACACTATCTATCATGCGAGGCCAATAGCAATACCTCTGTATATGCACCACTATTTTTCTTACCCAAAAGTGTCCAACAATATAAGACAAATGAGCCTCTTTCATAACACTGAGCCTTTCTCCTTGTGGTTTATAGAGCTTGCCCAAATGAAACAACAAATTGTTATGCATGTGATGATCATTTTCCTCAACTTGATTCTCTTCACTCAAACTAGCATACACATCTTGAAATCAACATCAGATGCAAATTGTTCTATGTAGCTCTCATGTACAATAGAATCATTTTTAAGTAAAGTAGAAGCACTTATAATTGATCTTGAAAGAATATCAACAATTTTTTTGAAAATACCTTTCTTGTAACTTATAACCAAGTGAAACTGTTGAAGAAATTCCATCCACCTGAAATGTCCTGATTGCTGCAATTTTGTTTGTGACTACAAGTACTGTTATGGTTGGTGATCGGTATGTATAATCGTCTCTTTACCCATCAAGTGGTGTTTCCACTTCATGTTCTTCAATCCCATTGCTGTAATTTTTTATTCATCACATGAATCCTCTTCTAAGTCATGTTGAGTTGCAACTACAGTTTTCTACTTCCCTTTGTTATTGTTATACTTGGGTCTCTTTTTAGGATGTAATTTCCAACAATTTTTGTCTTCATGGCCTTCTCTTGAAAAATGTTTACAAACAACATTTTTTCCATCTTTCTTGATAGATGCATTCTTTTTGCCCTTACCTTTTGAGGTATTCTCTTTTTTTTTCCCCTTAAAAGGTGTCTTCCTACTCTCATCAATAATGTTTTTCCCTCTAGCTTCTAGATGTGTGGCCTGAACACAAACTTCATATAGACTTGTATGGTTAAGCATGAGAATAGTATGTTTTAGGTAGCTATGTAAGCCTCATATGTACTTGAGAAAAGTATCTTGGCTCTGCAAATATACCCATAATAAGAGAGCTTTTCTTCTAAATTCTTGGGTGTAGTCTTGTACATTTTTTCCTTTCAATTGTCTAAAAATTTGCAAGTTCATTATGGATTTCTGCATGTGAGCTAATGGATAAAACTATTATTTTATTGCAGTAATGAAATCAATCCACGATAGAATAATATTACTGTGCTTTTTTACCTCCTCCTTTGTTTTGGCTTCCCACCTGTTGTCGACAATTGTTGTCTACCCTAGAGACAGTCTAGAGCTGCCATAGACCAGTGCCTAGGACATCTTAGCATAGCAGGAGGCATATAATAAATTCGGGTTGTCAATCTGAAGGCTCTCCTACTATCTCTTGTTAAACAAGGAAATTGATTTAAAATGGGACCAGCAATCACAGAAACTATCACAGGGAAAGTAATGTTGTAGAGGCATAATGCAAAGCTCCAATATTAAAGCATCAGACAGTTAAGAGACAATTTACTGTAAAGAGGGCCGATTCAAATAATATGTCACAGAAATCAAATATCAGAAAGTGCATGGAGGGAAAGAAACACAAGAGGATATTATTTAATTTTATCTGATACCTAGATACACAACAGAACCACATATGGGCTTATCATTCTAAGAATCCATACATGACAATGGCGTTTTAAAAGCACCCTCCCAAAGCAACTAATATAGCAGAAAAGTGGATGAAATGAATATGAAATAGTATATCATGCCTGAGCCTATTTAAAGCGCTTGACTGATCCAAATATGGGCATCAACTAGGATGAATCCTTATCTAAAATCAGTGAGCCACTCGCATTCCAGTAACATGATACAAGAAGATGTATGAAATGGAATATTGTATTAAACACATAAGGAAAAGTACATACTGTGAAATAACAAATACCATAATCCTCATTACAGATAGAACTCCTCCTCACTAAGACTCTACGGGCTCTAAGCCTCAATACAAAGGCTTTACAAAATGTATACAAAATGCCATTCACAGCACAATTTTCTGATAAAAGTATGGAACCTTTACAATGTCATTCTTCTTCCTCTTTATAGAGGAAGGAGAAGAGGAAACCATAAAATAAGTAGTTGAAAACAATTAATTTCTCCATTAAAACAAAATGGAGAAAATATTTTGTGCCCATACTATTTGACGACTCTAGGATGCTGCAGGTACTCTGTGGCTAATCCCATGAAATTAATGTAGTAGGTGTAAATCTCTTCAGGGGTAAGGTGTGAAGAATAAAATATGTAACATTACGTACTTTCCTGAAGAGAATTTGGCTGAAATAAACCCTGAGGACGTTGTTTTCTGTGAAAAGATCTTTCTAGTAATCTGCAGGGTCTTCGATCTAGTACTTTTCCTCCAAAATGGTATGTAAGAGCCCCAAAGTCTCTAAATACGTTTCTTGAATCCCCTGCTCTTCTCTAATATTTTCTATCTGTGCCATTAATTCTTCATCTGCTCAACCTGTGCGTTTAAATGACCTTGGAGGGTTTGATAGGTTTAAAACCTGGCTTTTTAATGGATGTCATGTCAGCATATCTTCCTGAATCCTTGCTCCATAATTATGCATTTAATAATTGGTCCCCTGGAGCGTATTCGACTTCTGTGGTGATGGAAGTCAATTCTAATGGTTCTCCATCGCCATAAACCTGCAAAACCCACAAAATGGTTAAAGGAAACCAGACGGGGATGATGAGGGCGGTGATGACTGCGGAGATGGTGATATGGACTGAGTGAAACGATGAGTAGAAGCAGGGTGATGGTGGAATGAAGGGTGACAACAAGAAACACAGAGAAACAACGCTGTATGGACGGGGCGGAGACAGACAATCATGGGCACGTAAATGATGCATGGAAATGGTGGAGGTGAACGTGAATGACCCGTTGGCGTACGAGAAGCCATACGGAAGGTGTGATGTGGAGGTGGACTCGGTCAACCGGCGGGGTGTGCAAACAATTCTGGGCCATGCGATCGAAACAGGTTCGACGGTTAATATTGAATTAGAGACCGATGGACAAGCGGGCACGGGACATTGTACACTGGGTTAAAAATCACGCAACTCGGAAGGGCAGGAGCCGTTGGATAGAGAGCTCATGATCGAACGGTTGACACGAATTTTGCTGCACGTCCATTGACTGGACAATAACGCACGAAATGGAAGCGGTTTTGGGACGTACAGAGGGACACTTGTCGCGCAGCGTATGGAATCGCTGGCCGAAGGGGGAATACCACCTGCATCAGATGAGCGGTGTGAAATAATCAGCCGATTTTGGAGGCACGGGGACCACCAAAGCGAATAGAACTATGGGCCGTCGATTTATTTTTAATCGGACGGCACGGAACGCGCCCGATGGTCCTGTACGTTAGGCACTTTTCGGGCTTAGCACTCGGTCATGGGCTTTGGTCATGTCGACAGTAAGATACAGGGGGCTGCGGCTAAAGGGGCTAGACCTCTTATGATTTCAGATATGCACCCGTAGTGTTTTCTGATGTGTTTTCAGGGTGCGGGATAGGAAATAGTCAGCAAAATAAATGCATTAGGCCAGGATAGGGAACTTGAAGGTTAAGGGGGGAGGAATTCAAGATCAAAAATTTAAATGAGGGGTTTTCATGGACAACATCAGCTCCAATTGGGGACGGCGCATTCATAATTGGACGTGTCGAGAACTTGCAGACCTCTAGATCACAATGTTATGTAAGCCCTGTGGATTTTGCTCTCAAAAGCCTTTTCCTTTCATGATTCATTATAACACTCGGATCATCCATTCAGTAAGAAAACAAAATTTAATATACAATATAGTACAGCCAGGTCACCATGACCTGAATCAGAATTGAAAGTAGGGTTTCAAAAATTGGCCGTTTACAGGGGCATCCAGCATGTCACCTTGTAAATTCTCCAAAGTGAACGTGTTATTGCCTCCCTGTTCCACAATTTTAAATGGGCCAAACCACAGTGGATCTAACTTGCCATGTTTTCCTTTTTTAGCCCTTCATACGTCCCATCTGAGCACTAGGTCACCAATCTACAATTTTCTATCGTTTGCATGTTGATCAAAGATGTTTTTCATTTTCTCCTGATATTCAGCTAACCTTTGATTCACTTGGTCTCGTGTTTCCTCTAGTTCTACCAATTGATTTATCCTCCTGATCATATCATCAGGTTCCTGTTGACTTTATTGCATGAAACGTGCCACTGGTAAGGCCAGCTGTACAGGAAACACTGCTGCTCGTCCATACACCAGCTCATATGGAGATTTTCCAGTGGCTCTCTTGCTGGTTACTCTATTCGCCCATAGAGAAAATTTCAATTGGGAATCCCAATTCTTCTGATTTTCGTTGATAGTATTTTTCAAGGCCCTCACTAGAGTTTTGTTAGAAGATTCTGCCAGGCCATTCCCTTGTGGATAGTAAGCTATAGAATGATTCAATGTAATATGATACTGATGACAGAAATTTACAAATTTTGTAGACTTGAAAGCCTGTGCATTATCAGTCACTATTCTAGCAGGACAGGCAAACCTGGATATGATGTTTTCTTCCATGAATTTGATGATTATAGTGTCTATAGCATTCCTTGCAGGTATGGCTTCTACCCATTTTGTAAAATAATATGTGGCTGTTAATATCCATTTATGTTGGCCACTTGATGGGGGATGTATTTCTCCTATAAAATCTAATCCCCATTGTTGAAATGGTTCATTCACATGAACTGGAAGCAAGGGCAGAGCTCCCAAATTCTGTTTCTTAGCAAAATTCTGACACTTATCACATGATCTGACCCAAGTAAAAACATCTCCAAATAACTTAGGCCAGTAGAAACCTGCCTTCAGAATTTTATGAGCTGTGGCCCTCCAACTGTAATGGCCTCCAAAAATTCCTTCATGAAATTCCATCATTATACTTTCTACTTCATCCTCTGTGAGGCACAGTAACAGAATTCCTGAAGGGTCCCTCCAATACAGCTGTCCATTAGCAACTATGTACTTCTGCGATTTTAATCTTAGAGCCCTGTATTTTGCTTTATCACAACTTGGAGGACAGCTAAGTGTCAAAAGATATTCTACTATTTCTTTATACCATGGACTGGTGAGATATTTCATGTGTATTTTCTGAGTGGCTACCTCCAGTCTTTGCTGATCTTTTTCATTCTCAGACTCTTCATTTGCATTCATAGACAAATTTATGCCCAAAGCCTGATAATTTGATTTTGATAAAATTTTTGCAAGGCCTTGTCCTTTGATCAGCTTAGTAGGTCTGATGTCCAGGTCATCTTCCTGTATTTTTGCAATCCATCTCCCTCTTTTCCCTTCACTGTATCCCTGAATCAGAATGCCTTTAACAGCGGCTGTGGGGACATATGCAGTAATATGAGACTGCAAAACATACATTCTAAAGGCCTTGAGGGACTTCAATAGGGCATATGCCTACTTTTCTAATATATTGTATTTCAATTCAGCATCATGAAGGACCTGACTGAAGAAGGCAACATGCTGCTCATATCCATCTTCATTTTTCTGCAATAACACTCCAGCTACTGTGTGAGGTGATGCAACGGAAAAGATCATAAATGGTCTAGTACAATAAGGTCTAGCCAGCACGGGAGCTTCAGAAAATGCAGCTTTTATTCTAGCAAAGGCCTCCCATGATTCTTGTGTCCATTTCACCTCATTGTTCTTTTTCAACATATCAGTTATATGCCTAACTATTTCAGCATAGTTAGGGATGAATCTTCTCAGAAAATTTATTCGTCCTAAAAATACTTGCACTTCTTTCTTGTTCCTGGGGAAAGGGATACTATTTGTAACCTCTACTCTTTTGGGATCTATCCTTACCCCGTCCTTAGTCACTATGTGCCCTAAGAGCTTGCCTTCCTCTAATGCAAATAAAGAATTTTGTGGATTAAGAGAAAGACCATACCTTCTGCATTTTTCAAAAGTTCTTTGTAAATTTTCAATGTGTTCAGCATCATTCTTTGAAAACACTGTAATATCATCAAGGTATACCACCAGAAATTTATCCTCCTCCCCGACAAAAGCAATGTCCATAGCCCTATGAAAAGTGGCTCCTGCGTTAATTAATCCAAAAGGCATCCTGGCATACATGAATGTTCCCCATGGTGTGGTGAAAGCAGTTTTCTTTTGATCTTCTGGAAGTATAGCTACCTGATTATAACCAGAAAAACCATCCATCATTGACATTCTAGAGGCTCCCACCACTTTTTGTAGGATGTGGTCCATCTTAGGCAGTGGATAATTATCCTTTAAAGATTCTCTATTTAAATTCCTGAAATCCACACATAGCCTTATTTCATTTTTCTTTCGGACAGGGACCAAGTTAGCAACCCATTCAGAGTACCTTAATGGCACTATTATTTTGCCCTTTAGCAGCTTCTTGATTTCTTTTTCAATGGAGGGGAGTAATATAGGATTCATCTGTCGGAGCTTCTGCTTATAAGGTCTTGCATCTTCCCTCAAAGGAATTTTGTGCTGCATTATACTAACATCAAAATTTTTTAGGTCTTGATAGGACCACGCAAATACATCTTGGTAAGATTGAAATAATTTCAAGTATTTTTCTTTATATTCCTTTGGTACCTTCTTAGATAGCTTTACAATTTTAGGCTCAACGTTGGTACCGAGATTCAGATCTTCCATTTTATTTTCTTCTACTACTTTATTATGCTGCAAAGGGACATCATTTTTGTCAAAAAATCTTTCTAGAGGTACCAACCCTCTAGGTATAACATTCCCTTTCAACTGCAGCACTTTATTTCCTGCCATTTTCTATTCCCACTTATTTCTTGAGACATTCTTAGCCTCATCTTCTTCACAATCATCAATCTCCATATTGGATAATTCTCCCATTATCTCCAGGAATTTCTTCATCTATTCATCATCTTCGAAAACCTGCCAATGCTTAATATTGTCTGGGATTGATGGTCTATAACGTACCTCAATTTCATATCTCAAGAGAGGGTTCTGAGGAGGATGGAAAGTACTAGCAGCTACAACAAGGGAATCTGCCATTCTGTTCTGCTCCCGGGGCATGAACTGGATATTGAATGCTGAGAAGAAATTACCCACCATGTCCCATACTTCATTTCTATAAGCTCTCAACCATGGGTGTTTGGTTTGACACTGGTTTCTGACCTGTCTGACCACCAGCTCAAAGTCTCCCAGGACCTTTAAACACTATATGCCCATGCTCCTGGCTGTTTGCAATCCTAACAGCAATGCCTCATATTTAGCCACATTATTAGTAGCTTCGTATTCCAATTTAAAAGACAGTGGCACCCATTTTCCTGTGGGGGAAATTAATAACACTCCTGCTCCATTACCTTCTCTTGAATTTGCTCCATCAAAATATAAAGTCCAGACTCCTGCTTCATGATCTTCTGAAGACTGCTCAGTATTTATCTGGCAGAAAGGAGGTTCCTGAGCATAATTTTGATCTTCTTCTAACATCAAACATGAGAAATCTCCTTCCTTGCTGTAAAATGGTGAATTCTCTGAGCTGTTAACCTTAGTCACCATCTTGACAAATCTGGTTTCTCTGTACAACCTCCTCTCCTGGCCACAAAAAATCGGGATGGTGGCATATGTTAAGTCTAATTTGAGTGACCCACCGATTTTTGTTCCCCAAGACCTTGACAATAGCATGCCAAAGCGAGCTGGGATGTCAGCTACCACGATGTCCATTACTACACTTTTTGCTTGAATTTGGGCCAAATTGACCGCTAAATCTTTGATCATCCCCAAGCATTTAACTCTTCTGGAATCAAATGAATATAGTCTTTATATGGACGTGTGATTTGTAGTCCTAGTTGTTCTATGACTGACAGAGGCATAAGATTATGGGAAGCTCCAGAATCTAACATACAATTATGTAACAGCAGGTCATGAATTACTAGAGACACATAAAATGGAGGGGTAGAGGGATCTATCTCCTCGACATGTGGGCCAAATACTACCATGGGTATTTCCTCCTGGAGGTTAAGACTATCTAGAATTACTGGTGATTCAGGAGGAAACATGAAAGAAGTAACTTGAGATTGATATGCAGGTTGTTTCAATAGCTCAGTCAAGGGGACTGGGATCTTGACTTTTTCAAGCTCTTTTTGCAAATTGAAAGCAGGAGGGTATTTTTCTATTACGACTTCTTTTGAATCTTTATTTTCAGCTAAGGGTTTCAATTCTTTTGACATGGACTCAAAATTAGGAGGGGTGACTACTTTTGAAGAAGAAGGAATTTGATCATCGGATGGCAAAGGTTTGTTTAGGGGACTCTCACCTTTTTCTGTGGCTCTTTTGATTGTTGGCTCCTTTTGAGCAGATTCTCCCTTTTGAATTGGCTGCTCTTCTTCATCTTGAGTCTGAATCCTCTTCCTGGAAGACTTGAGATCATATTTTTTGTTAAAATGTGCTTGCATGAAATCATTAAACTGCTTGCAATAATGATCAATCTTTGCTTCTTCTTCTTCTTGCAAAGGGTATTCTATTTCATCATTATTTGAAAAATCAAGATTTGAATCTTCCAGTTCATAGGCAGCATCTTCAGTGGAATCATCTACTCGGCCTTCCAGGTATAATGGGTGTGGCACTTGATCTTGTTGCTCCTTTGCTTCCATTGGCAATATTTGTAGGGGTGGTCTCTTGTACTGAGGATTGTATCCTCTGTTTGGAGAATTATAAAAATTCTTGGCGGCTGAGTTCTTGGTCTCCAGTTCTAACTTAATCATATTTTTGATAATTTTTCTTATTTTCTCCATCTTATCTGAATCCTTGTCCTGCTTTGAAGTAGATACTTCCTCTTTACCCCATCTTTTGGTATCTTGTTCAGCTTTCATTTTTAATTTTCCAGTGGAGGCAAAATTTTCTTCCAACTCAAGAGCATTTGACTGAGCATCATCTAGGGTGGCAGGTTTTCTTTCCCTGAGAGAGAAATGAAAATCTGAGTCAAAGGCTGCTATGGAAAAAACTTTGGCAGCATTCTGATGAGGCTTCATATCTGCAGGGAGATTTAGATATAACTTATTAAATCTCTTGATAAATTTTGACACCCCTTCATTATGTTTCTTCTTGAGTGTATTGAACTCAGTAAGACATTGTCCATGATATTTATTTTCTCCCCATTTTCTGAGAAAATTACTTTCCATATCATCCCCGGTGGTTACAGAACGGTTTCCTAATGTCTTGAGCCATTTTCTGGCTTCACCGTCCAGAGATTGCACAAATAATCTTAAGACCACATCCAAATGTTGAACATTAAAGTTTTCTGCAAAAGAGCAGAAGGTCTCAAGATGTTTCTGAGCATCAATTTCATTTTCCCCGGTGAATCTGGGCAAAACCTTCAAATAATCTTGTGGCATATCATTTAACACTTGAGGCAGTGCTAGGGGAGCATATTTGTTCAACAAAAAAGCTGGGGCATTAGCCATTGGAGGAGGTGGGGGTTGTGCAACAATCTAATGTACAAATTAAGGAAGAGGAGTATGAATAACAATGGGGGTATATTGTACAGCAGCCTGAGGCATAGATGGGAACAATTCACGGTTAACATGGGCTATTTCTATAACTTCTTTAACTTCTTCAACCTCAGGGGTAGGATGAAAGTTCTCTTTGGTTCTAGCACTTCCCCTGGGTGGGCTATCTGAGTAATATTCAGGGTTTTCCTCAGTGGAGTCGGGATTTTCTACTGGAATTTCTTGAGAAGAAGAGGAAAGATAATATTCTACAGAATATTCAGGGATTTCAGCACAGACTGATTTCCTTTCTTTCCAACTTCTTATATGTATGATTTTTTCAGGGTCAGACACTGAAGGTGTTTTTGACTGTGATGTATCTGACCTCAGATGTGGCTTATGAGGAGCTAGGACTGCCAATAGGTTTATCGAATAAGAAACAGTGTGGAGTCGCCAAGGTGAGAGGTATACAACTCTTCAACTCTCTGTGCTCACCTGATTTGAGAGTGAATAAATATTTTTCGAGGCCTAGGGAAACTGATATTCTTAAATTCATCCCCGGCAACGACGCCAGAAAGATGTTGTCGACAATTGTTGTCTACCCTAGAGATAGTTTAGAGCTGTTATAGACCAGTGCCTAGGACATCTTAGCATAGCAGGAGGCATATAATAAAGCTGGGTTGTCAATCCGAAGGCTCTCCTACTATCTCTTGTTAAACAAGGAAATTGATTTAAAATGGGACCAACAATCACAGAAACTGTCACAGGGAAAGTAATGTTGCAGAGGCACAATGCAAAGCTCCAATATTAAAGCATCAGACAGTTAAGAGACAATTTACTGTAAAGAGGGCCGATTCAAATAATATGTCACAGAAATCAAATATCAGAAAGTGCATGGAGGGAAAGAAACACAAGAGGATATTAGTTAATTTTGGTTTGATACCAAGATACACAATAGAACGACATATGGGCTTATCATTCTAAGAATCCATACATGAAAATGGTGTTTTAAAAGCACCCTCCCAAAGCAACTAATATAACAGAGAAGTGGATGAAATGAATATGAAACAGTATATCATGCCTGAGCCTATTTAAAGCGCTTGACTGATCCAAATATGGGCATAAACTAGGAAGAATCCTTATCTAAAATCAGTGAGCCACTCGCATTCCAGTAACATGATACAAGAAGATGTCTGAAATGGAATATTGTATTAAACACATAAAGAAAAGTACATACTGGGAAATACCAAAGACCAGAATCCTCATTACAGATAGAACTACTCCTCACTGAGACCCTACGGGCTCTGAGCCTCGATACAAAGGCTTTACAAAATGTATACAAAATGCCTTTCACAGCACAATTTTCTGATAAAAGTCTGGAACCTTTACAATGTCATTCTTCTTCCTCTTTATAGAGGAAGGAGAAGAGGAAACCATAAAAGAAGTAGCTGAAAACAATTAATTGCTCCATTAAAACAAAATGGAGAAAACGTTTCGCGCCCATACTATTTGACGGCTCTAGAATGCTACAGGTACTCTGTGGTTGCTCCATGAAATTAATGTAGTAGGTGTAAATCTCTTTAGGGGTAAGGTGTGAAGAATAAAATATGTAACATTACGTACTTTCTCGAAGAGAATTTCGCTAGAATAAACCCCGAGGACGTTGTTTTCTGTGAAAAGATCTTTCTAGTAATCTGCAGGGTCTTCGATCTGGTACTTTGCCTCGAAAATGGTATGTAAGAGCCCCAAAGTCTTTAAATACGTTTCTTGAATCCCCTGCTCTTCTCTGATATTTTCTATCTGCGCCATTAATTCTTCATCTGCTCAACATGTGCATTTAAATGACCTTGGAGGGTTTGATAGATTTAAACCCTGGCTTTTTAATGGATGTCATGTCAGCATATCTTCCTGAATCCTTGCTCCATAATTCTGCATTTAATAATTGGTCCCCTGGAGCGTATTCGACTTTTGTGGTGATGGACGTGAATTTTGATGGTTCTCCATCGCCATAAACCTGTAAAACCCACAAAATTGTTAAAGGAAACCAGACGTGGACGATGAGGGCGGTGATGACTATGGAGATGGTGATATGGACTGAGTGAAATGATGAGTAGAAGCAGGGTGACGGTGGAATGAAGGGTGACAACGAGAAACACAGAGAAACAACGCTGTGTGGACGGGGCAGAGACAGACAATCATGGGCACGTAAACGATGCATGGAAATGGTGAACATGAACGTGAATGATACGTGGGTGTACGAGAAGCCATACAGAAGGGGTGATGTGGAGGTGGACTCGGTCAACCAGTGGGGTGTGAAAAAAATTCAGGGCCATGCGATCAAAACGGGTTCGACGGTTAATATTGAATTGGAGACCGATGGAAAAGCAGGCCCGGAACATTGTACACTATGTTAAAAATCACGCAACTCGGAAGGGCAGGAGCCGTTGGATAGAGCACTCATGATCGGACGGTTGACACGAATTTCGCTGCACGTCCATTGACTGGACAATAACGCGTGAAATGGAAGCGGTTTTGGGACGTACAGAGGGACACTTGTCACGTAGCATATGGAATCGCTGGTCTAAGGGGGAATACCACCTGCATCGGATGGGCGGTGCGAAATAATCAGCCGGTTTTGGAGGCGCGGGGACCACCAAAGTGAATAGAACTATGGGCCATCGATTTATGTTTAATCGGACAGCACAGAACGCGCCCGATGGTCCTGTACATTAGGCGATTTTCGGGCTTAGCACTTGGTCATGGGCTTTGGTCATGTCGACAGTAAGATACAGGGGGCTGTGGCTAAAGGGGCTAGACCTCTTATGATTTCAGATACGTGCCTGTAGTGTTTTCTAATGTGTTTTTAGGCTGCAGGATAGGCAACAGTCAGCAAAATGAATGCATTAGGCCAGGATAGGGAACTTGAAGGTTAAGGGGGGAGGAATTGAAGATCAAAAATTTAAATGAGGGGTTGTCATGGACAACACCACCAAACAAGTCCTGCACCTTCCATTCTCAATGAAGTTAATTGGATTTTGGTATCATCATCATGAAGGTTCTGAATTCTCAAATAAACCTCCAATTTCCTAATCCAATTATCAAGTTTTTTTGCATTGACTTCACCATTAAACATTGCAAATTCAAACTTAACATCAAGTTTTAGAAAAGTAATTTTACGAGTGTTCTTTGACTTGTGTGACTAGTGTACTGAAGATGAAGTAGAGGATGATGATGATGATGAGGGTGAGGATGGTGGCTTTCCACTACCTCCATTTCATATATTTCCCTTCTTTGATTTATCTTCATCATTGTGACCTCTTAATGATCCCTAACCTTCCTTTTGAATGTTGGATCCTTCTCCTTCTAGTCTCTTATTCCTTTCTTGATAAAGGACTCTCACCATCTCAATCATGTCAAGGAATGATTTCCTTGTAATATTCCTAACTTAGCATGCAGCTAAGGGAATATTAAAATTCTGTTTTTCTCTTAGATAAAGGAATAAAATGGGTAGGGAGGCCCATAAATCTCTTTATTAGAAATAAAATCCCTCTTAAGTGGGAAAGGGATCATATTCATAATTGGATAAACCACCTTCATGTGTGAACAAGAGCCTAATGCATGTGGACAAAGTCAAGGTTTGACCAAGTCAACTAAGAAAATGTGGAGGATGTGAAACATTAATAAAGATAACCCAGTGGGAATATAGATCTATTTATATAGTTGTAATAAATCCACCTTGTGTGTGGAAGAAGACATTGCATGTAGATTCAGTAAAGACTGACCAAGTCCATCAGCACTGTTATGGAGGAGTGGTATTGATGAAGGGACAACGCAGTTTTGGAGGGAGAGTCATTGCATAAAGATGGAAACACTAATGAGTGGGATCAAAGGTGAGAAGGCTCACATTATTTATAAGGAGAAGGATGGTACCCATATGGGGTTATATTATGATTATGATTTTATGATTGTATGGTCTCTTTAGACTAAATTTTTTCTCTAGCTGTTTAGCTGAGATAGGGTGTTGTTTAGCATAATGTCTTCCTATTTTGGAATTCCTTCTCTTCCATTGAGTAGCTCTTGGAGGAGCGTTGCACCATATTGTCCACTATTTGGCTTGAGGCCAAGGTTCATCTTCATTTGACAACGCAGATCCTGTTGATGGTTTGCATGTTTCAGTAAGATGTAGCAAGTGGAGGCTAGATCTTCAGATGTAGGCCATCTGAATACTTATTTTCAGTGGATAAGTCTTCTAATCCATTGGGAGGACAATTTTGAAGGTTGTGAGTTGTATTTCCATATCTTGGTTGTAGGCCAACATCATTTTATCCCCTACAGCATAGAGAGAGTCTATATCTACGCTATTTCTGAAGGAGATGCTACAGGGTGATCCAATGCACCATTTGGAGAGATGATCTTCTGAGGGTTGGGGATCTTCCCTTCACTTTGGAGATCTGTTGGAGGAGATCCTTTTCTTGTTTATATCAGATTAGATCCACTTTCCAGATCTGAATATTTCCATAGATCTGCAGTCTTGAAACTCATATCTACATTATGTACATGGTGTATTGCTGAAAACCCCAAGGGGGATTGATAAAAGAGCTTGTATAGTGCATGGGTCTGCTATAGATCTAACTTTTTGTCCACATAATTGCTCTAGATCTGATGTACAACCTACTGCTATTACAAGGGTAGTAAAATAACGCTATCATGGTATTCCAACTTTCATACATGGTTGCAGTCCCTATTTTTACATGATTTTGAGTTAGTTTTTGTTAGGTAAACATGACTCGGTGTAGAGTCAATGTTGACTAGGGTAGATAGTAGTGGTTTTGGGGCACATGGTTTTGTGCACGCATGGTTTTGGCCCATCGTATTACATGTAATGGAGCCTATAAGAGGCTGGGAATACTTCATTGTAAGGTAGGCCTGGAGGTGAGTGGTGAAGGCTCACTTGGCCAGATTGGCCAAGGTTTTTTTGGCCAATGGTTAATGAAATTTCATTAGGATGGGTTTTTCCCTAGATTTGGGGTTTTCCTGGTTAAAAATTGTGTTTATGTTTATGTGATTTGTTGCTGGGTTTTGTATGTGTATTATTCTCTCGGTAAATATTTTATTTCTGCAGTAATTCCTAACAAATGGTATCAGAGCCATATTTGGCTTCAAAGGGACGCTTTTGCAGCCAAGGGTTTTATTGGCCTGTGAATGGAGAAATCAATGCAGCCTTTTGCAGATCTAGCCATACGGAGCATGGTGTTTCTAGGAAATAGGAAATATCCAATTGATTGATTCCATGGGGAATTCCATGGAGGGTTTCTCAATGGATAAAGAGAACAATGGTGCTTCCACAACCCAGATCTGGCGACTAGCAGTGATAAGAAGTTGGTTCGAGAAATTCAGAGATGAGAGGATGTTTGCACATGGATTAATTAATTGATGAACCATGTATCTGAAGAGAACTCCTAGAGGACTGGTGGTTACAGAGGCTGGTGACCCATGTAATCCGGTAGATGGGTTCTTTTTATATGGACATTGATTTCATATGTACAAAGAGCAACAATGAAACAAAAAATATTATTATAATGGAGTTAATTTTTTACATGTAAATGGGCATACTGCTGTAAGACCTGGTATGGCATGCGTACCCCTGGGTAATCTCTGGTAAAGTCTGGGTTAGACCTAGGTGATAGGGGGGATGTCAAGTTTACAATTACCCTGGGTAAAAATTTGAGGGGGGAAGAGCTAGAGTGAGCGGTGTTGTCTCATTTAGTAGGTTTGGTTGGATTTAGTCAATAATCCCCAAGTCAAGTTTAAGGGGGGAATTGTTAGGTAAACATGACTCGGGGTAGAGTCAATGTTGACTAGGGTAGATAGTAGTGGTTTTGGGGCACATGGTTTTGTGCACCCATGGTTTTGGCCCATGGTATTACATGTAATGGAGCCTATAAGAGGTTGGGAATACTTCATTGTAAGGTAGGCCTGGAGGTGAGTGGTGAAGGCTCACTTGGCCGGATTGGCCAAGGTTTTTTTGGCCAATGGTTAATGAAATTTCATTAGGATGGGTTTTTCCCTAGATTTTGGATTTTTCTAGTTAAACATTATGTTTATGTTTATGTGATTTGTTGCTGGGTTTTGTATCTGTATTATTCTCTCCGTAAATATTTTATTTTTGCAGTAATTCCTAACAATTTTAGCATCGGAGGCCTATTTTGTTGATCAGTAGTTGTCATTGATGTCAACCCAAGCAGCACCAGGGGTTAACCCAATATTGAATGGGAAGTTTGACCTACCAAATTAATATATTATAGGTCAATAATTACTTTGATGATTTCTACTTGTCGATATGTTTCCGTTGATATATGGCACACCATGTAATTCTTCATGGTTTGAGAGATATTCATGTTTGAATTTTGTACCCTAGTTAGTGGGCTAAAATCCCATGGGGTTGGGGCATGGGTCATTAAAAATTCATAATTAATATTTTTTAAGCTCCTAAAATCCCTCCCACGTTCACTTGTTGAAGCCCCTCTCAACTTAAGCATTCATATATATTGTGATCTTCATTTCCTCCTTAGGCATGTGATTTGGCCATCTGAAACAGGTCATCGTGGAATTTTCGCTCTAATGTTTTTTCTACGAAGGGTCAAAAGCTGAAATTTTTATAAGGATAATCAAAAATCCTAAGGAAGCTGCAATAAAAATTTCAAATCAATTTGCACAATATTTATTGAGATATGATCTGTGGAAGTAAGGGTTTTTGCAGGCTCCTGAAATTCATCTCAAAGAAGTGACCTTGGTAAAATCCTCATAACTCTCTCTCTGAGTATCCGATTGGAATTCTGTGAAAAGTGGAAGATATTTCACAGTATTTAGTTTTATCTCTATCAATTTTAGAGGCAAATGAAGAAACAGTGACACGTGGAACGCCGTACAATTGTGCTCTGCTGAAATAGTCCATAATTAGGGCAGTGTGAGAAATTGGGTATAAATCTCTCTTGAAGAATCAAAATTGGGTCAGACATATGGCATTGGAAAGAAGACTCATAGGAATACTACAACACCGAAAATCAGTAATTGAGGATCTGAAATAACAAAGATACACCAGATTCAATATCGAGCTCCTAGAAGGCAAGAAAAAGCTAGATCATGTGTTGCAAATGACCAGAATTTCTACGACAGAAAAGAAAAGCAAGGTGTAGCAGAGGGTAGCATGACAAGAGAAACAACCAAGGTGCATAACAACAACAAGAAGTTCATCATATGAAGTCTTCAAGTGGGCAGCACTATATACAATCATTGTAAAGGTATCATTGTACTTAGTCATTGTAAATACATTATTGTACAAATTGTACTAGTATCTATCTGTCAAGGGTTGAAGAGGTAGTGTTGGGAGGTCTAGGTTCATCATTAGGTGGTTGGGGTTATGGTATAGTATATCTTCTTCTTCTACATCATTCTATATCATTGTAAAGTGGACCATTTTCCTTGGTACGAGAGTCCATTCTTCTTTTATTCTTCTATAGGGTGGTAGGGTGGTGCTAGGGTGAGTTGTAGCTCATTGGGTGTTGGGGCATCTGTTCAGTTGACTACTGAATAATATCGCATCCATCCAAAGGAGTCGGAGAAGAATGATTTTCAGATTCTATGAAGTTGGAGCTATATTCACCTGAGTTGAAAAGAATTATTAGAAAAGCATTAGGTGGCTTTGTCCCGGAGTGGGTTTCCACCTTAAAAACTCGTGTGCATTTGTGTTCCTCGTGTTTGCTTCTATCATTTGCCATTGTACAAACACTCGATAATAATTGAAGATTAACTAATGCTATAATTGAAAGGCATACTGATTCACCCCCCCTCTCAATATTTCCAACAATTTGTATCAGAGCTTGGTTCCTTCAATAGTAGTTTAATAGCTGGAAGGAGGTCATGGAGCATACGAAGAATGGTGTACCTATGTTCAATGAAAATAATTATGCACTATGGAAAGGAAGAATGGAGGTCTATCTCTTAGCACAAGGTTACGAAGTATGCGACACTATTAAAAATGGATTTACATCAACCGCAGATGAGCAAAGTAAGAAGAATTTGGTAAATGATGCAAAAGAAAAGAATATTATTATCAGTGGACTTATTGAATCCGCTTATCATAAAGTGTTGGGTTGTAAAACTGCCAAAAATGTATGGGAAAATCTTGAGAATATATATGCAGGTGACTCAAATGTCAAAGAAGCAAAGCTTTAAATCTATAGAGAAAAAATTGAGCTACTCAGAATGAAAGAAGATTGCAACCTTGTTGCATACTTCCAATACTTTGATGAAATAACCAATACTCTAGAAGGATTGGGAGAGCGAGTTGACGAGAAGACTATTATATGGAAGATTCTTAGAACATTACCAGGGAGATTCAACCCAAAGGTATCGGTCTTAGAATACAGTGAAAATATGGACAAACTCAGCAAGGAATAATTACATGGATTTCTCATAGCATATGAAATGAGACTTGATGAAGAAAAGGGTACTTCAAATCTAGAAACTAAGTTCGTTGCATCTAAGCAAACCAATAAGGACAAACAACCTTCAATTGAAATTACATGCACCTGCAAGTGTGAAGAAAAGGGAGACGATGGAGAAGGTCTTTCAGATGAAGAATATGCTTACTTTACGAGAAAACTAAAACTTGGTAAGGGAAAATTCAAAGGTAAACTTCCATTAATATGTTTCGATTGTGGTGAGGTTGGACATTTCGTAGCAAAATGTCCGAACAAAAGTGATGGAAACTCAAAAGGAAAGAAAGGCTTTAAGAAATTCAACAAGAAAGGCAAAAATAAAGGATCCAAAAGGAACTTTTTCTCTAAAGAAGATAGCTCCTCATCCGATGAAGAAAGTGACAGCAAAGAAGAAGCCAATGAGAAAGTATTGTTTATGACCAAGCACAATAATCAAGAAGTATCAAACAATGAAGAAGAAGGGTTGACCATAGAAGAATTTTATGAGGAGGCAATCAAGCTTATAAAAGAGCTCAATGCTGAGAAGATCCGTTCCAACACTCTTGAAGAACAAGTTCAAGGTCTCAAAATTGAAGTTGAAGAACACAAATGTATTGAAGATTCAATTCAAATGAAGTTGGAAGAAAGAAACCAAGAAAGGGAAGCATTAGAAGCCGAAGTAGTCTCGTTGTGTAAGGAAGTGAAGAAAGGAAAAACTGTCCAAAACTATGCTAACAGCTTAAGGGCATTGGAAGAAATCATCAACAATCAATGATCTTACAACGACAGAACTGGCCTCGGTTACAAAGAAGAAGAAGCAAGACCTTCTACAACAAAATACAATGAACTTATGAGATCTGACATGCATGTAGACTTCATTGGACAAGATTCGCAAGCACATCCTTGGAAGATTTATCTTCGACGAAGATTTTCATCCAGGTACCAACATATCTTTCATGGCTATTGTTATTCATGTGGAAAATTTGGTCATAAAGCTGTAGAATGTCGTACGTACCCTATGAACCAATACAATTCCAAGAGATTCTTCAAATATGAACCTCCTAGGGCTCAACGAAACATCAATAGATTTGAAAATTTGAGAAATAATATGGAATGTTACAAATGTCAGAACTTTGGACACATAGCTAGAGACTGCAGACTTGAAAATCTTCTAGAAGAATCTTCGAAGCCACAGAATGAACGAACATGGAAGAAGAAGAAGACTGATAATTGTGCTCTCACTCTCAAGGCTCAAAAAAAGAAATATGTGTGGTATGTTGACAACGGCTGGTCAACGCATATGATTGGAGATAGAAGGAAATTTGTATCTCTGAAAGAGAAGAAGGATGGAACCATATCCTCTGGAAATGATGGATCTTCAAATGTTATAGGATCAGGTACCGTCACTCTCGGAAGCAAAGATGTTATAGCCAAGAATGTTCTATTGGTCAAAAACATAAATCACAATCTGCTCAGTGTTGGACAAATGTGTGATCAAGGACACACAACGCTATTCAACTCCACAAAATGTGAAATCAGGAAAGGCATGTACGGTAAAATTGTGGCTACAGAAAGTGAAGCTCCAAACGACATATATGTTCTGGATGAAGCAACTAAATCATGTCTACTAGCTAAAGAAGATGAAAGTTGGTTATGTCACAAACGAATGGGTCACATAAACTTTGAAAATCTTGTCAGGATAAGCAAAAAGGAAGCAGTACGAGAAATGCCGAAAATATCAAAACCTTCCAACACACTATGTGAGGCATGTCGGTATGGCAAGTAGACAAAAGTCCAATTTAAAACAAAATAACACTTTTCATCACATCCATTGGAATTGATACATACTGATCTATGTGGTCCTGTGAGAACAAAAGGCTTATACAGAGAATTATATTTCATGTTGATGATAGATGACTATACCAGGATGACAGCCGTCAGTTTCCTAAAGAAAAAATATGAAGCATTTGAGTGCTTTAAGATCTACAAGGGGTTGGTTGAAAATGAAACTGATTTGAAAATAAAGTTGGTTATGGCACAAACGAATGGGTCACATAAAATTTGACAATATTGTCAGGATAAGCAAAAAGGAAGAAGTACCAGAAATGCCAAAAATCTCAAAACCTTCCAACACACTATGTGAGGCATGTTGGCATGGCAAGTAGACAAAAGTCCAATTTAAAACAAAAGAACACTTTTCATCACATCCATTGGAATTGATACATACTGATCTATGTGGTCCTGTGAGAACAAAAGGCTTAGACGAAGAATTATATTTCATGTTGATGATAGATGACTATACCAGGATGACAGTCGTCAGTTTCCTAAAGAAAAAATATGAAGCATTTGAGTGCTTTAAGATCTACAAGGAGTTGGTTGAAAATGAAACTGATTTGAAAATAAAGTGTTTAAGATCGGATAATGGTGGAGAATTCACTTCCAAATTATTTCAGCAATACTATAATGAAAATGGAATAAAAAGGCAATTTTCAACAGCACGAACACCTCAGCAAAATGGAGTTGCTGAAAGAAAGAATAGAAATGTACAGTAAATGGTTAGAACAATGTTGAAGGACTCAAATTGGATGAAAAATTCTGGGTTCAAGCAATTGATACGGCAGTCTTCATTATCAACCAAAGTCTTCTCATAAATAATTGCAACAAGACTCCATATGAATTATGGAAAGGAAAACCAAAGAATGTAAAATATTTCAGAATCTTCGGAAGAAAATGTTATATCAAAAGAGAAGATCAATATTTGGGTAAGTTTGAATCACGTTTTGATGAAGGTATCTTTGTTGGTTACTCACGCAAAAGAAAGGCCTATAAATGCTATAATCTAAGGTGAAAACAGATAGTGGAGAGCATAAATGTTACATTTGATGAAGATGGTGTTCTAGCGAGTAATGATGAGGATCTAGAATCTTTGAAACTTGAGACAGAGGCTGAAAAAGACACAGATAAAATTGTAGAACAAGAAGAAAATATCAACGAGGAAGAAGTAAACAATGATCATCAAGATATACTAGAACAACAACAAGAAGATACTCAAAGGAGAGAAAAAGAGTGGATTCAAAAGAACCATCCATCAAATCAAATCATTGGTGAAATAAATGAAGGTCGATAGCTCTGTTCATCACAACAAGCTCACGTTGCTTTTCTAGCAACCTTTGAGCCTAGTAGTTTTGAGGAAGCCAGCCAAAATGAACATTGGGTAGCAGCTATGAATGAAGAATTAGATCAAATTGAGAAGAATAATACCTGGGAATTAGTTCCATGACCAAAAGATAAAAATGTCATTGGGACTAAATGGGTGTTCGGGAACAAATTGAATGAAGATGGGCAGGTTACCAGAAACAAAGCAAGATTGGTTTGCAAAGGCTATGCACAAGTGGAAGGAATTGATTTCGATGAAACATTTGCACCAGTTGCTAGAATGGAAGCCATCTGAATGTTTCTCGCCTATGCATGTTCAAGAAAAATCAAAGTCTACCAAATGGATGTTAAGTCAACATTTTTGAATGGAGAATTAGAAGAAGAAGTTTACATCGACCAACCTGAAGGTTTTCTACTATCACAAAAAGAAGTCTGTGTCTGCAGGTTAAAGAAGGCTCTATATGGTCTCAAGCAGGCTCCCAGAGCATGGTATGCTCGTCTTGATGGATATCTACATCAACAAGGGTTCAAGAAAGGTATTGTTGATAGCAATCTTTATGTACAAATAGATAAAGATAATTTAACAATTGTTGAGGTATATGTGGATGATATAATATTTGGTAGCAATGATGATCGACTAAGTAAGAAATTTTCTACAAATATGCAAAGTGAGTTTGAGATGTCTTTACTTGGTGAGTTGACATACTTCTTAGGGCTTCAAATATCTCAAGAAGAGAAAGGAATATTTATATGTCAAGCCAAGTACATCAAGGAAGTGCTCAAGAAATTCAAAATGGAAGATTGCAAACCCGTCCTTACTCCAATGGTAACAGGTTGCAAATTGAGCATAGACGACTCATCTAAGAATGTGGATCAGAAGTTGTACAGATCTATGATTGGTAGTCTTCTATATGTAACAGCCTCTCAGCCAGATGTTATGCAAGCAGTTGGACAAGTAGCAAGATTCCAAGCAGCACCAAAAGAATCACATATTATTGCCATCAAAAGAATTCTTCGATATCTAAAGGGCACAAAAGAATATGGCTTGTGGTATCCCAAGGGTAACAATCTCATTATTCAAGCCTTTACAGATGCAGATTGGGCAGGAAGCGTTGATGATCGTAAGAGTACTAGTGGAGCAGCATTCTATCTAGGTGGTTGTCTCGTATCATGGTTGAGAAAAAAGCAAACTTCAATCTCGTTATCTACAGTGGAAGTAGAATACATTGCAGCAGCATCATGTTGTACTCAAGTCCTTTGGATGAAACAAACTTTGCAATATCTTCAAGTACAATTCAGTGAGCCTATTCCCATATTCTGTGACAACACTAGTGCCATCAACATCTCCAAGAATCCTGTCATGCATTCAAAAACAAAACACATTCCGATCAAATATCATTTTTTTAGAGAACAAGTCGCTGAAAATAATATCAAACTTGAGTATGTTTGTACAAAAGAACAAATTGTTGATATCTTCACTAAACCTTTACCTCGTGAAGCATTTGAATATCTTCGTCAAAAGCTTGGGATTCTCCCAAGTTCTCATTAGATTTTCCTTTTTCAAGAATATAAAGCGGGAGTGGAAGTGTGTACAGGTCTGCAGGAATATTGTGTGTCAGCGGGAGTGGAAGTGTGTACAGGTCCGCAGGATGGTTGTGTTTCAGGGGGAGTTACCCTTTTCCATTGATGTCAAAGGGCAAGAGAATGTTGTAGGAAGAGGTGTCATGATTGCAGGGGGAGTAATTATGTTGCCATCAACGCTAAAGGGGGAGATTGTTGATCAACAATTGTCATTGACGTCAACCCAAGCAGCACCAGGGGCTAACCCAATATTGAATGGGAATTTTGACCTACCAAATTAATATATTTTGGGTCAATAATTATTTTCATGGTTTCTAATTATTGAGATGTTTCCGTTGATATATGGCATGCCATGTAATTCTTCACGGTTTGAGAGATATTCATGTTTGAAGTTTGTACCCCAGTTAGTGGGCTAAAACCCCATGGGGTTGGGGCATGGGTCATTAAAAAGTCATAATTAATATTTTTTAAGCTCCTAAAATCCCTCCCACGTTCACTTGTTGAAGCCCCTCTCAACTTAAGAATTCATATATATTGTGATCTTCATTTCCTCCTTAGGCATGGGATTTGGCCATATGAAACATGTCATCGTGGCATTTTCGCTCTAAATGTGTTTCTACGAAGGCTCAGAAGTTGAAATTTTTATGAAGCGAAGCTGAAATCCTGAGGAAGCTGTAACAAAAATTTCAGATCAAGTTGCGCAATATTTTTGGAGATATGATCTGTGGAAGTAAGGGTTTTTGCACGCTCCTGAAATTCATCTCAAAGAAGTGACCTTGTTAAAATTGTCATAACTCTCTCCCTCAGTATCAGACTGGAATTCTGTGAAAAGTGGCAGATAGTGCACATTATTTGGTTTTCTTTCTATCAATTTTAGAGGCAAATGAAGAAACAGTGACACGTGGAATGTCGTACAATTGCGCTCTGTTGAAACAGTCCATAATTAGGGAAATGTGAGAAATTGGGTATAAATCTCTCTTGAAGAATCCAAATTGGGTCAGACTTGTGGCATTGGAAGGAAGACTCAGAGGACTACTACAGGACCAAAAATCAGATATTTAGGATCTGAAATAACAGAGATACGCCAGATTCAATATCGAGCTCCTAGAAGGCATGAAAAATCTAGATCATGTGTTGCAAAGGACTAGACTTTCTATGGAAGAAAAGAAAAGCAAGGTGCAGCAGAGGGTAGCATGACAAGAGCAGCAACCAAGGTGCATAACAGCAGCAAGAAGTTCATCATATGAAGTCTTCAAGTGGGCAGCACTGTATACAATCATTGTAAAGGTATCATTGCTTGAAGCTATTGTAAATACATTATCAGACAAATTGTACTAGTATCTATCTCCAACAAGGGTTGAAGAGGTGCCTCCCTGGAGGGTCTAGGATCATCATTAGGTGGTTGTGTCAAAGTTGGGGTTATGGTCTAGTATATCTTCTTCTTCTACATCATTCTATATCATTGTAAAGTGGACCAATTTGTAAAGTGGACCATTTTCCTTGGTACGGGAGTCCATTCTTCTTTTATTCTTCTATAGGGTGGTAGGGTGGTGCTAGCATGAGTTGTAGCTCATTGGTTGTTGGGGCATCCATTCAGTGACTACTGAAGAATCTCAAGCGTTGGAGCGTCCATCCAGTGGGAGCTAGAGAAGAATGCTTTTCCAGATTCTATCAAGTTGGAGCTTTATTTTCAATTGGAGTTGAAAAGAATTATTAGAAAAGCATTAGGTGGTTTTTGTCCCAGAGTGGGTTTCCAACTTAAAAACTATGTGCATTTGTGTTCCTCATGTTTGCTTCTATCATTGTACAAACACTGATAATAATTGAAGATTAACTATTGCTCTAATTGAAAGAAATACTTATTCACCCCCCCTCTCAGTATTTCCAACATATTTAAGTATGTAATAGTGATTTGTTTCTAATTTCCTTTCAGATCTAATCATTATAATATCAGATCTAAGGGATCCATGAGTTGGATTTAATTTTCATTGCACATATTTCTGAAAAATGCATTATTTTAGCATGCATTGCTGAGAAGTCCCATTTGGAGATATTACAGTGGTATCAAAGCATGATCTTTGGCTCAGCCTATGAGTTTCAAGACAAAGATCAGAATTATGGAAAGAATGAATTTTCTCTCATCTCTTTTCAGATCTAAGAAGTACCTCACCAAGGAGGTCAAGCAAAGAAGAAGTGTAGCCAAGTTAGGGTTTCGAGGTGAGGAAGGTCCAAGTACTTCCTATCACCAAAAAGAAGATCTAGTATTGCATAGAGCTCCAAAGAAACATTCTATGGCCTTTTCTTTTGAATATAAGAGGCATAAAAGTGAAGAATACTTAGATCATGATATTCTAAGTGAATATCTTACCGAATATAAGTCTCAACCTAGAGCTATCAAGAAGAATCTGACTCTTCTAGAGTTTATTCAGCTCAAAGAAGAAAGGAGACCTTGTAGTCATAGAAGAATGTAGGACAATAGATTTCTATTGTCTACCTTTTATGGGTCATCCTCATGCACAAAAAAGACTTGGGGAAAGAAGTTGGATGCATTTTTTCTTATACATCCAGTAGTAGAGAAAGAATTTGTTGAGATTGCAGCACTGCACCTTCAAGGTGAAGCACACAATTGGTGGTTCAGCCATTTGAGTCACGAAAATGTGATTGCATATGCATATTTCACTCAAAGGTTGATCAAGAAGTTTGACAAGAAGAAATCAGAAGGGAAGAGGCTTTCACCACCCCTTATTGTAAGAGTATTTGTTTTAGGAGGAAGGCCACTTGCACCTTTGCAAGATGATCTTGATATCTTGATATCTAGAGTCCCATGCACCCTTTTGGAGATGCATGAAGAAGAGGAGACTTGTACCAGAACAAATGAAGCTATAGAAGAGTAGCCATCATCATCAGTAGTTGGGGAAGCCATCACACTGGAAGAAGGAACCTTTGTAGTAATACAAGATGTTCCAAAATTGTACCAAGGTATGCACATGTTTTCATTTCCTGTTATTTTAATACAACATGTAGAGGATGATGGGAATGTACCATTGCATGACCAAGGGTCAAAATATATTGCTGATTTAGAAAAAATAACTTTCACTGCGCTAAGAAACCTTGATTCATTCAAGGTGGAGACAAACAGTCATCCTAATGTATCATTGATAAGCTGCACACAACCCTTGAGGTTGGAATGTAGTTTCTTGGAGGATGGGATGAGTATTGTCTTGAACAATACATTGCAAAACTATGTGTTCAACATTGAATCTGATCTTGAGGTAGTAGTTGCACCATCATGGAGATCACCAGTGCTGTCATTTAACAACAGTGATGAGTTGGGGGCCCAACCATTGTTGGAAAATTATAATGACCTTCCCATATGTATAACAAAAGGGGAGAAGATAGATGATGGAGGACATCTTAGGATGGATAACATCTCTCATGTTTGTGTTGGTTACTTCTTGATGAGCCCTACACATCATTATGGGAGGTTTTTTCCTACCACCTATTTGGATCCTTATGGGATCAACTTGGTCATTGATGAGTGGTCTTCATTTGGAGATCTTCAGAGGATTGGATTTCAAAACCCCATGAAGTGCAAAGACAAAAATCTTATTTGGGAGGTTGGTATTCTCCATTAGAGGAGTGCCACTTTTGGACATGATGATAAAAACTCACCATGGGTTGGATGGGTGATGCTGATAAGCAAGAGGTTGGGAAACCACTTGTAGATCTATGATACTAGACAAAATGATGCAAGACTGTGTTGGTTACTCTTGAAAGAGTTTGGTCATCATATGAAACATTCTATTTCAAAGAGTAGGATGGTGGATGGAACTTGGAATGGCACTTACATCATATGGCAACAAGGAGTTTGGGTATATTGGAGTGATGTGATCTCTTTCATATCAATTGTCATTTTTTTGCTCCATGATCTATATGGTGATTGTGTACGGAGGCAACTAGAGCTATTGTTTCTTTGGTTGTTATTGAGAGAGTATGGGCTAATATTATCCCATATTTTTCATGATGTTGCAAGAGTAGGAGATGGCACTATCATGGTGCAAAGGGGCTACTCTTTAACCTTGGAAGATGAGGAGGTACCTCCACTTCGGAGAGGATTGTAATATCCCAAAATAGGGAAAATTTATAACAATGGGAATTTCTTAAGATATTCCAAAATTGGAGATCCAACAATGTATGAACACAAACTGGAAATAGAAGCGAATAACATCACACCAAAATGTATGGAAACCATGGAGCCATTTTTTTATGTAAATTAGTAGCAAACATGTACAGTACAACTCAAACGATCAATGCAAACAAGCCTCCCATGAATACATATGCAAAATGTGGAATGCTGCTCTATTGTAGAGTGCTCATGAACATGTACTGTGCAATCATAGATGTTACACTGCTACATGGGAATGTGAAATCATATACATTTGCATATATATATGGATCATACAAAAATGGGAGTGAAAATCTAAGCTCCCAAACACTATCCAAGACAATCCTGGAAGGATTGGCTGAAATATGAAAAAGTGGCAAAATGTCGGAGTTGCAGTCTCAAGACTAAGTAGTAGCTGCAAATCAAGAACTAGATAGATATGGATGTAGATGATACGCAAGCTGAATAGACCTCCTCTAATGGATCTTCCAAGTGAAAGGCTAATCCTAAAACTGAAGATCTCAAACTCTAAACAAACAATGCAACCCACACTGCAAATACTCTGTGAAAATAACGTAGTCACTGAGGGATACTGTACTGTAGGTACAAGAAATTAGGTTGGCCAAGTGATAAGATCTAAAATATGCTCCAAGGGCTTCCCAACTAATCACCCAAAGTGAAGAAAGCTTCCTCCTCTGAAATATAAGCTCAGGAAGTGGTGTTGAGGAACCTCCACTGCAACATCCTGCAACACAACTAAGCTCTAATTATAAATTGCATTGTAGCTAAAGGAGGATGCTTGGCCTAAAGCCTGAATGTGGAGAAATGAAGAACAAGCTCCCTCAAGAGACCTCTCTTGAAAGGAGAAGGAATTCCTAAACAGGAATGCATTTTTGCTAAGCAGCACAGAAACTCTACTAAACAACAAGAGAATGCACAAAGTCTAAATAGACCATCCCAATCCATATATACTGTGTGATTATTCTCACATTGGGTCCCATCCATAATTTCCACTAAGCTCATGCAAGTTTTCCTCCACTAAAACTACGTTGTCTCATCATGAATGCCACTCCAACATGACAACGTTGTTGACTTACAATGGATGCCATCCCATCCCATATATAGTGTGTGATTATTCTCACATTGGGTCCCATCCATAATTTCCACTAAGCTCATGCAAGTTTTCCTCCACTAAAACTACGCTGTCTCATCATGAATGCCACTCCAACATGACATCGTTGTTGACTTGGTCAAAGTTGACCTATTTAACACGTATTCCCTCCAATTCACACCCAAAGGTGCTTAATACAACTGCTTATTCTTCCTCATTTCACATTAGAAGTGTTATTATTCCTCTTGAAGAGCTTTATGGGCCTCCCCACCCACTTATTCACCTACCTAGTGACAAAACAAACTATAATATTCCATTTAGCTGAAGGATAAATTTTTGGAATGTTATAGTCCTCCCCTCCAAAATGTTTCTTTTCCTCAAGAAACTGTAAAGGTGGAGAAAAATTCCTCCCTTCATCTTCTTGTGGCCTCCTCATCAATATTTCCCATCATTTCTCAAAATAATCTGCAATAAATCTTCCCTCCAAAGGTTTTTCCCAAGTATGCAAACCCAAATGGCTCACATCATGAAAAAGTGGGAAGTGTAAGTGGAAAAATCCTTGGTGTCCAATGGCCTCCTCAAGGTAGGAGTGATGACTAACATAGGGGATCTCATTCCCAATGAGAGACTCCCATACCCATGCTATCATCCAAATGAAATGAGCTATTCTAGGTAGCTCATCAAAGAAATCCTCAACCCCTGGTTCGTGCAATGTATTGGGGCTGCATGGAGAGTTTAAATTTTTCCACCCAAGTTGTTTCTCTCTCCATTTATGGTATGTATGGGGCTACTGCTGACTTGGGGCTGAAATTTCAAGGCCTCCAAATATGGCCCAAGTCACCCCGCCAAACAAAACATCCATGAAGTTCCTCCTCCAAGAACTCAATTTCTCCAAATGGATCCTCACACATGAAGACAAGAGATGTAGTGTGGAAATTATGGTTTTCCGATGGTTTCTCCTAAAACATGCAATATATAAAGTATGGAGAATCATACTCCCATTGGGAACCTTAAACTCTTGTGCCACTCTCCCAACAAAGCCTCGCATAAACATACAAACATCATCGCTATATGGGAGCAAAAACAAATAGGAAAAATTTTCGATATCACAACCAGGAGTTGGATCATAGTTCCACATATGGAAGTAGCACAGTGCATCCCTTGAATACCTCCAAAAAAAAAATAACAAGTGTCCTCTCAGCCACTTTTTTGCTGCAACAATCATCCTACAAGATAGGATCATAAAAGTAACATGTGGTGCCAATGATGCACACCAAGAATCATGTGGCCTCCCCCACCAACCACCAGTATCATGGCCAACATAAATGCTGCAAATGGCCTCAACTACATAAAAATAAAATATACAAGAAGGGATAATCCTCCTTGGTACAACATGTTGCTCATATAAAGTAAAGGAGTACAAATCATAATGAAAAAATGTACCTTCTCTACTATGTACTTTAGTCATTGAGCTGAAATGGCTCAACTTTAAGTTCTCCCTCACTTCCAATGAGTAGGGAAGTGGTTGTGACAACCTCTCCATCATCATACATGCTATGCATCTCTCCATATGTTGATATATATCCTGCTGGATTCCCTCCAAATTGAACTCCTCCATAAAAGGATTAGATGCATCAAAGTGCATGGAAAGAAAGTCCACATGTGCTGCATGTAACAGCTTCCCCTTGAGCTTAGATGCTCTAGTCAAGAAGACTTTGCCATAAGAATATATGACCTCATCATCCACCATGTATCTATCATCTCCCTCGGGTCATCAAGAATTATGCAAGCACCAAGATCCTTGGAGTACTCTACCAAAAGTTGTTACCTCCAATATGGATCAACCCTCCTAAGAGACAACGCTAAAGATCTAAAATGTGAAGCTCCCCACATGCTACTGTCTTCTCCTTTGAGATTCCCCATGCTAAATTCTCCTCCAAAATGCTACCATGCCCATCATACAACTGCTCATGCTCGAATAGAATTAATGACCTTTGGAAGTTGGCCTCCCATGAGAAGCTACCATCCAAAAAGAACCTCCTTATCTTGGCCAATGTAAGAATGAGTGGCCTCCATCTACTCCAACATATGGAGGATTTCTTCCTCAAATGAAGTACCCTCTGTTTCTCCAAATCCATGGATCAGCTCCCTTGCACCATGGTGGTGCCATCCTCCATCACTGCAGCAACTTCTGCCAGCACAAAATATGTAGTGAGAGTGGGTAATGCTGAAAATAGGAGAATGTCTCCTTCCTCCTTGAGTCTATCCCAGACTCTTTGCATTGTACTAGACCCCTCCAAGTTCTTCAACCCTCTGAGATATAAGAGTTTTGAGCCAAATGAAAAGGTATCTCTCACCTACTCTAGATCTGGTGGCCTCCCAGGTGGAATGCCCCCATGTAGCGAGAGATCAAGATCTAAAGCAGACTATATATATGAGTGGATTGATTTGTCCCTCCTTTCGCTGCGCAATACAACCTCCTTATTCTTTGAAGAAACCTCCTGAAATAGATAAGGGTGAATGCTCATCATCCCTTGATTTTGATCCTTCTTTTCTTCCATCTCACAATCCAGAAAAACTGATACATCTTGCTCCAGAATTGTGTTCTGGTTCCCACATGTTAGACCATTTGGAACTACTTGAAAAGACACAAGGGATCCTCTAATGGAAGCAATAGCTCCCTTTCCACCTCCATGTTGTGATGGATCTTCTCCTAATTGTACAATGTTGTTAGCTCTTCTTTGTTCATCCTCTCCACCAATGTTTGAGAATGCCTCATCATCAATGAGAGACCCTAGATCTTGGTCTTCCTTTGAAGGAGGGATCTCCATGTCTTCATCTATAGAATAGGGCTCTTCAAGAAGTGGGGATATTTCCTTTGGCAAGGTGTTATGCATGTTTTTATTCCCTTCAATAGAAATATGGATTGGAGTTGGTAAAATATATCTCTCCAACTCATGCAAAGGTTTTGAAATTTTGGTTTCCACAAAAGATGTTTTACAATGTTTAACATCAAATATTTCCATTATCTTCTTAATGAAACCTGCATAAGAATTTATATTTACATGATAACATGAATAAGAACTATAAAACCACCAATCATGGGGAATACCTTTAAGGTGTGGCACTGCTACTCTAATGGCCTCGTTTTCTGAAACTTGGTGTAGCTGAAAATATGAATCGAGCTCCTTCACCCAAGCCTTGGATGTGCACTTTTCTGATCCATCAAAGTTAGATAGAAATATTCTACCTCTCTTACTTATATTATGGTTGATGGATCTTTTGTCTTCCTTGAGTTGGAAAAACCCTCAGAATTCCAAGTGCTCTTTGAATCTCCATGATTGAGACTCATACTCCTAAAGATAGTCACTCAAGGTCTCCTCCCTTAGTGCATCTTCTTCCTCCATTCTTCTTGCAGTGAATGTGGGCAATAAACTACATTGTGGATCTACATGTGTGGCTGAACACTCACACCCATCATTTGAATACCTAAGGCTTGCTCCACCTACAAACCCTCTTGGAAATTCTCTACAACTCTCTCCTTTCATCTCCTTGAGATCTTCCTTGATACCTTTCACATTTTGGAAAAGAAGCTAGGAGATCCTCTCTTCCTTCATTTCTCCAAATAATGGAGTCATGCATTTGTTTCTTCTATATAGATTATCCTTTATGTGAGAAGCTTATCCTCCTAATGGCATAATGTCTTGAATGCACAAGCTGAGCCAAGATTATGCTCTGATACCACTGTAATATCCCAAAATAGGGAAAATCTACAACAATGGGAATATCTTAAGATATTCCAAAATTGAAGATCCATCAATATATGAACACAAACTGGAAATAGCAGTGAATAGAATCACACCAAAATGTATGGAAACCATGGAGCCATTTTATTATGTAAATCAGCAGCAAACATGTACAATACAACTCGAGTGATCAAGGCAAATAAGCCTCCCATGAATACATATGCAAAAAGTGAAATGATGCTCTATTGCAGAGTGCTCATGAACATGTATTACATAGTCATAGATGGTACACTGCTACATGGGAATGTGAAATCACATACATCTGCATATAGATGGCTCATACAACAATGGGAGTGAAGATCTAAGCTCCCAAACATTATTCCAAGACAATCATGGAAGGATTTGCTGAAATATGCAAAAGTGGAAAAATGCCAGAGTTGCAGTCTTAAGACTGAGTAGCAGCTGCAACTCAATAACTGGATGGAGATGGAAGTATATGCTACACAAGCCGAATATAACTCCTCAAATGGATCTTCCAAGTGAAAGGATGATTCTAACATTGAATATCTCACCCTCCAAATAAACAATGCAACCCACACTACAAATACTCTCTCAAAATAACGTAGTCACTGAGGGATACTATGCTGTAGGTGTAAGAAAATAGGTTGGCCAAGTGCCAAGATCTGAAATATGCTCAAAGGGCTTCCCAACCGATTACCCAAAGGAAATAAAGCTTCCTCCTCTGAAAGATAAGCTCAAGAAGTGGTGCTGAGGAACCTCCACTACAACACCCTGCAAAATAACTCAGCTCTAATCAGAAACTACGTTATAGCTGTGTAATATTCCCATTTAGCCCAAGCTAATGGGAATATCTTATTTTTCCTTATTCTATCTTGCATTTCATGTTTATGAATAAAATATGAAGGAGGACATGTGAAAATCCTAAAAACCATGAATAAATCAATGTCTATATAAACATAGACATGTCTAGGCCATGTAAATAATCTCTTGCAGGTGTGAATGGGCTTAAATCACAAGATTGGGTCAAACTTGACCAAATCAACAGTGCAGTCTAGGTGCAATGAACCTCATGGATACACATTGCAGTTCTAGATGGAGGCTCCACATGTGAAAGGGGTTAACTCATTGAGGTCGTTTAGGGTTTGACGAGGCTTTCATCCTATACAAGAAGGAGGAGGACAACAAGAGAAGGTTGTTGATGTTATTATTTTCTGAAGGTATTGTCTACTTAGATATCCTTTGTTGGGGTTTCCAATTTAGGAACTCCCACCTCCTTCCTTGAGCAACTCTTGGAGGAGCCTTGTTTGTCTAATCCACTATCTGGCATTTTGCCAAGCCACATCTTGCATCTACAACACATTTTTTCTTAATATTGGGTTGTCCATGTGAGCTACAGCGAGTGGAACTCTAGGTCTACAAAGATCTAGCTTATAGTGGTACCTCTTCTCAGTGAGTGTGTCTTTTAACCTCCTGGAAGAGTGCATCCACAGTTTGAGCTTCAGAACCATACATTGGTAGTAGGCCAAAGCATTTCTAGGGCTTACAGTGTAGTCCCTCTTCCATGGCTACGTTATTTGAAAAAGCAGAGTTGCAGGGTGTCTTGGCATAAGTTTAGAAGAGGAAGATCTCTAGTGAAGGGTTTCTTCCTTTCACTATGGTGATCCATGGATTGGCCAACCAATCCATGTTCGTTCAGATCTGATCTGCTGCATATGTTATTATTCATAATTTTCTGAATACTTCTGCAGATCTGTGACTTAGATCTCAGATCTACTCTTGTGCCTTCATGTTTTGCTGAGATCCCCAAGGGGAGTGTATAAAGGATCATTTCTTGTTCACATATATGATATAGATCTAAAATTTTATGTACAGATATGCTATAGATCTAATTTTTAATCTACTGTATGCTTCAGTAATGAAAATTACGCTGTCAATCTCTTTTTGCATTTTCTTGTGTTGTAGTGTCTCATTCTGAAGCCTTTATTCATGTAATTCTTCTGTCTTTCTATGATATATAGCATCAATAAAAGCATAGGTTTGATTCACTTATTTTCATACTCATTTTCACCTAATTCCTTCATAAATTTATGCTGTATATGCTTCAATCACATTCGGCATACTCTAGGTAATGGGAAATCAACATTTTTAAGCCATTTCGGGATTGGAGGAATTGTTTAATATAGCTAGGATCATTTGTTTGACCTGAAATTTGGTATAGGAGTTTCACATGACCTAATATAGAAGATACAACCGTCATCCCTCATTATTTTTACGCACATCCTTGAAATTACTCATTTAGGGCCTAAATCACTGCTTTTCCCCACCCCTTTGAGTCAATAAGTGAAATAAAGTTGCTACTGTTGGTTAGAATGAAGGATATTCCATCTAGCATCAGTTAAAGCTGATTTATTTCTACTCTCAAAATTTGGAATACCTTAGGGTATTCTTACTGCTGTAGAAAATCCCTATATTGCTGCATTTCCCCACTTGGGAAGGAAAATATAGACCATATACTTGTTGAGGTTCTTTCATCTACTGGTGAGATGTTATTTTACATCTAATGAGATGTTTTACATTTTCATTCTCATGATTTTCTAAATCTCCACATTGGTAATAACTCAAAATATTCCCAATAGTGTAGTTGTTCCCATTTTGGGATATTACAGTGGTATCCAAGAAATATCTTTGGCACAGCCTGTGCATTCTTGGAGCCAATATATCTTCAGAGGAAGGAGAACCTTTCAATGACAGAGAACAGAGGTATCATGGAAGAAGACAGAAGAAAAATGATTACACCATTGAAACCCCTTTCTACGGAAGAATAAAAGGAGTAGAGTTCTCTAACATTCTTTCTCAAGCTTTGCATGAGCTAGAGGGAGAAATTAGGGGAGTGAGGATTGGAAGATCAGTAGATCTCTTTATGAGGTTTGCACAAGAGGGTATCCCCACCACTTCATCTGATGTCTGTGAGCATGCAGCCACACAGTCTGATCTACAACGTTGCAGCATGCCTGCATTCTTTGCAAGAGGAGAAGAAGAGGGAAAGACACCAGAGGAGGAGACCCTTGGTGACTACCTCCGAGAATATGAATCTCGGTCTAAAATATTCAAGGAGAATTTAGGTTTCCCTAAGTTTTTTCAGATCAAATAAGGGAGAAGATCCATGAAGATAACTCCATTTCAGAACATTGCTAGGAGGGGTAAAGATCTGCTACATGATTTGCCAAGGGAAAAGGCCTTACTTCAGCAAGATCATTCTTCTCAAGAAGAAGACATGAATGTCCTTTCCGCAATGAGAGATAAAGGAAAAGGATATCTTATTGATGGGGCATACTCAATTTTTGAGGAGGAAGAAGTAGAACTGAAAGGTTCCTCCAGTGCTATGACAACAGGAGGGAATCTAACTTTCTTGAAAGATGGAGTTGAATCTATTGCTTCCACTATGACGACCCTTTTATCTTTGCAAGGAGGTCCCCAGGATCTTGTTCATGGAAAATATGAGTAGCATGTGTCTATGATGATAGACAAGGAGACAAAACAAATAAGCACCTTAGACTGTGAAATCTTGCAGAAGGTGGGAAATGAAGAAGAATATGGGGGAGATGCTCCAACCTCTCCTTATCCTAGTACTTCCACACAGCAATTAGACATGGATTTGTGCAGTCGAAGTAGTCACATTATGTTCCCATCAGTAGTTCACATGGGAATGAGCCATGAGACATATTTATCTTGTGGTGTACCCCCTGGATGACCACCTGATTCAGATTTGATGGGAGATGTTTCATGCATTGATGCTCCTTCCATAGATCCCAGAAGGAAGAGAGCATTAAGAGACTGTACTATAGCACTGAGAGTATGGGGGAGGTACAAAGGAAGGGAGAGAAATTTTCCTTTGAATTAATTATCTATCCTCACCTCTCAAATTTCATTGAGGAGATATGCTACAAGGAGAGGAAATGACACCATCATGAATCATGGGAGGCAAGATTTGAATTAGCAGACAAACTTGTTCGAAGAACACTCTTCCCTGCTGGAAGAGAGATGGTGGTATCACATGCATGATTTGGCCAAAATATAGAGGCCTTGGACAGATGATAGCCTTCCATGGTAGACTAACTCCCAAGAGCTTCTTTCTTCTCTTAAGCATGTGCATGAGTAGGGAGGGCAGCAAGGAAGGAATAGTAACCTTCCATCTGATACCTTTGGCATGGGAGATGACAAAAAAGAGAAGAGTGGGAGGTATGGCCTTCCAACATACACCTTGGATGTAATGTTCCAAATGGGGAAAAATAGGCTTAGGAGGGAATATATTGAGATATTCCTCTATGGATTCACAACAGTATGGAAATTCACCAGCAATTCTAAACCAGAGATAGACTGAAGGGGCTTTTACTCGATGTGTCACCTCTAAGGAGAGGGTGAGATCCAGAGGCTACCTAGCCGGTTTCAAAATCTGTCTATATAAAGTTGGTGAAACACAAAAAGGATGGGGATAACACACTCAAAATGGATTTTAAAGCCATTGGGATTATTTTATCTTCATATCTAATAAATTATTTCAAAGGGGAGAAAAAACTATCCAAGGAAGAGGAGGGAAATTCCATTTCAGGAAATTCTGCAACAGGCTTAGGGAAAACGTTGTATAAGCAAGGGAGTGAAAAAATAACATAGAACAAGGCTGGGATTCCCTATATTAGGCTATTTTGGACCTCCATGCTGAATATTAGCTGAAAAAAATGTGTTTAAGGACCTTAAACAGATCTCCCACGAAGCTGACTAGTTAAACATCAGTTAAAGAGAAGAGCTGCTACAACATGAAATCCCAACAACCAGAATTGCGCAGTTTTTCCCAGGAATCACTGAAGATCAGCCATAAGGCTTGGAATTCAGCCATAGGAAATCAGATCAGAATTATTAAATATTCTCCCATTAACATACAGAAAATCACATGAAATAATAGTGCAAAAATCCACTAAAATGACATCTCCAGCATTTATAAAATTGCAAAAAAGAATGGACTGCGTCCCTCTAAGTGTGCTTCAGTAGATAAATGATGGAGTTAAGATCTATAGAAGATATATGGCTGTAACATCAGATCCATACCAGTTCTGGAAACTACTCAACGTCTTCTACAAGTCCCCTTTGGGGTTTTTACAAGATATTGCACAAGAAGATGTAGATCTGACTTTTAATACATGAAACTGTAGGAAAATTCCAGAAATTTCTAGAGATGAATATTATTACAGTATATCATATCTCTACAATATATATCAGCAAGCTACAAGATGAATCTACAAGATGAGAGGCAATCCTCAATCATCAGAAATCAAGTACAATGAAAGATCTAACAATAGTGAAGCAGTACATAGAAAATAACGCAATTCCCTAAGGATACAACACTGTAGCTTGAACAGAATATGAAAATATGGGAAATATACAGATATGAAATGAAGATACAATGGATATCCTCTTCCGGGTGGTCACAAGACACCCTCCCTGAGAGAAATACCTCAAAACAATCAGAACTTTGCAGATTTGAGTCACCACTTGCTGCAACTTCACAACAGCCACAAAAACCTCAACAGGACTAGCGCTGCTAATGGAGATGAAGCTTGGAAAATATGCTAGATAGTGGATAAATTCATCACAATCTCCTCCAAGAGCTACTCAAGGAAGGAGAGAGGATTCCTAAACAGGAAATCCTCCTTCTCTAGCTAAACAACCAAGAGAAGTAGAGTTGCTCAAGCAACCTCTAATTTGAAAATACTTCAACAACCTCTTCATGTGCCTTCTCCTCATTTTTATAACATTAGGGTCTCTTGTAAAACCCTAAACCACTTTATCTCTTTGGCCCCTTTCACACTTGGAAACCCCTTCTAGAATAGCGCAGTCCATCATGGAGGTTCAATGAACCTAGACAGCATTGGTTGACTTGGTCAAATAGGATCTCCTTTGGTGTTCTTGACCCTTTCGCACCTGCAAGTTTTATTCAAGTAGCTCAAATATGCCTCTTTTCTCATAGGAACTGATTTATTCTTGAGTTTTAGGAGTATTTCATGTCCTACTTTCTATTTTATTCATCAGTACATAAAATTAAGACAAAATGAAATGTTCCAATTAGCTTGGGCTAATTAGGAACATTACAGTCCTCCCTTCCAAAATTGTTGCTTGCCCTCAAGCAACTGCAAAGTGAGTGCTGTAAAATTTAATCCTTGGTAACACCAACATAAGATAAGCTTCCTCCATAAGCCAAGTTCTCACCAATCCATCCATGTCTTGCTCCTCCAATGTTCTCATGAGATGCAACTAGCTCATCCCATAAGGGTACAATAGATCATATGAAACAAGCATGGTTTGCCCCATGCTCTCTCTGGAATATGGAATATTCAATACATGGAGAGTGGTCCTCTCATGAGGCACACACCACCCTTCATTCTTCTTTCCCATGCCACATTTTCATGGCTGAAAGTATGATGCATGTTTGGTGCTTTGGGGGAAGCACCCATCTCCTTGCAAAAATCTCCCTTTTCCTCTCAAGGGAGTGGCTCATATTAGAAATTTTGGAGCCCAATATTGGCCAGGAGGCTCACATGATCTTATCATATCTCCTTGGAACTTTGGCCTGCAAAAACATGGTGTAAGAGTGCATGAAATCAGAAATAAAAACATGTGTTACATGATCATGTTCTTCACCAATAATCTTTCTCCAACTAAGGGAGAGATGCATGGTTCCATTTCCTTCCTCAAGAGAAGGAAGAATGGGCTGATTCAACCCTCCCAAAGAGTCATGTTGCTGATCCATCTCTACATGGCCCATGCCTCTTTGACAATTCTTATATAACCCTCTTTCAAAGCACTCCCCATGCTGCTCCAAACCATAGTACAATAGGTGGCCATCCCACCACCTTCTTGCTGCAACAAGCTTCTTCAAAGCTTGAGAATAGTGGAGGATAATGGGTGTTGGCTGAATATGATTCAAACAAAACATGTCATTGTCTAAGTTCTTCCATGTTAGGAACCTTCCTTCATGACATAACTTCAATACATGGCCCTTTGTAAAAGGAAACAAGATACACAATGAAGCAGCCATGCAATATTCTATCCTCCTCTTGAAGCATGAATAGATATGGGATATCTCATCCACCATGAACACATTCACCCAATGTTTCACCCCTCCTATCATGCATGGGGCATAAATATCATGATATTAACAACTCCCCTTATTCCAACCCATGAGAAGATTGCAATTTCTCCCAAGCCCAAGTACATACAAGATTTTGAAATGCATCTTAAACAAAAACACATGTACACACATTGTAGGAAAAAGTAATTGTATGGACATGGAGCTTATCGTGTGATGTCCATACCACTTTCTTTTCAACCCAAACACCAATGCCTTCTTATTATGCAGCCTCCTCTTGAGATACAAGACATGTGACAAAAAAATCAGAATATTTGGGGAGTGTTTAAACTCACCCAACAAGAACCAACACAGGCTGTCCCTTTCCTGCATCAAATCTGAATGTTGTAAGTGGTTCACAAGCCACTTACTTGCTGATCCCTTCATCTCACCATGGCTGAAAGTGGGAATTATATTTGGTGCCTTAATACAGCACCCATCATGGTGTAGAATCTCCCTTAGCCCATCAAGGGAGTGGCCATGTTTGAGAACAATCTTGACCCATAGTTGGCCATGAAGCTTGTATGGTATAACACTCCTCTTGGAAGTCATGGGTTGTAAATATGAAGTAAGAAAATACATGCAACCATGAAATGAAATGTGATTCTCATAAGCATGCATCTTACCCAAAGTCTCCAGCACTGTGATAGTTTCCCCCTTGAGAAGAGATGACATTGATGCACAAGGTTGAGGGAACACTTTTCTCTTTTGCTCGTCGTGGGAACTCCTTGGTGGAATTCCTTCAAGTAAGGAGAAATTAAGGCATAGATCATGAGAATATGTAGGGAATGATATGTCCTTTATTTTCTTGCATTGATCTTCAGCCTTATTTGTGCAACATGTTTCTGAAATACAGAGGAGGAAAAGTTTCTCACCATTTGAAGCTTGCCCTTCCCTCTATCTTCTGCAATCTTCAAGATCTCAACATCTGATAAGTATGGCACATGCTGCCCATGGATTGTGCCATAATATCTATGTGTGAGAATCTTAGAAACTCCTTGCAAAAATGCAAGAGCTTCTCTCCTTGGAGTAGTCACTCCTTCTTCTTCTTCATGTAGTACTAGAGGTCCTCTTGCTATGTCTGCGCTGTCACCCCTAGCCTTTTCTTCAGAGATGGAACATGCCTCATCCTCAACAGGAGACCTTAGAGATTGTTATTATCTTGAAGGAGGGGTCCCCATGTCTTCTTCTTTCTCTTGAAACCTCATAAAGGTTTCACTGCAGCTTTCCTTTTGAGAAGAGGACCCTTCACCCAAAGGAGATCTGACCCTTGGCAGTGCATCCGATAAACTCACTCCTTATCTTTCCCTCTTCATGAAGGAGTCACTAAAATTTTTTTGAGGCTCTGATGATATGGCTGAGTGAAAATGTCCGTAATATGAGGATTTTGTATGTTCCTCATGCACAGATCTTGAGGATCTGACTAGAAGATCTTATTTTTCTTGAAACTTCCTGGGAGCTTCACTGCTTCTTCTTCTCGCTTCTTGCAAAAACTCCATGGAGAGGTTCTTCTTATATATGAAAATAGATGAGATTAATCTCATCCTTTCCATATTTTTTCTTCCGTACTTATTCTTCTTCTCATCACTTCTCTGGTAGCTTGATCTCACAGGCTGTGCCAGAGATCATGCTCTGATACCACTGTAATGTTCCAAATGGGGAAAAATAGGCTCAGGAGGGAATATCTTGAGATATTACTCTATGGATTCACAGTGGAATGGAAATGCACCAAAAATTATAAACCATAGATAGACTGAAGGGGATTTTACTGGATGTATCACCTCTAAGGAGAGGGTGAGATCCAGAGGCTACCTGGCCCGTTTCAGACTCTGTCTATAGAAAGTTGGTGAAACAAATAAAGGATAGGAATAACACACTAAAAATGGATTTTATAGCCCTTGGTATTCTTATATATTCGAATATAATAAATGTGTTCAAAGGGGAGAAAAAACCATCCAATGAAGAGTTGGGAAAATTCCATTTCAGGAAATTCTGCAACAGGCTTAGGGAAAACAATGTATAAGAAATGGAGTGCAAAAATAACGTATACCAGGGAATTGATTCCCTATATTAGGCTATGTGGGACCTCCATGCTGAAATCTAGCTGAAAAAAAAGTGTTTAAGGACCTTAAACAGATCTCCCACAAAGCTGACTAGTTAAAAATCAGCTAAAGAGAAGAGCTGCTACAACATGAAAACCCAACAACCAGAATTACGCAGTTTTGCCCAGGAATCACTGAATATCAGCCATAAGGCTCAGAATTATTCCATAGGAAATCATATCAGCATTATGAAAGATTCTCCCATTAACATACATCAAATCACATGAAATAATAGTGCAGAAATCCACTAAAATGATATCTCCAGCATTTATAAAATTGCAGAAAAGAATGGACTGCGTCCCTCTAAGTGTGCTTCAGCAGATAAATTATGGAGTTCAGATATATGGTAGATTTATGTCTGTAACATCAGATCCATACCAGATCCGGAAACTACTCAGCCTCTTCTACAAGACCCCTTTGGGGTTTTTACAAGATATTGCATAAGAAAATGCAGATCTGACTTTTAATACATGAAATTGCAGGAAAATTATAGAAATTTCTGAAGATGAATATGATTACAGTATATCAGATCTGTACAATAGATATCAACAAGCTACAAGATGAGAGGCGAGCCTAAATCGTCAGAAAGAAAGTACAATCAAAGATCTAACAATAGTGAAGCAGTACATAGAAAATAACGTAGTTCCCTAAGGGGACAACGCTATAGCTTGAAAATAATATGAAAATATGGGAGATATAAAGATATGAAATGAAGATAAAATGGAGATCCTCTTCCGAGTGATAAAAAGACACCCTCCCTGAGAGAAATCCCTCAAAACAATCAGAACTTTGCAGATCTGAGTCACCAATTGCTGCAACTTCACAGCAGCTGCAAAACCCTCAACAGGACCAGTGGTACTAATGGATATGAAGCTTGGAAAAGATGCCAGATAGTGGAGAAATGAATCACAATATCCTCTAAGAGCTACTCAAGGAAGGAGAGAGGATTCCTAAATAGGAAATCCTCCTTCTCTAGCTAAACAACAAAGAGAAGTGGAGTTGCTCAAGCAACCTCTAATTCGAAAATACTTCAACAACCTCTTCATGTGCCTTCTCCTCCTTTTTATAACATTAGGGTCTCTTGGAAAACCCTAAACCACTTCATCTCTTTGGCCCTTTTCACACTTGGAAACCCCTTCTAGAACAGCGCAGTCCATCAAGGAGGTTCAATGAACCTGGACAGCGCTGGTTGACTTAGTCAAATAGGATCTCCTTTGGTGGTCTTGACCCTTTCGCACCTGCAAGTTTTATTAAAGTAGCTCAAATATGCCTCTTTTTTCACAGGCACTTATTTATTCTTGAGTTTTAGGAGTTTTTCATGTCCTCCTTTCTATTTTATTCATCAATACATAAAATTAAGACAAAATGAAATGTTCCAATTAGCTTGGGCTAATTAGGAACATTACATTGGACAGGGAGGATGTCAAGGATAAGAGTAGCAACATGGTAGCCACTTTAGTTGGCACATTATTAGTACTGTCATTTTTGGACACATTAGATCCCTATTGGAAATCCCAACTGCTGATAGGATATTCCAAGGATCTTCATACTTGCATGATTCTAGATGACTGATTGCATGAGGGGAGCTGTTCGATCCTTGATGGAGTCATATATAATCATGGTAGGATATTCTTATCTAGAGCCTTCAAGATTAAGGAGAAGTTACTACAATGGGCCTATGAGGAGTTCTGCTTCAGCCAAGAGCATCTTATGAAGCTCAACAACACCATCTTCAAAAGCCACTATTGGGAGGGCTTTGAAGAAGAACTCTATCAACATTGTCAAAGATGCATGAACCTTGTGGAGATGGGGCAGCAACATAGCTCTGTTGGAGAGTTAATTCAGTCTTCTCTTTCCCCTCTTGAGGGAGGAGATAGATCTATGCACCACTCCAAATTGATGGGGAGGACTATTGGTGAAGAATATGCTCAGGTGAAACAAGTTTATTTTTTTGATTATATGCATTCTTCCACCTTGTTTATGCAAGCCATGATTCCAAGGAGGAGAGTTTTATCTTGTCAATCTCATGGAAAATTTTAGGCCACAACACTTGCTGTACTTGGCCACTCCCTTGGTGGAAAAAGGGAGATCTTGTTTCATGATGGGTGCTTTCCTAAGGCACCAAACATATCTCACACATTCAGTTATAGTGAGATGGCATGGGCTGCAAGTAAGTGGTGGGAAGACCACTTACCACATCTTGGTTTAATGTAGGCAGGAGATGCATTATGTTGGTTCCACATGTGGGACTATGACCCACCTCCATATGTGCACCTTGTTGTTTGTTTGTACATGTTTTGCTCCCATACATTGATGACATGCTTGTACTTTTTATTGGAATTTATGGAGGGAGGATGGGAAGTATGCATATGCCTAATGAGCTGAAAAATCTCCATGTCTCTTGTGTCATATATTTTAGAGAGGACATTAGGCAACCCATGGGTGTTTCACATGAGATCTTGTTTCCTTGTGGGATGAATTTTTCACATCTCATATTGACTATGGGGAAACAATTCATGGGGGTTTGGATTGGTGATCATCTAGCTTATGATGGAAGCTTGATCTCTGATGATGTCACCAATGGAGGAGAAGTCTTGCAGCACTCACCTTATCAGTTGCTTGAGGACAAGCAAAATTTTGGAGGGGAGGACTGTAATATTTCCTTTAGCCCAATCTAATGGGAATATCTTATTTTGCCTTATTTTATCTTGCATTTCATGTTTATGAATAAAATATGAAGGAGGACATGTAAAACTCCTAAAAACCATGAATAAATTAATGCCTATGTAAACAGAGACATATTTGGGCCATCTAAATAATCTCTTGCAGGTGTGAATGGGCTTAAATCACAAGATTGGGTCAACCTTGACTAAATCAACAACGCAGTCTAGGGGCAATGAACCTCATGGATACACAACGCAGTTTTAGATGGAGGCTCCACATGTGAAAGGGGTTAACTCATTGAGGTGGTTTAGGGTTTGACAAGGCTTTCATCCTATAAAAGAAGGAGGAGGACAACAAGAGAAGGTTGTTGAGGTTATTATTTTCTGAAGGTATTGTCTGCTCATACATCCTTTGTTGGGGTTTCTTGTTTAGGAAATCCCACCTCCTTCCTTGAGCAGCTCTTGGAGGAGCCTTGTTTGTCTAGTCCACTATCCGGCATTTTTCCAAGAAAAATATTGCATCTATAGCATAGTTATACTTAGGATTGGGTTTTGTATGTGAGCTGCAAAAAGTGGAGCTCTATATCTACAAAGATCTAGCTTATAGTGGAACCTCTTCTTAGTGAGTGTGTCTTTTAACCTCCTGGAAGAGTGTATCCATAGTTTGAGCTTTAGATCTATACATTGGAAGTATGCCAAAGAATTTCCAGGGCCTACAATGCAGTACCTCTTCCATGGCTGCGTTATTTGCAAAAGCAGAGTTGCAGGGTGTCTTGGCATAAGTTTAGAAGAGGAAGATCTCTAGTGAAGGGTTTCTTCCTTTCACTATGGTGATCCGTGGATTGGTCAACCAATACATGTTAGTTCAGATATTATGTGATTTATATGTTATTATTTATAATTTTCTGAATACTTCAGCAGATCTGTGACTTAGATCTCAGATCTACTCTTGTACCTCCATGTTTTGCTGAGATCCCTAAGGGGAGTGTATAAAGGAGCATTTCTTGTTCATAGTTCTGATATAGATCTAAAATTTTATGTAAAAATGTGTTGTAGATCTAAGTTTTAATATACTTCATGCTTCAGTAATGAAAATTACGTTGTCAATCTCTTTCTGCATTTTCTTTCATTGTAGTGTCTCATTCTGAAGCCTTTATTCATGTAATTCTTCTGTATTTCTCTGATATATTGCATCAATCACATAATAGGTCTGATTAAATGATTTTCATACTCATTTTCACCTAATTCCTTCAAAAACTTACACTGAATATTCTTCAGTCACATTCTGCATACTCTAGGTCATGGGAAATCAACATTTTTAAGCCATTCTGGGATTGGAGGAACCGTTTAATATAGCTAGGATCACTTTTTTGACCTGAAATTTGGTACAGGAGTTGAAAATGACCTAATATAGAAGATCCAATCATCATCCCTCCTTATTTTTACGTACATCCTTAAAATTACTCATTTTAGTGCCTAAATCACTGCTTTTCCCCACCCGTTTGAGTCAAGAAGTGAAGTAAAGTTGCTTTTGTTTCTTAGAATGAAGTATTTTCCATATAGAATCAGTTAAAGCTTATTTATTTCTACTCTCCAACTTTGGAATACGTTAGGGTATTCTTACTGGTGTAGAAAATCCCTATATTGCTGCATTTCCCCACTTGGGAAGGAGAATATAGGCCATATACTTGCTGAGGTTCTTTCATCTGCTAGTGAGATGATGTTTTAAATATAATGAGTTATTTTAAATTTTCATGCTCATGATTTTCTGAAGCTCCACATTGGTGATAAATCAAAATATTTCCAATAGCGTAGTTGTTCCCATTTTGGGATATTTTAGTGGTATCAGAGGAAGATATTTGGCACAGCCTATGCATTCTTGGAGCCAATATGTCTTTAGAGGGAGGATAAACTTTCAATGATAGAGAGAATAGGTATCATGGAAGAAGACAGAAGAAAAATGATTACACCATTGAAAGCCCTTTGTATGGAAGAATAAAAGGAGTAGAGTTCTCTAACATTATTTCTCAAGCTTTGCATGAGCTGGAGGGAGAAATCAGGGGAGTGAGGATTGGAAGATCAGTATATCTCTTTATGAAGTTTTCACAAGAGGGTACCCGCACCACTTCATCTGATGTGTGTGAGCATGCAGCCACACAATCTGATCTACAACGTTGCAGCTTGACTGCATTCTTTGCAAGAGGAGAAGAAGAGGGAGAGACACCAGAGGAGGAGACCCATGGTGACTACCTCTGAGAATATGAATCTCGGTCTAAAATATTCAGGGAGAATTTAGGCTTACCTGAGTTTTTTCAGCTCAAAGAAGGGAGAAGATCCATGAAGATAACTCCATTTTAGAACATTACTGGGAGGGGTAAAGATCTGCTACATGATTTTTCCAAGGGAAAAGGCCTTACTTCAGCAAGATCAGTCTACCCAAGAAGAAGACATGAATGTCCTTTCCTTAATGAGAGATCAAGGAAAAGGATATCTTATTGATGGGTCATACTCCATTATTGAGGAGGAAGAAGTAGAACTGAAAGGTTCCTCCAGCGCTGTGACAACAAGAGGGAATCTAAGTTTGTTGAAAGATGGAGTTGAATCTATTGCTTCCACTATGAGGACCCTTTTATCTCTGAAAGGAGGTCCCCATGATATTATTCATGGAAAATATGAATAGCATGTGTCTATGATGATAGACAAGGAGACAAAACAAAGAAGCACCTTAGACTATGAAATCTTGCGGAAGGTGGGCAATGAAGAAGAAGATGGGGGAGTCGGTCCAACCTCTCCTTATCTTGGTACTTCCACACAACAATTAGAGATGGATTTTTGCAGTGGAAGTAGTCACATTATGTTCCCATTGGTGGTTCACATGGGAATGAGCCATGAGACATATTTCTCTTGTGGTGTACCCCCTGGAAGACCACCTAATTCAGATTTGATGGGAGATGTTTCATGCATTGATGCTCCTTCCATAGATCCCAGAAGGAAGAGAGCATTAGGAGACCCTGCTACAACGCTGAGAGTATGGGGGAGGTATAAATGAAGGGAGAGAATTTTTCCTTTGACTTCACTATCTATCCTCACCTCTCAAATTGCATTGAAGAGATATGCTGCAAGGAGAGGAAATGACACCATCATGAAGCATGGGAGGCAAGATTTGAATCAACAGACAAAATTTTTTGAACAACACTCTTCCCTGCTAGAAGAGAGATGGTGGTCTCACATGCATGCTTTGGCCAAAACAGAGAGGCCTTGGACAGATGATAGCCTTCCATGGCAGAATAACTCCCAAGAAATTCCTTCTTCTTTGAAGCCTGTGCATGAGCAGCGAGGGCAGCAAGGAAGAAATAGTAACCATCCATCTCATACTTTTGGCATGGGAGATGACAAAAAAGAGAAGAGTGGGAGGTATGGACTTCCAACATACACCTTGGATAGGGAGAATGTCAAGGAGAAGAGCAGCAACATGGCAGCCACTTCAGTTGGCACATTATCAACGCTATCATTGTTGGACACATTAAATCCCTATTGGAAATCCCAACTGCTGTTAGGATATTCCAATGATCTTCATACTTGCATGATTCTGGATGATTGGTTGCATGAGGGGAGTTGTTTGATCCTTGAGGGAGTAATCTATAATCATGGTAGGATATTCTTATCTAGAGCCTCCAAGATCAAGGAGAAGTTACTACAATGGGCCTATGAGGAGTTGTGTTTCAGCCAAGAGTATCTTATGAAGCTCAACAACACCATCTTGAAAAGCCACTATTGGGAGGGCTTTGAAGAAGAAATCTATCAGCATTGTCAAAGATGCATGAACCTTGTGGAGATGGGGCAGCAACATAGCTCTATTGGAGATTTAATTCAGCCTTCTCTTTCCCCTCTTGAGGGAGGAGATAGATCTATGCACCACTCCAAATTGATGGGGAGGACTATTGGTGAAGAATATGCTCAGATGAAACAAGTTTATTTTTCTGATTATATGCATTCTTCCACCTTGTTTATGTAGGCCATGATTCCAAGGAGGAGAGTTCTATCTTATCAATCTCATGGAAAATTTTGGGCCACAACACTTGTTGTACTTGGCCACTCCCTTGGTGGACAAAGGGAGATCTTGTTTCATGATGGGTGCTTTCCTAAGGCAGCAAAAATATCTCACACATTCAGTTACATTGAGATGTCATGGGCTGCAAGTAAGTGGTGGGAAGAACACTTACCACATCTCAGTTTAATGCAAGTAGGAGATGCACTACATTGGTTCCACATGTGGGACTATGACCCACCTCAATATGTGCACCTTGTTGTTTTTCATACATTGTTTTGATCCCATACATTGATGACATGCTTGTACCTTTTATGGGAATTTATAGAGGGAGGATGGGAAGTATGCATATGCCTAATGAGCTGAAAAATATCCATGTCTCTTGTGTCATATATTTCAAAGAGGACATTAGGAAACCATTGGTGTTTCACATGAGATCTCGTTTCCTTGTGGGATGAATTTTGCACATCTCATATTGACTATGGGGAAATGATTCATGGGCATTTGGATTGGTGAGAATCTAGATTATGATGGGAGCTTGATCTTTGATGATGTCACCAATAGAGGAGAAGTCTTGCAGCACTCACCTTATCAGTTGCTTGAGGACAAGCAACATTTTTGAGGGGAGGACTGTAATATTCCCATTTAGGCCAAGCTAATGGGAATATCTTATTTTGCCTTATTTTATCTTGCATTTCATGTTTATGAATAAAATATGAAGGACGGCTTGCAGGAGTGAATGGGCTTAAGTCACAAGACTGGGTCAACCTTGACCAAATCAACAACGCAGTCTAGGTGCAATGAACCTCATGGATACACAACGCAGTTCTAGATGGAGGATCCACATGTGAAAGGGGTTAACTCATTGAGGTGTTTTAGGGTTTGAAAAGGCTTTCATCCTATAAAATAAGGAGGAAAATAATAGAAGGTTGTTGATGTTATTATTTTCTGAAGGTATTGTCTGCTTAGACATCCTTTGTTGGGATTTCCTGTTTAGGAACACCCACCTCCTTCCCTGAGCAACTCTTGGAGGAGCCTTGTTTTTCTAGTCCACTATCTGGCATTTGGATAAGCCACATATTGCATATATAGCGTAGTTCTTCTTAGGATTGGGTTGTCCATGTGAGCTGCAGCAAGTGGAACTGTAGGTTTGCAAAGGTCTAGCTTATAGTGGAACCTCTTCTCTGTGAGTGTGTCTTTTAACCTCCTAGAAGAGTGCATCCACAGTTTGAGCTTCAGATCCATACATTGGTAGTAGGCCAATGAATTTCCATGGCCTACAGCACAGTCCCTCTTCCATGGTTGCGTTATTTTCAAAAGCAGAGTTACAGGGTGTCTTGACATCAGTTTAGAATAGGAAGGTATCTAGTGAAGGGTTTCTTCCTTTCACTATGGTGATCCGTGGATTAGCCAACTAATCCATGTTAGTTCAGATATGATCTGATATATATGTTATTATTCAGTATTTTCTGAATACTTCTGCATATCTGTGACTTATATCTCATATCTACTCTTGTACCTTCATGTTTTGCTGAGATCCCCAAGGGGAGTGTATAAAGGAGCATTTCTTGTTTACAGATCTGACATAGATCTAAAATTTTATGTACATATTTGCTGTAGATCTGAGTTTTAATATAATGCATTCTTCAGTAATGAAAATTATGCTGTCAATCTCTTTCTGCATTTTCTTGTGTTGTAGTGTCTCATTCTGAAGCCTTTATTCATGTAATTCTTCTGTCTTTCTCTGATAGATTGCATCAATCACATCATAGGTATGATTCATTGATTTTCATACTCACTTTCACCTAATTCCTTTATAAATTTATGTATGATATGCTTCAGTCACATTCTGCATACTCTAGGTCATGGGAAATCAACATTTCTAAGCCATTCCGGGATTGGAGGAACTGTTTAATATAGATAGGATCGTTTTTTTGACCTGAAATTTGGTATAGGAGTTTCAAATGACCTAAAATAGAAGATCCAACCGTCATCCCTCATTTTTATGCACATCCTTGAAATTATTCATTTTAGGACCTAAATCACTGCTTTTCCCCACCCCTTTGAGTCAAGAAGTGAAGTAAAGTTGCTTATGTTTCTTAGAATGAAGGATTTTCCATCTAGAATCAGTTAAATATAATTTATTACTACTCTCCAACTTTGGAATACCTTAGGGTATTCTTACTATTGTATAAAATCCCTATATTGCTGCATTTCCCCACTTGGGAAGGAGAATATAGGCCATATACTTGCTGAGGTTATTTCATATACTGGTCAGATGTTTTTTTACATATAATGAGCTATTTTACATTGTCATTCTCATGAATTTTTGAAGCTCCACATTGGTAATAACTCAAAATATTCCCAATAGTGTTGTTGTTCCCCTTTTGGGATATTACAAGCTGAAGGAGGATGCTTGGCCTGAAGCTTGAATGTGGAGAAATGAAGAAAAATATCCTTCAATATTCCAATCTTGAAAGGAGAAGGAATTCCTAAACAGGAATGACTTTGTGCTAAGCAGCACAACCACTCTGCTAAACAACAAGAGAATGCACAAAGTCTAAACAGACCCAGGAATCAATAATCCATAACATGAATCACAATGGATGCCATCCCCTCCATATATAGTGTGTGAATATTCTCACATTGGGTCCCATCCATACTTTCCACTAAGCTCATGCAAGTTTTCCACCACTAAAATTGCGTTGTCTCATCATGATTGCCACTCCAACATGACAGTGTTTTTGACTTGGTCAAAGTTGACCTATTCAACATGTATTCCCTCCAATTCACAGCCAAAGGTGCTTAATATAGATGCTTATTCTTCCTCCTTTCACATTAGGAGTGTTATTATTCCTCCTGAACAGCTTTATGGGCCTCCCCACCCACTTATTCACGTACCTAGTGACAAAAAAAACTATAATATTCCATTTAGGTAAAGGCTAAGTTTTCATAATATTACAAGGATCTCTCACATATAGCAGCATTATGTTTGATGGTGAATTTCACATGAGGGTTGTCAAAGGAGGAAGCTATGATTTGGTAGGAGCCTATTTACATAGGCCAACAGTGCTGTCACTTGGGAGCTTGGGTTGTTTGATGGAGTGTTCCAAGGATCACTTCATATATGATGCACTCGATGGGCATGTAGGAGATGAGAGTGATGGACAAGCGGATTGAGACATCTATTACCATGATATGATCTTCTTGACTTGGATTTTAAAGCATAAGAAGAGAGATCTACATGCAACACTTATGGGATTTCTGTCCATGCACCTTGATTCATATCATTCCTTGATGGAGGAGTTCACTTGGGAGGGCATCCAACATGATGTATATCAACATATGGGGATATGCATAGCCTGGAAGATGATGGAGAGGTTGGCACAACCACTTCCCTAATCATTTGGAGTGAGGGAGAACTTTCAATTGATCCATTTCAACTCAATGACTGAAGTACATGATGGGGGATGTACATTTTTTCTTTATGATTTGTACTCCTTTATCTTTATGAGCAACATACTGTACCAAGGAGGGTATTTCCTTCTTTTATATTGTATTGGGTTTTACTTGAGGCCATTTGTAGCATTGATGTTGGCCATTCTATTTGTGGTTTGTGGGGGAATGCCACATGATTTTTGGTGTGCACCATTGGCACCAAGTTGTATTTTCATTATTCCATCTTGTAGGATGATTGTGGCAGCAAACAAGTGGTTGAAAGGAAACTTGTTACACCATGTTTTGAGGTGGGCAAGGGATGCCCTATGCTGGTTCTATACATGTAACTATGTTCCACCTCCTGGTTGTCATATGGAAACTTGCTTTCATTTGTTTATGCTTCCATATATTGATGATGTTCTCATGATTATGGGAAGCTCTATTGGGAGAGTGGCACAAAATTTGAAGGTGCCCATTGGGAGTATGATTCTCCATACTTAATATGATGAATGTTTCAGGAGAAACAATGGGAAAACCATGATTTCCATACTACACCTCTTGTCTTCATGTGGGAGGAACCATTTGGAGATATTGAGTTCTTTGGGGAGGCACTACATGGATGTTTTGTTTGGTGGGGTGACTTGGGTCATTCTTGAGGACTGTGAAATTTCAGCCCAGGATCAGCAGCAGACCCATACATATCATAAGTGGAGAGAGAAGTAGTGTGGGATGGACATTCTAGTCCCACAAATTCAGTCATGCAGCCCACCTTCTTTGCAATAGCTTAAGATGGAGGAGATGTTTCATGAGTTACCATGTTGGGAGGTGACTCACTTTTTGTGGACGATAGCTTGGGGATGGAGACTTAAAATGGGGATGATGATTCCCAGTATATTTTTGATTCCATGCCTCGAGAAGGCCTCTAGATCACATATTGTTGTTTCCATGTATGTCCCACTTTTTCATGATGAGAGCCATTTGGAATTTTTACCAAAGGCGTGCTTTTACACATGGGAGGAACAACTTGAGGGCATATTTTTGAAAAGGCATATTGTTCTTTGGAAGATCATATCACTTGGAGATGCTATAGAGAGAAGAGGGGAGGCTCTTTAGTCCTATCCTTGCAGTTTCTTGAGGACAAGCAACATTTGGGAGGGGAGGACTGTAATATTCCTAACTTAGCATGCAGCTAAGGGAATATTAAAATTATTTTTTTCTCTTAGATAGAGGAATAAAATGGATAGGGAGGCCCATAAATCTCTTTATTAGCAATAAAATCCCTCTTAAATGGGAAAGGGATCATATTCATAACTAGATAAACCAACTTCATGTGTGAACAGGAACCTAATGCATGTGGACAAAGTCAAGGTTTGACCAAGTCAACTAAGAAAATGTGGAGGATGTGAAACATTAATGAAGATAACCCAGTGGGAATATAGATCTATTTATATAGTTATAATAAAGCCACCTTGTGTGTGGAAGAAGGCATTGCATGGATATCCAGTCAAGATTGACCAAGTACATTAGCGCTATTATGGAGGAGTGGTATTGATGAAGGGACAACACATTTTTGGAGGGAGATTCATTGCATGAAGATGGAAACCCTAATAAGTGGGATCAAAGGTGAGCAGGGTCACATTGTTTATAAGGAGAAGGATGGCAGCCATATGAGGTTAGCTTATGATTATGATTTTATGATTGTATGGTTTGTTTAGACATACTTCTTTCTCTAGCTGTTTAGCTGAGATAGAGTGCTATTTAGCACAAGGTATTCCTGTTTAGGAATTCCTTCTCTTCCATTGAGTAGCTCTTGGAGGAGCCCTGCACCATATTGTCCACTATCTGGCTTAAGGCAAAGCTTCATCTTCCTTTGACAACGCATATCCTATTGAGGGTTTGCATGTTTCAGTAAGCTGCAGCAAGTGGAGGCTAGATCTGCAGATCTAGGCCATCTCAATACCTATTTTCAGTGGATAAGTCTTCTAATCCATTGGGAGGACATTATTGAAGGTTGTGATATGTATTTCCATATCTTGGCTACAAGCCAACATCATGTTATCCCCTACAACATAGAGAGAGTCTAAATCTACGTTATTTCTAAAGGAGTTGCTGCAGGGTGACTCAGTGCACCATTTGGAGAGATGATCTTCTGAGGGCTGGGGATCTACCCTTCACTTTGGAGATTTGTTGGAGGAGATCCTCTTCTTGTTGGAAAAATTGTCATTGATGGCAAAGGAGAAGACAGGAGTTGCACCTGAACTATAACAGAGGCAGCAAGCAGGGTAGAGGCAGTAGAGATGGAAAAAGAGAGACAGAAAGAAGCAGCATTAGACAGGAAACACAGGCAGCAAAGGCAGCAAGGCAGATAGCAAATAAAGGCAATAGATAAAGCAGAAGCAGCAGATGAAACAGATCCATCAGATTCCAATGCGATGCGATACGATGTAATGAAAATTCGATACGATTTAATGAAGATGCGATGCGATGCAAAAGGTTTGCGATGTGATGTGATTGCATATCGCAATCGGTGAAACACAAAAGGAATAGGCAGAGCAGATGTGATGCGATGCAATGCAAGTGCTTTATTATAATGTTCCACTTCCAAAGATGTAATTCAGTACTTTATAGTGTAATTCAGTATATTGCCGAAACTTTTACAAAGGTATTAATGCTATGGACCAGTTAAACAATCAAAGGAAATTAGAGTGGGGCCCGCAAGGAAAGCGGCTTTGAAAACCCTATACCAGTGGGTTCGCGCGACTCGTCAAGTGGTAAGTAGTTTTCACTTTTGAACGCGATATCAGTCTTCGTGTGATGCGTGGCAAAGAGTGGTTTCTAAAAACCATTTACATCGCGTAAATTCTGAAAGTTAAATCTTGTGCATCCAAATTACGCGATATTGCACGATATCCATCGGATGTGTGCCCAAGGTATAGTTGGAGCGCGAGAGAAATTAGACTGCTGGATGTGAATGGTTTGTTAAAAGAATAGTGGGACCCAATATTAAAGGTGGATCATGCAATGGTTTATGTTTTAAACCAAGGTTGGAGTTTCGTATAAAATTCAATGGAACATGAACATAACCCAATGTGTTAATAAAAGGTGGACCCATGAATAGAAGTGGAAGCATGCAATGAACAGTAGAAGAAGAAGTGTTGAAGATCAACAGCAGAGATCTTATCAGAGATAGAAAAGCTACGGTAGAGATCTAATCGCATCGATGAAAGGGAAGAACAAAGGAACGACAATGAAAGTTGTGATTGTGATTGAGCGATTTAATCACAACCGTCCGATCTTGATTAACTACAACCATTGGATCACAATCGATAGCAACTATTGGATCATAATGTAAGTCAGAGTGGGATCTACTGGATTTCAAACTTGAAAATATAAGGATTTCCTTTGTTAAAGCGCTTCGATGGGTAAAGAAGAAATATAACAAATAACATTAAAATGCTGAGGTACTACCTGGAGGGACCCTCGCTTATCGCATCGGTGAAAACCAGATGACCAAAGGCATAGTGGACAATTGAAGTTTGTGATTGCGATTGCGACAGTGAAACTTAATCGCAGCAGTCTAATTGTGATTCATTGCATCGACGTGAAGGCAGAGCAATGGAACAAACTATTGAAGTTTGCAATTGCAATTCATCACATCGGAACCATCGCAAAGGGTGTAATCGCAATCGGAAGTCATTGGAGGAGGCTCATCGCATTGGGGAATAGAAAGAGTTTGGTAAGTGGGCCCGAAAGTTTATTTACTATGTTAAAAAGGTCTAATATTATATGCCAAGAGTTATTTGGGTTTTATAGAAGAACATTGTAAATGCGTTGAAGTGGTTTTGAACCATATGAAGAGCTTCTGCAATTTAAAATACTGTGAATTTTGATAAAGCTGCCAGATTTGGAACATAATTTGGGAAATGCATTCTACATGCATGGAAAATAGGAGAGTATTCAAAAACTGGAAAAGACAGAGACAGTAGCAGAAAATACAAATGCACAGTGAGCCAAGAACTGAATGGGTTGAATTAAAATTATTGTTGTAACTGAAACTGTAAATGTTCTAATTGATTTTATATTGTTTGTGATGCAATGGAAAGTCTCCGGAGACAAAATAAATATCCCGTTGAAATGTTGAAATGTATGCATATTGTAATATTTTTCTGAATATACTGGATAAAGAAATGAGAAGGCAGAAGTGAAAGAGTCATGGTTGTTCACTTTGAATTCCCTGTGGGATGCAAACATTCATGAGGTGAACTCTATAAATAATATCAAATAGATATGCATAAAGAGGTTTTTTAGAGAATGGAGAAATGAGGCAGAGAGTGTAAGAAGAAGCAGGAAAAGATAGAAATGTTGTGAAGATGCAGAGGTGATATTTGGCAGATATGAAGACTGATGCACAATAGAAAAGAAGGAACATAACAGAGCTGATATCCAGGTAAATCAGCAATTGGTTTTTTTTGAAAGAGTAAGGAAGTTGGTGCTTTCATATCAAGTTGTAGCTTGATAGAATTCAGTTGTAGCTAGCTGAGGTTGGAGCCTCCTGTAGTTTGGAGCCTCCTGTAGTTTGGAGCCTACAGAAAATCAGTGGTGAGAGGGAGTTGGATCTTGCCTTTGCATAACAACAATAATAAGATGTGGTTTTCTCCCTTTATGGGTTTCCACTTATATCTGTTGTCTATATGCATGATTATTATATGTTGATACTCTGTATTTATTCTGCTTAATACCTACTGCTCACTTATTAAGATTGTTGTTCCATTATATAGTAAGTTGATCATAAAATGATGATGTGAATGAGTATAAAAGAAAGTTTAAAAAGAACATAACTGCAGTAAACTGATTCACCCCCCCCCCTCCCCCCCTCTCAGTTTAACCTAGGGTTCAACAATTGGTATCAGAGTAGGTTCCTTCTGTATCAGTTTAACAACTGGAAGGAGATCTTTGGTCCCCAGGATGGCTAGTCTAGAAATATGCTCAACAAATAAAGCCCTTTTGTTCACCAGTGCAAATTATGCCTTCTAGAAAATTAGATTGAGGACGTACATAATGTCTCTAGGAATAGAAGTTTGGGCTGCTGTGGAATTGGGATATGCCCCAAAGGTGATTGACTCAAAGAAATATGCCAAACAAGATTTTGTAGCTAATGCAAAAGCCATGAATGCACTCTTAAATGGACTGTGTGAGGTATAATTTATCAAATTAATGCACAAAGAGTCTGCCAAAGAAATATGGGATACTCTAGAAAACATCCATGAGGGAGAGAAAAAGGTGAAGATAGCCAAACTTCAAGTCTATAGAGCTCAGTTTGAAAATATAAAAATGAATGATGATGAAGACATTGCCAGCTTCTTTTTAAGGGTTTCAGAAATTGTGAATAACATGAAAGCTCTAGGAGAAACCATAAAAGAATGTGTAATTGTTCAAAAGATTCTAAGATCTTTACCATCCAGCTTTAACCCCAAGGTTTCTGCCATAGAAGAAATAGTTGATCAGGAAACTTTGACCATGAATCAATTACTTGGAAACCTAACAGCCTATGAGATAAGACTGCCACAGAGGAATTCAAATGTGAGGGAGGCAGCCTTTAAGACATAGAAGAACAAAGAAGGAAAATAATACACATGCTCCTTCCCTTATGAAGAAGAGGTCAATTTTTTCAGAAGATTAGAAAGAGGCTCAGGCAAGTATAAAGGTAAAATTCCATTTAAATGCTCTAACTATGGAAGAGTTGGACACTATGCATCTAAGTGTCCTTATAAGAAGTCAAAGAATCAGACTCCAGAGACAGAGAAAACCAAATCAAAGAACTGGCAGAAAGGAATTAGACAGAATAGAAAATCATTGCATGCTCAGCAAGACAGCAATGAATCTGAAAGCTTAGATGAATCCTCCAATGAAGAAGGAACATCAAATGAAAAAGAATGAAACAAATAAAGAGTCAACTGGAAAAGGCTCGTATACTCCTAAATATATCAAATTTGGAACCTGTCAAAGGAGATTCTTCCCCCCTATGAAAAATTTCACTTGCTATGCCTGCCACAAACAGGGACATATTGCTGCATACTATCATAAAAGGGGAATCGATTCCAACCAGCAAAGGATGCAAAAAGTGAAAATACTACCTCAAAAAATCAAATGGAGAAGACAACCCTTCATCGGGAACACTAATTGTTTTTATGGGTATTGTTTTTCCTGTAAGGAGTTCGGCCATAAATCCAAGGAGTGCAAAACATATGGACAAAGGATGATGTTCAAAACCTCAAGGAGAGTTATGAATTATGGAGAGTTCACTCATACTCAGAATCCTATTAAAAATATGATCAAATGCTTTGTATGCCATGAAATTGGACATATGTCTTCCCAATGTCCTCTAAGAGAAAGTGGTCCATCATCTCATAAAAGGTAGCAAACAAAAGGATGCATGTAGTGGAAAAAGAAGGTGAATAAATGTGACCTGGATATAATAACTTATGACCTGAAAAGCTAATGGTATTTAGATAATGGATTCTCAAAACACATGACTGGAGATAGAAGCATGTTTGTAACCTTTGGTGAAAAGAAATCTGGGAATGTGACATTTGACAATGATAAAGCAGGGAAAATCAATGGGAAAGGCTCAGTTAGTCTGGAAAATGGAAGAGGAAAGGCTCAAGATGTACTATTTGTGGATGGGCTGAAAGCCAATCTGCTAAGTGTCATTCAAATATGTGACAAAGGCTATGAGGTTCTTTTTAGAGCACAAGACTGTGAAGTAAGATCAAGCACCATAGGAAAGACCTTAATCAAAGGTGTTTGAACAGAAAGTAATGTCTACATAGTGAAAGAAGAGAATGAAGCATGCCATCTTAGCAAACTTGAGGAATCATGGTTATGGCATATAAGATTGGGACACCTAAAATTTGACCACATCATAAGTCTAAGCAAGAAGAATGCAGTCAGAGATATGCCATTCATAAAGAAGCCTTCAAATACCATATGTAAATCCTGCCAACTAGGCAAGCAGACCCGCGCATCTTTCAAGACCAAAGAGAAACTATCTACAAGTAGACCTCTTCAGCTTGTTCACATGGACCTGTGTGGACCTTCAAGAACTAAAGCACCAAATGGAGAATCCTACTTCATGCTGATAATAGATGATTTTTCCAGAATGACATGGGTAGCATTTCTCAAATATAAATCAGAAGCACTTGAGAAATTTAAGATATTCAAGGCATTGACAAAAAATCCAATAGGATGCAAGCTAAAGTGCATTAGATCAGATAGAGGAGGTGAATTCACAGACTATGATTTTGCAGACCTATGCAATGAAAATGGGATAAAAAAATAGTTTACCATTCTAGATACACCACAACAGAATGGAGTGGAAGAGAGAGAAAACAAGTCAGTACAACAGATTGCCAGAGCAATGATGCAAGAAAGTAACATTCCACAAACCTTTTGGGCAGAAGCAATACACACAACTGTTCACATTCTTAACAAATCTCATTTAAGACCAAAATATGATAAGACTCCTTATGAAATATTTCATGGTAAACCAGCTTCAGTCAAGTACTTTCGAGTCTTTGGAAGCAAGTGTTTCATAAAAAATAATGATGAGAATCTAGGAAAGTTTGATGCAAGATCAGATGAATGAATATTTTTAGGATATGCATCCAAGAGTAAGGGTTACAGGTGCTACAACAAAAAACTACACAAAATTGTGGAAAGCATTGATGTAAGGTTTGATGAAGATCTACCAAACAGAACAAGAAGCACAAGTTGCAGTAGTCCATGAGATGATCATGAAGAAGAGAATCAAGATAATGATGAAATGAGCAAGACAAAAGAAGATACTAAATTAAACTCAAAAGGTCCATCAAGACACACTCAAAAGAATCATCTAGAAGATCAAATCATTCGGGACAAGAATGTGGGAGTTCAGACTAGAAGACAGTTAGTTGAACAGACAAAAGAAGTATATCTAGCTATGTTATCACAAATATAGCCAAAGAAGTTTGAATAAGACATCAAAGAAAAATATTGGGTGAATGCTATGAATGAATAATTGGACCAAATTGAGAAGAAAAATATCCGGGAATTAGTTCTAAGACCCACTGGGAAAAATTTCATTGGCACAAAATGGATATTTAAGAATAAGATGAATGAACAAGGGCAGGTAATCAAAAATAAAACCAGACTTGTTTGCAAGGGATATTCACAAATTAAAGGTCTTGATTATGATGAAACCTTTTCCCTTGTAGCTAGAATGGAAGCAATCAGAATGTTTTTGGCCTTTTCATGCTTTCATGATTTCAAGGTATATCAAATGGATGTGAAGTATACCTTCCTGAATGGAGATCTAGAGGAATAAGTCTACATGGAACAACCTGAAGGATTCTCCTTAGCAGATAAACAAGACTATGTGTGCAAATTAAAGAAAGCCTTATATGGGCTAAAACAAGCTCCTCATGCATGGTATTCAAGGCTGGACAAATACTTGCAAAAACAAGGGTTCAAGAAATGAGTAGAGTACATAAAGGCTAATTAAAATGAACTCTTAATTGTAGTAGTGTATGTAGATGACATCATGTTTGGAAGAAACAAAGATGAGTTAGAAAAAGGATTTGCTGAAGAAATGAAATCAGAGTTTGAGATGTCAATGATTGGAGAGCTCACCTTCTATTTAGGACTTCAAATTCAACAAAAGAACACAGGAATATTCATTTCGCAAGAAAAATACATAAGAGAAATGTTGAAAAGGTTTCAAATGGAAGACTGCAAACCTGTGTCAACTCCCATGATTACTGGATGCAAACTATGTGCTAATGATGGATCAACAGACGTAGATCAAAAAATTTACAGATCCATGATAGGAATTCTACTATACCTAACAGCTTCTAGACCAGACATTATGTTGGCAATAGGACTGGTGGCCAGATATCAAGCAACACCAAAACAAAATCACTTACTAGCAATCAAGAGGATATTCAGATATCTACAAGGAACTGCACATTATGGGCTATGGTATCCAAAAGGCAAGAGCTTCACTTTGAAAGCATATACAGATGCAGATTGGGCCAGATGTGTGGATGATAGGAAAAGCACAAGTGGAGGTGCATTCTATTTGGGAAAAAGCCTGGTGGCATGGCTAAGCAAGAAGCAAACTTCTATCTCTCTATCTACAGCAGAAGCAGAATACATAGCAGCAGCAGCATGTTGCACATAGGTAATGTGGATGAAAAAAACTCTCCAAGACATGAAGGTAAGCATTGATGAACCTATTTCTATAAAATGTGACAATACAAGTGCTATAAGTATATCTAAAAATCCTGTACTTCATTAAAAAACAAAGCACATCCCAATTAAGTACCATTTCCTTAGAGAGAAAGTAGCATAGAAAGTACTGAAGTTAGAATATGTACCAACAAAGGAACAAACAATAGACATATTCACAAAACCTCTTGCTAAAGAGCCATTCGAATATCTAAGAGAGAAACTAGGGGTAGTGTCTATAGATGTTACTCTCTGACATGAAAAGAAAGCATCATTCCATGGGGAGAATAGAAAAGAAAACATCATTCTAGGGGGAGATCGGTCAACAAATATTGTCACAAAAGAGATAGAACAAGTGAGCAGTGCATGGAACAGGTCCTCAAGATCAGAGTATTATGGAAAATATTTGGAAGCTACACTAGGAAATGTGCAACCCTTTGCCATTGATGTCAAAGGGGGAGGAAAGGCAAGCAAAAGAAGAGTATTAAAGCATTGCCATCAATGCCAAAGGGGGAGACTGTTGGAAAAATTGTCATTGATGGCAAAGGAGAAGACAGGAGTTGCACCTGAACTATAACAGAGGCAGCAAGCAAGGAAGAGGCAGCAGAGATAGCAAAAGAGAGACAAAAAGAAGCAACATTAGACAGGAAATAGAGGCAACAAAGGTGACAAGGTAGATAGAAAAAAAAGGCAGCAGATAAAGAAGAAGCAACAAATGAAATAGAGCCAGCGGAGTCCAATGCGATGCGATACGATGTAATGAAAATGCGATGCGATGTAATGAATATGTGATGTGATGCAATGCGATTGCATATTGCAATCAGCGAAACACAAAAGGAATAGGCAGAGCAGATGCGATGTGATGTGATGCAAGTGCTTTATTATAATGTTCCACTTCCAAAGGTGTAATTCAGTACTTTATAGTGTAATTCGATATATTGCCGAAACTTTTACAAAGGTATTAATGCTATGGACTAGTTAAACAATCAAAGGAAATTAGAGTGGGGCCTGCAAGGAAAGCAGCTTTGAAAACCCAATACCAGTGGGTTCACATGACTCGTCAAGTGGTAAGTAGTTTTCTCTTTTCGAACGCGATATTGGTCTTCGTGTGACACATGGCAAAGAGTGGTTTTTAAAAACCATTTATATCACGTAAATTCTGAGAGTTAAACCTTGTGCATCTAAATTGCGCGATATCCATCGGATGTGCACCCAAGGTATAGTTGGAGCGCGAGAGCAGTTAGACAGTTGGATGTGAATGGTTCATTAAAAGAATAGTGGGACCCAATATCAAAGGTGGATCATGCAATGGTTTATGTTTTAAACCAAGGTCAGAGTTTTGTATAAAATTCAATGGAACATGAACATAACCCAATGTGTTAATAAAAAGCCGAACCATGAATAGAAGTGGAATTGTGCAATGAACAGTAGAAGCGGAAGTGTTGAAGATCAACGGCGGAGATCTTATCGGAGATAGAAAATCAACGGTGGAGATCTAATCGCATCGGCGGAAGGGAAGAACAAAGGAACGACATTGAAAGTTGCGATTGTGATTGAGCGATTTAATCGCAACCGTCTGATCCTGATTAACTGAAACCATTGGCTCATAAAGTAAGTCGAAGTGGGGTCTACTGAATTTCAAACCCAAAAATATAAGGATTTCCTTTGTTAAAGCGCTTTGACGGGTAAAGAAGAAATATAACAAATAACATTGAAATGCCTAGGTACTGCCTAGTGGGACCCTCACTCATCGCATCGGCGGAAACCAGATGACCAAAGGCACAGTGGACCATTGAAGTTTGAGATTGTGATTGTGACGGTGAAACTTAATCGTAGCAGTCTGATTGTGATTCATTGCATTGGAACCATCGCAAAGGGTGTAATCGCAATTGGAAGTCATCGGAGGAGGTTCATCGCATTTGGGAATAGAAAGAGTTCAACAAGTGGGCTAGAAAGGTTATTTACTATGTTCAAAAGGTCTAATATTATATACCGAGAGTTATTTGGGTTTTATAGAAGAACATTGTAAATGCGTTGAAGTGGTTTTTAACCATATGAAGAGCTTCTGCAATTTAAAATACTATGAATTTTGATAAAGCTGCCAGATTTGGAACATAATTTGGGAAATGCATTCTACATGCATGGAAACAGGAGAGTATTCAAAAACTAGAAAAGACAGAGACAACAGCAGAAAAGACAAACTCACAGCGAGCCAAGAACTGAATGGGTTGAATTGAAATTCTTGTTTTAATTGAAACTGTAAATGTTTTAATTGATTTTATATTGTTTGTGATGCAAAGGAAAGTCTTTGGAGAAAAAATAAATATCCCACTCTAATGTTGAAATGTATACATATTGTAATATTTTACTGAATATGATGGATAAAGAAATGAGAAGGCAGAATTGAAAGATTCATGGCTGTTCACTTATAATTCCCTGTAGGATACAAACAATCATGAGGTGAACTCTATAAATAATATCAAATAGATATGCATAAAGAGGTTTTTTAGAGAATGGATAAATGAGGCAGAGAGTCTAAGAAGAATAAGGAGAAGATAGAAATGATGTGAAGATGCAGAGATGATATATGGAAGATATGAATACTAATGGACAGTAGAAAAGAAGGAACAAAATAGAGCTGATATCCAGGTAAATCAGCATATGGTTTTTTTTTGAAAGAGTAAGGAAGTTGGTGCTTCCATATCAAGTTGTAGCTTGATAGAAGTCGGTTGTAGCTGGCTGAGGTTGGAGCGTCCTATAGGTTGGAGCCTATAGAAAATAGTTGGGAGTTGGAGCTTCCTTGCAAGTTGTAGCTTGTAGAATTGAGGTAGGAGCGTCCTGTAGGTTGGAGCCTACATAAAATCAGTGGTGAGAGGGAGTTGCAGCTTGCCTTTGCATCACAACAATAATAAGATGTGGTTTTCTCCCTTTATGGGTTTCCACTTATATCTATTGTCTATATGCATGATGATTATGTGTTGATACTCTGTATTTATTCTGATTAATACCCGTTGCTCACTTATTAAGATTGATGTTCCATTATATAGTAAGTTGATCATAAAATGATGATGTGAATGAGTATAAAAGAAAGTTTAAAAAGAACAAAACTGCATTAAACTGATTCACCCCCCCCTCTCAGTTTAACCTAGGGTTCAAGATTTATTTTTTATATTAGATCACATCCACTTTCTAGATCTGAATATTTCCATAGATCTACAGTCTTAAAACTTAGATCTACATTATGTACATGGTGTATTGCTGAAAACCCCAAGGGGGATTGATAAAAGAGCTTGTATAGTGCATGGATCTGCTATAGATCTAACTTTTTGTCCACATACTTTCTCTAGATCTGATGTAAAACCTACTACTATTGCAGGGGTAATAAAATAACGTTGTCATGGTATTCTAGCTTTCATACATGGTTGCAGTCCCTATTTTTACATGATTTTGAGTTAGTTTTGGCATGGGAGGCATGTTTAACTATGTAACAGTGATTTGTTTCTGATTTCCTTTTAGATATAGTCATTATAATATCAGATCTAAGGGATCCATGAGTTGCATTTAATTTTCATTGCACATATTTATGAAAAATGCATTATTTTAGCATGCATTACTGAGTAGTCCCATTTGGGGATATTACATTCCTAAACACTCTTTCTTCTTCTTTGGGATCCACCTCTTCATGGGTTTATTCTTCCTCTAGAAGCATGCTTAATGATGCTTCTTCTTCTTTTGGAGGTGAACTAGGTGGTGGAGAATGTGGAAATCATTCCCTCCTTTGTTGTGGCTCACTTTGAGAACCTCTTTATTCCACCAATTTGCCTTCTCCTCTCTTAAGCTTGAGTCTAGTAAGCATGTAAACCCTTGCAAATAGTTAAAAAAATATTTGCACACAACAACACCAGAGATTAAACTCAAGCTTTGATACCAACCTGAAATGAAAGGAGTGTATTAGTTTATTGGGCTAAGTGTCCTTTCAGTAATAAAAACATGTACAATTTGAATCCATTTGTTTGCTTAAGGAATGGGTATTTTAACCATGAAACATAGATGAATTTGTGAGTTTTAAGCATGAAAATAAGCCTGAATAACACTATACAGTAGTCTATAACAGAGAATTAACATCACACATAAGTTTTACAAAGCATACATGATGAAGCAGTTCACCCCTCCTGGGCTACATTTGCTAGTCCAACTCCCAATGGCATGCCCCTCTTTGTCATTATACTCAAAATTGAAAATGCATGTGTTCACAGGCCTCTAATGGATGTTTTATCTACACCAGTGGCTCCAGAATGCTCAAATTAGTCTAGGTAGACTCTTTTTTCACCCAAATTGGTATCCCTCTAACCACGAAACTAGCCAACATGTGACAACTTTGTAATTCCATCGAAGGTTACGTTATAAGCAACCATCATTTGAATTTCAATGTCATGGTGTGACATGCGATCATGACTGCGAAAACCGTCGGAGTATGGTTTTTTGTAGCTTCTGGTTCGATTAACTATTTAATGTTAGGTTTAACCATATTACATTCGACCACAATGTTGGGGCCGCTGGCGTGTTGGGACTGCCGACGATCTTCCCCTCAACCTTGAAACGTTTACACTTTAAAATAATGTGGAAGACTGATATGGTAAGAAATACATGGTAGCCTGAATGGTGAAGGTATTTTTTGGCGTGCGGGAGGTCGTGAGGTCGAACCCCCTGGACCTTACAAGAATGTTAGTCAAACCTCCTAGAGAAATGTGGTAGCCTCTAGGCTTGCCACATATCACCCATCCAACAATGCTCCATAAAACACATGCAACCAAATCTTCAGCCTAGAAACAACCACGTGGCAAATTCTAATTGGGTTTTAGAAAAAGGAATATTCCCAATATATGACACCTGTTAACTCTACCTGCATGTTGACTGGGCATCCCAGTCACCCTGTCAAAAAATTTTTAGTTGTTTAGGAAAACGAATGGAATTAAATATCTTCATCATATGACATCGGGTTTTCGAACCGTTCATGGTGTAGAAATCACAATAATGAGTCCTATCTAGTCACTCAGGTTTGGTACAGATTTGAGCACTTTCAATTTTGAGCATAACACATGATATCTTGATCAAAAACATTCCATTAGTTATGTAATCTCATTCATATCTATCAAGTTCCAACTTAGGTTCACATGCATTGCTTCAAATCAAGGTAATGGCCACCTGTCTACTTTTTCATGGTTCTGCAACGAATATAACTGCAAACTGGAAGATTTCACTAGGGAATCACTTCACCAGTCCATATCAAATCTTCCAGGTTTATAACTGAATATGCTGCAGAATCATGTTTTCCTGCACAAAAAGAGAGGATGATGATTTGTCAATTTTATAATGGTTTAGGATAAATGTGAGGTCATCTAATATGTTATTATGGTCAACCAAGCATGCAAAAGCATAAATACTACCCATCATTACTTTTCACTCCCACATTTGTCATCATGATCTCCACATCCGAATTCCATTTTTGAATCTTATCCCCAAAGCACCTCTCTATCATATTTTTTTCTATTTTTTCATGCATGAGTCCATTATCATCTCTGAGAAGCTTAGTCCCACCACAAGAAGCTTGTTGTTCAATTTTTCTCTTTGCAGGTGCCACATTTTAGAAGGAAGTGTCGTTACAAAAGAGGATGGTTATGAAGAAGAAAGTAAGCAAGGGAGGCTCTTGTGTGAAATACGAACCCATGGACCTCAAGCTACTCAATGAAGACCCCCGTTTTGTGGAAATTTAATATTCCCAAATGGGAAAAGCAGGAATATAGTGCAAAATGTTGGAACAATAGTGTAAATAATAATCTAAAAGCAAGAGGCCAATATGGAGACCTTCCATATGTTATAGCAACAGAAAAATATACATAAGAAATGGGCCATAAGATACACAATAAGAATGTACAAGCCTCCAATGGAAAAAATCCCTCAAAAAGAGGTGCTAAAACTATATATAAAAGTAGGAAGACCCTTACACTGATGTTTTATTAGCTGTGCTACAAAAAATGTTTATACATTATATCTAGGGCTGATAAATGCCTCAAAATATAGATCTATTGTAGATATGAGCACTATAAAACCTCCTTTGAAGAACCCCTTAAGGGTTTTCAGCAAAACACCATATATGAGATGTAGATCTAGGCCCTAAGGCTGCAAATCTACTGCAAAATACAGATCTGGAAAGTGTGGTTGATATGATATGATTAATATAATAGCCTCCTCCAATAGATCCTCAAAGTCAAAGGCAGATCCCCTTCACTATAATATCATCTCTCCAAATGGTGTGCCAAACGACCCTGCAACTCCTCCTACAGAAATAACACAGATCTGGAAGAAAAATGCATTGTATGGATAAATAACTAGTTGGCCTAATGTCAAGATCTGAAATATGCACAAAGGACTTCAATATTGTCCTCCCAATGGAAAGGAAGCCTCCTACACTAAAAATGAGCACTGAAATGGCCTAGATATAGCCTCCACTTGTTGCAACTTGCAAAACAACCAAACCTTCAACAGGATCTGTACTGTAGATGAAAGAAGAAGCTTGGCCTGAAGCCTGATAGTGTACAATGTGGTACAAGAATCCTCCAAGATCTTCTCAATGGAAGAGGTGGGATTCCCAATCAGGAACACCCAGTTCTAAACATCACTCAATCTCAGCTAAACATAAAGAGAAAGATATATGCCTAAATAGACCATATATTCATAAATATTAAATACATAACATAATGAACAATGATTGCCATCCTCTTCCTTAAATAAGATATGAGCTTGCAAACCCTAAGCCCCATCCAATAATAGCACTAATTTCACACAAAACATATCCATCTAAAACTTCATTGTCCCTCATTGATGACCACTTTTCCATGACAACATTGTTGATTTGGTCAAGGTTGACCCAGTCAAGGTGTTCCAGCCCCTTTTCACACCAAAAGGGTGCTCAATTAAGCTGCCAAAATTTATCTCTTTCACATTTCGCATTGATTTATTCATTATTAAGGAGAATTATGGACCTCCATTGTCCCTTTATTCATTAAACAAAGTAGAAAAGAAAAATTTAATATTCCAACTAGCTCGTAGCTAATTGGGAATATTACAGGAAGCGTTCAGCAATCTCAGATTCCTAAAATTCTGTCAGAAAATCCAATGTTTTCATGCTCAAATATCAAAATATTTTGTAGTAAATTTCATAGGAACAACTTCGAAGGTGGGTGTTCTAAATTTTATAGTGTCACTTGAGACCATTTCTTATGCCAGAGAGATACCAAGAGAGGGTGAAGAGTGGTTTGTTAGTCATTAGTAATTTTTACTATCTGTAGGTGAATAAATATTGGTTCTAGATTTTTAAAAACAAGATTCCTGAATATTGTGAGTTTTAGAAATATCACTTCCTTCATGATCCTTATAAAAAAAATTTCACTATTATACCATTTTGCCATTCCATGGTCACCCTGTCACTCCTAAAAAACTCCTTATCATCTTGTGTTACCCATCTCTATCCTTTTTCTTGCATATAACCTCATCACTCTCTTTTTCCCTTGCCTATCACTCCACTTCTTATCTAGGGTTACCAATCAACCTATTCCTTCCCATGTTCACCAAGTTCCTCAAGCATTTCTGTAGGCTCTTTATATAAATCAAGTACATTAGATTTTGGATTTTCAATACATCAATTTGTCAAATACTATGTTTTTACACATGAAGATACCAAACCAGATTTCAATTAAAGACTAAGTCAAAGGACCCTCCCACTAGGTCATTAGGGTTTCATGGGTTATAGGGTCATAATTGGTGTTTTAAGCACTACTTTTCCTGTGCTAGAAGCTGGCTCAGATGTAAAAGAAGATCAGCACATGGTTTTCCAAGAAAGATCAGAAAATCTCCAAAAAGGACTACTTTATCAAATTCAAGTTTTGCAAAAGGTAAATGTACTTGGCACTTCTGCAGGAGTGTCAAGAGGTCAATAACCAAAAGAAATTGAGAAGGTAGCTGATATGTTCCTAAAGGAAGACATATTGCAGCAAGGAAGAAAGGAAACACTTGGTCTTAAGGAGAATCAAGGTTTTTAAGCTTGATTGGGCCAGCAGTGTGCCAAGCAGTGATCAAATGCAACAAATCACATGAAGGAGGCACACCAAGAAAACCAAACATGGAGAGAAGTTTTTCAGAAACTATGGATGAAATAGGGAAAAGGGTGAGGTGAACTGGACATAAATGAAAGAACTTGAAAGGGCTATAAAGAACTTTGAAGACAACACTAATAATTGTTCTCAAGCATTCCAAAAAGCTAGGTTTTGGGGGAAGATGAGCAAAGAAGGTGAAAGGGTAAGTTGAAATCCATGATGATAGCAAAGGGATTTTGAATATGTCACTATTTTTAAAAATTCCAAACTTATTCCAAGGAGCTTTTCATGCAAAAAATGGTCAAAGAGAGGTAAAAAATCATGATTCCAACAAAGAAAAGGATTGAGAAAATACTGCTATTGTGCAAGCATCCAAAGTTTTGCTAAGGTAAAATGTCTCACTTCCTAAAAAGAAAAAGGATGTAAATGGTATTAGAAAAAAGCTAAGTCAGTATTTTATGACGTCTGCAAATCAGAAGTGGCCAAAGAAGGTAAAAAGGCATGATTTTGAATTTCATGGTACAGGCCATAGAGGGTTTCAAAGGTGTTGCATAGGTATTTTAATAAGCTTGCCAAGAAAAAAGGAGCAACAAGAAGGTCAAAATTCACCATATCAGTCACCTGTCAACAAAAAGTGTTAAAAGGATATCAATGAGCCAAGAGAAGCCAACTTTATAACTCAAAGGAAACCTGTAAAAGGATAAAGTAAAGAGTATCAGTGAAAAGAGAGTCAAATTATCATTTGAGTCACCTACAAAGTAGCAGTTGTCAAAAGATGAAGAACATGATGATTGAGCTCTAAGGAGGAATAAAATATGATTTTAAGGTTGATGCTATGTAAAAACAAATATGTAAAGTTTTCAAGGTCAAAGAAAAGGAAAGTTTCACTAGTCCATCAACCTACAAACAAAATTGAAGTCAATGTTTTAGTCACCCACAACAAAGGGTCAAAAGAGCATTAGTGAAAGAAATGAAAAAGGTTTTATACATTAGGAAATGGGTTTGCAAAGGTTAAATTCAAAATCCCAGGCATATAAAGGGTCATTTCTCTTTTCATTTGACTTATTTTTTCCTTGCAAAAAAGTTGAGAGCGTTCAAGAGAGAAAATGTGATTTTTTAAGCCAAATTCGGGCAAGTTTACCCGGCGTTGCATGTTCAGGTCGGCGCTGCATGCTTGGAAACACACTGCACATTTTATCGATAGGCTCGATAGGCCTGGTAGAAATCCTTTGGTGTTGTGCGCCTGGCACAACACATTGCTTGTTTGGATGACCCGACACCCCGTTCACTTGTGCGCTGCTCGTTTGGCCAGGAGGGCCTCCACACCATGTAGACCCTAAATTCAACTCAAATCACTCTGAATCTTCCTCCAAGGACCTCCAAAGAAATGTTCAGGGGTAAGTAAACTTCATCAATCCCTTCTTCTAGCATGTGTGGTGATTTATGATTAAGGTAATTTGAAGACCTAGGGGGGGGGGGGAACCTAATTTCCATGTTAAAAACTCCACTGTTTAAGGCACTCCTCCATCTACATAATAAGAACACACAGAGGTTGCCTTGTTAAAACATTGCTCATTCATCTAAGGTTATGCCTTCACCCTCTCCATTCACTCATAAAATCTGGCCCCTACACCATAAGCAAATTGACAAATTCATTGCATTCATTCATATCCATTTGCCCTCATTGCAAGGTGTCAAAACAGAGATTTAAACCAATTAGCAAGGGTGGTCATTGGGTTTTTCCTATCCCTAAAAGTCATATACCTTTACCCTCATTCATCCATCTCACTCACTTGCAAAAGGATTCTTTTTTTACCACCATTCCATTACCCTTTTTCACATCAAATTTCATAAGTAGAGCTAGGGTTTTCAAAGGCAGAATTGTTAAAATGTCAAGAGAAGGGGATAGTGGTAGTGAAGGAGAAGGCCAAGTGCCAAGGAGACATCAACACAGAGGTGGGAGGATCAACTGGTTTGAACCACTAAAAAAAATGGAGCTTAATGCATCTCCTTTAACTGTCTCATGCTTCCAAAATGTAGGCTGCTATAAATTTTGTGAGAAGGTACAACATGTGCAAAACCACCCTGAGCTAACAAGGATTTTCATCATTAAATTGCATGAGAAATAATTTAACCTTGCAAGGGTAAAATTTGATCTATCTTCTGATGCTATTGCAAATTCCACTGGGATACCTAGTGAAGGGGAGAAATGGTTCAAATAGGCCAACGTTGACATGAGCTACTATGAGCCATATTTAAAGCCCAGGTACAAAGACTACAATAAATTCATTTTCCCTTTCTCACATATGCTGGAGAGATATGCACCTTTGATGAAAGTTATCATGAAATATTTTACATGTGAGGGAAGGTTCTCTAGGCTTTATTCCTATCGTATTAGGCTACTCATGCACTTTACTAGGGTTAGGATGTTGCACCTACAGTACTACCTCTACAGAAGCATTGAGAAAATGTCTTATATTGTACAAAAGAGAGACCATCCACAGCATATGCAGAGCCCCTTTCACCACTCTCTCATCAAAATGGTTGTGATGCATCAATTGCAGCAAAATGGTATTCCATGGGAGGTTTTCATTGGCCATGAAGTGTTCACAAACCCTCAACCACATCCTCAGCAAAACATGCCTTCACCATATTATTCTATTGTCCTTACTCCTCCATCATATCCTACTGAGCATGTTTCACCATCTACAAATATTCCTTCACCTCAGGACAACCCTCCTTCCTCACGCTCTCCCAATGCATTAGACAATGAGGGAAGTGAAAATGAACAATACAGTGAAAATGAGGGAGAAGGTAATAATGAGTCAAGAAAAATTGATGATGATGATGGTGGAAGTGAAACTAAGAGCCATGATGACAGTGAAAATAATGAGGCTCCTAGTGGTGATGAGGGTAGTGATGAAGAAAACAGTGATACAAAAAACAATGATGAAAAAACAAATTATGAAGAAAGAAGTACAAATGAGGGAGATGAGGCTAATTTTAGTGAGGCTCATAGCAGTGATGAGGCAGAAAGCATGGAAACTTAAGGTAGTGATGATGTTGGCAATAAAGAGGGAAACAATGAGGAGTCAAACAAATAAATGTTGGCCGGATAAATTGATCTTGCGGAAACGACTGATCTCCCTAGTACTAAAAGTATCTAGCAACAAACAACCAAATAAAATAATCTTTCTCTAAGCATATATGATTTACAAGAAGCTCTAAAGAGGTGTAAAAGACTTACCGTATGTCCAGCGCTTGTTTGAATTCGTTGTTGTCCCTCGTGCACTTGAAGGAATTATCTTCGTAAACCTGCAGTCACAAACAAGAAAAATATTAAATAGCACCTGTACAGAAATCATCATAAATCATGCTTATCATAGTGATCAAGGAATCTATGAAATAAACCATTAACTAACAACTTATTGAGAAAAATGAGTATATTTGTATTAATTTCAAAAGAAGGAAAACCTTACAACCTTAGCCTTGATGTTGAACAGGCCTTCTGGGGTCCGAAGTAGGAATCTCCTCTACTCTGATAAGCTCTGCACTCCTCCAACCGAGATAGATAGAGGTATGTGATCTCTCCTCACAAAAATCTTAGTTAAATGAGTCTGAATCCCAACAACACTTAACCTCAAATAATCTAAAGCTTGAACTCCCCTTTGAGAATACCCAATGCCTCTTTTTATAGTGGAAAAGAGGAGGTTTTCAGTTCTAACTATGAAGGGATAGAATCCTCCTTCAAAGGGATAAGCTCCTCACATCAAGGGGTTAGCTCCATAAGGTAAGAAATACATGAACCTCATAAGAGCGGTTCTATCACCGCAAGATATTTTATAGAAGCTTCTATAATTTACTGAAAATGAGCTTTTCTAAGTTTACTTGCGCCTTTTAAATCTTTACAGAGGTCCGCACTTATAACACAGAGAAATTGAGTTCAGGTACGTAGAAGAACTAAAAAAACAGTGCGGGACCACAGGAAATATATAGAGAAAGTGTGACACCAAAGTTAAGGATACTTTTAGGAACTTTTCTCTGATTTTCAAGGCTTGACATGAGGAATTGATATGTTAGACTTGCAAAGGAGGAAGTATGAGTGATAATGAGCTCATACACATAGCAGAATGTCAGGATAACAATTTTTAGTGTAATATATTGCCCCCTAAAGTGAAAAGTCTGGAATAGATGAAGTTGAAGTCTGTCATATATGAAGAGTGCAGTACTTTATCATTTCAAGGATCATCCTGTGGAAACCCTAGTCGGAACCTGTAAAAACATTCAATGCAAAATATATATATATATCATCGCTGAGGTAGGCATTCCCATACTCAGATCAAAACTAACTAGAAATTGATTCAAATTGTTCTGATACAGGAATGATTTTGAATACATCACAGTGTATACACAAAATGGACACAACCATCTGTTTATGAATAGTCCACTGTATAAATGATAACAAAATTCCTCGCAGCCTCGATGGTAGAAACTAGATCCAGGGTCTTGATTTCCGCATCTCGAACTAGTACGATTCTATCCATGTGAATGAATGTGTCAAAGTCAAACATGGTAGAAACCACTTGATTACCAGTCAATGATGTAAACTGTTAACAAGTGTGAGAGTAACCACCAGTAATGTCAATGGCTCTCAAAGTACCCAGTACAATCCATGAAATGTGAATGAATGAGCTGAAGTCGAACATGTCATGGAATCATTCGATCGAAGGTCAATGATACAACCTGTCATCGAAGGCGAGAAACCTGCCATTAAAGCATGTAGATTTCAAGGTACTGACGATTTCTAGATCAACTTCCTAGATAATGAGTTGTCGTCGATAGAAAGTGACCCATCGTAGGCAAACCCACAACACGAAATCATAGATCAAGTTTTGAAAATATATTGGCAAGGACTGACTCAGGGATGGTCAAAATGGATGACAGATATTTTGCAGATGAATGATTTATTTGAATTGTCCTCTTGAACACATAACAACACTGTAGATGGCTTGGTGACAATTGACCCAAAGCTAATACCCAGAAACAGGCTGAAAAACTTTCAATGTGGTTTTATTAAATGTTAGGTAAAGGATTTCCCAACCTAGGTGGAAAAAAAGTGTCGTGTTCAAGAGTGGTTAACTGGATTTTCGAAAAATCAAAATACAACAAACAAGTCCATTTTTCTCTCTTTTCCCCCACCATTTCTGGCAAGTACCTCTTTATTTTTGACAAGTTTGAGGAGGATAACATTTGCTCGTTTATAAGCTCATGCTTCGAATGAGTCCAACTTAGTTTAAGATTCAAACCCTAAGAAGGAGTGGTTCGTTCCTATTTATAATTGAACAGGTCCTTTACTGTTAAGTTTTAACGAGTCCAGTATAGGAGAAACTCGGTGTTTTTCAATTTTAGCGAATCAGAAGAAAAACTTAAGAAAACTTCGTGGGTGTAATTTTTCTTAAATTTAGTCTATTAAGCCCAAAAAAGGATAAAATAATGCGAGAGAGAACTCTATTGACCATAATTAGTCAACGTATACCTTTTTCGTAAATAGTCCATTTTAGTCCATAAAAGGGGTAAACTTATACCGAAAGGACGATCATTCATTTACTTTAACGAGTTTGAATAGTCAAGTTCTTAGCAATCTTTTCATGTTTAGAGAGTCTTGAAAGGGCTTAATAGAGGACTCCAAGTTTTCACTTTTTCGTAAATTTTTGAAAGAGTTCGAAAAAGTGATAAAAGTATGCTCTTTGTTGAAAACAATGATCAATTCTCCTGAAAAATCCAATTTCTGCACAAAAACTTGAAACATTACACATACCTGTTTAAGATAATTAAAAATTCTTTCAAAAATAACCTTTTTAAAGTGAAAAATAAACAAATTAGAAACTTGTTTATTCGAAAAAACTTATAAAAAGGGCTTTTCTAACTTCATTTTTACCGTTCGAGTTCAGAGTGAAAAGTAAAAGCTTTCGGGTAAAAAAGTTCCTATGAAGATTCTGGAAAATCCATCCGACGGAATCGAGAGCCGTCAGCTCCAGGTAATCCACGACCTCCTAATCTTGTATTTCATCCATTTTCATTTCATTTTTAGGCTCTAGTTTTCATTTTTTAGAGAAAAATATGTTTAAGAAACTGCCCGCGGGGGTCCGCAGGCACAACACACGAGCCCTGCGGACCCCAACCTTTTTTCTATGTAGAAAAAGGTCATGGGTCCGCACTTGGCACACAGCGTGCGTGCGTTCCTATGAAATGTGTATAAAGACAAAGTGCAGACCCCGCGTATTTGAATTTCAAAATCAAATTTCTCAATTGCCGCCCAAAATTTTTCAAATTAGATTGTTCTAATATATCTTTTTATGCATTGTGGGATAAACAAGATGCTGATTTGGAGAGAACGTGAGCATGAGCACGTGGATGATGCCGCAATTCTCCATTTTCCCACAATGCAAGCATTAAGAGCATGCGGTTTGTATAATGTTTGGGCCATTCAGGGCATGAGGGCACAGGTAGACCTCCTAACATGGCTGGTGAATAGGTGGAACGTACAAGACTAGTGTTTCATTATTGGCAGCCACTGGTTCGAAATTGAGCTGGAGGATATTTATTTTTTGACTGGTTTTTCCAAAAGGGGAGAAAAAATTTCCTTGTTTGGGACTAGGCCAGGTGGCCATACTGTCTCTAGTCTTCGACAAGAGTTCTGTAATGATTAGGCAAACCCTAGGGACAAACGGATTGACATAAAAACTATCATCCGTCCCGAGCTAAAAGTAATTGCATTTACTATTACCAGGCTATGTGGGACTGCAGCACTGCATGTGGCTACCAGTTCCCAGATGCGCATTGTTGTAGATTGTTTTCGAGGCACCATTTTCAACTGGTGCGAAGTTGTGTTGGCCAATGTAAAAGGCCAACTAACCAAAGCAAAAAATGGAAAACTGAATAACTTTGGATATGGATCCATTGTAGTCACCTTCGCTCTAGAAAGGATCCCCATGCTAGCTCCGCAGAACATTCCTGTCGATGTCGATCGACCTCGAGAACCTAGAATGGTTCGTTGGGTTGCATTGATGGCCCGCCATGGTATTGAGGGCGTCGAGATTGTTCGATTTCCTCCTTCATATTTTCGGTGGATAGAATGCCAACTTTTCATTATAGAGTATTTTCCATACATCGGGATAGATTTCCGCGGCGACCGAGAGATGACTTTCCCAGCAGGGGAACAATGGGATGAATCAGGTAAAATCATTTTCAAAAATTTCCAGTTCTAATTTTTTTTGTATTTTGATCGTCTTGAAAATTAATAACAAAAAGTTTTGAATGTAGATGTGGGCCCACGGTGACCAGCCCATCTCCAGCCTTATGAAATAAGAAAACCAGTTGCAGTCACACTAGCACCAGTAGGCCAATCAGCAGAAATCCTGTCTGATTTAGAGCATCACCTAGAGCATCTGACTCTAGACATTCCAGAGACGGACATAGATGAGATTCCTCTCAGATTACAGAGATACGTGACTGGTGTTCCAGGACCTTTTAGAAGATTCCTGTGTAGGGTGGCTCGGGCAGTGGTCTCTTATCGTGATCACCATCAGTGATGGGATGATCATGTCGTAGACTCATATTTTTGACCTTTTGTATTACCATTTTTTTCTATCATAAGGTGTTTCCAACCTATGATCGAAGATGATGTATATATTTTTTTGAAAAAACTTCTATACTATGATATATCACTATTTACCGACTATCTGTTTACATGCTATGAATGTTGTTTAATTTATTGTTTTGATTATTGAAAATGTCTATTTATCATACTAGAAGCAACTGCATCTGCTAATGTATTTAAATGTCTTGGAATATGCTAATATTCAATGTAATCAAATTCACGTTCCAAGAGACGAACTCTTAAAAATAATCGTAATAACACTGGATTTCTAATGGCATAAACCCTATTGAGCTGTAATACAACAAGTTTAGAATCCAACCTAACAATCAAACTTCGAATTCCAAAAGATATGGATTCATATAGTAATTCAATCACTGCACTATATTCTACAATATTATTTGTTGTTTGACCAAGGCTTACCCCATGCATGGATACTAACTCGTTAGAGGGTGAATAAATAACCCAAGCTGCGAAAGAAATGTTCTGTGTACTATGACAAGCACCATCAACAAAACCAATCTAGGTTTGAAGAGACGTCGACATCTGCAATATCGAGAGAAAAACTCAGATAAGCAGGAATAGTGACAAAACACACTTCTAAACTAGCCACGTCTTTCTAATCTAAGACACACCAGCAGTAAATAAATCTAATCTAATTAAATCTCCACATCACGTTTAAGCATAATATCTCTTTAGATAAAGCCCATTTCTAGCTTTATCTAAAGGGACACCGTCAAAATCCATTAGCTCATAGGCCCCTTTTGCCAGCTTGTGCTTAACAATGAAGGGACCATGCCACATAGGCACGAATTTCCAAGCTCCTAGCTTATCGTTGGCTTGATCATAAAATAAAACTAGGTCTCCTTCTGAAAAATTTCGAGGGGTAACACTTCTATCATACGGAGCTTTTATTCGTTTGACATGAGCCTCGTTTGCTATTGTAGCATTTCGTCGATTCTCATCTAACTGAGCCAAGTACAAAAAAAATTTCTCCTCTTCAGACGTAGCTGGAAGTAATTCTATGGCTAATTGAAAAGATGGAATTTCACATGCAATCGGCAACACAGCTTCCGAACCGTAAACCAGTTGAAAGGGAGTGAAACTAGTTGATGTTTTTACCGAGGTTCGATATGCCCATAGTGCTGAAAATAACATGGAATGCCAATTTGACTTATGAATACCAATAATTTGTCTGATCATAGTGACTAAAAATTTATTGATAGCTTCAACCAGAACATTGGCTTGTGGATAATACAGAGTGGAACTATCGTGGCGCAGGCCAAGTTGATCTGTAAGTGAAGTCATCATGATATTCCGAAAATGAATTCCATGATCTTTAATAATGGCTTGAGGAACACCGAACCTAGCAATTATGTGATTGAAAATGAAAGTCACAGCAATCTTGCCGTCAGCCGAAAATGTAGGCATCACCTCGGCCCACTTAGTAAAATAATCTACTACTAAGATAATATACGCATGCCCCCCGGCCAAGTGAGGGTTACATGTAATAAAGTCAATACCCCATTTTTTGAAAGGACCAACAGCAATTATAGGGTGAAGAGGAGCGGTTGGCGCACACATCTTACGATCAAATTTTTTACAATTGTGGCATTTCTGGACTGCATAAATACAATATTTGAATAATGACGGCCAGAAATAACCAGCGTGCAATATATTTTGGGCTATGGCATACCCAGACATATGACCGCCACATGCCCCAGAATGGAAGTCATTTAAAACCTTCTCAGATTCTTCATGAGTAAGACAGCGTCGGAAAACAAAATCCGCTCCACGACGATAGAGTGTATCACCGATAATATTGTATTGTTGAGATTGGAAACGTATTTTCCGTCACTGAGATCATGAGATTTCAGGCTGAAAAGATTGGGTTTGGAGATAAAAGATAATATCCCCATACCATGGATCAAGAGTACTGATAAGAAAAAAATATTCGTCCGCAATAGGCTCTTCCGCCATAGTTTTAGTATCAGTAGAGGGAAAATCACACATCAGTTCTACGAAAACCAAAGATTTCTTTGCCTTGGATTTTTCAAACTCCAAGTCAAATTCGTACAGGATAACTATCCATTTGGAATACTTTCCCCCTAGCAATTGTTTGGTCAAAATGTACATCATAGGGTTACAGTCAGAAATTACTGTGGTTTTGCGTAATAAGATGTAGTGTCTAAATCTTTGAACAACTTGAACAACTACCAAGGACAATTTCTTCACATGTGTTTATTTGATCTTATTCGGGTGTAGATTTCAACTAAGATAGTAAATCACATGTTCAGTTTTAGATTCATCTTCCTAAACTAAAACCATCCCAATTGTGGAATGAGAGGCAGTGAGGTACAAAATGTAGTCTTGGTTGTAGTTGGGAGGATGCCATAACGGTGCATGGGTCAATGTGTGTTTAAGTGCATCAAAATATTGATCAACAATCTCATCCCAAAAGAATGGAATGTTCTGTTTTAGCAACTGGGTAAAACCCTTTGTTAGATCACCGTAATTAGGAATGAACTGACGTAAAAAGTTTGCTTTCCCCTACAAACTTTGGAGTTGGCACAGAGTCGAAGGAGGAGGTAAATTGACAATAGCTTCGACCTTCGACGGATCAATGCAAATGCCTGCTTTCGAAACAACAAATCCTAGTAAGCGACCCAATTCTACACAGATAACACATTTGCGTGGATTCAACCTAATTTGATAATGCCTACATCTCATAAAGATAGCTCATAAATGAGTGAGATGGTCGGCTCTGCATGATGAATGAGCAGGTAAATCATTGAGATAAGGCTGCACAATGTGCTTAATGTCATGAAATGCATAAGACATAGCCCTTTGAAAAGTTGCTCCAATGTTCTTTAATCCAAAAGGTAGTTTGCCATAAGAAAATGTCCCCCATACAAATGAAAGTTGTTTTTGGCTGATCAGCAGGGAGTATGTTTATTTGATTGTAACCAGAAAAACCATCCATAAAGGAAAACATTTCACTTCCGGCACAATCATCAATTATTTGATCAATATAGGGGGTTGGACAATTTTCTTTAGGACAAGCTCGATTAATATCCCTATAGTCAATACATACTCATATAGTTCCTTGTTTTTTAGTAACAGGAACAATATGTGATACCCAATCCATTAAAGGAATTGGATAAATGAAACCTGCGTGAAGTAATTTTTCATCTTCGGCTTTGATAGTATCAGCTTTTCTAGGATGTATTTGACGTAAACATTGACGAACAAGTTTGGCATCTGGGTAAGTCTTGATTTCATGTACAAAAATTGACGGATCAATTCCTGGCATTTCTTCATAGGACCAGGCAAACACATCACGGAATTCTTGAAATAGGGCTTTATAAGTTTGAATTTCATCTTCTGTACAACAAGCACCTATATGAATGTTTTCAATTATTCCTGGCTTTACTGAAATGTCAATTATAATCATTCGAGAGATATTTTCCAAATTTAACTCAGAATCCGGATTTTTCAATGGATTCTGCGATTCTTTGACATATTCAGCAGTAAAAATAGAAGAAAAAACATCTTCAAAATGATCCATCTCAGCTAAAAATGAATATCGATGATGTAGATCTTCCCATGGTAAGTCATCAACAGAAAATAGTTCACGAATCTGCTCATCAGTATGAACAAGATCAGGAAATGTCATTATGGCTGAACTAGATACAGAAAGTGATTCCTCATGGATCCCATTCATTGGATCAGTTTCAGTTGAAGAGGGGTCAGAAAGTGACTGTACAGCCTGATACACAATTTCAAATGGACTCAAAGGCATCATGCCATCAAATGAATCTAACTCGGAGTCAGAAGGTACGATCCAAGGATCATCAAACATAATATTGTCTGACGAAATCATATGAATAGCTGCGGTAGAAGGCGATACGTTAGGAGGAGGAAAGGAAAAAGTTCCTAGTAAACCAGAATCTTTAATCAAACCTACTCCAACATCCTTGTAAGGGATAGCCACTTTACCAATGTGCTGGATTGTTTCTGTAGAGGCTGGGTCGGAAGAAAAATAAGTTAACTGATCTATTGTAACGATCCTTCCTTGATGTGGAAATTTTATGAGCCAAAAGACCGAAGAAACAATAGCATTCATAACATAAGACCAACTGCGACCTAGAAGAAGGTTGTAATATAGAAGGGTATCAACCACTTCCACATCTAGATTTACAGTTTTACCTTCGACCCCTATGGGTAGATCCTACAAAATACCAAAATGGTGGAAACCTCGGCCATCAAAAGCCTTTAAAATCATCGGAGACTGATTGAATTTAGGAGAACCAAGCGATTTACAACACTGGATCGACATAATACACGTTGAAGGTCCCTCATCAATCACAGTCCGAAAGATCAGTCTATTTTTTACTAACACTGGAATTTGGAAAGCCATTTGATGAGGTAGGAAAGGTGTATTATTCTCTAAATCGAAGATTATAAGGTTCGAATCCTGAACATCGACAGCTCCTATAGCAGACAAAGGTAATTTACGTTGTGCTGGGCATGACTGCAGCACTTCAAAAGCCGGTATTGCTAAAGGGGAAATAGCTAAGTCTTCAACAATGTTGTAATTCTGAGCAGCTCTCACATGTGGATTGAAAGTTGATTTATGAAGAACACCCTTAGCAGGCGGTTTGATTATTAAGTCTGGATTTGGTTTCTTGATCTGTAGCGGACCAGAAACAGGAGGAGGTGTAGTTGATGTGTTTGCACTAGAAGATTCTGCTTCTTTACCATCAACAGGATTCTTACTACCATAATCTTGTGATTGCATTGCAATCCGTACATGAGACATCATTATAATGGGTTCTTCTAAGGCATTCGAGGTAGAACCAACCATCTTACTATATTGAGTTGGAAAAGGATCCTTCAAGACAGCAGGCTATTGTGAACCTTGAAAGAATTTTGCAACCTCTGCTCGATGTGGGCATTCCTTAGTAAAATTATCCTCATCACAGATGTAACAGGGATAGTGAGGTTTGATTTTTTCTTCATTGGATTCGTTTTTATTATTTTTCTCTTTTGAATTCTTTTTTTTTTTATTCTTCCCTTTCTTTTCACCACCAGATTTAGATTTGGTCGTAGATGTCTCTACAACATGAATGTCAGCAGAAATTTCATGGAATCAGGTAAAGTTATAATAGGAGAATAATTCTTCTTGCTTTTAATATTTACTATACCAATGATACCATCAGCGGCATGAGACCCTCAAGGAGTTGCAGCTATTTGACCTTGTTTTGGAAGATCGGGGATTTTTTCATGTAAAGTACCTGACTGCGTATAAACAAGGTCAAGGTATTGAGCCTGAGCAATTACTTGCTCCTCAGAAACAACGCTAGCCTTAGTTACGTCTTCAATGATTTTGGGTAACAATGATTTAACAAACCATTCTGCCAAAATTTGATCCGGAATGTAAACTTTCACAAAACGCCTTCTACGCCGCCATTCATGAATATGATCAGAAATATATATGGACATGGATTGCTTTAGTGAAGTTAATAGTTTCATGCCATTTTCATATCTGACAGGCAACTGAAAATGAGTCAAGAAGGCAGTTGCTAATTGACTGAAATTATTAAAAGAGCCTCGTGGTAACTCAATATACCATTTGGCGGCAAGACCAATAAGATTTATTTGGAAAAGACGTAAGCGAATTGAATCATCAATTATTGAATTAGACGCACACTAGAGGTGATAAGTCATCATGTGATTTGATGGATCCTCTCCTGACTTACCTTCGAATTTTGGTATATCACTAGGCAACTTATGCGGAATTGGCGGCCAGTATGGATAATAGAAAATTGGATCATTCGTAAGGTGCGTCAAATTAGGTAAATCTAAATTTGTGATAAATGGTAACTAAAGGTTAGGGTCACGAAAGCCTTGAGTAGCAAAAGCAGTTCCAGGAGGAGGATACCCAAGATAACTAGGAATCAGATTTGCATTAGGAATTGTGTAACCTCCTGGATAACCAGGATTAACCAGACCAAACTGGGGTTGTTGAGGCTGCTGATAGGTATAGCCAGGGTATGGTTGATACTGATAGTTTGGATTTTGTGAATCGGGACCAAATTGCAGCTGTCCTTGGTACGGTTGATACGTGAATTGCAGTTGACTTGTGACCATCGTACTTGTACTAGCTTGTCCCATAGGCATCTGGACCGAAGTCTGAACTGAAGGTCCTGACTAGGGTACAAAGACTTGAGGGATTTGCACAGATGTAGGGATAGAAGAACTCGGAGCTACAGAATAGACATTGCAACAGTTTTAGCAGTTTGAGGTAGAGTCTGAGGTGTACTAGGCCCATACTACTCAACTAAACTAGGTGCAGGAGTTTGAACAGTAGGCTGGACAGGTTTTTGGGTTGGACCAGAAACCAAAGGCTGTCCAGGTTGAGATGGCAGCTGCACATTAGGCTGCAAAGGCTGTTGATATTGGGATGGATCCCACACCATATTCATTTTGGGGTATTGTCCCGTAGAAGGTTGAATGTAAGGACCATAGCCTGGTTGAATGTAGGGTTGATAAGTAAGTGGTAAATTTCTGGCTCCTTGAACAGATGACTGACCAGAAGGCTGCTGGAAACCTTGAATTGGGTACTAACCTTGAGGTTGATAACCCTGAGGTGCGTACTGAAACTAGGGTTGATAAGGAACCTGAGGAGCATATTGAGTTTGGGGTTGACCCTGGGGCATGTACTGTTCTAGAGGTTGATAACCTTGAGGTATGTACTATCCTTCAGGTTGTCCTCCAAAATAATATGATTCCATAGTTTGTCTTGGGAAAAAGCTACCTTTAGGTTGCCCCCTAGGTGGTAACTAACTACCTAAAGGTTGCCCCCCAGGCAGTAATTGAGTAACCTAAGGTTGCCCCCCAGACGGTAACTGATTTCCCTGAAATTGTTTTCCAGGCGGTAACTGACTGCCTTGAGGTTGAGGATTCGGAATATTACCAAACATCATAAAGATTTTCTCTGCATTTGACATTTCAGTTTTAAGTCCACTTAAACCAGATGATAATACATGTTCAATTGGTTGAGGAGCTGCTCTAGAGAAATTACCAGAAAAAGCCTAATATCCTGCAGGAACAAAAGGACCACCGTGTAAAAATGCTTCCAGTGTCTAGGAAAACATGGATGACTCTCCTGCCATAATGGATGATGGATAGTAACCTCTGGGTGTAGGATGAAATGGAATTTGAGGTGGAGAAAAAGCAAGACCCGGATTCTCTAAAAAGTTTGTTAAAGATAGATACCAAGCGTCTGTTCGAATAGGGCTATAGAAAATAGATTCACACTCCCTAAGATTTAAAGACTGAGGGGATTCAGGAAAATATAAATCTTCATTTGGATTAGTAAGTTCTTCAATAGAAATAAGGCCAGGTGGAATATCTTCAGTGATAATATTTCTTACCCTAGGTGAACCGGGATCGCTAGAAGTTGGTGTGATAAATCCTGAGGATGTTTCCAAAACAGAAGGTTCAGTTTCAGGCTTAGAAATTTCAGGTTCGTCAGCAAGTTCACTGGAAGGAGAAGTACTACCAGTAACTTCCGAAACTGAAATTGGTTCAGAACTATGTTCTGTGATGGGTGTTTGATGATTAGGATGAACAACTATAGATCAAGTTCCAACTTCTTTTGATCTAACTCTACTGCTACCAGATGATACTAGAGCAGGCAGCCCTTCAAGCTGACCTGGTGTATATTCAGGGGGTTTCCCTTGGAGTCTCCAGGATTGTCTCAACAATTCCGCCATGATTAAATATTAACTAATCACACGCAAACAAAGAAAATTTCAATAAAAACACCTAAAGTCTCTAAAGAAACAAACATTTGAATAACACGGTAAAAAAAAAATCTAAGAGTTCAAACCACACACAAATAGTAAACTTCCCATACTGAAAACACTAGTTGGTGATGAAATCCAACTTAGCAGAAATTCAATATAGAAAGGGCGGTTGGAACAGTTACCCTGACAACCTACTTAATGAAATAGACTGGCACAAGTTTCTTCACAAAACCATATTGTGTGAAGAGAACCCCCCAGAGAGTCCAAGTGAGTCTAGTTAACATCTGCTCCATGTACAGTGAGATATTTGCTTCACAGTCACCTTAGGAAATAATCTTAAGTTTTTGGACACTAAGGTTACCAACAATAACAGATACAACTGGGGGAACAGTCTACGATCCGAACCCACGCGCAAGGGCAGAGTAACAAAGCTCAATCCCCTTGAAGGCTCCTCGACATGGTTAATTCGAGGTTTACTGACAAGTGACCCCAGGCTCCTCGATAATGGTTAATCCGAGGTTTACCATTTGTAATGCACGCAAAATCTTCTATCTTTCCCAATGAAACAGAATTGATTGTCTCAAAGGTTCGGACATGATCTCGTGATTGACTTCTTTAAGATAAGCTTTCCAGATTGTACCAATTATGATTGGGTTTATTTCCTACCACAGGATTCAACTACTTGTTTTTTTTTACTATCTTGGAGAGTTAATTACTCCCTACTCCAAGATACTAGCCTAAGCTATGTTGGTGATAAGAGCCCTAGAAAATAAAAAGATTACTAGATGAATTTTAATTAAGCGTTACTTTTATGAGTTGTTCCTTAAGTCAATAGGTACGGAAATGAAACTTTGATGATGTGAAGACTTGAATTCCAAAAACACTAAAAATTCACCTAAAAATTGATAATCAACTCGTTTTCTTTCAATGAAATTCTAGCTAAAGAAAGAGTTCGAGAATGCAATTCTTTTAAGAAACAATTCTTTCTTCAAACATAAAGAATAACCAAAAGAAAATATTTTTGTCTTTTCCAACAATAACTCAAATGAGACCAATTATCAAAGCTCACAACAAAATCCTTTCACTTTCAAAAACTTGAAACTACAAAAAAAAAATTTCCTTCAAAAGAAATCTACAAAATTTTTAAAAGCACTCAAAACTACAAAACTAATTTCGAGATCTACAAACTTTTAAAAAATCTAATTGAAATGAAAGCTTTAATATTTTTGAAGAATTTTTTACTTAGTTATTCAACAAACTAAGGATCTATTTGTCCAGAATAACAAACAGATCAAAAAAAATTATGTTTTTTTATAAAAAACGAAATTCCAAAAACCTATCACAAAGTTTTTTTCGAAGATTTGCAAAGAAACAAGTAGATCTATTTCTCAATAAAGGATAGATTTGAAAATTAGGTCAGACTCAGCAAGAAGGTAAAAATACCAATGTAATATAAGGTACTTCAAACTGCCAATGCTTCGAATCACTACAAAGACCAAGCGAAAAACAATCCAAAACGCAAAGCTTCTAGAAAATCATCAAAACATCAATACTGCTGGAATTCATTCACAAAAAGATTTTGACAGAAATAATCATCAATCTGGGCAGATACTAAAAACTCAAAATAAAAAATAAAGATAAACTGAAAAAAGAAATCTGGAGTTTTTTCAAAATTTTAACAGGGTCCACAGGCTTCCAGAAGTAACAAGTGTGGTCCCGCACTGTTTACTCAAGGAAAGTGTGAAACTGCCCGTACTATGCAAAAATACAAAGTGCAGTCCTTAGAAAAACTAAGAAAAAACATAAAAGATTTCAATATTTTCAAAAACAGAGAAAACCTAAGCTACCCAGGCAGATATCTATCAATCAAAAACCAGGAAAAACTTTTTCTCAAATCAAAATAAAAGAGAACAAAAAAAAACAAGTTTCTTCCCCAGTGGAGTCGCCAATTTGTTGGCCGAATAAATCGATATTGCGGACAAGAACGATCTCCCTAGTACTAAAAGTATCTAGCAACAAACAACCAAATAAACTAATCTTTCTCTAAGCATATATGATTTATAAGAAGCTCTATAGATGCGTAAAAGACTTACCGTATGTCCAGCGCTTGTTTGAAGTCATTGATGTCCCTCGTGCACTTGAAGGAATTATCTTCGTAAACCTGCAGTCACAAACAAGCAAAATATTAAATCGTACCTGTATAGAAATCATCATAAATCATGCTTATCATAGTGATCAAGGAATCTATGAAATAAACCATTAACTAACATCTTATTGAGAAAAATGAGTATATTTGTATTAATTTCAAAAGAAGGAAAACCTTACAACCTTAGCCTTGATGTTGAATAGGCCTTCCGAGATCTGAAGCAGGAATCTCCTCTACTCTAATAAGCTCTGAAATCCTCCAATCGAGACAGATAGAGGTATGTGATCTCTCCTCACAAAAATCTCAGTTAAATGAGTTTGAATCCCAACAGCACTTAACCTCAAATAATCTAAAGCTTGAACTCCCCTTTGAGGCTACCCAATGCCTCTTTTTATAGTGGAAAAGAGGAGGTTTTTAGTTCCAACTATGAAGGGATAGAATCCTCCTTCAAAGGGATAAGCTCCTCACATCAAGGGGTTATCTCCATAAGGTAAGGGATACATGAACCTCATAAGAGCAGTTCTGCCACCGCAAGATCTTTTCTAGAAGCTTCTAGAATTTACTGAAAATGAGCTTTTCTGATTTTACTTGTGCCTTTTTAATCTTTATATGGGTCTACACTTATAACACAGAGAAAGTGCGTTCAGGTACATAGAAGAACTAAACAAACAGTGCGGGACCGCAGGAAAGATATAGATAAAGTGCGACACCAAAGTTAAGGAGACTTTAGGAACTTTTCTCTGATTTTCAAGGCTTGACATGAGGAACTGATATGTTAGACTTGCAAAGGAGGAAGTATGAGTGATAATGATCTCATACACATAGCAGAATGTCAGAATGACAATTTTTAGTGTAACAAGAAAAATCAGCTAGTGAAGAAGATCAGGGAAGTGCAGAAGGCAATGAAGATACAAATGAAGAAAGTGGCAAAGAATACATTGAGACAGATATTAGTGGTGATGAAGGTAGTGCAGAAACCAAAGATGAAGCACCTAGCAATCAAGACAATGAAAATGAGGCTGATGTAAATAATGCCAATATTAGTGATAACGACAACACACAAGTCAGTGAACAAAATGAAGATGCAAAAAGCAATGAGGAGGAAAAAAATGAGGTTGATATTAGTGAAACAAATGTCATTGAGGTAAGTGAGGCTAATGAAAATGATAATCTTGGTAGTGATAAAGTAGAGAGCGGAAAAGATGACAGTGGGTTAAAAGGCCATGACAGAAATGGTGATACCAATGATGAAGGCAGCCATAAGAGAAGTGTTGATGAGAGCCATGAAGATAGTGAGAATACCCATGATGATGACATTCATGATGGCAACAATGGTGAAGGCACTCAAATGATCAATATTGAACCTTTTCCTTTAACCTACCGAAGGGAATGTGGGCATGTGTTTTCTGCCTCTAAAAGGCAAGGGGTCATGCCTTCTACATCAGCTAAGAATCTTGACAGAGGAAAAGAAAAGGTCAAGGATGAAAAGGAAGAAGATCAACATGAGACTGAGAAAGAATTTGAACTCATTCATATTGATAGTGATGATGAAAATGAGGCAAGAATCTCTTGCATGTTTCTCAAAGGTAAAGATTCCCAAATTAAAGATTTGCAAGCCAATCTAGCCAAGTCTAGAAATTTCATCCACTATTATGAGGTTGAAAATAAGCAGTTGGAGGCACAAAAGGCCATTTATAAGGCCAGGGAAATCAGAGCCCGAAAAGAGGCTACCAAGGAAAAGGCAAGGCTAGAAGAGGTCTTGGGCACTCTTGATGACACGGAAGAAGAGGAAGAGCAACTTCCTAAGAAGAGACCAAGAACAATAGGCTTGAAGAAGGCCTTGGCCAAGGAAAAAGAGCAAGAGGCAGCCTTGGAAGAGTAGCTCACTTCAAGTGAACATCTTCTCATGGAGATTGTGTATGATTGGGAGCGTTGGTTACAGAGGGCCAATATGCACTTGGAGGATCAGCTGGAGAAGACACGAAGAGACCTTGGCCTTCAGAAGACGATGGCCAAGCACTATGCCTTGAGAAATAAAATTGCAAGGGCCAAGCTCAAAAGAGCCCTTTCCAAAATTCAAGTTCTCAAGGAGGAAAAGGGCAAGAAAAACCTTGTGATCCTAGCTGATGATTCCCTACAGGCATCCCAAACACCATGAGGAAGATATTTAGAAATTTTGGCAAGTTTTTAGAAATTTTGGCTTTTCACTGTTATTGAGGGCCAAGGGCGCAATGCCCTTGGCTCTGTGCTCTTTTTTGGGGCACTCTCTTGAGGAGTGGTTTACATTTTTCGATTCCTTAGGCCAAGGACATCACACTCACCAAGTTTTAGCTCATTTGGAGAAAAACGGGTCATCCAAAAGGGCCAACAACATGCAAAATTTCACCTTTCTGCCCTATTTTCACAGTTGGCATTGCACCCTTAGCAGCCTTGAGAATATTGGCTTTTTAACAGGTAAATAAAGTCCAATAAAAAAACCAAGGGAATTTTTAAAAATTATACTCGATACGCTTTCCAACGAGCTATCACGGAGCTCATTCCAACATCGGGAAGGCCTTCAAAACTCAGCTGCAAGGTGACCCATTTTTCCAGTGCAGGCACTACGCCCTTACACCCATGTGTTGTGCCCGTGCAAAAAAGTCAAAAAAAGACACAAATTTATGGCAAATAGATATTTGAGGCTTTTTGGGCAAATCACTCCAAAGTTAGGTGTTAGAATTTATTTTTCATTTATTGCATTAGATATTTTGTGCCTTCGGCCTTACATGATCTCTTTGCACATAAATGACATTTATGAGTGATAGGTAGTTGCTAAAACCCTAGTTAGGGTTTTGACCCTCCAATGCAAGTTAAATATAGCATGGAGACCTTATTATATTTTGTTAGATTTTTATTGAGAGAAATACATGGACTTTGATATTGAAGTGAAATTGGCTCTGGTTTTTATGGATGGCTTGGCTTGCTTGAAAATGGAGAATGCTTACTTGCAGGATTCATGAGCATAGCTAATGGTGATGTGTTCCTCATTTAGTTCTTTTTCCCTTATGTTATCATTTTTTCCCACCTTTCTATTGCAGTAGGACAAAAATTTTAGACTAATAAATGTTGTGTAGAGGCACCTTAGCTCTATTTGTTCTCTATTGCTTCTATGTTTTCCTCTGCTAGGTTAGTTTAGAGAATTCTTAGATTCTCTCTAAACCCACTTATGCTTTTTATCTTAAAAATGATTCAATGAAGAAAATGTCAAATTATTTTTATGGTTAGCCCTGCTCTTTTCCATTGCTTAAACATTGTTTTTAAGGTCTTTTACTTCAAAGTATTGCTGATTAGTTTTAGCTAAAGAGGTTTCAGATTTTCCATGCCCTTTTGTTTATCCTAAATGGTTGATTTTGAGGTCTTTATAGCTTAATTAATGAAGTTAGGAGTTCCCTCTTATTTGATCTCTTCTATGTTTTTATCTTAAATGTTTTCTTGGATTGAAGGTGAAATCACTAGAAGATTTACAAGTTTCTTACCTTCTATAGTTCACTGGATTGTTGTCTTAATTCTTGCTTGCTAGGATTTAGTCAAAGAAGTTATTGGTATGCCCCGTCTTTGATTATTTTTTGATGCTTAGTAATATTAAAGGCCATTCTTGTTAAGGTATTTGACAAACGATTCTTAACTTCCCTTTGCACCTACTATGTTCACAAATTTGATGTTCATTTCATTCACATAATATTTTAGATCCATTTGACCATGTTAGACTTTCCCTGTGATGCATCCTTGATCCATTTATTAAACCTTTCAAGCCCTTTGTAGACTCCATAACCCAATGAATTAAAACTCTCTCACTCTATTTAACTTACTTGAAATCCTACCCAACCAAACAAATAAACAAACAAACCCTAAACCTAATAACTAGCCTAAAATCAATCAAGTTTGCATCCTTTACAAAAATATAGAGAGAGCCCTCTCTGAGTCTAGGAATGCTAGGTCCTAGGACTTCAAAGATTGGTCTGATGTTACACCTGTTCATTTGTTCTTCCAATCTAACAAATTACGGGGACCTAACATAATGGCGATCACGATGGGACCTCTGAGTCCGTAACATCCCAAGTATCCCTTAATACCTCAAAATAGCTCTATAAAACTTAGAAAATTCAAGTGTTAGCCAAGAGTAGTTTCTAATTGATTCACCATACTAGCAAAATGATGACTCAACTGGAAGAAACTCATTAAAAATCTTAGAGCTACATAAAGAAACTTAGAAAACCTCAAAAAATATCTCTAGATTGGTTTTTATCAGTTGTTGGTGGTGGAACACAAGTACATATCCTCAAAACAACAAAAAACATCCACCTAGTGACTCCACTGACCTCTAGTAGGCCTACTAACTCTACTAGTTCTCCTAGACTCCTTTGGGATTGTGTCAAATTAGTTTGAAGGTCTAGTCACACACTGTGTGAGTTCAATAAACATTAAGAGAGGTCTACCTTTTGAAAATAGTCATAAAATTTCATCCTCTTTGTACTTTGGGTCTAAAATCTATCTTCGCAAAGGATTAACACCAGATCTCACCTTGACCCAAACCCTCCTACCATAGCTGATGACCCAGAAAATATTTTGTGGCAAACTTCTAGGACTGAAGATTCAACTAGTGTTAAACCAATTCATAGAGCAAGTTCTATCCCTGAACACCTCACAACCTTGCAAGATACCCAATTTGACTTACATCATCAAAGAAACCCATTCTGAACTAACTCACAAAGTGGGATATACCAGACAGACCTTGAGCCCATAGATTTGTAGTAGATTCCTAGTAGAGAAGCCTCTCCTTCCACTCCTCCTGATTTTCAACTTCTCCATCACTTTGGATCTTTTCATTCCAAGTCTGCTCAAAATCAGTTTGCTGGTCCAAGTACATCTACCACACCCACTCATAAATGCACTCTTCAAACCAATCCACTTCATCCTCCACCTCCTCTCACAAACCCTCCCCTTGTAAATCCTCCTTGGATTCCATTACCTCCCATCGTGCTAGCATGGTATGCCCCTTGGTGCTACCACAACCTTTACTACCATTTCCACATGACGACCAATCTAAAATCCCTCACTTTGCTGTAACTAACTCTACAACTACCTAACAACATGTAGACAGAATCAATGATGCCTTTGACTACCAAGAGATAAAAGAGGATACCATAAAAATGAGAATGTGTGCCCAAAGTCTAGGAGGAGAAGAAAATAAATGATTTAAAATATCAACTCCTAACAGCATACATGACCTACCTTCCCTTTATCAAACCTTCATAAACAAGTGGGAGATCAAGAAAAACCCTCTTCAAATCCTCTCAGAGTATAAAAAACTTAAGATAAATGTTGGGGAAAGTGTCCAAGACTACCGCACTAGGTTTAATAGTGTATACAATGCACTCCCACCTCAAATGAAACCCCCACAAGGCCTAGCCTTAATAAAGTTTCTAGAGGGATTTGATCCAAACATGGCCTACCAATTGAGAGAAAGAGATCTCCTAACCTTAGAGGACATGCAAAGAAGAGTTGTAAGTGTAGAAGCCAATATGATTGAAAAGAGGGCTAGGATGAGATCAGAAAAGGAATTTACATACAAATATGAAACCATGGCCTCCACATCTAATGCCAAAATTGACAATCTAGTGACGGTAATGGAAAGAATGATGGAGAGGATCAACTTTAATGAAAGAGAACCTCCTACGGAAAACCAAGAAAATCCCCAAAATAGAAATAGAAATCAAAACTTCCAAACATATCCTCCTCAAAATAGATGAAGAGACAATGACTAACAAATCAAGCCTCCTTTCCAAGACAACTATGTAGATGAAGAGGAAAGAGAGACTGAACAGCCAGAAGAAAACCATGTAAACTTGATAGGCTCTAACAATGAGGATGATGTTTTTCTCACTGAAGAAGAACAAGGGTTCTTTTCCTCAAATCAAACCGAAAAAAACTATGAGGATTCTAAAGAGTACAAAATAGGATTTGAAAACACTATTATGAAGGCTCATATGAAATATGACCTTAGGAGCAAGAAAAACCAAGATGCCTCCAAAAATAAAAAATTAGAAACTACTGTTAGGAATACCCCTGAAAACACTCCTAAGAGGACAGAAAAAAATAGAAAAACCATGGCTAAGAAACCTAACCAAAACAAAGACAAAACTAGAAAATCAAATGGTAACCTAAGCTTCCCTAGTACATCAACTAGTGGCCCTGAAAAAGCTCTTTTGACTAAGTTTCAAAATGAGAATCAGCAAACTAAAATTGCAGAAAAGATCATGGCTGATAGAAATGATGTAAATATACCAAGAACACTAGCACCTTTCATTTTTTAGGGAGAGATTGCTAAGGTTAAAATAAACATGCCTCTTACTGAACTAGTAACTTAGGATGTATATAGGTCCCAAGTTTTGAAAGCTTTGAACATAGGGAATGACACCAACACTCTAAATCTAACTGATGACAAACCAGAGTTGTTGTTTAAACCTAAGGTAGAGGGAAAATATCAAGAAGGAGTTGTCCCCCCATTTTATGTCAGCTTAAACACTCATGATAAAATCTTGCACAATGCCATGCTAGACTCCAGTGCCTCACACAATCTCATGCCCAAGGTGGTGATGGAGAGATTAGGCCTTGAAATAACCAAACCTTACAAAGAATTGTACTCTTTCGATTCAAGAAGAGTCAAATTTTTGGGTTTAATTAAGGATCTGTGTCTCAATCTGGCACAAATACCTACTAAGAGTCTAGTTATGGACATTGTAGTGGCTGACATTCCCCTGAAGTATGGCATGCTTTTATCTAGATCATGGGGAGTCAAACTTTAGGGAAACCTCCAAATGGACATGTACTATGCTACCATCTCATTATTTAACCAAAAAAGGAGATTGTACCAGGAATCACACATGAAATACATGGTAAGAAGCCAAGACTGGCTAAACAACACACCTCTTCATTCCATCCATTCAAACCTTGACTCATTTATCTTGTATAATGAAGATGACATTAATGAACAAGTGAATGAAATTGAGAAATATATAGGCCTACCACAACAATCAAACCAAATGAAAAATGAATAACTTGACAGTCAAAACTCTAACAGACCTGAACAATAACATAATGTCGTTTCTAGGGACCTAGATCAAAAGCACATTGAGGTATTGCAACACAAAGATAACTCATCACCGAGAGGTTTTACCACTTTGGAAGAGTTGTTTAACTTCAAAGATGTTTCTAGGAAGGCAGAAATGGAATCTACCGAGACTGTTATAGAAGAATGAAACATAGGTAGCCTAGAAGAACCCAAAATAATCAAGTTGTCCAAAGCTCTGCCACCTCACATAAAATAGAAATACATAGATTCGTGCAAAGGGTTTAAGGATGCTTTTGCATGGGGTTATGAGGAATTAAAACTCTATGACACAAACATTATTCAAAATAAGATTCTTATCAAGTAAAACAAGAACCATTCAAGCAGAAATTGACGATAATAGACCCTATTCTAGTACCTCTAGTTGAAAAGAAAATAAAGGAGATGCATGATGCTAATACTATAGTCCCACTTAGGTACTTAGGATGGGTTTCAAACCTTGTGATGGTAAGAAAGAGAATAGGGGAGATTAGGCTATGCATATATTTTAGAAACTTAAACAAATCCTCCTTGAAAGACAACTACCCTTTACCTAAGATAGATCATATACTGCAAAGGGTGGTAGCTTCTAAAAAGATGTCATTGCTTGATAGTTTTTTAGGTTGTAATGAGGTGATAGTGCTCCCAACTGATCAGCACGAAAAAAATTTCACACCACATTGGGGCACCTATATATATGACCAAATGCCTTTTTGGTTAATAAATGCGGGAGTTACTTTTCAGAGAGCCATGGACACTGCTTTTTCTGAGGACTTAAGTTACTTCATTATGTTATAGCTTGATGACATAATTGTCTACTTTAAAACTGATGAAGAGTACCTACTTCACCTAAGAAGGGTCTTTGAAAGAGACAAAGTGCTAAAGCAAGATTCGAGGAGAGAGGACAAAGGCAAGCATGGAAATTTTGAAACTTTGTGGAAGGGCCCTTACATCATTTATTCAGTTAGAGGTAACAATGCTTTCTTTTTACAAGAGCTAGATGGAGTAGAGTTATTTGGAGGTCATGTCAATGGAAGGATGCTAAAACACTATTTTTGTCAAAATTCATAGTTTGAAGCTTCACTCATTGTACATAATATTTCTTGATGAAATATCAGAAAAACAAAAACACAAAAACAAAGAAAGGAAGAAAAAGAGGGAAGGAAACAAAAGAGGTACAACCCCATGCCAAAAAAGAGTATTGCTAAAAGTGTGCAAGCCTAAATGCCACTACTGTTGAGAAAAGAAATTCTTGTTCAGTCATCTAGCCTAATCATGACTGAACATGTTTTAAATTTTCTTATGATAGGTTAGTGAAAGACAAATTGTCAAGCCATTTAAGCTTGACTTTTTAGTAGGTTAGATTAGTAAGAAAATATTACTGGTTTTCAATGTTAAAATCTAAACCAAAGAGAAAGAGAGGGATACATAACAAATGATAGATCACAACCCTCATAATTTATACTTTTTTATTGTAGAAAAATAATGTGTATGTGCAACTTGTCCAAATGCCACAACCCATGGAAAATTAGATTGGTTAATCTTGGTTTAGTCATGTTTTCAATTTCATGTTAGTAGGATAGAGAAAGAAAAATCCGTCAAAACAGCTTAATATTGGCAGATGATTAGACTAGGGAGAGAATAAGAGAGTTCATTAGCCTAATCTGAACCCTTAGGAGTGATAAGGGTACAAGTAGATAGTTTTTTGTGCTTTCAAAAGAAAAGGATCTCAAGGGTTTGCTAGTCCAAGTGCACCCAAAGGAAGAAAAAATGTTAGGAAAAGTATGATGGGTAGGTACAAGTAATGTTGAAGCAATCATGTCTTTCAGATTTTGAGATCATAAATTCAAGAGAACATAAGAAAATGAAGGAAGGGTCTTCCAAGTGCAAGTAAGGCAGTGGTCTTCAAAACTAAGAGATTTGAGCTCTGAGGTCCTGGACACCTCCTGAAAAGGAGTTTTTCTCCCCAAGTGGAGCCACTATTAGCCATCAATAATTTTTACTATCTGTAGATGACTAAATATTGATTCTAGATTTTTGAAAACAGTATTCCTGAATATTGTGAGTTTTATAAATCTCACTGCCTTCAATATCCTTATACCAATGTTTTCACTATTCTACCATTATTCCATTCCAGGTCACCCTAACACTCCTAAAAAACTCCTTATGGGCTTGTGTTACCCATCTCCATCCTTTTTCCTGCATATAACCTCATCACCCTATTTTTCCCTTGCCTATCACTCCACTTCTCATCTAGGGTTACCAATCAGCTTATGTAATATCCCAAAATGGGGATGCAGCAATACATAAACACAATTTTGGAAATAGCATTGTCAAATCACCTCATAAAATGTGAGAGGAACACATAGCCATAAAATTAATGTTACAGCAGCAAAATATGATCCATTATATCATCCCAAAGTGTGGAAATGCAACAATATGGGCCATAAAAACGTTATTCAAAGAAAATTCTACTATTAATTTGAGAAATATCTCTCAGATTCCTTAACTTATACATTATGAGACTGACATCTAGAAGGGGATCAGAAAAAAATCCCTTTTTCTAAGTTAAATAGATCTCCTAGTCTCAACATGGCTTAAAAACACTCAAATCCCATGACCTGGACTATACAGAAATTTCTGAAGCAAGCACATCGTAATTAAATGAGGGTTTATAATAAAATATGAAGGATAACCACAAATATAGAGTTTTTTTACTCAAATCATAGAGAAAATAAGAGATCTAGTCTCTATTACACATTATGAAGATAATCCGGCAAGAGTTCCTTGAGAGAATGAGCACAGAAGATTGGATCTGCAGATTTGGATCTAAAATAATGCAGTATAGCTAAAGCTCTACATAAATACAATTGAAAAATATAATAAATGAAGGAGGATCCTTCTTACAATCTTTCTGGGAGAAGGGTTGGCCCTTTCCCTAAGAAGCTAGCTCAAAATCAAGGATCTTAACCCTCACACTACAACACTACAAGAAATGATGCAGTTCCTGCAACGGACTGCACTTTAGGTGATGGAAGTACTTTGGCCAAGTGCCAAGGAATGAAAATCTACTCCAGAATCTTCCTTACTGGTCTTCCAAAGGAATGGAGGCTTCCTCCTTTGAAAAACAAGCCCCAGAAGTGGTGTTCTGAACCCCCACTACAACACCCTACGACACAACATTACAATGCTACAGAAATAACGTTGTAGCTGAACGAGGATGCTTGGCCTCAAGCCTAGATGTTGAGAAATTTAGTATAAGCTCCCTCAAGAGGCCTATCAAGAAAGGAGAAGGGATTCCTAAATAGGAATACCTTGTTCTAAGAAGCACATCAATCTCAACTAAACACTTGGAGAAAGAAAAATAGTCATGCAGACCAAAAATCCAATCTTCCATTCATGTCCTCCTATGGCTGCCTTGCCCTCCTTTTAAAAAAGTGTGAGCCTTTTTTCCTTAGGACCCACTCATTAGGGTTTCCTCCACCAAGGAATCTTCCTCCTACTTGCACTACGTAGTCTTTATGGATGATCTTCTCCTCTCATATCAGTGCTGATAACTTGGTCAAACTTGACCTTGTCCACATGCATTTGTCCTTGTTCACACATGAGAGTGTAAAATCCAACTGGTTTTATGATCCCTTTTTAAAACATGAGGGATTTTATTCCTGTTTTCAATATGCATGGGCCTTTTTACCCATTTATTCAATTGCTAGGTGACAAAATAAAAAATCAATATTCCAATTAGCTGCATGCTAATTTGGAATATTATAGTCCTCCCCTCCCAAATGTTGCTTGTCCTCAAGCAACTGCAAGGATAGAACTGGAAAGTCTCCTTTCCTCCTCCTATAGAATCCTCATATGATGAACTCCTCAAGGAATATGATGTTGTCTCAACAATAAATCTCCATAGTTCCCCTTCCAAGCATACAAGCTAGCATTTGCTGAGCATCCCAAATAGCCATTATCATGAAAAGGTGAAATACTCAAGGAGGAAACTAGGTGCTATCTAGAGGTCCTCTCAAGGCATGGAGTCTGAAATGTATTGGGAACTATCAATCCCATGTGAAACCTCCATCCCTAAGCTATCATCAATACAAAATGAGTCACCCTACAACATGGCAACTCAAGAGAGATCTCATCCACCTTAAGCTCCTGCAATGTAGGTGGGATGAATAACTGAATATGGTAGACAAAATGGCCTACCCCATGCTGTCTTCCTCTCCACTTATGATAAGTGTAGATCATATGCTGATCTTGGGCTGCAATAAGGTTTCCCTCAAGTGGCAAGAAGAAGATTAGATCTCCAAGGATCCTTTCTCCCATGTCATGAGTCATGATGGCCCAAACCATCCCATTCAAAATGAATGGCACATCATCACCATTCAGCATCCAAATTAGAAAAATTCTGAAGGTTATGTGTAATTTTGGATGATACCAATGCTTTCTTAAGTGGATACAACGCAGTCTTCCCAATTGCTGCTTTAGAACACCATGAGGTAAGTTGTCCTCCAACAAGTTACTAGTTGTGCATGTTTGCTCATCCACTATGTGGTAGTAAGAAACAATATATATCAGCTGAGCATAATAAGAATAGCAAAATACTTGCCTAGAGTCATGTAGAGAAGGGTTATCACCATAAGTGTTGGTTCTAGAAGGATCATGAAACCAAAAAACAATCTTGCCCCCTTGTGGAGCAATGCACTGTACATAGATGGTGAGATAATGCAAATACTCAATGAAATGAATAACAAGTACAGCAATGAATTTATTACCATGCATAATGGGTAAGATGAAGGTTATGTCCATGGATGAGTCCTCCCATGATAATTTTCACATAAAAGTCCACAACATGAAAGGATGCATACTCCCCTTTGAACACTTCATCAATAGAAACATACTCCCAAGTGACAATGCTATTGGCCTTAGTGATAAGGCTCCTGTCACTCCATGACTCCCATCCTTGAAATTCCACATGCCAAAGTCATCCACCATCATGGTGCTATGTGGGGAAATCGTTTTCTTATGTGGAAGCCCTCATTGTCCTTCAATGCTGAAGGGTAGCCTCTTTGCACCTTGAATGTGCCATCCCATTTTCTGGAAATATCATGATGAGTATGGGAAAAAAATTTCCCATACTCTCCCCAGAGAAACCACAACAATAGTAATTCTTTCTGCCCCCTCACACCTCCATCATACAAATCATGAGGTGAAAATATTTTGATTGATATGAAGGAGATCATATCAACATAATTCACCCAAAATATTTGCTGCCATATGATGCAATTTCCATGCCAAGTTTCTTCTACCCACATACCCTTAGAAAAAGGATATTTCATATGATGGTCAAACTCTTTCAAGAGTAGACAACATAGCCATGCCTCTTACTTCCCGGTTTCATAAATATGTAGGTGGCTTACTAGTCTCTTGCTCTCCATCCACATCCATTCATCCACCTGTAAATGTATCCTATTGTTATAGGTCAATTTGGGCATAATTTCCAATGAACTAGTTAACTAGACATCATCTCCAGGACCAATGACTAAGGGTCTATCATTCCCTATCATTTCAAGTTGCTACATGCCCTAAAGGCAAGAATAAGACAAATCAAACATGGCTTTCATCAAGCAAAGGGTTCCAAGGTTTAAAGTTTATTATATAGCATGTGGGAGCTCACCAAGGCTACCTCTAAGGGGGATAAGTGCATTTCATATGCAGGTAGCCCCATGCAAGGCTGCTTTGGAAAGCACTTCCTAACATCTATGGATGTGTTGGTCATGTTGGGAGAGAAATTATCATTGTTCAGAAATCTCCACTTGGACAGAAGAGTTCACATGTGTCAAGCTTCGAATCCAGGTGTCCATTTGACATCTACATGACTGGGAACATGCCTTGCCTATTATTGGAAATTCATTCATTGAAAAATTACCTTCAGTTCATCTATAAATTGAACACAGATCTGAGTCTTTGAGAAGGAAGAATTTGAGTAGAGATATGCTGGAGGATTTTCAATTGAGAGTTAGATTTGTGTAACAGCTACTAGAGAGATTTATACTATGATGGGGCTGAGGATCATTGCTGGAAGGGTCACTTCAAATTAGTCATTTGGTTGTAACCTCTCCTTCTATCATCAATAAGGAATACATATTACTTTTCCCTATATGCATTTGTATTGGCTTTGATTTTCCATATTGCAAGATCTTAGTTGATGTATATTGTTTATTCTTTACTGATTTAGCTAACTAACTTGAATAGACATCTGTATTATTTCTCTCTTCTATTGTTTTAGTGTTATTTGTTGTAGGAAGCATTTCACACAAACAACTTGAATTTGAAGCTACAACAGAAGCGACAGAAGGAGCCATTTAGAAGTGCTTGGACCACAAGTAAGCTTCTAATACTTTCTATGTGTCTATTTTGAGTTAGGAAACGTAGTCATATAGTATTTAATCTGTTGTTCTAGATTTTCATCTATCTAGGGAAGCGTGTTTTATTTGTAATTCACAATTTTGGACCAACAAATTGGCGACTCCGCTGGGGAGAACTTCTCTTAGATCTAGGTGACTTAGCCTCTGATTTTCTTTGTTTATCCACCCAGTAGTTGTTACACACAAAGATTAAACTTTTTCAAAGCCAAATTTGCAAAGATAGTGACCTAAATAGTAGTGTTTTTCCTTATACACTGCGCCCAATGCACCATTAGATAGGACACAATTCTGTGCATAGCACTGTCTTCCTTTCAAGCCTACATTGCAGAGCATTGTCCCCCCCTGGAGACTGCGTTGACTCCTGAAACCACCCAGATTTATTTGAATTTGCCTTTGCAATTTGATTTAGTTTGTTTTATGCTATGCTTTGAAAAGTTTGATCCTCATATTGACCAGTAACTCTATATACTTCTTCCTCCTTTAACTGAAAATATATTCAATGTTTGTTTAAAAAAGTTTTTCTTTATCATTGACAAGTTGATTTCAAAGTATGTTTTATGGTCGCATTAAGAATCAATTGCTTTCGAAATAGGAAATTGTCATAAAATCTTTATTTCCTTGATAGGAGAAATTGTTGTTGAAATCATCATTTTTCCTTCAAAAGAGAAATTGTTGTTTGAATTATTCATTTCTCAAAAGTAAAAGGCATTTGAATTATTTGTTTAGTGCACCTAGTTTCTTTTCTGCATTTATAACATTAAGGAAACTGAAAAGAAAAACTTGCATTTGCATGTAGGATTTTTGTGTGTTTTGAAAAAAGGAACATTAGGAAATCTACATTTAGTTTGTGATCATTTTTTTTTTTTTCTCATTGATTTGTTTGCTCACAAATTATTTTCTCTCTTCCCTTAGTAGCTAAGTTTTTTCATTGAAGAAACTGAAAGTGAAAGATTGTTTATCATTTTTAGTTGCATTTTAGGAATTTTCCAATACATCATCACATTGAACCTTTGAAAGTAAAATTGTAAGCAAGATCAACATAAAATTAATCTCAATTTACCTAACAAAGCATTGGAACCATAACGATAACATTTAGAAGGTCTAGGCTAGAGATGTGTTTTGGCATCGTAAAACATAGCAGTTGTCATTAACTCGTCTGTGATACATTCCGAGTGAGATACCTCACTCCACGTATGTAAGTATATCATAGCTCGTCCACGTAATTTTGGGTATATCGAGCGGTGTTACAGTATGATAAATATAAAGGGGTGCTCTCACTGTGTGGTTTCACATTAGACAGTGCTAATATGGACTTGGGACTCCACGTACCTTTGGGTATATTTGGGAGGAAAATTTTTAGGCGCTATACATCCATAGTGAACCGAGTCAGCTGCCTTGTAAATTATGATACACTGAACATAGCATTCGGGGAGATTACCTGCCCGTACTTCTTGGTTCGCTAGGAGGTATTTTGGAGTTCACAGTTTCTTGGTAAACCCTTTTGCCTAGCATTAACCTTTTATTTTTTATTTTTATTTTTTTTTTAAATTAATGAGTAATCGTGGAATAGCAAAATCGTTTTCCCCTTCATTCATGTAGATTATCTTTAAAACCACCTTTATTGCCAGAAGTTACTTCTGGTAGGTGAAGGTGATCACGATCTGCCAAATCAAGTACAATTCATACCTCTGGTGAAACATCATTTTCCCATAAACCAGAGTCAGTTCAAGTTGTTTCTACACATCCCAGCTTGTCTATTGTTGTCGAAACGGAGTCTTCACAGCTACCCTTGGTCACAATCCATCCAATAAATGAGATCATGCCTCCTGGACCCAACGTTGTTCAACCAAAAATTGATCCAGATCCTATCTCTTCTTTTCCAAAACATCTGAATCCTAAAGTCGAACAACCGGAAGTTGTTCCTACCCTTTTCATCCCACAAAGTTCTATAGATATCTCCCGTATCACACAGTGAACCACCTGAAACATACTTTGGGCCTGATGGTGAAATTCTTCCACCTGGTTTAATTGTGATTGAAGAAATCCCACATGACACTACACCTTTAACTCCAACCCATTTTGGGGAGGACCTTCACCTATACGAGTCTTTTTCTCAATAAAAACCCTATGCTTTTATTGATCTTCCTCCTTTTCAAATTCTCGTCGATTCAAAAGGGTATACATTTGGTCAAACAACCATGTTTGAACCAAAATCTTCGGTTAGGCCTACTATTCCAATTACCTCAGCTCCTTCCCTCACTACTCCGTTGATGTTTACCACTTCACCCAAGTCATATTTTCATAGTGGCCCTATGGTCCCATCAGGTTACAAATCATTATCTGGAATTTTCTCTGGTGCATCTTCAAATCCATGGTCTTTACCAATGTCATCATCTGCTATTTTAATTGGTAATCCTATCGTAAGTACTGAATGACTTGATTCATTATATACATCATCAGGGCATTATCAAGGTGTTCCTTCTGGGTCTATTCCTTCAACTACCATATCAACTGGACTCCCAGCATTTGGAGAGAAATATTTTCCATCTTATTACCCTTCTCATGCTGGGGGGCAACCTTTGGTCACCTAATATGACAGTAATCCATCACTTTTTGGTCAATCTAATGTTGAAACGAATCTTTTTTTATGGAAGCCCACTCTGCCTATCCAACCACAAACGGTTGTACAATCATATCAACCAGTTCAACCTATTACACCCACTTCATTACCACTTGTTAATACATCTATACCCTTGTTACAAAATCAAAATGTTGTACATCATCAACCTTATCAATATCATCAAATGTTGGGTCCATAGACTCCAAATCCTTTGATTAATTTACAATAACCTATATCAAGAATTATTTATTCATAAGCTGGTTTGCCATTTTATGGGATGTCACAACTACAACCGAGTTATACATATCAACCAAATTCAAGTTATCCTAATTTGGGGTATAACGTTATTCGACAGACCCCTTGGCAGCCACAGGTGCAAATGCCTCAAAGCTCTTTTCAACAAGTATCATATCCAGGTTTTGGTCAAAAAAATCCTCAAGTGTTTGCTATGCAAAACAACCCCTATCTGGGTTACTAGCAGAAGATTCCTTATGCTGGTGCTTAAAGGCCTATTTCTCAAGAAATTCCATCTTACCCTGGCTATGCTCAACCTAACCTTAATAGACAATTCCCTTTTGTTGCAACTTTAGAGTTACCAGATTTAAATCGGTTAACCAATGATCCAATAAACTATGCTCCTTGGTGGCCGGTGATACCTCATAAATTAACTTCGGATATTCTTAAGTTCAATGGAAACCCTGGAGAAGATTCATTGAATCATGTTATGACTTATCATTTATGGTGTTCATCAAATTACCTAAATGATGATTATTTTAGACTACGTCTTTTCCAGTGTACACTCAGGTCCGGCTGCAAAATGGTACATTGAATTACCTAGAGATTATTTTGATAATTTCACAGCCCTAGCTACTATATTTTTGACTCATTTCTAGTTACCCATTTGATATGAAACTGGAACGGAACTCTTGACTAATTTCAAACAGAATAATGCTACTCACATTTCTGGTCATATCCATGAGTGGCGTCGTCGTCGACAAATGGTTAAGACATTTGTTCCAGATTAGCTCCTTGTTCAATGGTTCATTAAGTCCTTGTTACCATTTATAATTGAGGATGTGGCTAAGGGTAGCGTCATCACAGAAGAGGAAGTTATCGCTTGTGCACAATATTTAGACTTGATTTACACTCTGTCTGGTATGCTCTATGAAAAAATCCCTAATGCACTGAGATCTAATTTCAATGTTCCTCCTCAATTAAAGGACTCTCATACCAGAGATGGCTTGATAGGCACTTCAAGAACACACCACACTACTACATCTAGTCCTGCTCCTACTTCTAAAATTAATTTCATGTCATTTGATAAAGGAAAAAATGACAAGCAACCAGGAAGTAAGAAAAAGGGGAAATCAAAGAAAAAGAAAACTTTTAACCCACAGGAAAGATTATATGATCAACCGTCTAAACCTCAGAAACCTCATTATCCATGCATAATATGTAATGAGGAACAATTTTTTAGGGATTTTCGTCACCATGCTGAAGTCTCAAAAATCATCAAGACTTCTAGTGCATCAACTATGTTGACAGACCCATTTCCAAATCCAGACACAAAAATGGTTGCTACAGATCCAACTCCTAGTTCCCAAGTGTTAATGTTATCTATCACAAAACCTTCAACTGATATTTTGGTGTCAACATGGAATAAATATTATGGTAGTCTGACCATTGATCAACCTACTACCTCAACAACAAATCCATTTATAGAATCAGTACTGCCTACTGTTATTCCTAAATTGAAAATCAAGCCACCAAAGGGAGTAATTGATAAATCAACATATAATCCTCGAGCAAGAGCTGCAAACAATTGTAATATAGTTGAATATTTGGCACAATTTCCTTCAGCTATGTCTGATCTTGAGGTATTACAAAGTTGTCCCTCCCAAAAATAGGCTTTATTGTCGGATATTGGTGGAATTCATCTGACTGATTCTAATGTTGTCATCTTTAATCATACGGGCTATGTGCCGCAATTACTAGTAGAATTGGCATTCTCCATACAGGTAGATGTTCTCAATCACCTTTTTCATCACACTATTATTGATGAGGGAGCATCTACATGCATTATGTCTCTAAACTATTGGAAGTCACTTGGCTCGCCGTGCTTATCACAATAATCAATGACATTGAAGGCATTCAATGGATCTACATATAAACCTTGTGGTATTATTAATAACCTGCATGTTGAACATGGAAGAAAAATAATAAATATTGATGTTGAGGTTGTTGATGGACCCCTTGACTATAATATTTTACTTGGAAGGCCATAGGTATATGCAATGACTGCTATTGTTTCTACATATTTTAGAATGATTTCCTTTCCACATAAAGGTATAATTACAATCATTAATCAACTATCCTTCTTTGCCTCTGCTTTGCAGGTAACTGGAAGCGTTCCATTATTTCACATACCCCAAATAGAACTTCAGAACATTGGTGTAGGAATCTTAAAGGATTCCACTTTATGGGAACCTTTGCATTACTGTCGCCAACGACATCGGCAGAAATTGCATGTATAGAGACCTGCTACATGATCTCTTCCACTCTATCTGGCTTAAGGGAGAGTACGGGTGTTTCTGATATTTCTACATTGGATGATTTTCTGCCACCCAACCCTATTGAGTTGGCATAGAAATCAATCTATCTGGCTTGGGCAGCAAATCCGAAGTCAGCGTCGCCGAGTGTTTGGGTTGATTGTTCATTAGATTTTGGTACCCCATCTGATCCATTTTCCTCAACATCCTTGATAGATGAGAATATTTTGGAAGCTATGATGTTAGAGGGAGAACCATGGGAAGATTATCATCATCGTTCCCATCTTCCTAATTATGAAGAAAATAATCTTAGTGAACTATATCACCCATCTATCAAAAATTTATTTTCCAATTATTTTCCCATTAATGTAATCGATTCCTAGAGAAATCTTTCAAATATCGAAGAAATGATTTCTATCGATATTTCGACGAAACTTGGCATTGTAGAGAATATTCATGTCGGTGCATCTTGTTCTCCATCAGAACTCGAATCATATCTCTCTCTTTTTCGTGAATTTCATGATGTATTTGCTTGGTCTTATGAGGAAATGCCAGGCATAGATACTAGTATAGTTGAACACACTATTAATATGTATCCTGATGTCAAATCAGTGCATCAACGGCGTTGTCCTATACATCTAAAGAAAGCCATTGCCATCAAAATAGAAGTTGAAAAACTTTTGCATGCTAGTTTCATTTACCCTATTCCGCTAACTGAGTGGGTTTCCAATATCATTACTGTCATGAAAAAACAAGGAACCATTAGAGTGTGCGTCGATTATCGGGATGTTAATCATGCTTGTTGAAAATACAACTATCCTACTCCCTTTATCGATCAGATTATTGACGATTGTGCTAGATGCAAAATATTTTCTTTCATGGATGGATTTTCCGGCTACAATCAAATCAATATCTTCCCAGATGATCAACATAAGACAACATTCATCTGTCCCTGGGGCACATTCGCTTATAGGAAACTTTCGTTTGGTTTAAAGAACACTGGGGAAACTTTTCAGAGAGCAATGGATTATGATTTCAATGACATCAAGCACGTTGTTCAACCATATCTATATGATTTACCAGTGCATTCACGAAATTGGATTGATCACCCGATGCATTTGAGAGCCATTTTCTTACGCTATTGACACTACAAAATACACCTCAATCAACATAAATGTGTGTTTTGTGTTGGTTCTGGTCATTTTCTTGGATTCGTAGTCTCAAAAGAAGGGATTCAAATCGACCCTTTGAATGTTCAGGCCATTCTTGATTCTCCTGGGCCATCAAACTTACTTCAGATATAGAAACTTCAAGGAAAGGCTAATTTCCTAAGAAGGTTCACTCCAAAGTACGCCAAAATGGCTAAAGGATTTACTCAACCTTTGAAAAAGGGAGTTCCCTTCCATTGGGACCAAGTTGCGCAAACTTCTTTTGATGTTGTCAAGGACACTGTTGTCTGAGCGTCATTAATGTATCCTCCTAATTATCAAAACGATTATTTCCTATATATCACCACAGCCGAAACAACCATTGCTATGGTACTAATACAAGTAGAAGATGGAATTGAAAATCTGATCTATTATTTTAGTCATAATCTCAATGATACGAAAGTTAAGTACTCATACGTAGAAAATCTTGCCTTGGCAGTTTTTCAAGCTATCCAAAGATTTCTCCATTACATCCTGCCTCGAAAAACAACAATAGTTTCAGATTGCAACCCAATGACTTATATCTTATCACATAAATTGCTGGGGGGGGGGGGGATATTCAAAATGGATTGTCATTTTGTAGGAATTTGATTTGGAATTTATCAAATCCAAGTCAAAGAAGTCTTTAGTTTTGGCTGAGCTTCTCTGTGACATTCCCTCTGATAGTAGTGAAACTACGTCGGAACCATCAATTCTAGATGAGTCTCTGTTTCTAATTGGATCATCTGATCCTTAGTATGGGGATTCCATAATTTATCTCTAAACCCAAACTTTTCGACCTAATACCTCTCTCTCTGAACAATGGCATATTCAATACCAAGCCAAAGATTATCTAATCGTCGGTGATACACTTTATCGTCGTGGTGTCGATACCATTTTAAGGAGGTGCCTCACTCATGAGGAGCCTGAATTTTTTTTAAATTATTGTCATGCTAGGGCTTGTGGTGGACATTTATCTGGATATGCTACTACGCAGAAGGTACTCCGCGCTGGTTACTTTTGGCCTACTATTTTTCAAGACTACATCCTCGTGGTCAGAAGTTGTCATGCATGCCATATTTTTTAACGTAAAATCTGCAAACTTCCAGCACCAATGCATCCTATTGACTATGCTGGGCCATTTACGTAATGGGGTATTGAATTCATGACCTGTAACCCTCCTTCGTCTGAGGGGCATGGTGATATTATTGTCGCAATCGACTATTTTACCAGATGGGCCGAAGCGATGCCTACATTCAACAACATAGGACAAATAGCTAGATTTGTTTTCTTCAACCATGTTATTGCATGGTCTGGGGTCCCACAGCTATAGTTACAAATCATGCGAAGCATTTTTGCAACCACATGATGTCTGAATTGACTACCAAGTTAGGATTGTCACATGATAATTCTACTCCTTATTATCCACAATCAAATGGACAAGTTGAGGCTATTAAAAAAATTCTTAAACGAATGCTTCAACGAATGATAGGAGTTCATAAAAGAAACCGGCATTTTATCCTATACTCCACCTTGTGGGCGTATCGAACCTCAGTGAGAAATGCAACCGGATTTACTCCCTTTAAATTGGTGTATGGTATGGAAGCTATCTTACCAATCCAATGTGAAATATCATTGTTAAAACTCGCGATAGACTTGTTAATTGACACCTAAGAAGAAGAAGCGTGTCTCCTTAACCTCATCCATCTTAATGAAACACGTCGTGAAACCCAATTGGTGAATGAAGTGCATAAGAGACGTATAAAGGCGCAATGCAACAAAAATGTCCAGCCTCACATTTTCTCAGAGGGCGAATTGGTCCTTATTTACGATCAAGAAGTTGATGTAATAGGTACAGGGAGATTTGAGCCATTATGGTATGGCCCCTATATTGTCAAAAGAGTTCTTTCTAAGGGTGCCTATGAGTTAGTTGATTACGATGCCATTGGCACAGCCTAGAAATGGGTTGTATTTGAAACGTTACTATGCTTAATCATGAGCGTAGTAATATTTTTTGTATTATATTGTATATATGCTGTTGATTTGAATTCACTATCTTAATTTGTTTTTAGAGTTTTATTGACATTAGTAATATTCTTTACATTTCATCGCAGATGTCTAAATCTTCAAAACCATTTGTTGGGTATGCTGATGGTGCTAGTCGTAGTACGAAGAATCTTTCCTCTGCAGCATGGTGCATTTTTCACTCCAAACGACGAGTTAGTGAGTTTTCAAGCGATTTGTATTAGTAGATCAATGAACAATATCATTGAGTATAACACATTGTTCGAGCTTCTCTCTAATTCCATTTCATTTGGTATTAACTGCATAATCATAAGGTCAGACTCACAACTTGTGGTATTACAACTTACTAGTATTTATACTATTAGAAATCCAACACTTCTTAGATTGTTCGTACGAGTTCGAATTTTGGAAATACATTTTGATTTTATTCAATATCAACACATTTCCAGAAATTTGAACACATTGAATAACTCATTAGCTAATCAAGTCTTAGACAGACATTTGCAACACATGTAAATAAAACATTCACATCATTGAATAGTATTGTGCATTAAACATAAGAAAAACTCTGAAATCATATAAATATATAGTTATAGGTTTTTACAAAATTTGTGCCAAAGAAAAATTGGTCATATGACCTCAAAATGTATGAAAAATGTGATAATTAAACTAGTGGTCCTCGTGGTAACATGCTATAGATATAGCTATTCTACAAAGCAACCACATCCAATGATTATAAACCCAATAGTGTGTTGCTGCAATCGCATAGGAAGCTCTTCGATCCAGCAATCTAGAATCCCAAAGGTCAAGCCTTCTATGTGCTACTGAAGCTCAGTCAGAGTCTCAACCAGATCAAGATCCTGAAGGATTTCTCTCCTGACAGACCTCTCTACTGGCGCATCTACTTCACGCTCTGGTTCCAATATTGGTTGAACACGACCAACATCTCCATTACATCAAAAATTTATTTTAGTCTTGGAAAGAAATCAAAACACAAAAAAATTTTATAAACCTTAAGAAAATCAAAAACATGGTCAAAACATTCTTACCTATTGCACCCCACTAAGAACCTTCTGGTAGTGCTAAATATGGATCTCCTCGAAAATTGACGCCTGCATATGCATACTCATCGATGGCGAAAATATGTCACTGGAACTAGGTGAAGAATGTAGTAGAGAACACAACAGTCGATTGGCCAACATGCTGACCCATGAGCTCTACCCATATTTGCATCCGAGGATCTCTAGGACTAGCTATATCCAGTGTCAGATGTTGTGGCTGCATCAGTGGAATCCATTCCAAGGTGAAGGATATAAGGATAGAATGATAACTGAAATTCTTCTTCCTTCCTCCCTTTGAATTTTTTAGTTGTTCCTTTACCTGAGATAGAACAACTTTAGACCAATTGAAGACTGTTGGCCCCATACAGTCTAGCGCATAATGCATATATCATCTGTTTGCTACATGTAGTATAACCATGCTGGCAAGTTTAGCTATTTTGAAAAGGATAGTTCTTAAAGGAAAATCTCTGACATCTCGGAGGTTTATTTTTCCATATTTTCTAGGTTCTGCCTCTGGATAGAAATACTGCAGAATATAATCCCTCACTGTCCCTCCTCCGATGATAGACCCTGTGAGAGAAATGGGAAAACCTCTCCTTGACAAACCTGTGAGAAAATACACATCCTCAACTATTATAGGAACCACTTGGTTCTTAATATGAAATGCCTCTATCGTTGGATCCCATTCTCGAACTAAGAACTCCAAGAGTTCTATTTGTTGTCTCATCCCAGAAAATTTGAAGTACTTAAGAAGTCCACAATCTCTTAGGGCTCTTACAGTAACCGGATCATTCAAGGAAATAATATCTTGTTCTTCATGTTCTCTTTCCCTCCATGTAATTTTCATTATAATCTGATGGAAACCTAAAACACAACCATAAGATCCATTAGATTCCATTTATTGCAAAAAAAAACTAGGTCAATTTTGGGCATAGTAAGGAAATAGAAAACTTAAACTGCGTCCAACACAATCCCTAACAAGAGACAGTGCATTGCACATGCAAGTACACTTCATTGTACCTGCTATGCAGCGTAGGTTTCAACATTCAGAGGTGTGTTTCCCTCATTTTTGGCAGAATTTATCCTAGGGTCCTTAAAACCATAAAAAATTGCACAAATTGGAGATGAAATGAATACCAAAGGGAAGAGGAGGTTCATGGCACTAACCTGTATCAAACAACGATGAAATCCTTCCACAAAAATGATCGCAATTAGCAGTTGAAGTTTGGGGGAAAAATCAGGTTCAGAGCTCCAAAATACAAATAGTAACTATGGAACGATAAAAATGAATAGTGAAACTCCTTTTAAATAGTCATTTAATTATTTGCAACTTAAATTTATTGCTATGACTATATTTTTATTATATTTTTATCATGAAACAGGTATTTTTAATCCATTTGATGTTTTTTTGAACAAGGAATACAACTGACAAACAGATTAGTCATGCAGATTTATTTCAAAGAATGACTTGACCACAAAGCATACTTTTTCTCCTTATTTTTCGAGCTTTGTTGAAAAAGAAAAAGGATTTGAAGCACACTTTTATCTCTTTTGGAGCTTCTATAACAGGGAAAAAAGAACCCTTGGAGTCTTCCTTCAGCTCATTTCAGACTCCGATAATGTGAAAATATTTTCAAGCACTTGTCTTTTCGAGCTTGTAAAAATAAATGAATTGATATCTACTCAGTATAAGTTTAACCCTTTTCTGGACTGAGATAGATTATTTGCGAAAAAGGAATACCTTGTTTAAACATGGTTGTTACACCATTTTTTGGTCATCTAAGCTATTATCATTAGATGAACCCAAGTACACCGTAAGACCAATTTTACCTTAAGTAAAATTGCTTTCACTATGAAAATAACTTAGTAAACCACCTTTATTAAGTTCTTTATGGTCTAAACAAGAAAACATATGAGGAAATATTAAATAAATCTATATTTGTTTGATTTTCCTCAAGGAATAATTAGTTAAACAAAATTTTAATTAATATTCCTGGTTATATTTAACCCAAAACAAGGAAATTAATTAGATAAATCATTATTTATTTTATTATTTTCTAAAGAATATTAATTATTTAAATCTTATTTAAATAATATTCTTTGTTAAATATCACTAAATCACCCATAAATAATTAAATAAACCATTATTTATTTGATTATTACTCAACCACATCCTTAAAATGATAAATAAATCATATATTTATTTATTATTTACAAATAAATGGATTTGACCCAAGTCAAATTCCTTTTCCCTCCAACAAATATAATAAAGTATTCCATAAAAGTTGGATCTTGATTTGGTTAATAATATTTTAACTATGCACCACTATCTAGACTAATTTAATATTTTGCTATAAATAGAAGGGTTTTCCTATTCATTTACCACCTTTTGTTGCCTAAAGATCAATCTGGATCTATAATTTTGGTCTGACTTTGATCCACCATCATAGTCATATTTTGCTACCATTTTTGTCTGTGTTTTCTACACCATCAAGAGAGAGGAATTTTAGATCTGAAGTGCTGAGGAATTACAAGAACCCATCCCATTGAGGAGAACTGGTAAAACCCTTATGTGTTTTCCTCCTAGGTGCCATTAATAAAAAATTCATTCAACATATTCTTGTCTTGTCTATCGGATTCATGGAGTAAATCTTGTTTTTTCTACTGCTTATTGTCTTCTAATGCATAGATATTTATTTTTGAAACATTTATATTTCTCACCTAACTACAGATCTGAGGATATTGGCAGCCATATTTGCTATTAGGGATGTTTGTTATGCACAACTAAAGTGGTCCTTTTTCGTACGCTTGGAATTAAGATTCATACTGACAACTGGCGAGTCCACATGGGTTTACGATTACGACCCCTGTCACTTTTCTTATCCTTGTGTTGTGGTTCCTATGTTTTGGCCAGATTGGCAAGACCAAAATATAAGAGAACATCAAACCACTTTGGGATCCCAATATCTAGCCCTCCTAGATCTAGAGAGGGATCTCTCTATAAATGTAAAGAATGATATATCTTTAAAGCTCAAAATGAGGTATTAGGCTAGGTATGAAGCACAAGGGTTATTTGATTTTGTTTGTTTGGTTGGAGATCATTAACTGAGAAGGTAAATGAAGTAAAGAAGGAATTGAAGAGAAGGATGTTTTAGCATGGGAAGATGGGTCAAGAGAAAGGTTAATCCATTGGGCTATGGAGTCATGAAAGGGAAGTACTTGCATAACAACTATCCAAGGGTTTCCATAGGGAAAGTCATCTATACCAAAGGATCTTTTAGATAGATGGTGGAATGTGTTAGGTCTCTGTAACAAGCAAGATTGGCAAAGTCCGATCACAGAGTTAACATCATTTCAACCAACTTTGGGATTCTAGGATCTAGCCCTCCTGAATCCGGAGAGGGATCTCTCCAATATATACAAAGATGGATATTGTCTTTGAAGTTTAGGATGATGATATTAGGCTAGTTATGAAGGCCAAGGATTTTGTTTGGTTTTCTTGGATGGTTGAACATAGCTGCTGTCTGAGACGGAAAGATCTATATGCAACTAGGTTCAAAGGTGAGAAGTTGCAAGTGAACAAAATAAACTTTGATTCTAAAGAAAGATGATAGCAAGTTTTCAATCCATTGGGCTATGGAGTCATAAGAGAATTTAATTGAAGCATCCAGGTTCAAGAGTAATCTATGGGGCAAGTCATCTAGGCCTAAGGATCTCTTTGAAATTTGATTTATGGAATGAAGTGACACAATAAGAAAGGGAATTAACAGATGCAGAACAAAGAGCAGCCCAGGATCTGGTAAGTACTTTGAAACTAGCCAGCCTTTGACCAGGCACTTAGGAAAACATAGAAGCAAACTAGGATCTGGTAAGTACTTTGAAACTAGCCAGCCTTTGATACACTTCTAATAGAAAACAGATTAAAACAAAGGGAAACCTAAAGGCAACTTTTGGAGCAGGAACTAGCGGGCAGGGCTCACCTTTCTGCTCATCTTAGTCCTTCTTTACTTAGTTACTTCCAAGAAAATCACCAAGATCACACAGAATGGCCCAAGATCTGATAAGTGCTTTGAAACTAGTCAGCTTTTAACACATCCTAAGGGAAACAGACAAATAGTTGAGCAAACAAGAAAGGTGTGGAGCGATAAAAAGGGTATTTTTAACTCCTAATTACCTTCACATTAATTATCAACCCAGGGACGACTTTTTATTCCAAGAGTGTACTGAGTCTGAGGCGGCTATTTACTCAAGAGTAATGTTTTGCAGTATAGTGCTCAAAATCCAAAAGTAAACGGATGCTTGTCTATAACTAAGTTACTTCAAAAGAATAAATCACACATTCAGGAAACTAGGCAGCTTATCAGTCAAGGGTTCGGCAGCGATAACCCATCCCTTTGGAAACTGATGGAAAGGAAATTAGAGCATAGACCACGGGTCTGGGAGCTAGACAGTAAATGCCGAAGCTCACTACAGCCTTAGATCGTCTCTCACACCAAAACAACAAATGCGAGTAAAATGGAACGGCGGATAGCAAAATGGAACAACAAACGAACAGCTAAGTCTCGCGAGTCGAAATCAAACTTAATCTATTAACTCCAATGCAATCAAATAACAATATTTGACTCTTAAGGAAAATCACGCAAAACACACTAATAGAACAGCATCAACGATTGACAAGTTATGGAACAGCTATAGTAAGTCACGTACGCACACAACACGCTGAAATAGTAATCTGATCAATCTTAATCAACAAGAATACGATTGTGCTTCCAAATAGAACAACATCATTTCTGAATCCAACAATTATGAGAAACACTACTTCAAATGAATCTATAACACGTTCAGTATAAAAGCTCTGTAACAGAACAGTAAGAATATTCAGTTAAGACTTAACAACATGCAATTAACTCTGAAAGGATTAGCAACTTGATGCAGAGTCAATACACGATTCTATCTGTAAAAACCTTAATGATTTAATCTTAACAGAGCCTGTAATATCAACTTATAAAGCATATCAGATTACCAAATAACAGCGATAAACAAACCACGCAGAAATCAAAGAGATAATATACAGCGGCAAGTGTCCTCCGGGGCCGGGCCCTTAGCCTCCAAGGGGACACCGCCTCAAGTTAATCCAGACGCCGAGATGAGAGAATCACCAAGCTTATATTAATGCATCAGACAACAGTACAATGAACCAGTTCTCAACGAGACTCAATAATCAGAACTTAACAGAAAATTACATAAAAACGTATCTCCAAATCATCCCCCTCTCTGATCTCTGTTCTGATTTAAATAAAGAGAGATCAGAGAGCAGTTACAATAAAGATGAGTACAACATGATTTCTATTACAGAATTAGATTGTTTCCAACCAATTGATCAACAAGAAGAAGGCGAATTTAGCTTTGCAGCTGAGATTTGGAGGACGGCCGCAACAACAGATCTGAGAAAATCGTGCTCAAAGAACTCTGTGAATCTCTCAACACAGGCCGAATTTGGGCAAACCGTTCTTTCTTAAAGTTAATGGGGTCCGTTCTGGACAAAACCCATGTTCCGGATTTTCCAGATTCGTCTTCATTTGCTCAGAATCTCAACCGCAAAACTGTCACTCCTTATTCCAACGCATTTCTGAGTTGGCACTTTTAATGATCAAATCTTCAATCTGGAAATTACCTTGGAGGCTAAAAATGGTGAATAATGTTATAACCAACTTATTGAAACTATCATTGATAAAATAATTCATAATCATCAATTTATTAGAAATAAAGGAAGATAAACAATATTCATCCATAAGAGCATAAATTATTTATAAAATGGATTTAAATGATAAATTATAACAAATGATATAATCGAGAAGAGTAAAAATGGATGAAATAAGTGTTACAAAGTGGTTGTATTCACGGCCCAACACACCCCCACACTCAATATGTTGCATGTCCTCATGCAACAAAAACCTGAATATATTGCATGTCTTCATGCATCCCCAAAACAAAACCCATGTGTTAACCAAGCAATAAAAATTTGAGAACAAATGAATGCTTCCTTAATTAATGAATATTCAATTTTAGCAATCTTGATGAAGGCATAACAATTTTTGCATTTACATTCAACTATATGTATGAAGTTGCAACAAAATATGATATAAGTAACAGCAAACTTCATTAACCATTTTCTCAAAAACTACCAACCGGCTTTTGTTGAATTTTGGCAAGTAAATTTATAATGTATGAATGCCTTTATGATCCAAAAATCAGATCGTTTTGATGCACGGATCATGAGATATAAACAAAATGGCTGTAGGTGAGAGTGCATGATTTCCGAAATTTTATGAACCAATTTATCTTGAAATTATCTTGGTTTGTATTAATGATACGTCTGTGTTTTCCAGAAATCACAAGAATTGAGTTCATGGTTGTTTTTAAAAATATTATGGAAATCAATTTCTGCATTGTGTAAAAATGAAATTGTATGCCTTAAATGAGAAAGAAAATTGAAAACATCCATCATGCATAGCAATTCCTCCCCCTCACTGAAGAATTAGCATGCCCTCATGCGATGCTAGAAAAAAATGAGGTGGTTGCTACCAGCTGTTGAATTCTATGCTTGGTGTAAAACAACATGGAATAATGGAGGTGTTGAGAATAAGAATAACAATGGATGATAAAGAATATGGATGACATAGTCATAAGAAAGAAATGAATGAAAGGAACACTCCCCCATACTCGAAAATGATATGCTGTTGAAAAAGGGAAAGTGGTAAAGATGTGGAATGAAAGATGATAAATAATGCTCAAAATGGATTTTTATGAAATTCTCCTAAATTCGTAATAAATCAGAAAATTATGCTATTTTACCTCAAGTTTTACCTCCAAAAAATGTGGAATGACAGATATGGACTGGCAGTTGTTGAAGCTGATGTAGGCAGAGTTGGTGCTGAAATTGATACAAAAGGTGGAATCTAGGTAAGCACATCATGTCTGAAGAATTGTTCACGTACGCGAGCCTCTTCTGTTAAGTGCAATAGTGTGGTCATGCTATGAATAGAATTCTGTCCATACTTGTTGTTCTCCTGTAAACAAAGCACTATTTGGCATACAATGTTCTTGAATCCATAGTGTAAGCAATAGATAAGATGCATGCAAAAATTTCAGTCAGAAAAACTTATCAAATCAACAAGTTATGGCAGAGTGCATATCACATGCAATCCCATAATGCATACATTCCCCCCTCCAATTGAAAAAGGAATTCCATGACCATAAAGCATATGAGAGGTGTTTGTGCTGATGGCAAGGCAAGGGAATGAACAATATAGCAGTGAATGAAGCAGAGTACACATATCAATGATAGGACAACGAGAGTTATGATTATAATGAGAGCAGAGTGTGTAAAGATAGTTATGAATAAGAGATAGGACGCTTTGAATTGATGATAGGTGATGAAAAAGAGAAAAAGAACAACAATATGACAAAAAGATGCTTTACTGATAGTATGCTAGCTGAAAATGATGCGATTGATCATAAAACAATTTCTCATGCATAAAGGTTCAAAATAGGGAAAATGAAGGAAATAACTTCTCTGATTAAAAGAAAGAATAAGAAAAGGGTATTATAATAATAGTTGACGATAAGATATAACTTCAATACCATAAGCAGAGCCTCTGCTGCCAGCAGGCGTCCATAGCCTCGGTAGGGTTGCTTTTTAACCCATATGAGCCAGGATCCTCAATTTATAAATAGAGAGTTACAGTGCTTGTTCTACAGAAGAGATCAGTGTGCTGGCGTGGTAACCAGATAACCACACTGCCATTCACTGGGATGTAGCAAAAGTGATCAGGCCGGCTCGTGATGAGACCTCCTGTTCCATGGATAATTTGGCTATCCAATGGATCATAACCCTGGTGTGGTGGCCATAATGGGAATGTCACTTTGTTACAGCCTTATGAACATGGTAGGCTGGCTCGTAATGAGACCCCCTATCCTCCATCTGTGAACAAAATTTTGTTGTTATTACACAATTTTATGATAAAAAGAGGGAGGCTCAGTACTCCTTAAGAGCAGGGATGGTGGAAGAAGTTGAACATGTCGATAGAAAAATATACCCATAATCTCATTTATTACAGACAGAGAAGATTATAATCCAGAAGGGTGGAACCAGCATGGTATTAAGATGATCAATCAATATCATGTTCAACAGAAAACAATGCAGTAAAGTAGTATATAAATAATTGTCCCTTTTGAAAATAGTCTATCATCAAGGAGCTGTCCTGTTAAAGATCATAACGTGAATGATATTAACTCGCTTCAATAGAATCCATAATTCTTGTCCTCGTAAAAATAGTGTACTTCAGGCCATGAAGGGGAATCAGTCAAATGGTTGAGATGAACTAGGAATAGTCCCACAAGAGGAAGAAAAGGTTGCTCTCAAAAATACTCCCAAAGGGTTGCTCTTTTGAAGGAACAGCAAAAACACTCAAAAAGTGGTGTTCCGTGTAGGGAACAGCAAAGGAAATGCACACCAAAAAGCAAAAATACACATAAAAAAGTATGAAAATGCAAATGTCGTTCCTTTGGAAAAAGGAACAGCAAAAACGCAAGTGCCGTTCCTTTGGAAAAGGAACAACAAAAATGAAAAGTGAAAAAAGTGCTATTCCATTCGGAAAGGAACAACAAATCGTGAAAGTGCAGAAGTGTTGTTCTATTTGGAAAGGAACAATCAAAACGTAAAAGTGGAAAAATGGTGTTTCATTCGAAAATGAACAGCAAAAAGTGGAAATGCAGAAGTGTTATGCCATTTGGAAAGGAATAGCAAAACGTGAAAATGTAGAAGTGGTGTTCAATTCGGAAAGGAACAACAAAAAGTGGAAGTGCAGAAGTGCTGTTCCATTCGGAAAGGAACAGCAAAACGTGAAAAAGGAACAGCAAAAAGAGTCATGGAAAAGGAATGGCAAAATGACCCGTGACAAAGGAACTGCTTGACCAAAAAGGTGTTGTTCCTTTGAAAAAGGAATAATAAAACGAAATTGCTGTCCCTTTGAAAAAGGAACAGCAAAACGACAACAGTGCACACAAACGCTGTCCCTTCAGAAAAAGAACAGTAAAAATGCACAAGCATGAAATGCGAGCACGCAAAGAATGAATTAGTTGTTCACTGTATTGATGCTGAAGATGGGTCACAGTTTGAATGAAGCAACACCTGAAACACAAAATATAAAAAATATCAGAAAAGAAACACGTTTTATTTAAAAACAATATGTAAATAACTAAATTAAGTGACAACAACTATGATGTTATGTCAAAAAAATGATCTCTTTGAAAAATATTTTGGCAGCAGTGATAAGACATGAATCTTCCAATGGAAATAAATTCTTCATTTCTTCTATTATGAATCCATTGGGTAATGAGTTGGATGAAATTCCTTTGTTTCATTTAAAATTTCTTTTAAAATCACTCGTCCATAAATTGACCTTCTTTTTCTCCTAGGACCTGCAAAAAACGAGTATCTACCTGCAATAAAACATTAAATCATGGAGAAAGAGAGGTGTACGGGCTCCCTTAATCCAAGAATTATGAAAAAAATTAACAAGTAGTTACTCTGTATAACAAATCCATAGAGAAAATAACAAAGTAAAATTTATTTGTCACTTGCGGGAGAGCAGTGGTCGACCATACTAACCAGCAGTGTTTTAATCACAACTTCTTTGTTTTTCATCCAAATTGAGTGATTCCAAAGCCAAATGAGAGCTAATTCAAAGGTTTATTTGCAATAGAAACAGGTTTTAAAATTTCAATGATATGCTATGTCAATTTTGTTTAGAACAACCTGCATAGTAGAGTCATTTTCGATTACCCAATCTAGACCAACGATTGATATTTCAAGCATAGATTCTTCGTTTGATGTCGGATTCAAATGATTAAAATTGGAAATGAAAGTAGATTCATTTATTTATCTCCAATAGAAACAGGTTTTGAAGAAAAGAAAAATTGATAGGTCAAACACTGTAAGGAACAACCGGAAATACATAGTTTTAAGGGTGCTGATTTACGATAGACAGTCAGTATTTTGATCATAAATTCCCCATACGATATCGAAAATGAGTCATTCCAATTTAATTGTAAACTAGATTCATAGGGGAATCTACCATAGAAACAGGTTTTAAAAATTCATTCATTTAGGCCTCCAAAAACTGACTGTCCCAACTCTGTTCCTGAGCTGCCCACTAGACAGCCGGTCAATGTTTTGGTTCTAACTTTTTCGTTTCAAATCCAAATTGACTGATTCAAATTGAGTTAGAAATTATACATCAAGGGCTACCTAGGGTAGAAACAAGTTTTAAAAATATTCATTTTTGGTCCCTCAAAACATGACTGTCCCGACTGTTTTTCCAGAAAATTCATCAAGCCCGCAAGCCAAAAAAATGATATTCAAGCATTTTTTCAAATTGGTGATAAAAAATAAATATAAGTGTTTATAGAATTGTTATTTGCAATATAATTCATCTACATACACAAAAAAATTGAAATATTTATCACCGATGTTGATTTCGATAGCGTGTTGCAACAAAAAAAACAACTAGTTTTACATAAAAAAACAAAATGCATTTATTTATTCCCTTATTTATTTTATTTTCTACACTAACCTATTTGAAAAAATGAATATGACTACGTATATGAGTACTTCCAGTGGAGCCATTTTCGAAATAAGGCTTCACGTATACACATACCCAAATTTGAAAAATGCATATTAATGAAAATCAAGGTATGAGAAGCCAACTTCCCTTGAAAAGATGGAGTCAAAAATTGTTGAAGTGTGGAGCAATGTTGCGAACAAGTGATGGAGTGAAACCAATCTTCAATATATCCGTTATTTTCTTGATTTCCCATATCCATCATATCATTAAGTTCTTGGGCTTTCAAAATGGTTTGTTGATGCAAACTAGAAGTAAGCTCATTTTCTTCCATAACTTCTACAATTTTTGAATTTGAAACATTCTGAATCTCATTGTAAGTTTTCTCTAATGGCGCATGTGAGATAGAATGGGTAGGAAGGGTGGGTAAATTTGGCAGTTCAACACTGTAAGTATGTTGTACTGGTTTATTGTGGTGAGGGTGTGGAATTAGTTGAGCAGGAAAATGTGTAAGGAATGGAGCATTTTGATGATGTGGTTGATTGGGTTGTGTGAATGGTTTTGATGGGCAAGCAAGGTGTTGTGGAAGAGCTGGTGGAGAATATGGAGAATGTGCTTGTGCTACAAGATGAGGGAGAGTAGTCATGCAATCATAAGGTGAACCATGCCAAACTTGTAGACAAGATTGGTGGCTATATTGAAATTGACATGGCTGCCCTAACACATTAGTATTCCATAATGGATTATGCAAGTAAGAAAGTGAAGAGGAAGTGTTTTGAACCATACCTGTAGGCCATGATTTCCATGGTTTTGACCTTATTGCAGCTTCCTCACCTCTTTGATATGCTACTTCCATCCTAGATAAGGAAGAACAACCATCTATGGTATGCTCCTTTCGGTCATGAGTGAAAAACACTTCATCCAATTCTTGATTTTTATGAACCTGCAAAGCATCCAATTTTGAGCTTAGAGAGCTAATAAAATCAACTTTAAAATTTTCAAATAAATCATTGATTTCAGCTCTTATGTCTCCTATTCTTGTAGCAGATTTGGAAAACAAATAACAAACATCTCTAGAATTCTTACCAGCCTTGGAGATTCCTCTTGAATACCTTATGCACAACTCACAAACATCATCATATGATAACTGAAAAACATCACCTTTTCCTATCAGATTTAAGAGTTCTAAAAATTCATCTTTGATTCCTTTAAGAAGGAGTGTTTTTAAGATCTCTTTTTCCAAATGTTTATGCTTTGATTTTTGAAGGTTATAATGAAATCGATCTACATAGTCCTCCAAACTTTCATCTTCCCCTTGTATCATACTGAAAATATCTTCATTGGATTTGCAATAGTCTTGGTACTTTTTCAAGAATATGTTCTTCATGTCCTCCCATGATTGGATGCAATTCCCACCTAGGCTCATGAACCATCGAAGAGCTGCTCCTTTTAGAGTAAGAGGAAATACTTTCAATCTTTGATCATTAGTACAATAATCATATCCTCTACAAAGTATTTCGAACTCAAATAAGAATGTATCTGGATCTTCATTTGCTAAACCATGAAAATTTGGTAAAGATGGGGGAATTATGTGCATTTGTGTCACTCCTCCTAAATCTTTGATAGGAAATTCAAAAGTAGAAACGTGAGCCATTTCTTACCATAGTATAAGATGTTCTTCATGTGTTTCTTCGAGGCTCCTTCTTCAAATGTTCCTGTCAATCGGTTAGTGAAATGGGTGGTGCTTACAGCACCACTTGCATGAGATCATGTGATCCATTTTTTTTTTAAATTTCTATCTTTTTCCTAATCATTCACACAAAAATTCAAACATCTATTTCTACCCAACAAAGCAACAACAAATCTGTTAGGAAAGCGGATAGTGGAGCAGGGCTTTTACATGCTCCGCATGTAGGTTCTTACCTTCCGTTTTTAAGATCCAACTCTTCCCTAGCGGGCACTCATCAGATTCACACTACTCTTTAGAAATGGCTACACTCTCCCCGGCAACGGCGCCAAAATGTGGAGCGATAAAAAGGTGTCTTTGTAACTCCTAATTACCTCACATTAATTATCAACCCAGGGACGACTTTTTGTTTCAAGAGTGTACTCAGTCTGAGGCGGCTATTTACTCAAGAGTAATGTTTTGCAGTATAGTGCTCAAAATCCAAAAGTAAACGGATGCTTGTCTATAACTAAGTTACTTCAAAAGAATAAATCACACATTCAGGAAACTAGGCAGCTTATCAGTCAAGGGTTTGGCAGCGATAACCCATCCCTTTGGAAACTGATGGAAAGGAAATTAGAGCATAGACCACGGGTCTGGGAGCTAGACAGTAAATGCCGAAGCTCACTACAGCCTTAGATCGTCTCTCACACCAAAACAACAAATGCGAGTAAATGGAACGGCAGATAGCAAAATGGAATAACAAATAAAGAATTGAACAGCAAACGAACAGCTAAGTCTCGCGAGTCGTAACCAAACTTAATCTATTAACTCCAATGCAATCAAATAACAATCTTTCACTCTTAAGGCAAATCACGCAAAACACACTAATAGAACAACATCAACGATTGACAAGTTATGGAACAGCTATAGTAAGTCACGTACGCACACAACACGCTGGAATAGTAATCTGATCAGTCTTAATCAACAAGAATACGACTGTGCTTCCAAATAGAACAACATCATTTCTGAATCCAACAATTATGAGAAACACTACTTCAAATGAATCTATAACACGTTCAGTATAAAAGCTGCATGTGTGAACGGTAAGAATATTCGGTTAAGACTTAACAACATGCGATTAACTGCGAAAGGATTGGCAACTTGATGCGGAGTCGGTACACGATTCTCTTAGCCATTGCTTAATGATTTAATCTTAACAGAGCTGTGATGTCAAATAATAGAACATACCAGATTACCAAATAAAACTGATAAGCAAACCACGCAGAAATCAAAGAGATAATATACAACGGCAAGTGTCCTCCGGGGCCGGGCCCTTAGCCTCCAAGGGAACACCGCCTTAAGTTAATCCAGACGCAGAGATGAGACAACCACCAAGCTTATATTAATGCATCGGACAAAAGTACAATGAACCAGTTCTCACGAGACTCAATAATCAGAACTGATGTTTTAACAGAAAATTACATAAAAACGTATCTCCAAATCCTCCCTCTACACAATACGTGCTTCTCCTTTTATAATCAGAAGGAGGAGAAATTGAATAGTAAAAACAATCTTCCCATAACAATATTGGATTTCTTCCAACCAATTGATCAACAAGAAAATAGATTTACATCCATCTTTCAATAACAGCAAGTCGAATTTGGCTTTTTAGCTGAGATTTGGAGGACGGCCGCAACAACAGAACTGAGAAAATCGTGCTTAAAGAACTCTGCGAATCTCTCAACACAGGCCGAATTTGGGCAAACCGTTCTTTCTTAAAGTTAATTGGGTCCGTTCTGGACAAAACCCATGTTCTGGATTTTCCAGATTCGTCTTCATTTGCTCAGAATCTCAACCGTAAAACTGTCACTCCTTATTCCAGCGCATTTCTGAGTTGGCACTTTTAATGATCAAATCTTCAATCTGGAAATTACCTTGGAGGCTAAAAATGGTGAATAATGTTATAACCAGCTTATTAAAACTATCATTGATAAAATAATTCATAATCATCAATTTATTAGAAATAAAGGAAGATAAATAATTTTCATCCATAAGAGCATAAATCATTTATAAAATGGATTTAAATGATAAATTATAACAAATGATATAATGGAGAAGAGTAAAAATGGATGAAATAAGTGTTACAAAGTGGTTGTATTCACGGCCCAACAAAAGGGACTCAGGGCTAACCTTTGATTTCCTCAATTCATTCCTTACACAACATATATGAAAGTAACATTTAAAAACAACATTCAGCAGTGACGAAAAGATGAGGGAACGCCAGCATCTCTGTGCTTAGACTGAATTAAATCATTTCTAAATAACACAATAAGAAGAAAACATTGGGATAAAGATTTTTCAACCAGAGAAGGTCACTGGTGTACAGAAAACTCTAACACTGTTTAAACTGTTCTTTATAGTAGAAAATGAAATAGATTGAAAACAGAAATAAAATAACAAGTTACAGTGAGAATAACATCACCATCAGCATAGACCAGGATCCCATAAATCAACTTGTATTGATTGCTTCAAACCGGTTACAATCTTCAAATCCAGTGTTTTAATCCATCTCTTTTCACAATCTAACCTATCTATTACAAGCAGAGCTCCAAGAGCCCATGAAACCACTATTTACAGTCAAGAGTTTTCCACTCAGAAATGGCTACAGCGCTTCAGCAATTACATTGACAACCAACTAATCCAACCCCTCACTCATCTTCTATTGAAGTATTTATAGAAGGATGAGGAGGTGAGATCTGTTTAAAAGATCTCGAACACAATCAATGCAGAATTAATGTCTTCCTGACCCTGAGAGGTTCGATGAAGAAATTCTACAGGTGTTACATTGCATAAATGTGTTTCTACTTAAAAAGTAAGCTCGAAGAGAGCTTATGTTGACCTTTGAGGCTCTGCGTACTGTTAGGGTTTCTCTGCAAACATTCTGTCGTTGAAATCTGGTGCAGTAATAACTTCTTTGGTTGTTCGAGGCATAATATCTGATCCTGTTCAATAAATTCATCCTCTGTTTGAGCTTTCTGAGGCAATAGGTGGCACTGTGGTGGTTGAGGAATCAATTCGCCTCGAAGTATGGCGGTGGAGGCGATCTGTCTGCCGAACACTTTTAGGTTTTGCTTTAATCCGTGTTCTGAGCCGGGGATTAGGCTTTTGATAACCGTCTTAGCCGTAATCCCCGCCAATCTTCTCACAAAACCACTGCTCTGGTTCATTTTATCTTTAATCTGATACTCTTTCTCAGCTCTGATATTGGCGGCCTTCTTCAAGCTTTGCAGGGACGTGCGGCAACCAAAGCTCATGAAACTTTGTAAATATCTCTGTTCTTCTCCGTAGGATCAATTCCTTGGACAAATCGGGAGGATTGGAGTCGTCACTCTCATCCTTCAGATTTCGTAGAATACGAAGGAAAAACCTTTGAAAACCTGCAAAAAACAAGAAAAATGAGGAAATCCTGCGTTTATATGGATAGACTGCATCGGAGGGCGTGCGGGTGGACGGAGAAATCGGGACCGTTGATCGTATTGCGATCAACGGTTGGGAGCAAATCACACGGTCAACGCAGAGGAAAGTGGACTGTATAATGGAATTGGGAGAGGAGATGCAGACCGTCGATCTACAGAGATCGACGACGGGGATTTGATTTTAAACGCGCCGGGGCAAATTTATCGGACGAGCGGATTGGTTAAAGGGTGAGCGGGAAGAGTGATCGGGGACCGTCGGATGGGAGGGCCCAGATCCGACGGCGGGGACGAATCCCGCTGCGGGGCCATAGGACAATGTTTAACGCGCAGGGAGAAGGCACGGAACGGCGGTTTTGGGGGTGAGGTGGAGAACACGTGTCAGTCGGCGCGTGGAATCGCTGGCCGACGGCACAAAACCACCTCCGGACAAAAGGTGGTGCGGGCACATACCGGTAGGAAAGGAAAACAGCGAGGCGGAAAAGGGGGAGGGGTCCACCAGATGACGGGACACTCCGCACCGTTGATCCGTGGGACAGATCAACGGCGGAGTTTTAATATTATTTTCTTTGGTGGAAAAATAAAACAAACCCGTCTTTGCATTTTACAAAGGTTTTCAATGTTTTTCGGGCAATAAATTATTTCCGAGGTTAAGCGCATGGTGGGTTTAGCACGCGGTTCCGGCGTGGGGACATATGGAAGGAGAAACAGAAAGGGGCTTTTCCTGAGGGGCTAAAGCTTAACACATAGAAACCCCTGTTTTTCTACGGTTTTTGAATAATTTTTGTAAGAGAAGAAAGGTTCCGATAGATCAAAAAGTGGGTTTTTGTCCTTAGGAAATGAGATTAATGGAGGAATAAGGGGAATAAGAGGGTTTAATGGGTTTTTATGGTCGAAAAAGGGAGTGGAAGAAATGGAGGAAAGGTGGAAGATGGGGAGAGGACAAGGAGGGGGATGCAGCAACATTTTGATTAGGATTTTCATGGTATATCAGAGGCAGAGGGGAAGGAGAGTTTGTAGAACCAACAGTAGTTTGGACTCTTATCAACAGACTTCAAGTACCAACAATTTTCAGGATTTTAAACTTGTTTCTTGAAGGCTGCAAAGAACGTTTAGCCACCAACTGCCATAGTTGAAAAATATGGGTGGCTAACAGTGGCTCCACTTGGGGATGGCATCTTCTTGAAGATGTCAAGAATTCAGACTTGATTTCTCTGGGATGCTGACTGGTGTCTGGACCAGCACTTGCTCTTACTTTTCTTCTGGATAAAATAATGTCAGTTATTTTAAAAGAGAGATGAATTTCCTCAATACAACTTCTACCTACCCCAATCCTACTGATCTAACATTTTTTCTTCATCAGAGTGCACTTGGATTGGAAAACTCTTAACACAACATTTTATTCTTTTGAAAGCAGTAAATCTAATCTACTTCTACTCCTTATTTCTCCCCGAACTCAGATTAAACAGTTGAGTTCAGATATTCCTCTACCTATTCTGCTGTTTGTTGGGATTAAACAGTCCAACAAACTTTCATTTTCTAAATTCTACAACAGAAATTTAAAAATAGCCAAGCCAAGATTGAACTGTTTGACTTGCTATGATCTATGGCATAAAGACAAGCTGCACATAGATTATTATTTGCAGAAAATTTAAAATCAAAACAGAAGGCTTAAGATCTGAAAATTCTCTCATTATGGCCTTCTCTCATATTCCCAGCTCTGTTTTTTCTTTTCGGTGAGTTGTCTTTGCTTCTCTTCTGGTTCGAGTTTTGAGTGATTTAGAACCAGGTCTTTTCTTTCTGACTCAGAAATTAGAGTAGCTTTGAGTCAGTTCTTTGGAAATTCTGGTTCAGATTTTGATTTTGTTTGAACCTTGATTTCTACCCTACTCTATCTACTGATAAGCCAAGATTGAACAGTTTGGCAAATCAAATTTGCTACCCTATCAGCAGAAAATTGAAAGCTAATCAGTCAAGATTAAACAGTTTGACCGATTAGAAGTGTGTTTCGAGGAGTGGCATTTAGGCTTGCACACTTTCAGATTCATTTCTCTTTTTGGCATGGGGCCTTGCCTTTCTTGTTTTTCATTCCTGCCCTCTTTTCATTTTTTCTTTGTTTTTTGTATTTTTTGATTTTTCATAACTTTAAATGCAAAGATGGATGAAGTATTTACAATGGAAAAGGTGAAAAGGCTTCAAAAAATGAAATAATTTTAAGAAAGATAATGCTTAAGCATCCTGCCATTGACAGGACCCCCAAACAATTCTGCCCCATTTAGTTCCTGTAAGAAAAATGCATTGTTCCCAGCAACTGAATGAATGGAGTAAGGGCCAAGCCACAGATTGTCAAATTTACCATGCTTTCCCTTGTCTTCCCTCTTTGAGTCCCACTTTAAGACTTTATCCCCAACTTTGAAATTACTGGCCTTTGTTCTCTTGTCAAATATCTTCTTGATATTGTCTTGCTTCTGTAATGCTTTTTGGTACACTTCCTCCCTGGTTTGCTGAAGATGAATGGTCTGATTTATTCTCCTGATTATGTCATTGTCTTCAGTCTGCAACTCCTGAATTAACTTCATAACTGGTACACCAAGGCTGTTAGGAAAAATTGCATCTGTACCGTATACAAGCTGGAAGGGTGACATACCAATGGATTTCTTCAATGTTAACCTGTCAGCCCAAAGTGCATGGACCAGCTTTATGTGCCAAGACTTCTTGTTGTCCTCTAACAGTTTTTTTATTATGTTTACCAAGCTTTTGTTGGAAGACTCTGCAAGTCCATTACCTTGGGGGTAATAAGCTGTGGAGTGCCCCAATGTTATCTGGTACTTATGACAGAATTCAACCATTTTCTTTGATCCAAATGCCGCTGCATTATCTGTAATGATCTTGGTAGGACAGCCAAACCTGGAAAGGATATTGGTTTCTATGAATTTTATGATAACTGAATCATTGGCCTGTCTACAAGGAATGGCTTCTATCCACTTAGTGAAATAGTCTGTGGCAGTAAGGATCCACTTATGTTGGGCAGAGGATGGTGGGTGGATTTCTCCTATGAAGTCAAGTCCCCACTGTTGAAAAGGGGCTTCAACAGTGATTGGATGCAGAGGGAGGGGCAGTAATTTTCTCTTGCCCTCAAACAGTTGGCATTTATGGCAAGTGGTTGTAAGTTTGTGCACATCAGGAAAAAGAGTAGGCCAATAGAAACCAGCCCTCAAAATTTTGTTGGCTGTTGACTTCCAGTACAAATGGCCTCCACACTCTCCTTCATGGAATTCCTGCTTAATCTTTTCTGCATCAAACTCAGGTAAACATTTAAGCAATATACCACTAGCATTTTTCCAATAAAGACATTTATCGATAATGCAATAGTTTACAGCTTTTAACTTTAGGAATCTTGCCTTTGTTTTGGATAAACCAGGAGGTGTGTTTAAATTAAGCAAAACATAAACAATATCAGTATACCAGGGAGAATTCGCAAAATAATCTTCAACAATGGGGGTTGAGAATTCTTCTTGGTCATCCAAAGCATTAATCATATTGATATCAAGAACTTCACAATTCGATTCAGCCATTAGCCTAGCTAGACCCTGACCTTTGATAAGCTTAGTGGGTTTGATCTCTAAATCATATTCAAGAATAACAGCAATCCACTTACCTCTCTTACCATCTGGATCCTGGGTTAAAATGTCTTTTACCACTGAATTTGGGACAAAGGCAATGATATGTGAGTGAAGGATGTATACCCTGAAGTCTTTTAAAGCTTTCACCAAAGCCAAAGCTTGTTTTTCCATAATGTTATACTTCAAAGGGGCATCCCTCAATGCCTTGCTAAAGAATGCAATGGGCTGCTCTTGCCCTTGTGGATTTTTCTGTAAAAGGACAGCAGCTATAGTATGTTCTGATGCAAATGAGAAGATATAAAAATCTTTTGAGAAATCCGGACTTATGAGAACTGGTGTTCTGGTTAACGCTTGTTTAACCAGTTCAAAGGATGTCTTTGCTTCTGCGGTCCATTTTACCCCTTGCTCCTTTTTCAACATGTTTGTGATATTCCTAAGGAGCTCAGCCAAGTTGGGGATGAATCTTCTTAAAAAGTTAATCTTCCCTATGAAAGATTGCAACTCTTTAATATTCCGAGGATGGGAGATTTGTAATATGGCTTCAATCCTCATGGGATCTATCTTTATACCCTCTTCTGAAATGATATGTCCAAGAAGCTTACCTTCTTGGAGTCCGAATAAGGTTTTCTTGGGGTTCAAAGATATCCCAAACCTTCTGCACTTCTCGAAAACTTTTCTTAAATGTTCTAATTGTTCTTCATCTGTTTTTGAAAACACAGTTACATCATCAAGATAGATAATGATGAAGAAGCCTAATTCTTCCGAGAATGCTATGTCCATGGCTCTCTGAAAGGTTGCTCCAGCATTCATTAAACCAAAAGGCATTTTCACATACATGAAAGTGCCCCAGGGTGTAGTAAAATTTGTCTTTAATTGATCATTAGGGTGGACTAGGACTTGGTTATACCCTGAATAGCCATCCAGCAAAGAGATTCTTTTAGACCCTACCACCCTTTGCAAAATATGATCCATCTTGGGCAAAGGGTAGTTATCCTTCAATGAAGCTTTGTTGATTGCGGTATACAAAGCACAATTTTCTCCGATCTGTGGTCTAAGCAGCCATGGAGATTGAATACCACTGGCCCACTCCGAATATCTAATAGGGACAATAATAACAGCATCATGCATTTTCATAATTTCCTTCTTAACCAATGGCAACAGGATAGGGTTGATTCGGCGCAGTTTTTGCTTGAATGGTTTTTGGTTTTCTTTAAGAGGGATTTTGTGCTGTATTATTTCGGTGTCATAGGACTTAAGATCTTCGTAACTCCATGCCATGTCGAAGAGTTATTTCATGACTCTCGTATACGAGTTTAATGTGAGCTGGTAAAGTTTTAGACAGTTTAATCAATCTCGGTTTTTCCTCACTGCCTATATTACATTCCTCTACTTCAGTTTCCACAGGTTCCAGTTTTTGTTTGTTGGCCACATCATCAAAATCAAACAGTTCTTCTAGAGGGGCCAAACCCTTGGGCAGACTATCGTTATTCGAATGCAGAGTTTCAATTTCTTCTGTTTCAGGTTTCGGTCGTAATTATGTTTGGTGTGTGGATGCGATAGTCTGAAGGTTTATATCTACCAGCTGTGGAGATGGTTCTTCTTCACCAAGAAAATTTTCTTCACTGCAGTCTGTATCATAGTCTGAGTCTGAACTATGGGGTTCAAACTCATTTTTGAATTGCATGAAGTCTTCTATTTGTTTATCTCCATCAAATACCTGCCAATATTTCTTGTTGTCTGGGATAGCTGGTCTGAATTTTATCTGAGAGGTGTCATCATACAGCATTGGGCAGGTTCTAGCAGCAAAGGCTAAATTGTGGGCTGCAATGTTTTTCTTTCTTGGGACAAAAGATAAGGTGTACTCCTTGAATGTTTTCAAAAGATCAATGACATCATTCCTATAGGCCCTAAGTCTGGGGTGATTTGCATTGTACTCCCCATTGACTTGCCTAATAATTAATTCAGAATCCCCATATACATCTATTCTCTTGGCACCTAGTTTTTTCAAAAGATGCAAGCCTAAGAGAAGGGATTCGTATTCTGTTATGTTGTTGGAACACTGAAAATTTAATTTGCATGAGATACATTCTGTATGAGTGTTTTCAGTGTTAGTAATCCAGACCCCTGCACCAGCATTTGTTTTGGTGCATGACCCATCAAAATACATAGTCCAGAGAGGCAGATTTTCAGTTTGGTGAATGGACGTTGCATTATTTGATCCCTCAAGTTTTTCATCGGGTTGAGGACTGTCTTTCTGACTGTCAAGTTTTGAGCTTAAGGGATTGATAACTTGGAGTTCCAGGTTTGTGTTAAGTTTGCTAGGATCTTCAGACACAATAGATCGTTTCGGCATTTCAATCTTGTGTTCCCCCTCTTTTATTTTAATCATCGATTCTAATGAAGCAATCTGTTCTGTGAGTGCTTCATCATTGAAAATTATAAAAGAATCAAGGCTCGTGTTTATAGCATAGAGTGGGGAATTTTGAGGCCGCTCCTGTCTTGTTACTGTGTATTGCATGTGAGATTCCCTATAAAGCCTCCTAGTTTGATTGAAAACAGGGATAGTTGCATAGGCCATGTCCATTTGCATAGTCCCCTGTAACTTAGCACCCCAAGACCTTGATAAAAGCATTCCATACTTTGGGGGAACATCAGCCACAACAACATCCATGACCAAACATTTGGCTGGAATTTGGGCTAGATTAACACAGAGATCTTTAATCAATCCTAGACACTTAACTCTGCTCGAGTCAAAAGAGTACAGGTCTTTGTAGGGTCTGGTAATTTCAAGACCCAGGCTTTCCATTACAGCTTTTGGCATTAAATTATGGGAAGCGCCTGAGTCGTGCATAGCATTGTGGAGGATTTTGTCATGAATGTTTAAGCTTACATAAAAGGGAGGGACAAGACCTTCTTGGAATTTTCCTTCAATCTTTGGACCAAAAATAAGCTCTGGTTGGTCATCATTAAGATTGAGAGTATCTTCATTATCTTCTAAGTTTAAAGCCTTCAAAATTTTGGACCTATATACATGTTGGGCAGCTAACTCGGTCAAAGGAACAGAGATTTTGATCTTTGAGATTTCCTGTTCTAGGCTGAAAATGTTTTGATTCTTCAAAGTATTGACTTCAGCCCTGTTTGCTGCCACTTTTTCAGCAATAACCGCTTGCTGATTTGGTTTATCTACAGTCAAAACAGTCGTTTTCGCAGGAGTACTAGCCGAGGTGTTAGTACTACTAATGTTTTCACTCTGTTTTTCAATATTTTGAGTGTCTTTCTCTTTACCATTACCAAAATCGACAGCCACCGTTTTGTCCTTTTGTTTGATTGTTTTAGACTTGGTTACAGTGCTGTTCTGAGAAGGTTTGTCAGAGGTTTTATTGTTGGGGATTTGCTGATTAGATCTACTTCTGAGTTCATATTCCCTTAAAGGTTCTATGACAACATTCTCCATGTTTTGACAGTCATTCTGATTATCATCTCTTCTGTCATCATAAGGCGTATACAGACCTTGTTTATTATCATAATGAACCTCAAAGTCATCATCATCTACCCCAAATAAGTTTATGTCGTTATCCTCTGTTGTTTGATCTGTTTCCTCAACCTCACTTAAAAAGTTCTGATGAAAGGGAGGGATGATCTGCTGATCATCTTCCCTGGGTCTGTTTGGAGGCTGGTTTCTTCTAAGATTCTGATTCTGGTTTTGGTTTCTGTTTTGGGGAGCGGTTTGATTTAAACTTGCTTGCGCTCTCTCTAGAATGCTCATTTTCTTCATTATTTCTTCCATCATTCTTTCCATTTTTGAGCTTGAAGTAGAAGGGGAGGATTCCTCCCTAAAAGATACTCTCTTTTCAGCTTTCATCCTTGCTCTTTTCTCCATAAGGTTCACCTCTACAGAAAGGGCACCTCTTTGCATGTCTTCAAGGGTTGCAAAGACTCTTTCTCTGAGTGAATATGTCATGTCTGGATCAAACCCTTCAGGAAATTTGTTTAAGGCTGATCCCTGAGGAGGTTTCAGTTCAGGGGAAAGTGCATTATACACACTGTTAAATCTGGTACAATAAGCTTGTACACTTTCCCCGGGGTTCCTATGGAGATTGTTATAGTCGGCAAGGACTTGGAGAGGGTTTTTCCTTACTTCCCATTTGTTTAAAAATGTTTGATGGAAGGCTTGAAGGTCGTTGATACTATGGGGGCTTAAACCTTTAAACCATTTTCTCACATCTCCCCCCAAACTTTGAGCAAACAATCTGATTTTGACAGATTCATTATCAATTTCATTTCTGTCAAAGTAGTCATTCATCTTGTCCACGTGTTGAGATGTTGTTATGGTATTATTAGCATCATATAATGGAATTTTGGACTGATAGTCCTGTGGAAGATTGACTAATGGTACAGGAAGGACTAAGGGAGCATACCATGCTGCCATGATATGTGGTGGGGGTGGGTTTACAAGTGGAGGTGGGGTTTGAAGTGGAGTGGTTTGAACAGTGGATGAAGGATGAACAGAAGTGGATGAAACAACAGTAGATCTCTGAGCTGACCTGGGGTGAGAGGCACCTAGATTATGTATGAAATGTAAATCAGGAGGTGTTGATTCTCTATTCCCAAGAGTCCCACTGGTTTCGGGAGATGAAAGGGTAGGCTCAGAATCTAGCTGATCTAAATCACCAAATGACCTAGTTCTGAATGGGTTTAATAAGTCAATTTGTGATTCATGAAGAGCTGAAAGGTTTTCAGGGACTGAATTGGCTCTTATGAGGGATCTGAAGATAGTTGAGGATTGTATCCTAGGAGACTTCCTAAGAATTATATCTGGGTTGTCAACTATTTCAGGAGGATCTGGGTCAGGATGGGCTCTAGTGTGAATCTTTTTAGGAGCCACAATGTTTATGTGATTAGACCTAACTAAACAAGAGAAGTTCAACCAGGTATGACAATCTTTAGACGGTTAACTAATCTTGTTTTCTCAACTCACATCCTACAGTCCTCTAACTGAGTTTGAATGATTTAATAGTGATAAGGGTTCTTCTCAGTGGAGTCTTAAGGTTTGTTCAGGATGGTGGAGTCACCAGGTGGAAGGTTCAAAGTGTTTTCAACGGAATGCACTGTCCACCACAGTGTTTGTGAAACATTCCTTCTCAGAGAAATCTCGAAACACAACAAACTCTAACCAGAGATTGACTGGGAGGGAATTCACCAGATATGTCACCCCCAAAAGAGGACGAGATCCAGAGGCTACCTGGCCCTTTCCAGACTCTGTCTAAGAGTATAAGGTAAAACACATCAAAGTCGTAGACAAGATATCAGAATTAGTGTTTTACTACCAATCTGAAATGTTTTTGGTATTTTCTGAATTGTCTATATTTGTGGTTTAAAAGAATGTCCTAACTTTGCCTCAAAACTTAGCTACGGTTATGAAACAAAGACAGTCTATCCTTATGGCTAAGCTAGCTGATTTTCCAAGGTTAGATAAAGACTTAAAAGAACCCTAGGATTGACCTAGTTTGTCACTGATTCAAACGAGTTTTATCATGATTACCATTCTTTGGTAGTGCTTGGAAAGGCTGCTTTTTACTCAGAATGTTTATATGAGGATTCTGAGGTAAGAGTTCCCCAGCGGAGTCGCCAGAAATGTTAGTTCCTGGTGGCTCAGCTGCAAAATAGAAGAATTGTCATGGAACCAGAGATTTTGGGTTAAACTCCCCAGCGGAGTCGCCAGAAATGTTAGGTCTCTGTAACAAGCAAGATTGGCAAAGTCCGATCACAGAGTTAACATCATTTCAACCAACTTTGGGATTCTAGGATCTAGCCCTCCTGAATCCGGAGAGGGATCTCTCCAATATATACAAAGATGGATATTGTCTTTGAAGTTTAGGATGATGATATTAGGCTAGTTATGAAGGCCAAGGATTTTGTTTGGTTTTCTTGGATGGTTGAACATAGCTGCTGTCTGAGATGGAAAGATCTATATGCAAATAGGTTCAAAGGTGAGAAGTTGCAAGTGAACAAAATAAAATTTGATTCTAAAGAAAGATGATAGCAAGTTTTCAATCCATTGGGCTATGGAGTCATAAGAGAATTTAATTGAAGCATCCAGGTTCAAGAGTAATCTATGGGGCAAGTCATCTAGGCCTAAGGATCTCTTTGAAATTTGATTTATGGAATGAAGTGACACAATAAGAAAGGGAATTAACAGATGCAGAACAAAGAGCAGCCCAGGATCTGGTAAGTACTTTGAAACTAGCTAGCCTTTGACCAGGCACTTAGGAAAACATAGAAGCAAACTAGGATCTGGTAAGTACTTTGAAACTAGCCACCCTTTGATACACTTCTAATAGAAAACAGATTAAAACAAAGGGAAACCTAAAGGCAACTTTTGGAGCAGGAACTAGCGGGCAGGGCTCACCTTTCTCCTCATCTTAGTCCTTCTTTACTTAGTTACTTCCAAGACAATCACCAAGATCACACAGAATGGCCCAAGATCTGATAAGTGCTTTGAAACTAGTCAGCTTTTGACACATCCTAAGGGAAACAGACAAATAGTTGAGCAAACAAGAAAGGGACTCAGGGCTAACCTTTGATTTCCTCAATTCATTCCTTACACAACATATAGGAAAGTAACATTTAAAAAACAACATTCAGCAGTGACGATAAGATGAGGGAACGCCAGCATCTCTGTGCTTAGACTGAATTAAATCATTTCTAAATAACACAATAAGAAGAAAACATTGGGATAAAGATTTTTCAGCCAGAGAAGGTCACTGGTGTACAGCAAACTCTAACACTGTTTAAACTGTTCTTTATAGTAGAAGATGAAACAAATTGAAAACATAAATAAAATGACAAGTTACAGTGAGAATAACATCACCATCGGCATAGACCAGGATCCCATCAATCAACTTGTATTGATTTCTTCAAACCGGTTACAATCTTCAAATCCAGTGTTTTAATCCATCTCTTTTCACAATCTAACCTATCTGTTACAAGCAGAGCTCCAAGAGCCCATGAAACCACTATTTACAGTCAAGAGTTTTCCACTCAGAAATAGCTACAGTGCTTCAGCAATTACATTGACAACCAACTAATCCAACCCCTCACTCATCTTCTATTGAAGTATTTATAGAAGGATGAGGAGGTGAGATCCGTTTAAAAGATCTCAAACACAATCAATGCAGAATTAATGACTTCCTGACCCCGAGAGGTTTGATGAAGAAATTCTACAGGTGTTACATTGCATTAATGTGTTTATACTTAAGAAGTAAGCTCGAAGAGAGCTTATATTGACCTTTGAGGCTCTGCGTACTGTTAGGGTTACTCTGCAAATATTCTGTCGTTGAAATCTGGTGCAGTAATAACTTCTTTGGTTGTTCGAGGCATAATATCTGATTCTGTTCAATAAATTCATCCTCTGCTTGAGCTTTCTGAGGCAATAGGTGGCACTGTGGTGGTTGAGGAATCAATTCGCCTCGAAGTATGGCGGTGGAGGCGATCTATCTGCCGAACACTTTTAGGTTTTGCTTTAATCCGTGTTCTGAGCCGGGGATTAGGCTTTTGATAACCGTCTTAGCCGTAATCCCTGCCAATCTTCTCACAAAACCACTACTCTGGTTCATTTTATCTTTAATCCGATACTCTTTCTCTGCTCTGATATTGGCAGCCTTCTTCAAGCTTTGCAGGGACGTGCGGCAACCAAAGCTCATGCAACTTTGTAAATATCTCTGTTCTTCTCCGTATGATCAATTCCCTGGACAAACCGGGAGGATTGGAGTCGTCACTCTCATCCTTCAGATTTCGTAGAATACGAAGAAAAAACCTTTGAAAACCTGCAAAAAACAAGAAAAATGAGGAAATCCTGCGTTATATGGACAGACTGCATCGGAGGGCGTGCGGGTGGACGGAGAGATCGGGACCATTGATCGTATTGCGATCAACGGTTGGGAGCGAATCAAATGGTCAACGAAGTGGAAAGTGGACCGTATAATGGAATCGGGAAAGGAAATGCAGACCGTCGATCCACAGAGATCGACGACGGGGATTTGATTTTAAACGCGCCGGGGCAAATTTATCGGACGAGCGGATTGGTTAAAGGGTGAGCGGGAAAAGTGATCGGGGACCGTTGGATGGGAGGGCCCAGATCCGACGGCGGGGACGAATCCCGCTGCGGGGCCATAGGACAATGTTTAACGCGCGGGATATGGACATGACATGGTGGTTTTCGGGGTGAGGTGGAGAACACGTGTCGGCCGGTGCGTGGAATCGCTGGCCGACGGCACAAAACCACTTCCGGACGAAAGGTGGTGCGGGCATAAACTGGTGGGAAAGGAAAACAGCGCGGTGGAAAGGGGGAGGGGTCCACCAGATGACAGTACACTCCGCACCGTTGATCCGTGGGACAGATCGACGGCGGAGTTTTAATTTGATTTTCTTTGGTGGAAAAATAAAACAAACCCATCGTTGCATTTTACAAAGGTTTTCAATGTTTTCGGGCGATAAATTATTTCCGAGGTTTAAGCGCCCGGGGGGTTTAGCACGCGGTTCTGGCGGGGGGACATATGGAAGGAGAAACAGAAAGGGGCTTAGCCTGAGGGGCTAAAACTCAACGCATAGAAAATGTGCATTTTTCTATGGTTTTAAGTGATTTTTGCAAGAGGAAAAGGCTCCGATAGATCAAAAAGTGGGTTTTTGACCTTGGGAAATGAGATTAATGGAGGAATATGGGATATAAAAGGGTTTGATGGGGTTCTTTATAGGTGAAAGGAGAGTTGAAGAAACGAGGAAAAAGGAGGAAGGGGAGAAGAAAAAGGAGGAGGATGCAACAACACTTTGATTAGGATTTTCATGGTATATCAGAGGCAGAGGGGATGGAGAGTATGTAGAACCAATCAGTAGTTTATAACCTTGCCAACAGACTTCAAGTACCAACAATTTTAGGCCTGAATTTGTTTCTTGAAGGCTGCAAAGAAAACTTAGCCACCAACTGCTATATTTGAAAAATATGGGTGGCCAACAGAATGGAACATTAAGAATGGGTGAAATGAAAGAAACCAAAGGGAAATATAAGATGAGGTCAGATGTCATTTAAATCCAGGCCTGCTTTTGACATACTTCAAAGGAAACTCTCATAAAAGACACAACAGGTACCTTAAGATAAAGTAGGGACTTTTAACCCAACCTGCTTTCAGCATACTCTTAAGGAAAACAATCCAGCAGTCCTCATAACCACTTTCAGATAATAGAAAACATTTAATATTAAACAAAGAGTAAGGCCTAAGATTAGAGAAAGGCTTTTAACTTTCAATGCTTTCGACACTAACTCAAAGGGATCTTAGCAAGGCTAGCTGTTGGAAAAGGACCCTAGTGGATAGGGATAACTCTAAATCCCCAGTATCCCAATTCTTCTAGCTGAGACCAAACAAGAACATCTAAGAAGAAAATTCTAAATTCATACATCAGTAAGCATGGGAAAACCAACATCTGTGACTAGTTAAATTATGATGAATTTTCTCTTAGATACACCAATAGTATAAAACATCAAAGATAAGAAGAGTAGGAAACATTAGGGTACTTTGCAGCAGTATATCCTAAGCTAGATTACTAATTCTTATCAGAGAATTATGGACAGTATGATAAAACATGAAAGGAGACAATTGCAGTAAGAGAAACATCACCAGAAATATAGACCAGGAACCTGTGGATCTACTTGTTCAATTGATGTACAAAACCAGTCACATATTTTAAGCTCAATGGCTTTTATAATGCAGACTTCTCTTCCCAGCCTACTATTTACAAACTACTCAGCTACTTCCCCCAATAACAGTTCTAACAGTCGAATGAACCCTTACAACCAATAACCTTTACACTGTATTTTCAACGAATATTTATAGGTGAATGGAGAGGAGGAGGAGTAGATGTAAACTTATTGATTCATTAAGACAAAGTGGAGGTAGGTCAAGTGCCCATTCTACATAATGGCTCTGCATTTAACATGTTTGGTACCCTTTAGGTTGATTCAAAAGTCTTTGTCAGATTGGTAATAACCTTAGGTGTGTTCTTTGAAGTACTCTGGCTGCATGGTACTCTGCTCTGCCTTCTGAAAAAGGTAAGGTGCCTAGCAGGTCTGCAAGGTCTCCCATACTTCCATAATTGTTGTCTTGATAGTCTTGTAAGACCTCTGTCAGTGTAGTAACTATTTTGGGGTTCGATGGAAGATGGAGGAAATCAGGTAGATAGTCCTTCTGGAGAAAAAGTGTCATGCTAATATTAAAACATAGATATGGCTTGTTTCATGTGTTTTAGGCTTCATTAAGCCTTTATTCATCTTCATGGTCTTCACTGCCTCTTAATCCTTTATGAACATTGGATTATAATCATTAATCTTCGATAATAGGCATCAATCCTTTGATCTGTCTTTGATATGCTTTGCCGCTTTTGCTAACTGTTCCTATGAATGTACAGGTTTTAATGGCGCTAGAAGCTTTTAATCAAGGTTTGTGACACTAATATTCAATGAAAAACATGTTTAAAACCGTTTCAAGTGTCCTCCCTATGATCTTGGCTCTGAAACAGGAATTCTGCACTCTGAAGAATCCTATCAGTGACTCTGAGAGAGAGTGAATTCACGCCAATGAAACCTGCAAAAAGAAAACAAAATCATTATGAAAAAACTTGTGGGAGTGGGTGAGGCTTGCTGCGGAGGCTCGTGGAGGATGAAAGAGCAATGGCGGAAAGGTGAATGCAGTGGAAAAAATGGTGAAAAACTATGTCGGAAGGTGAAACTATGGTCTGATGAAGATTGGGTGCATCGTTGGTTCTAGACCATTGGATTAAATTAATCAATGATGATCTACGGTGAAGATTCATTGATGAATTCCTTTGGAAGGTTAGGTGGAGAAATGACTTCAGTGTTAAAACGCAAAAAAAATTATGCCCGGGAAAATACAAAGGGAAAAGGAAAAAAAGAGAGGAACGAGGGCATTTTGGTGGTGGGACCAGGAGCACGGGAGGATTGAATGTGGGATGTTTGATCATAAAAGATGCCCAAGACTGACACATCTTTTTTTCTTGAGTCACCACACAAACATGATGGATAATAAATTAGTAAAGCACTTTCCAAACAACTACCTACCCATCCTACCGTCTTAACATTTTTTCTTCAAGGTGCATTTGGACTGCAAAACTCACATCATCAATTTTTACAAAAAGCAACTATTGTTGCTACCCTTATTACTCCATGAGATTAGATTAAACAGTTTGCCTCATAGCTTCTCTACCTAAACGAATATCTGCCAGGATTACACTGTTTGGCAGATTCTTTCTCTACATTCTAGAACAGAAATTGAAACACAGCCAAACCAGGATTAGACTGTCTGGTCTATTGTGGATCCATGGCATAAAGACAGGCTGCACATGGACTGAACTTTGTAGAAAAATAAAAAACAACTAACTAAATTCTCACAGACTGAGATTTATTGATATTTCCTACCTATCCTACTCTAACTTGGAATATTTACATGTCTAGCTTACAAACACTCTTTTCCAATACATCCAGTCAATCAGATGATCCCATGACTAGTCTTTTCTGCTAATCTCTTTGAGCATGTTAGATAGGTAGGGCCACTCCAATTCTCTTTGTTTTTTAACAGTAGCTTTTAAAAATTTTCTTCTTATCTACAACAATCTGCTCTTGATGACCTTTGATCCTTCTTTAAATGTCTGCAAGAAATGAGCATAAGGATCTTGAAAGAATACCTGGTTGTGAGTATTTGACAAGTGGTTTTCAGCCAGGACTACTTCCTCTTCTGCTGGATCAAACAGAAGATCCTTTTGAGAAAGAAAATCTCCCTCATCTTCATCATCTTATGAGCTAGAGGACTCATCATATTTGACAGTGATGTCCTCTTGTAACCGTGGTAGGTTCTGTTGGATCGGATTGAACTCTGTGAAAAAATTAGCATATTCTTGAGGAGGGGTTTCTTTGATTACCTCAACCCTTTCAGGAGAAAGTGCAGGATATTCATCTTGCTCAAGAGTTTCTGCATTTCTTTCTTCCTCATCCTCTGTTCTGAAAAGCTGCTAACTTCCATCTTCATGGAAATTATTACTGATGATGTGATATAAAGCAGAGTGAAGATTCAATGAATCCTCACCTACTACTAGACTTTCTTAACCTTCTTCATCAGTATCATAAATAGCCTGACTTGGCTCATTTCTTTCTTGAAGTTTCTGGTCTTGATCTTCCTCCCATAAATCTACTGATGATGGTCCTACAAGATTAGCTTCTATTTGGAAAGAATCATCATCAGATAGATCAAAAATAGGAAAATATTAATTGTAAGCAATGTTACCAATCAAACCTTCTGGATTCTCAGCTAGTCTTTCTTCAAAATAATCTACAAGTTCATCTTCTAATTTGAAATCTTGTTCATCATACATGCTTTGCATGTTTCTTATGTCTTGCAGTGATCTATTTTGTTTTTCCTAAGGACAAGGTGTGTGTCTTTCTGAATAAGCATCTCTAGTTTCAACCTCATACCCTTCCTGCTTTATGTATATCAAGCTGCTGGCTGTCTCTATCAATCTTTCCAGCTTCATTTCAGCAGATATCAGCCTTCTTTGCTCTGCTTGGTCCTTCTTTATTACACTTAATTTTTCCTTCTTGCACCTTATGTTGTATTCGACAGTAATTGCTACGTTCTACATTTCTTCTAGGCTTGAAGGCTCTCTTTCTATGATATGGAATTCCACCTCAGGGTCAAAAGAAATTGGATAGTGCAATAAAGCCCATCCCAAGGGTGGTTTTATCTCATAAGGTATTTCATTGTATACCTTATTGAACCTAGCTGAAAATTTATGTATTGTCTCTCTTGGTTGTCTTCTCAAATTCTGGTACTCTTTTAGGATGAGGAAGACATTTCTTGGGACTACCCATCTACCAAGGAAAACTTGAGAAAACTGCTGAAAAATGATGATGCTTGCAGCTGGAAGGTTTTTAAACCAACTTTTAACATTTCCTGGTAATGAGAAGGCAAACATCCTAATATGCACATCATCTTCTTCTACTTCATATAAGTCAAGTAAATCCTCAAGCTTTTGAACATGCTTCTCAGCAATGATCTTTGTATTCTCTCCATAAAACACGGGAAGCTTATTGGTAAGTCCCGCAAGAAGGGGTTGGAAGATAAGAGGCAAAACCATAGGCTTACATATTTCTATGACCTTTGTGGGTGTAGGTAGTGCAACAAGAGGCTTATGACTGCTTGAAGTTTCGTTAGGGTTAAGAGATGCACCATGGGGCTCTGGATTCACTAGGTTTTTCACAGGTGTATGGGTCTGCTCATGGTCTGAAGACTGAGGCTTGAGATATTTCCCGTAATCAATGTGGATATCATCTTTGTACACTTGATCATGCTTAAGTAGGATAAAACATAGTGGTAGATAAAAACAATGAATTCTTTAAACCAAATCCAACCTAAATGTTCTATCCTTCTAAAAGGTTTGGCCATATTTCAGGTTCTTCCTCTAGTGGAATCTTTAGGTTTATTAGGAATTGTGGAGTGTAGAGTCGCCAGGTGGATGAATTTGAAAGCTTGAAGCAGGATGTTGTCCACCATCAGCAATTGAATACCAATCTAACAAGAGATTATGGGTCTTCTGAGAGCCTAAGGGTATTTAAGATTAAATGCACTCAAAATTTTCCTAGCGGAGTCGCCATTATGTTGTGACTCAGATGGCTAACACAACAAATATTATGGAAACAAGGGGAAATCTGAGGGTTCAAGAGTGTATCGGGTATAACTTACTCAAATTCCCCAGCGGAGTTGCCATTATGTTGTGGTTCCTATGTTTTGGCTAGATTGGCAAGACCAAAAGATAAGACAACATCAAACCATTTAAGGATCCCAGGATCTAGCCCTCCTGGATCCAAAGAGGGATCTCTCTATAAATGTAAAGAATGATATATATTTAAAGCTCAAAATGAGGTATTAGGCTAGGTATGAAGCACAAGGGTTGTTTGATTTTGTTTGTTTGGTTGGAGATCATTAACTGAGAAGGTAAAGGAAGTAAAGAAGGAACTAAATAGAAGGATGTTTCAGCATGGGAAGATGGGTCAAGAGAAAGGTTAATCCATTGGGCTATGGAGTCATGAAAGGGGATTACTTGCATAACAACTATCCAAGGGTTTCTACAGGGAAAGTCATCTATACCAAAGGATCTTTTAGATAGATGGTGGAATCGAACATTAAGAGTGGGTGAAAGTAAAGAAACCAAAGGGCAGTCTAAGATCAGGTCAGATGTCATTTAAATCCAGGCCTGATTTTGACATACTTCAAAGGAAACTCTCATAAAAGACACAATGGGTACCTTAAGATCAGGTAGGGACTTTTAACCCAGCTTGCTTTCAGCATACTCTTAAGGAAAACAATCCAGCAGTCCTCATAACCACTTTCAGACAACAGAAAACATTTAATATTAAACAAAGAGTAAGGCCTAAGATCAGAGAAATGCTTTTAACTTTCAATGCTTTTGAAACTAACTCAAAGGGATCTTAGCAAGGATAGCTATTGGAAAAGGACCCTAGTGGACAGGGCTAACTCTAAATCCCCAGTATCCCAATTCTTCTAGTTGAGACCAAACAAGAGGATATAAGAAACAAACTCTAAATTCATACATCAGTAAGCATGGGCAAACCAACATTTGTGACTGGTTAAATTACGATGAATTTTCTCTTAGATACAATAATAGCAGAAAACATCAAAGATAAGAAAATCATGAAACATTAGGGTACTTTGCAACAATATATCCTAAGCTAGATTACTGATTCTTATCAAAGAATTATGGACAGTATGATAAAACATGAAAGGAGACAATTGTAGTAAGAGAAACATCACCAGAAATATAGACCAGGATCTTGTGGATCTACTTGTTCAATTGATGTGCAAAACCAGTCACATACTTTAAGCTCAATGGATTTTACAATCTAGAATTCTCTTCCCATCCTACTATTTACAAACTACTCAGCTACTTCCCCTAATAACAGTTCTAACAGTCGAATGAACCCCTACAACCAAAAACATTTACAATGTATATTCAATGAATATTTATAGGTGAATGGTGAGGAGGAGTAGTATATGTAAACTTAATTGATTCATTAAGACAGAGTGGAGGCAGTTCGAGTGCCCATTCTACATAATGGGTTTGCGTTTAACATGTTTGGTACCCTTTAGGATGATTCAGAAGCCTTTGTCATATTGGTAATAACCTTAGGTGTTTTATTTGAAGTACTCTAGCTGCATGGTACTCTGCTCTACCTTCTGAAAAAGGTAAGGTGGCTAGCAGGTCTCCAATGTCTCCCATACTTCCATAACTATTGTCCTGATAGTCTTGTAAGGCCTCTGTCAGTGTAGTAACTGTTCTGGGGTTCGATGGAAGATGGAGGAAATTAGGTAGATAGTCCTTCTGGAGTAAAAGTGTTATGCTAATATTAAAACATAGATATGGCTTGTTTCATGTGTTTTAGGCTTCATTAAGCCTTTAATCATCTTTATGGTATTCACTACATCTTAATCCTTTCTGAACATTGGATTATAATCATTAATCTTCAATAATAGGCATTAATGCTTTGATCTGTCTCTTATACATTTTTCTTCTTCTGCTGATTATTCCTGTGAATGTACAGGTTTTAATGGCACTAGAGGCTTTTAATCAGGGTTTGTGACACTGATCTTCAATGAAAAACATGTTTAAATCCTTTTCAGGTGTCTTCCCTATGATCTTGGCTCTGAAACAGGCATTCTACACTCTGAAGAATCCTGTCAGTGACTATGAGACAGAGTGAATTCACGACACTGAAACATGCAAAAAGACAACAAAATCATTATGAAAAAACCTGTGGGAGTGGGTGAGGCTTGCTGCAGAGGCTTGTGGAGGATGAAAGAGCAATGGCGGAAAGGTGAATGCAGTGGAAAAAATGGTGGAAAACTATGTCGAAAGGTGAAACTATGGTCTGATGAAGATTGGGTGCATCGTGGGTTCTAGACCGTTGGATTAAATTAATCAACGATGATCTATGGTGAAGATTCGTTGATGAAGTGATTTGTAAGGTTAGGCGGAGAAATGACTTCAGTGTTAAAAAGTAAAAAAAATTACACCTGAGCAAATACAAAGTGAAAAGGCAAAAAAGAGAGGAACGGGGGTGTTATGGTGGTGGGACTGGGAGCACGAGAGGATTGAATGTGGGTCGTTCGATCATAAAAGAGATCAATGGTAGAGATCTCATGAAGAATTCGTTTGAATGGCGGATGAATAAAAATACGATGTGATATAGGTCGTTCGATCAAAAAAATCAACGGTTAGGATTAAACATGAAAGCTCGATGCGGAGGAGAAAAGGTGGTAAGGTAGAAAACCAGGGTGGTTTTCACGTGGGGTTGGGAGCGTTAAATGGTATTCAAGAAATTCACATGATTCCACCCATCATGGGTCACGTGGCAAAAAAAAACTGCCCATATCATGCGATTTCAAAATGTTAAAGCCCGGATGCTAAAATAACGCGATATGCATCTCAACCGTTGGATGTAGGGTGGATAGATTTGACGATGGAAATGTCAGCACGATGGGGAAAGGTACAGGGGGTGGAAGTGGGCCATCGGGTTCACTGTGGACCATTGGATTATGTGGATGGACGGCCACAATCGAAAGGTGAGGCAGAGATGAGTTGGGTCATCGGGTTATTTGTGAGCCGTTAGATCTTTACAATGGACGGCTACGATCAAAAGTGGGAGCGCTAGTGTTACAAAGGGTAGTGGATTGTTATATGGATGCAGAAATGATCTTGACCGTCAGGTCTAAATGGGTGAACAGTCGGGATTAGATCGGGGATCGCAAATTGGAGTAGACAAAGGGATGGGATTAGGATTTTTGCGATTGTGCGATCATGCAAGGGCCGTCGGATTAGAGGGAAGATCAACAGTCCATACAAAATCAAAGGGGTAGTGAAGAGAGGCAATGGGCGTGCTACAATTTTAGCGCTGGCCTTTGGATCTGTAAAGATCGATGGTGGAGATTAAATCTGCAGTCTAGCAGAGCAAACTCATTGCATCGGAAGACTTTTGGAAAACAAAGGAAAAGGTGTTAACCGAAGGCTCCGATTACGATTAGCTCTTGAGGGCTAGCACCTAGTTCTACTGCTGGGTCATATGTAGAGGAAGGGGCCAAGGGCTAAGCCGAAAGGGGCTTAAGTCCTTAATGTAAAAAGGGGTGTTTTTAGGCCCAAAATCAATGTTTTTCAGGCCAAATGGAGGATTCTGGTAAGCAAAAAAGGGGTTTTTTAAACCAAATAAAGGGACCTATAATATTTTAAAATCGAATTTTGATGATTTAGAGAGCTAGTGAGGGATTTTGGAGGAATTTTGAAAGGGGAAAAAGTGGTGAAAATGAGGATTTTGAGGGAGTAAAATAGAACAGATGGAGGCCTTTTTTACTATAGCTTCTTTCACAAATAGTGAGGCTTTTCAATGGAAATAGTAGTGAATATTTCTTCACAGACAGAGTACACATAGAGGCTTAAAGAATGAAAGATTTTCAAGGGAAATGTTTCTCTTGAAAGCTCAGAAAAAATTTTAGCCACCTGTTTGCTATGTAAAAAATTTATAGGTGGCTAACACCTTGCATATCCAGCTGCTTCAAACCCTAGGATTTGTCTTCAGCCTCTTGTTTTTTCTTTTCTTGATGTTTTTTTTCACCTATAAAGCCCTAAAATAGTAAAAATGCTAACTTCCGTGTGTTTTCGGACCTATTGCGCAGGTGAGAGACATCAGCCGCAGCTGAGACGAAATTTTTTTCTGAAATCTACCACTGAGAGTGTCGGAAGTGTAGGTCACACTTTTTGGCCCAAAACCTACAACCTAGAGCTTCGGGACATGCTTTGCAACACAAAAACTATGACCTCTGCTGAAAATAGGTCAGAAACTGCGACCTGGATTTTTTGCAGGGGTTTTTCTGAAATCTTTCTAGGTTTGTCTGGGCCTCTGTTCAGGGTTGTCTGACCTCCATCTCTGCCTATATTGGACATGTACTTGTTCTTTTTTACTCAAATAAGTGGTAACCTAGCCCCCTAGGGTTTCAGTGACCTCCACACTTTGTGCAAGAGTTTTAGTTGCTGCAAGTTGTCTAAAATTTTCAGAGCGTTCAACCATTTTTCAGATCTGATACCTCACCTTGAGATATGCTTTAGATCAGCTTGTTATCCATCCAAATCACCTCATTTAGCTTTTTTTGGGTTTTCCTCTAGGGTTCACTCCATTTCCCTCCAGGAGATAGCCTTTCGCCACCTCATTTACAACATTTTTTCCTTTGATTTGTTGTTGTTTTCTACACCACTTTCCATCCTATTTTGACCTTTAGATCCCTGTCCCTCCTGACCTTAGATCTATTGGCTATTTTGGTGTGTTTTGACTAGTTTTTTTCCCACCTAAAAACTACTTGTTGAGAGGCCCACCTCCTTGGGTTTAGATTATTGCATTATTAACTATTTATTTACTGTTATTTTAGTTTCATATACTGTTATTTGCAGGTTTATTTTTAGTTACACAACACACTTTTTCTTTTTCTCTACAAACGTCTGGGTTTAAAAATTAAAATTTAAACAATTTTCACACACACCCTAAGTGAAAAAGGGCTTGGTTAACACCGCCAGGAAAAGACTCTAAAACATTGAAAAAAATTGATCCTGCACCTCTTCGCCCTTGTTTCAACATTGTAATCAGTTTATCCTGCACCTCTTTGCCCTTGTCGGTCTCTTTTTCCCTTGTGTCGTGTTTTTGTCGTCACCATTATGCCACCAAGGCATTTATCCTAGAGACTTCTTGGCCTTCATCCTCAGTTTCCATTAGGAATAATTACTCCTCCATGTAGGATTCGAGTTAGTCCTCCACCGAGTCTGCACTTCGACTCTTCTTTTGGTTCATTAGGTTCTCCTTCTCGTTCTACCTTCGGTTCTCCCCCTATCACCTTCACCAATGTCTGGTGTAGGACCTAATGCTGGTGGTAACCCTAAAAATCATTCTAGGAATACCACTAGTGGTACCGCAAAAAACACTACCCCGGCTGTGCCCTCGCTCCCCTTCATGGTAGGCCTCAACCTTCCCGATTTTGACCAGTTGATAAATGACCCTATACACCATGATGCTAGTTGGCCTGCTATGCTGACTAAGCTCCCTTCCAAAATCCCCTAGTTTTAAGGCCTTGCTGTAGAGGATTCTACAAATCATGTTCGATCTTTCCACATGTGGTGTTTTTGTAATATTCCATTTTAGGAACAGCTCATGAATCATGCACTGAAAAATGCATTTTCAGAAAAATATACTTTGGAACGGGGAAATAACTCTTGTATACTTTATATAAAAAAATATACAATCTAAATCCAAGATTTTAGATGAAAAAAATAAGACTAGGTGGGTTAAACAAATCTCCCACGCCCAGTTACCTTCAAGAAAATGCCCAATGAGGGGCTGCAGCAAAGTAAAACCACCTGATGAAAGTGAAGAGGGATACTAATACATAAAATATGCTTATATACACTCATACATAAATTAGAAACATAGCATCAAGAAATAGTTTCAATCCCTTCATTTGATAGTGGGGAAAAGTGAGGATTTATGACCTAAAATGAATGTATTCAAGTATAAGTGTACAAATAAGGGAAGAGGATGGTCGGATCTGATAGCCTAGGTTAATAGGGACCTACCTATCGAATTTCAGCTCAAAAAAATGCGTTTTATTATGTTAAACAGATCCTCCATTCCCGACTAGGCTAGAAAACCCTGATTCCCCATGGCTTAAAGTATGCAGATTGGACTGAAGCTTCAGCAGCATGATTTTCTGAATGGTTTGGATGCATTTATATAGGAATAATAGTATTAAAAGTTTAGAATATTATTCAATGGTTTTACATGAGAAAATACAGATCTATACATGAAGAAATGGCTCGAAACCCAGCATTATAACACAAGGAATTGCAGGATGAACCAGAAAACGTAATTTACAGAAATCGGAAGTAGTGTTATATTATGTTTCAGATATATAACATATCAGAGTACAAAAATATAGATCTAAGTTGGATCTATATGCAAAAATTACTTTTAAGTACATTCCCCTTGGGGATCTCAACAGAAAATGAATAACTCTGAATAGATCTGAGATCTACACCATTGATCTGTAGTAAAATTTAGAAATTTCTAAAGAATATTTCACACAGCAGACCAGATCTGAAATATGACATGGATTTCCTGGCTAATCTATGGATCACCGCAGTGAAGGAAAGGAGTCCTTTCACCAGAGATCTCTCCTCCAAACTGCTATCAAATGGACACTACAACTATGCCTACAAAATGATGTAGTTCCTAAATCTAACTATGCTGTTGAAATAATGTACACGTTGGCCTGATGCCAAGATAAGAATCAGAATCCCTAAACAACTATTGCACTCTTTCCAGTGATTTAGATGACTTCACCATTGAGAAGATGCAATAGAAACCTTCAAATATAAATAGATCTAATTCCACTTGTTGCAGCCTACATAAAAATCTCACCCCAAATAGGACTGCGCTATAGATGTAAGATGAGGGTTGGCCAAAATTCCAGATAGTGGATCAATGCAGTACAATCTCCTCTAAGAGACCGTCAAGGAAGGAGGGAGGGTTCCTAACCAAGAAACCCTCTCTATCCTCTTGCTAAACAACCCAGCGAATAATTCTCAAGAATAATAATCTCATCAACAACCTCTCTTTGATTCTTTCCCTTTCTTATATAATATTAGGGTTTGCAAAACCCTAAACCACCTTCATTCATTTGTCCCTTTTCACATGGAGGACCTCCTCATGAAACTGCGCTGATCATCTAGGAGGTTCATTGTATCTGGACTGCATTATGATTTGGTCCTGTTGACCCATTCAAACAACTTGAAACTGTTTCACATACAAGTGGATTTTATTAAGAAAGCCCTGATTTGACTCTGTTCACATTGGGCATTGATTTATTCTCATGTTTAGGAGTTTTTATTTGTTCTCCTTTACATTTTATTCATAAAACATAAAAATAAAATAACATTGAATATTCCTACTAGCTTGGGCTAGATAGGAATATTATAGCCCTCCCCCTTCAAAATGTTTCTTTTCCTCAAGCAACTGTAGGGTAGAACCAAACTTATCCTTCCCCTTCTTGTGGCCTCATCAATGGGTCCCACATGGCTGACAATGATAAGCAATGAATTTGTCCTCCAAGTGTAAGATAGCAAGTGTACATCATCAGAAAATGGAGGGTGCAAGTGGTGATATTCTTGTTGCTCAAGGGCCTCATTAAGGTAAGAGTGATGAAGAGCATGGGGAAAATTTATCCCAATGAGTGTCTCCCACACCCATGCTATCATCCAAATGAATTAAACTACCTCCCAGCTTGGTAGTCTATAGAAAAGCTCCTCCCCAACATCAGTGAGAGGCATACCCCAACTCATATCGATCACCTCATGAGGAAGAAACTATTTTAGTATGGCAGCCATATCATATCTCATGCTCCCTTTAGAGCATGCACTGCAAAAAGTATGGGGATTCTTTCCCCCACAGGACACACTCATACAATGTGTCTCTCTTCCACATATGCTCCTCATAAAAATGAAAATATGAGCAACATAAGGATGAAGAATAAAAATCATGTTGGCTGCCATATGTAGCAAATGTGAAGGGAAATGATCCCTCATATGCAACCAACGTAGTTTGGATCTCAACTGCAATAGAGATTGATGAGAGGTGTGGTCCTCCAACCACTTGCTTGCTACCCCAATCTCCTCATAAGTTTGGAGGAAGTGGATGATGGATGGGGAAATGTAAGTATGTCCCCCAAAATGGAATTTCTCCCCAAGTCCTCACAAGGAGTGGTCATCATCATTTCTCATGGCCTCAAGTAGACCATGCAGCCTCAAAGTAAGAATGCTCCTCCTTGGAGCAAACTCCTACATATATATGGTTAAGGAATCAATATGTAAATCAGCAAGTAAACAAACAATGTCTTTACCATAGCTTTTGCCCATGCAAAAGGAGCAGCTCATAGATGAGTTTCCTTTGATCCTCAAGGAGAAAGGAGGTGACTGAGTTAACTCTTCCAAAGAGTTAGGTGCATAGATAGCTCCCATGGAAAATATATAAGTGGGAGGGTTGCTACCCTTCCTCTGCTTCTCCTGCCACAATGTAGAAACTGAAATGAGAGTAGGTGTGGATGATGTTGAGAGATTTCTTCTCTCCTTCTTGAGGCTACCCCAGACTCTCAGCACTGTATCAAGACCTTCCAAGGTCTCCACTATTCTGAAATCAATGATTTGTGCCTCAACAGGTGAAGCACTCATCCTCCTTTATTGATCCAGTGGTCTCCTTGGTGCAATGTCTCCATGCAGTGAGACATCCTCAACAAGAGGTGACTGAACATATGAATGGAGAACACCCTCCATGCTTCCACTACATAATCCAATCACCTTGTTAGGTGCATCAACCTTATGCAATGGATAGGAATGAGATGGGCTCTTTTCCCTATCTTCACTTTGTGTCTCCATGGTTCTACACCTTCTGATCAATGGCACATGTAGATCATGAATTGTGCCTTGATATCCATACATGATATCTTGGGGATTTTCTTGCCATGCCACAAGAATCCCTTTTGTTGGAGCAAAAGCTCCTTCTCCCTCTACTTGAGGTGCTAGATCAAATCTAGATCTAAGAGTGTTGTTTCCCTTTATCTCTGCAGCAAAATGGGGCAACCTCCCAATGGAATGATCCACCTTTGAAGAAGAGATATCTCTATTATTTTGTTCAAAGGTGTGGGAAGGTAGTCTTACCTCTAGCAAGGCATGATGCAAATTTTCAGCCCTTTCCATGTGTTTCTGAAATGGATATGTGTTTTTATGCAAGTCTTTCATTTGAGTTCTCTGGCTTGAATTCACCATATGTTCTTCATGAACTGTCTTATCAAACCTTTCCACTAATTCTTTAGTGAAACTTATGTATGATGAAGTTTTCACATTTCTGAAAAAAACAAACTCAAATTTCAGCCAAGCATAGGCCTTACCTCCCAAATGTAAGGCTGCAATTCTGATGGCTTCTTCTTTAGGAATTTGGTGCAGCTACAGGAAGGTTTCTAGCTCTTTCACCCATTCTTTGGTTGAACATGTAGGTGACCCTTCAAAGGTTGATAGATTGAATCTATCACTCTGCTTTCTTCTCTTCACCTTGGCCTTGCAATGCTTTGAAAAACAGAATTGATTTGTAAGTTTCAGGGCTTGAGACTCATCTTTCTTCAAGAAATCACTAAGAGTTTCCCCCTTAGTCACTTCTTCTTCTTCTTCTATTTGTCTCAGAGAAGATATGAGCTTAAGATTTCATTGTACATCAAAATGTGTGGCTACATGCTCACACCCACTGTGTGAATATCTAGAGTTTGACTGAGGTTCAAACCCTTTTGGAGATTCTTCAGACATCTCCCCTCTGAGTTGCTTCAGATCTTCATGAATGGTCTGAATAGATTTTGGAAGAAGATTTGTGAGTTTTTCTTCCTTCTTTCATCCAAAATTTTGAGTCTTCCTCCTGCTTCTATTTGTGTCTTCTTGATTAGAATAGGAAGTCCAGGGTACTTCCTCTTTTGTTCGCTCATCCTCCTTGGGAAGGTTCTTCATGGATCTGAAAATAGATGAGAGTAATATCACCCTCTCCATCATTATTTTCTCTATTATACTCTTCTCACTTGCTCTAAAAAATTTATCTCATAGGCTGAGCTAGAGATCAAGCTCTGATACCACTGTAATATTCCTTTTCAGGAACAGCTCATGAATCATGCACTGAAAAACAAATTTTCGGAGAGATATACTTTGGAACAGGGAAATAACTCTTGGATCCTTTATATCAAAAAATATATAATCTAAATCCAATATTTGAGCTGAAACAAATAAGACTAGGTGGGTTAAACAAATCTCCCACACCTAGTTACCTTCAAGGAAATGCCCAATGAGGGGTTGCAGCAAAGTAAAACGACATGATGAAATTTTAGAGAGCTATTAATACATAAAATATGATGATATAAACTCATGCATCAATTAGAAACATAGCAGCAAGAAAGAGGTTCAATCCCTTCATCCAATAGTGGGGAAAAGTGAGGATTTATGACCTAAAATGAATGTATTCAAGTATCAACGTAAAAATAAGGGAAGAGGATGGATGGATATGATAGCTTCAGTTAATAGGGACGTACATACTGAATTTAAGCTCAAAAAAAGGCGTTTTACCATGTCAAACATATCCTCCATTCCCGACTAGGCTAGAAAACCCTAATTCCCCATGGCTTAAAGTATGCAGATTGGAATGAAGCTTCAGGAGCGTGATTTTGTGAATGGTTTGGATGAATTTATATAGGAATAAAAGTATGGAAATTTTATAATATGATTCAATGGTTTTACATGAGAAAATACAGATCTATACATGAAGAAATGGCTCAAAACCCAGCATTATTACACAAGGAATTGCAGGATGAACTAGAAAACATAATTTACAGGAATCTGGAGCAGTGTTATATTATGTTTCAGATCTATAACATATAATAGTACAAAAATATAGATCTAAGTGGGATATATATGGAAAATTGACTTTTAAGTACATTCCCCTTGGTGATCTCAGGAGAAAATGAAGAATACTGAATAGATCTGAGATCTACACCATGGATCTGCAGTAAACTTCAGAAATTTCTAAAGAATATGTCACACAGTATATCAAATATGAAATATGACATGGATTGGGTGGCCAATCCACGGATCACCTCAGTGTAGGAAAGGAGTCCTTTCACCAGAGATCTCTCCTCCAAACTGCTATCAAATGGACTCTATAACTCTGCCTGCAAAATGACGCAGTTCCTGAAGCTAATTGCGTTGATGAAGTAATGTGCACTTTTTCCTGATGCAAGGATAAGAATTTGGAGACCAAAATAGCTACTGCACTCTTTCGAGTGATTTATATGACTTCACCACTGAGAAGATGCAATAGAAACCTTCAGATCTGAATAGATCTGATTCCACTTGCTGCATCCTACATAGAAATCTCACCCTAAATAGGAATACGTTGTAGATGTAAGATGAGGCTTGGAAAAAATGCTAGATAGTGGATCAAAGCAGCACAATCTCCTCCAAGAGACCCTCAAGGAAGGAGGGAGGGTTCCTAACTAGGAAACCCTCTCTATCCTCTTGCTAAACAACCCAAAGAATAATTCTCAAGAATAATAGTCTCATCAACAAACTCTCCTTGAGTCTTTCCCTTCCTTATATAAGATTAGGGTTTGCAAAACCCTAAACCACATTCATTCATTTGTCCCTTTTCACATGGTGTACCACATGGAACTATGCTGATCATCTAGGAGGTTCATTGTATCTAGACTGCTTTATGATTTGGTCCTGTTGACCCATTCAAACAGCTTGAACCTATTTCACATACAAGTGGATTTTATTGAGCAAGCCTTGATTTGAATCTGCTCACATTGGGCATTGATTTATTCTCATGATTAGGAATTTTTATTTGTTCTCCTTTAAATTTTATTCATAAAATATAAAAATAAAATGACATTGAATATTCCTACTAGCTTGGGCTAGTTAGGAATATTACAGTTTTTCTAACTCCATTACCGATGACTATGTCTGTCTTTAGTTTTTCCAACGTACGCTTACAGGTGAAGCTTCTAAGTGGTATGTTGATCAGGCCCCTTCCTCTCATACCACCTTTGCGACTCTTGCCCAGGTTTTTTTATCTTACTTCCAACTTCCCCTCAATTATGACACTGGTACCGAACTTTTGACTTCTTTCCGTCAATCGTCTGTGACCCGCCTATCCGATCATGTCTAGGAATGGCAGAGAATAAAGAGCCTATTTCAAGCCCCTACCTTTAAAGATCGTGTCTGCATGGACTGGTTCCTTAGATCTCTCTTGCCACCTATCGGGAAAGATGTCGCATCGCACTTTCCTCAAACCAAAGAAGCCGTTCTCCAAATTGCGTTAAAATATGACCTGATCTACACTCAGTCAGGTTATGTTTATACCGTTCTACCTGATCTTCCTAGACCCATTGGTGCCAACGCACCAAGGGCATTGCATGCCACTGACGGTATCATTGGAGCTCTCTCTAATCCATACGCTCAACCTCCCATGGGCTATGGCTTTCCTCAGGGGGGGCCAACACCTCCTGCACTTTTCCCCCTCCAAGTAGCACGTATCCAGGATACAACATGCCTCCTCTTTTTGCGAAACATCCTATTTACCACACTATTACCCAACCTCCTTATTCTTTGTATCCACAACCTGGTGCTCCAGCTCCTCCAGCATTAGCACCACCTCCTCCCTTGACTTCTCAACCCCTGCAACAGCAAGCAACTCGGATCACCTAAGTTGTCTCCTTGCAAAATCACTCTCCAAGCGTGGGATAGCCATGCCTCCCAGCCCATTGGCTTATTCCACAATTTTCCTATTACTCTTGTGGGCAAGAATGTTTGCGTTGATGTAGAATTCATAGATGCCCCATTAGATTACAACATCGTATTGGGTCATAACTACACTTATGCGATGTCTGATGTTCCTTCCGCAGTCCACTGCAAGATGTCCTTCCCTCATAATGGAAATATACTCACCATTCACCAGCTGACATATTATGAACCAATGTCTCAGACCTCCCCTGAGTCCATCATCTCTTCGGTGGCCAAAAAGAAAACCGTCGATCCTTTGACCAGTGTCTCACCTAGAGTCTATAAAGATTCCTCATTGTTGGGTACATTCCCTGGTCTTCCTCCTCCTGTCTCTGATCCCAACTCATCAAATTTTTGCATGATGCAATCGTCTCAGGCTACTCTCAAGCGGCCTGCCTCGGCTAGTCAACAGCCTCCTCGCCCTCTGCAGCCTACTCCTAGCTCTTTGATTCATACTTCTGGACCTCCCCCTCCTAGCCCTTCATCTGGTATCCATGAGCCTCTCTACCCTCCTGGAATGATTCCTCTAGGCCTTAACCATTTAGGATCCGTCCCACCTAGCCATTACCCCTCTGTTTAGATGCCATTCCTAGCTCCCCCACTAGGAGTTTATACGACACCTGTCATGGCCACCCTCTCTCTTCCTAACCTGACCCTTGGGATTCCCATCTGGTACCTTGATCCTCCAGCTGCTACCATGCCTGGTAAGCCCAAACCTTATCTTTCTTTGACCCTGGTTCAACCGGTCCACATGACTTCTCCCATTGCAACAGTGCCTCAACCACCTCAACAGGAACCACCTCCTATTGCAACCACTTTGGGTAAGAAGGGCAAAGCTCGCAAGAGGGCCTCCAAGGACAAGGCTACCCCGATAGACCCTGCACCTCCCCCACCCACAAAGCCCTGTGCTTTGTGTGATTTCATCGGCCATGCAACCAATAACTGTCATGAACTACCCCGTATCAAGCCCATGGTTAAAGTTGCATTCCATGAGTCTACGGTCCCTGAAGTCTTTGTTTCTTTCTCGACTGCAGCCAGGAATCCTAAAAATATTCACACCAACCAACCTTGTGCTTTTTGTGATCTCCATGGCCATTATTCCCACCATTTTCCTCGCCTTATGCATTACCGTGCCTCTTTAGAGGTAGTTCAGGAGTACGATATTGAACAGAACCAATCTCCCTCTCCCATACTTGCACAGTATGCTATAGGAAAGACTGAGGATTTACCCTCTCCTATTGACATTCCCCCTCCTGATGTCGAGATGACAGAACCTGTGGCCACCATCCTCTACCTATCATCATCCATGAGACCCTCGGTGGAAGCTCCCTCTGAATCTTCCCCTGTTGTTTCACTTGACCTCCCTTCAGTGATCACCCTGGGCTCAACATTAGTAGATACCTTATCTTCTTGTTCTTACGTCATCCCCCATGATGATTTGCATGTGAACCTTTCTTATCATGATGATTCGTCAGGTATCTTCGCCACTTCATGTGGTCTCCCTTCCTCTTGTCACTCCATCTTCTATTGTGATGATGACATCACGGAAGCCATGTCCACCCCTAACTTCATATTTCCCACCCATAAACGGGATGGCACCATCTGTGCCTATCGTGACTTTTATGGCCTAAGCACAAGCTACACCTCTGGTGACTCCCACACTCCACCTCATCGTTGGCGTGTGAGTAGTAGACATCCTACCCAGATCACTCTCTTCCGCAGAGTGCATTTGATTTATACTTTGCACTTAGGTTGCCAGCATTGTTCATCATCCTCCCATTTATTGTCTTGTGGCACCTTTCAAATGGACCTCCCGTCCACACCTTATATCGGTTTCACTGATGGTGCAAGTCGCTACTCCTGAAATCTAGCTTCGGCAGGTTGGGCCATTTTTAACCCCTTGCATTCGCTTGTTCTCTCGAATGGTGTATGCATTGGTACTGCTACCAATAATCAGGCCGAATATGATGTAGTGCAAGGTTTATTAGCCAATTCCCTTTCAAATCACATCCTCCACCTTCATGTTCGTTTATATTCCCTGCTTTTTGTCATGCAATTGAATGGTGTCTATCATGTGCATAATCCTATCCTTTTTAGAAGATATTTACGAGTGAAGCTTTTGATGCGTGAATTTGAAATCATTACATTCAATTATGTACCTAGAGCACAAAATCACTATGTAGATAGCATTGCAAACCATATTCTATATTGGCATTTAGCACACGCATTTAACACATGAAAATAACATAAAAATACCAAAATGATGCATATCCATAATATGTGTCGTATAAAATGTTTTAGAGTCCATCCACTTCGATACATATGACATGCACATAGCATGTTACAAAACTCAAAATGGGGGCACCACCTACCCCTAAACCTAATCACTATTTGGAGGATCCTGATCCAATGGCTCTACTCTTGCAACTCGTATATCACGCATACCCTATTCGGCCATCGCCATGCACCGCATGACCCCTCGACACTCTGAGGGTAGACCAATACATGGCTCTATGTACTGGTCATCCAAGTCTTGCCAACCATGCTCCAAAACACTGGTCAGAAGCCTCTCACATCTACGATGGATGTCCTCCAGGAGGGTTGCTGCATCCTCATTTTTTTGCGCTCTTGATCCACTAGGTCCTGCAGTCCCTGATAGTGCAGGTCGTCCCATATACCCATCTGGTTTTACCAGTGTTGCATCTGCATACTAAAAGTGAAAGAATAAGTACCACATACAATATTCTAGAGCTTCACATGAAAAAATATTATCAATTTTTCACTTACCATCGGGCCCCCATATTCGACCAGGCGGCAGTGGTAGATCCAGGTCCCCACAATAACTCATTTAACTATAGGGATAGTCATCTACATATAGTGGCATCTGATCCCAATGAACAAAGAACTTGGGTCAGAACACCCATCCAACCACCTTACCTCCTCCTTTGCATAGTACTTGCCCCCACCAGTGCATCCTAGGCTCTCTCGGGCCCCCATCTTGGAGCTGTATGTGAGGTCGAAGTGTCGGGATCTTCTCAAAGAATAATGAGCACAAAACTATACCATATGCACAGTCATGTTCACTTGCCTCTTGCATAGCGACAACTATCATTTCAATGACGACAACATCATCTGGGCCCACCCATAGTAGGTCCCAGTCAAAAGACTCTCCACAAGCATCATCTACCCTACGATGATGTGATGGAGTGCCTGGTTCCCCAGGATCTGCAGCACCGTTGTGGCCACAACATGGGTATCTAACCTCTCCAAATCCCTGATGGGTATTCAAGTCCCCTTGAATTGGAGACCCGGTCGACAATGGTGCTCTAAAAACTCTATGATATTCCACCCTTGTGATAACACTGGCTTAGTATTCCCTACCATCCCAAGTGGTGGGAGACCAGTCAGGAAATATATATCCTGGACCGTCAACTCGATCTGGTGCCCCTACACTATAAAGACCTCATGGTCCGGATCCCAATAGATGACAATCTGGGCTAATAAGGGCTCTCTAGCTTTCATCAAAGGGTTCTCCACAAACTTTAGAACCCCAAACCTGGCCAATGCACTACGGACACCTTGATCCTCCCGGATCTCCGACCATAATGTGCCCAGGTCTCTCTCTCTCCAGTTGATCCGTAATTCTACCATATATGCAAAAAACCATCATATTTTTCAGTCTACAGATAGAAAATATTGTATCTCAACACAAAAACCCAGTGCTCAGCCAAAAACCATCACAAAAAAAAACCCTCCCTGACAAGTCACACTTTTTAGGCCCAAACCTGGGATAGGTCACAGTTTTCTGCTCAAAACTTGCTACCAAGGCACACCTTTTGCCCCAAAAAGTGTGACCCAGCCGTGAAGAGGAGGACGGGTCTATTATTGAGCCCTAGGGACCTAATATGAACTTTCAATCCACTAAAAATAAAGAGTAGGGTTAGGCCTCTTACCTGCAACTAACAGATCTCGATTCCAACGATCGGTTTGTCTGCTACAATCGCTGCAAGATTTAGGGCCTTCTCTCCTCTCTACATTCACCATAGCTCCACATGAAAATGAGTGAATTTGGAGGGAAAATGCCTTATTCAAAGAGAAACCCCTGATTTTTCTTTCGCCTACTGCGGCCTCATCAAGCCCTCAAATGGGTATCTGTTAGTTTTTCGTGGTTTGATACTTCATCGAGACACATTTTGTCCAATGGTCACTTCACCACTCCTCAAAATAAAATTTCTTCACCTGCCACACTTTTACTTGGGGGCACTCCTTTGCCTTCATACTTATCCATGCTTGTGTCAATCTTCGTCGTGAGTAACCATCATGTACTCATGTTTCTATGGTCCCCATTGGACCTTTTTCTGTGTGGCAACACCATCGAGTTGCCCTTGTTTAGAGCATCTGAGTTGAGTCATCATTGCATTCATGGAGTCTATCCCGAGTCCCTTTGTATCTCATTATATTCCTCCATCCTTCATTGCTTGGTTCCTCTCTCATGTCGCACATTATGGCCTTCAGTCCTGCTATCCCCTATCCATCATGTATTGTGTCAATCACTGCCAGGTCATCCATGCCCTTTATGCTCTAACAAGGGGAGTCGTCCATCCGCTACTCAGTACGCCCCATTTCATAATCATCCCTAGTGGCAGTCTGTCAGTCGCTCTAGTATTTTCTCTCATGCCTTAGTCGAGGATCCCTTATTTCCTCACCTATGGTGAACCTCCTTCTGTCGACATTAGCTCATTCATTCCAGAAGACAGGTCGAGAGGGTGGTGTATGTTGGTTCCACCTTCCACTCTTGTTCGACACCTTGGATCAGGAAAAGGGACTCCTTATTTCCCTTTGAATTGATTTTTTCTCAGATCTATCTCCTTTCAGCATGATCGAGAATACTATACTTGATGGTCCAGTGATGCAGTAGCCGATATCAGTGATTCCCGGGTATGTGTGAGTTGTATCAGCCCTCATGAGTGGGTGGCCCTACAGGTAGCCCCCCACATGCCCGGATGACCTCTTCCTTTTAGCCTTCAATGTAGCTCCAGAGATTTGATGATGTCGGCCTCAGCCGTTTGCAGCACCTTTTTGATTGCATGTATCAGTCAGATTTTTAGAGCCCTTTCCTGTTTACAGGGGAATCTGGGTTATATTTTGTATCTCATGTACTCAGATATTATTGTACAAGTCTTGGCTATTATCCCAAGCACACTATGTATGTGGGATTCATTATCATGTTGTTTATCTGGCACATGTTTATGCCAGCATGTAATATATTGTTCAGTACCTTATTTATTGGATGTGTTATTATTTGTACTTTGTCTCGGCAGGCATAGGTATGCCTCCCCTGCCGCCTATAGGACATGTACTCATTCATAAAAAGAGACTTGTCACACCTGTAAGTCTCACCTCCTCAAGGTCTAGTCCTCTCAGCACTTTGGTCTACCTTATATTTCTCTCTCTTTGATTTCCCCTTCGGTGTCTAGTGATTGAGTTCTTACAAAGTACTTCAGTCATACGATTAGCCCCTAACACTCGCATGCTAGGGGGCAATATGTTACACCATTTTTTGGTCATCTAACCTATTATATTAGAAGACCCAAGTACACCATGTAAGACCAATTTTACCCTAAGTAAAATTTCTTTCACTATGAAAATAACTTAGTAAACCACCTTTATTAAGTTTTTTATGGTCTAAACAGGAAACCCCTTGAGGAAATATTAAATAAATGTATATTTGTTTGATTTTCCTCAAGGAATAATTAGTTAAATAGTATTTTAATTAATATTCCTGGTTATATTTAACCCAAAACAAGGAAATTAATTAGACAAATCATTATTTATCTTGTTATTTTCTAAAGAATAATTATTTAAACTTTATTTAAATAATATTCTTTGTTAAATATGACTAAATCACCCATAAATAATTAAATAAATCATTATTTATTTGATTATTACTCAACCACATCTTAAAAATGATAAATAAATCATTTATTTATTTATTATTTACAAATAAAGGGATTTGACCCAAGTCAAATTCCTTTTCCCTCCAACAAATATAATAAAATATTCCATAAAAGTTGGATCTTGATTTGGTTAATAATATTTTAATTATGCACCAAAATCTAGACTAACTCAATATTTTGTTATAAATAGAAGGGTTTTCCCATTCATTTACCACCTTTTTTTGCCTAAATATCACTCTGGATCTATACTTTTGGTTTGACCTTGATCCACCATCATAGTCATATTTTTCTACCATTTTTGTCTGGGTTTTCTACACCATCAAGCGAGAGGAATTTTAGATCTGAAGTGCTAAGGACTTATGAGAACCCATCCCATTGAGGAGAACTGGTAACACCCTTCTGTGTTTTCCTCCCAGGTGCCATTAATACAAAATTCATTCAACATATTCTTGTCTTGTCGATTGGATGAATGGAGTAAATCTTGTTTTTTCTACTGCTTAATTTCTTCTAATGCATCGATCTAGATTTTTGCAGCATTTATCTTGATCACCTAACTGCATATCTAAGGACATTGGAAATCATCTTTTTTGCTAGGGCTGTTTGTTATACACAACTAAAGTGGTCTTTTTTCGTACACTTGGAATTAAGATTCATACTAACAATCACCAAAGAGGTTCTCTCAAATATTATTTTACACTTTTTCAGATTTGAGTGACAAATTTATAAAAAAGTACTTATGAAGTTTTCTTTCATCCTCTTTTTAAAAATCTCTAAATATTAAAAAGGACCGGGCTATGACTGTCATTAAGCTCGTTAAAACATAAAATAGCAATGGGCTTGTCAATCATGGCAAAGATCAAGTTTCATTCATTGCTAGACTCGTTAAATTATTAAATAGTGATATTTTATTCGCCTGAGGGGTTGAATTATAGATCAAGAAAATGTTATCCTCCTCAAGCTTGTTAAAAAATAAAGAGGTACTGGTCGAAAAATGACTGGGGAAAATTTGGGAAAAGTGAGCAAAATTTCTTTATGGTAACAAGTTACTCTTGAACATGACACTTCTTTCACTCCCTGTCCGTGACTGTTTGGGTTGGGTAATTATCTTGATGGTTCTTTCACACCTATGATTCATCATACCTTCACTTTGGTTTTGGGTCAATGCTGCCAAATCATCACAGTGTCGCTGATATGTTCAAGAGAAGTCATCTAGTGAATAAACTCATCCCTCTGCAATACTTGTAAACCTTCATTCTCATGATCTTCATCCCTGAAAATTGCTATATCAAGTCATACCCTTGTCTCCGAAATCAGTAACTCCCATTTTGCAATAAGGTGACTTCTTGTCGATGAAAAATCAATATCCAGGAAGTTCACTTAGAAACATCAGATTCCAATACCATGAGGCTTGTTACAACATCGACAAGATCCTCACTTCCAAACATTGACCGAAATATTTTGTTTGGTGTTCAACATCAAATCATCTATTCATGCCTTACGAAATGTACTACAGTACCTTGAGAACCATTTTCATTAATGGTGGTTCTCTCGCGTTTGTTAACATCTCACATCATTGGCTGGTAATCAAATGATGCCATTCCACGTTCGACGACAAATAATATATTCACATGGTTAGACTTGTACCTGAATGATCGAGTGAATGAGATAAGAATACCTCAGATCTAGTTTCAACCATCTGGGATGCAATTTCAGGATTGTTGTACACATCATCTATACGATGATCTTACATACAGATTTTCATCTGAACATGGGCCTATATCTGTAGGCATGTCTGCATTGGGAAAAATTCCAATGTCAATGACTTTCTAAACTATGTACATGTTATTAGATTGTTTATGTGCTAAACATGGGAATGGCTACACTCAACAATTATGATCAAAGTGGATATATCATGATGTAATGTATTATAAGATTGATTCAGGTGACCACTCTGCTTCATCTCCATCCCATCACAGTGTAAAGCATCTCAATCAAATTTTTTTATTACTTTGACCTCATGCTTTGGGGGGAAATTGTTATAGGTCAATTTTGGCATAATTACCAATGACCTAGTTAACTAGGCATCATCTCCAAGACCAATGACTCAGGGTCTATCATTCCCTATCATTTCAAGTTTCTAGATGCCCTAAAGGCAAGAACATGACAAATCAAACATGACTTTCATCAAGCAAAGGTTTCCAAGGTTTGAAGTTTATTATATAGCATGTGGGAGCTCACCAATGCTACCTCTAAGAGGACTAAGTGCATTGCATATGCAGGTAGCCCCATGCACGGCTTCTCTGCAAATCACTTCCCAACATCTATGGCTATGTTGGTCACATTTGGAGTGAAATTCTCATTGTTTCGGAATCTCCACTTGGCCAGTGCCTTCTAGAAGGGTTCACATGTGTCAAGCTTCGAATCCAAGTGCCCATTTTACATCTACATGATTGGAAACATGTCTTGCCTATTATTGGAAAGTCATTCATTGCAAAACTAACTTCAATTCATATATAAATTGAATACAGATCTGAGTGTTTGAGAAGGAATAATTTGAGTAGAGAAATGTTGGAGGATTTTCAATTGAGAGTTAGATTTGTGTAACAGTTGTTGGAGAGATTTATACTGTGATGTGGTTGAGGATCATTGCTGGAAGGGTCACTTCAAATCATTCATTTGGTTGTAACCTTTCCTTCTATCATCAATAAAGAATACAACTTACTTTTCCCTATATTCATCTGTATTGGCTTTGATTTTCCATATTGCAAGATATTAGTTGATGTATATTGTTTATGCTTTACTGATTTAGCTAACTAACTTGAGTAGACATCTGTATTATTGCTATTTTCTAATATTTTAGTGTTATTTCTTATAAGAAGCATTTCATACAAACCACTTGAATTTGAAGCTACAACAGAAGCGACAGAAGCATCCATTTAGAAGTTCTTGGATCACAAGTAAGCCTATAATATTTTATGTGTGTATGTTCTGAGTTAGCAAAGGTAGTTGTATAGTATTTAATCTGTTATTCTAGATTTTAATCTATCTAGGGAAGTGTGTTTTATTCCTGTGATTAACAATTCTGTCCCAACACCTACCATCCTCCATCTTGGTACTCCTCCCATATCAGATTTATCTTCTTTCATTTCATGGGATGTTGAAATCCAACTCCTTGGAGATCTCCTAGAGAATATATCACACCAATTCCTAGCTTTAATCCATAAATATCCAAGTGTGATGAGGGAAAAACCTCCTCAAACTTTCGAACAACTTTGCACTCCATGATATGTTGAAGTGCACCTCTAATTGGATCTCTCAATGAGACCTTCTTTTCATCAACAACCCTCCAAAACCAATAAGGTTCTAGATCTGCTGCTGGTAGAAGTTTTTCTTTGAGCTCTGAGATGCTCATTGAGAAAGTGTCATCTATAAAGGAGAAAATATTGCTCATCTCAAGATGTCTACCATCTATCATCTTTTCCTCCATTGCTTCATGAATGAAGCTGCCATTTGAAAGCTACCATGAGGAATGAGTCATCCTCTCTTCATTACTGCTTATATACAACACTGTAGGTCTACAAGGTGACACATGTACTGTCTCAAAGAAGGGTACAATGTTAAAGTTATAGTCAGACATTGTACATGGGATCATACTCATCCTATCTTCAGAAATTCTACATTTCAATTCAGGAGGTTGAATGTATTTCATCCCTTCCTTGAATAACTCAAGGTTGCATAGCGCAGTGAAATTCTGTTGCTCTTGATTAGAAGTATGCAATGGTGTATATCCCTCCATAAGATTTTTTGAAATGATAAGAGATAGAAACTTAGGCATACCTTGGTGAAATTTGGAAGCATCTTGTAGGACTGCAAGAGTTCCTTCCTCAAATGTGTTGGCTTCCCAAACTGCTGAATATCAAGGTTGCTCCTCCATGGTTGTAACAACGCTGGTATATGCCTGTTCCAATGGTGGTGAGGGATTATCTTCCTCTGATTTCTATTTATTAAACCTCTTGATCACCTTTTGAGTGAAATATGTAGAAGTATACACTCTTGCATTGTATAAATTTACTAATACTGATGTATTACTGGATCCTCCTAATCTCACAATATTTATCTTCTTGCAAAATACAGAATCCTTCCACTAATTAAACTTGCAGAAATTTAAAACTTAATTGCAAACACATGTGAATAAATTCAGTCACACATAACACAGTTGTTTAACGGGAAAACTTAAAGCTAAAAACCCCAACTATCATATTATATATATCAATGGAATCATGTAATAATCTCATACAAAGCTTAGTACATCAAGCTCTCAGTACAATATAGATTCATTACACAATATCATGTGGAAATTTGCATCCCTATGCACCAATTTCTTGCCTCCTAACAACCTACCTCCACTGCGAAATCCCTGCTGAAGAAGCCCTCTGAATGAATTCGAATTGGCCTTTCCTTGACTGCGCAATCCTCATTTCAAACTCCAATGTGTTTCAAATGCATTGAATGCATCACTATAGTCACAACGGATAGTCCATCTCACCCTTTCACCTATCTCTCCATTGCGTCTCCACTGGAACTGACATGCACTGTAGTTAAATATTGTATCTATTCAGTTGTTAGTGAGTTATTAGTTGTGAATTAATTTACTAATTAATTCACTTAACTCTCACTAGTGTATCTTTCAATTATACTAGATACAACTAGCTCAACTGAGTTTAACTCCATTAACTAAGTTAAACTGAATAACAACTCCTGTAACTACTCTTCCAACTCTGTCATAACTTTGCCACTTCAGTTATAACTGAGTCCTCATGCATGAGCCACCAACAAAACATAGGAATTGCATAATTCCTTCAGCCCACTGATTTTCCAAATCTGTTCACTGAAATAAAGTGCTCCAAGATAATAAGTTCATGTTTATTGTCAGATTATTATTAAGGGTTAATAATAATTGACATGCAACTATTTTTAGATCAACGATCTATAAATAGACTTCGCCCAATATTCTAAAAATATAATTTCATCTATTTTTCCAACTTGATCAACCATCTACAAATAGCATCCTGCAACTTATAGAATATGCTCACCATGTCAAAAAATAGACATACACCTAAAAATAGCCCGTGAGCCCTGCTTAGTGAAGGTGCTTAATTTTCACTAAGCTCATCATATTGTTGAATCTCAACACTCCCTCTCAACAATATAAGGATTATCCTTCACCCCGATCCTACCTCTACGGTATTCGAATTTGCTCCTGCCGAGTGCCTTCATCAGAATATCTACATCCTGATCTTCTGTAGGAATGTTCTAAAGAAAAATGATCTTTTTCTGCACACAATCTCTGATATGATGATACCGGATATAAATATGTTTATATCTATCATGAAACACAATATTAATCGAGAGTTTAATGCAACTCTGATTATCACAATGTATCACTGTAGGATCTAAATTTGAACTAAACAAACCAACCAGGATCTTCCTCATCCAGATAGCCTCACATGCAGCTTGACTTGCTGCCATGTATTCTTATTCTGCTAAAATAAGTTCCACAGATATTTGTTTCCTGTTGTATCAGGAAAATATAGTACATCCGATACTAAAAACCCCTCTTGATGTGTTCTTTTTTTCCATTGGGTTGCCTGCCCAATCTGCATAAGTGAAGCCATGCAACTTCACCTTATCCATCTGTCTGTACCATAAGCCATACTCATATTTTCCCCTGAGATACCTCAATACATGCTTTCCTGCCTTCCAAAAGAGCTTGGTAGGCTTAACCATTGCTTGTAAAAGCTTTTTCACCGCATAGCATATGTCAGGTATTGTATTAACTAAATACACGAGCGAACCCACCAACTGTCGATAAATAGTGGCCTCCACTACCTCTGCCAATGTAGCATCCTCTTTCCTCCAATTTCCTGGAAGAGGAGTATCCATGGGCTTGCAGTCCTCCATGTGAAACTTACCAAGTATCTCCCCAGCATACTTTCCTTGAGACACAAATAGTTCACCTTCTCCCTGCCATATATCCAATCCAAGGAAATAATGAAGGAGGCCCAAATCCTTCATCTCAAACTCATTTAAAATATCTGCCTTGCATGAGTGTATCAAATTCTCATCACCCGTTAGTATTAAATCATCAAAATAAAGAACAATGATTAAAATATTACCCTCCACCATAATTGGGTACAGGCTTGCATCCGCCTCACTCTTGGTGAAGCCAAGTCCAGTGAAATAACTGTCGATCTGTGTGTACCGAGCACGTGGTGCTTGCTTCAGCCCATACAACACTCTTTTGAGTCTGCACACATGCCACTCGTTGCTGAAGATCTCAAATCCTTCAGGCTGCTCAATGTACACCTCTTCCTCAATGATCCCATTAAGGAACGCAGTATTCACATCCATCTGATGAATGTGCCAACCCATCTGCACTGAGAGAGCAAGCATGGTCCTTATGGAGGAATACTGTGCAACAGGTGCAAAGGTTTCCTCATAATCAATCCCCTTGATCTGTGAGAAGCCCCAGGTAGCAAATATTGCCTTATACTTCTCGATGCTCCCATCAACAACTTGCTTTACCTTGTAGATCCATTTTGAATCTACCACTGATTTACCCACCAGTCTCGGAACAATCTCCCAAGCCCTATTTCTGACAATGGATTCATACTCCTCCACCATGGAATCTACCCATGTGGGCTCCTACGCTGCATCTTCAAAATAATATGGCTCTGTCACGACACACTTGCTCATAATAGCTATGTATGCAGTAAATCGGTCAGGTGTTTGTCTCTATCTGCGCTATGATGTAGGGACTCCTACATTATTTGCTGCATCAAGCTTCAGTCTCTCAACTTTTGTGGTATGCTTCCTACCAGTTCTGATGTTTTTTTTTGCATGAGTGGACTCCTCCACTCCATGAATCTCCTCCTGTGGCTGGTCCACATCTAGAGGCTCATATTTCAGAACAAGAAGTTGCTCCTCTGCATCCAAGTGTATCTCCCTCTCAAGCAACAACTTCATGGCTTTCACCTCATTGAATTTTATATCCCGTTGCACCATAGCCATTCGACTGTCTGGAAAATACACACGATAATTATGGGGTTTTTTTTGTGTACCCCACAAATATCCCAACTTCTGCATTCGGCTCCAGCTTCTTTCTGGAATCCTTTGTCACATGAATGTAAATAGATGAGCCAAAAATCTTCAAATGAGAAATATCAGGCTTCTTATAAGTAAAATCTTCTTCAGGTGTACTCATTCCAAGTACTTTATGAGGACAACAATTTTTCACATAAACCACAATGTTGCATGCTTCCGCCCACAAGTGCATCGATAGGCCCTGGTCATGCAGCATAGCTCATGCAACACCCACGAACATTCTATTCTTCCTCTCTGCAACCCCATTCTTCTGTGGGTTATGAGGCACTATGAGTTCTCTTCGAATTCCTTCTTTGCTACAGAATTCTTTGAATTCGTTAGAGATATATTCACCACCATTATCACTCTGTGGAGCCTTCACTTACTTCCCTGACTCCTTCTCCACCAATGCTTTAAACTCAAATAACTTTGAGAATGTTTCACTCTTCTTCTGCATGAAGAAGATCCAACATCTACAAGAATAGTCATAAAAAAATATAACATATTACATGTGTTTTTTTGTTTAAGAAACTGAGAAAGGTCCACACATGTCTGTGTGAATTCTCTCCAGGATCTCCAAAGCACGGTTCTCCTTCTCATGAAAGGTGGTCTTCACAAACTTACCCATAGTACATCCCTTGCACTGATTTGACTGTGCAAGAGTGTCCTTGGGAAGTCTGATAGAAATCTAGTTCAAAATCTTCAAGGCGCCATGGTGAAGATGGCCCAATCTCCTGTGTCATAATTCGCCCTCATCCCGGCTCACCACTTCTTCTGCTTTTCCCATCATTGCAGTGTAGCCATCTACCTCCAACTTGTAGATATTATTAACTTGAATCCATATCCTCTTGGCTTTACCCATTTTTCAATGTCGAAGGAAGGCTTTTCCCTCACTGAAAACAATGTCATAACCTCTGTCTTCCAACATTGCGACCGAGACCAAGTTCTTCTTCAGACCTGGAACATGCATAACATCTTTCAAAAGAAATGGTTTAACTGAATCCCTGTCAATGGTAATGGTCCCAATGCTAGTTGCACTGTATCTGCCATCATCACCCATCTCTATATGCATTTGGAGATCCTTCTCCTCCAAGTCACTAAACAACTCCTTGTCTCCCGTCATATGGAAAGACGCACCACTTTCAAGATACCACACCGATCCCATTGCACTTGAAACCAAGAATGTGATCAAACATAAATAAAGTTAAAATTGTGAGGCTAAGGCCTCTCCAGCTACATCTCTAGCAACCTTATTTTTCTTCTTCTTCTGTGGGCAGCTAGTGGCAAGATGCCCATGTTTGTGACAGTGAAAACACTTGACTTTGGACAAATCCAGCTTCTTTCCTTTAGCTTTGGATTTTGGAGGGAATTTATTCCCCTTCCATTTCCTTGCTTTGGCAGCCAAAGAAAAATTCTCTTCATCATCATTATTTGATGAAGATCCATCCCTGGTACTTCGCCTTATCTCCTCCTGCACAAGATCCGACTAAAGTCACTCCCAACCCGGCAGTTTCTTCCATCCATTAACAGAGTCTTTGTAGCTATGCCAACTCTTCGGAAGCCCAAGGAGAGCCAAGCTCATAAATTGATAATCATCAACAGTAATCCCCACACTTCCCAGTTCATCCCTATAGTGGACAAACTTCGTGAGATATTTTGAAATACTGTCGCCCTGCTCCATTTTTATTTTTCTGAGCTTATCTTTCAGCGCCAACTTCCTTTGATCGTTGTTGCTTTGGAAAAGATCTGTCAAATCCTTCCACATTGCAAATGGATTAGATTTCCCATGGGCTTGACACAATATGGTCCTTTACACCTTCCAATAGAATTCTTCTTGTCTTTGCTACCAACTTTTTCCATGCGTCAAGTCCTGCAGCATCGCTAGAAGTAGGCTTAGGAACATCGCTATAGATGAACTTCTTCAACCCTTTATCTTCAAGCACCACCTCCATCCTATCCTTCTAGGCTATGTAATTCAAGCTACCATCAAGGGCATACTCAAATCACAACCCATTGAAAGAAATTTCAATGAATACTCAATTGCCGCACCAAGAAATTTCTGCAGCAAATTCGAATTGTCCACCAACACAAAACTCAACAATTATTCACAATTGAAATCTCCAGTGATCAAAATTGATCTGATACCATGTAGGAATTTATTAATACTAATTTATTACCAGATCCTCCTGATCTCATGATATTTATCTTCTTGCAAAATATAGAATCCTTATGCTAATTAAACTTGCGGAAATTTAAAACTAAATTGCAAACACATGTGAATAAATTCAGTCACACATAATACAGTCGTTTAACGGGAAAGCTTAAAGTTAAAACCCAAATATCATATTATGTGTATCAATGGAATCATGTAATAATCTCATATAAAGCTTAGTACATCAAGCTCTCAGTACAATGAAGATTCATTACGCACTGTCATGCAGAAATTTACATCTCTATGCACCAATTTCTTGCCTCTTGATAGCCTGCCTCCACTGCGCAATCCCTGTTGAAGAAGACCTCTAAATGAATTCGAATTGGCCTTTCCTTGACTGTGCAATCCTCATTGGCAACTCTAATGTGTGTCAGATGCATTGAATGCGTCACTATAGTCACAATAGATAGTCCATCTCACCCTTTCACCTATCTCTCCACTAGGTCTCCACTGGAACTGACATGCACTGTAGTTAACTGTTTTATTTGTTCAATTGTTAGCAAGTTATTAGTTGTGAATTAATTTACTAATTAATTAACTTAACTCTCACTAGTGTATCTTTCAGTTAGACTAGATACAACTAGCTCAACTGAGTTTAACTCCACTAATTGAGTTAAACTGAATAACAACTCCTATAACTACTCCCAACTCTGCCATAACTTTTCCACTTCATTTCTAACTGAGTCCTCATGCATGAGACACCAATAAACCCCAAGAATTACATAATTCCTTCAGCCTACTGATTTTCCAAATCTGTTCACTGAAATAAAGTGCTCCAAGAGAATAAGTTGATGTTTATTGTCAGATTATTATTAAGGGTTAATAATAATAATCAACATGCACCTATTTTTAGATCGACGATCTATAAATAGACTTTTCCCAATATTATAAAAATATAATTTCATCTATTTTTCTAACTTGATCAACCATCTACAAATAACATCCTGCAACTTATAGAATATGCTCACCATGTCTAAAAATAGACATACACCTAAAAATAGCCTACAGGCCCCACTTAGTGAAGGTGCTTAATTTTCATTAAACTCATCATCTTGTTGAATCTCAACATGCATGACTCACATGGCTAAACCACGAATTGATTGCTTCACCTTCCAGATGCAGCGTCATAATTTCTACAGCCTCTTTCTCTACTACTGGATGTAGCAGGAAGAATGCCTCTAGCTTCATCACCCAAGCCTTTCTTGCACATGTGAGTGATCCATCAAAAGTGGAAAATAGAAATCTATTGCCTCTCATCATCCCATTGTTGGAGGGCCTCCTTTCTTCTTCCTGCTGAATAAACTGAGGAAGAGCTAGAGTCTCCTTAAAAGCTCTAGGTTGAGATTTGTATTCTACAATTTACCTTCTTATAATTTCAGATTCCAAGTGTCCTTCATGCCTCTTTTCTTCTCCTCTTTGAGTATAGGAAGTGCATGGCCCTTCCTCCTCTTGAAACCCTCTAGGAATTTGATTGCATCTTTTCTCCTTCATCTGCTTAACCTCCTTGGATAGGTTCTTTCTAGATCTGAAAAGTGATGAGACAAAGCTCATTCTGTCCATAATTCTAATCTTGCTCCTTTTCTTTGTCTTCTTAGTCTCCTGATAGCATAATGGCTGCAACTCACAGGCTGAGCCAAGATTATGCTCCCATACCACTGTAATATCCGAAAATGGGGATGCAATAATACATAAACACAGTTTTGGAAATAGAAGTGTTAAATCACCTCATAAAATGTGAGAGGAACACATAGCCATCAAATTAATTTTACAACAAAAAAATAGGATCCATTATATCATCCCAAAGTCGGGAAATGGAGCAATATGGGCCATAAAAACGTTATTCCAAGAAATTTACGCTATACTTTGAGAAATAACACTTGGATTCCTTAGTTTATAAATTATGAGACTCACATCCAGAAGGGGATCATAAAAAAATCCCTTTTGCTAAGTTAAACAGATCTCCTGGTCTCAACATGGCTTAAAAACACTCAAATCCCATGACCTGGACTATACAGAAATTTATGAAGCAAGTATAGCATAATTAAATGAGGGTTTATAATAAAATATGAATTATGACCATAGATATAGAGTTTTATTACTCAAAGCATAGATAAAATCAGAGATCTAGTCTCTTTTACACATTATGAAGATAACTTGGGAAGGGTTCATTGAGAGAATGAGTACAAAAGAGTGGATTTGTAGATCTGGATCCAAAATAACACAGTATAGCTAAAGCTTTGCATACATACAACTATAAAATATAATAAATGAAGGAGGATCCTTCTTACAAGCTTTCCGGGAGAAGGGTTGGCCCTTTCCCTAAGAAGCTAGCTCAAAATCAAGGGTCTTAACCCTCACACTATAACACTGCAAGAAATGACGTAGTCCTACAAGGGACTATGCTATAGGTTATGGAAGTACTTTGGCCAAGTACCAAGATATGAAAATCTACTCTAGAACCTTCCTTATTGATCTTCCAAAGGAGTGGAGGCTCCCTCCTTTGAAAAATAATCCCCAGAAGTGGTGTTGTGAACCCCCACTGTAACACCCTACAACATAATGTTATAATGCTGCAGAAATAATGTTGTAATTGAAGGAGGATGCTTGGCCTCAAGCTTGGATGTGGAGAAATTTAGTACAAGCTCCCTCAAGAGGCCTCTCAAGAAAGGAGAAGGGATTCCTAAACAGGAATACCTTGTGCTAAGTAGCACAACAATCTCAACTAATGTTGTGAAACCAGGTCCAAAAAGAGAAGAAAAGAGATATCAACGCCTTATAAATAAACCACTTTGAGGGGGAAACCTCCAATACATTACATGAATGAAAAATTATTGGATGATTCAAATTACAAAATTTCCTTTCTATATATAGGAGTCCATGGGCCCACAATGTAATCCTAGTGGGGCCACAATGTAATCCTAGTCGACCTAACAATAATAATTTAAGGGCACAATAATAAAAATATGGGGGCTACAAGGGTACAATAATAACAATACGGGGGTTACAACAATAAGGGACTATACTAGTAATATAGGGACCTAACATGCCCCTCACCTTCAAAAAAGTGTTGTCCTCAACGCTTGAATAGCTCTGAGTGCTTCTATATAAAATTCTCATCCTCCCATGTAGAATCTTTAGTGGGTAAGTTCTTCCACTTGATGAGATACTCTGAAATTGATCTATTTTGTAGCTATTGAGTTCTTTTTTCCGTGACCACTTCAAGTTCCAATATGATTTTTCCTTCATCATCAAGTTCTGGCAATATTGTTTGAACCGGAATATTTTCACCTATAACCTTCTTTAAGCATGAAACATGGAAAATTGGATGCACTCGTGAAGAAGCAGGAAGCTCCAATTTGTATGCCATAGTACCAATATTTTGCAACACCTTGTAAGGACCATAGTACTTTGGCGATAATTTATTATCATTCTTAGCTTGCTTGAGGGATACTTGTTTGTATGGTTGTAGCCGTAAAAATACCCAGTCTCCTACGTCAAAAATTCTCTCGCTGCGATGTTGATCTGCCTGTTGTTTCATTCGATTTTTTTCCAAATTCAAGTTGTCCTTTAAGAGTTGGAGAAATTCTTGTTGATTCTTTCTTGAGAGTACATCTACAACAAAATTTAGCTGCCCTTTTTTGAAGATTATTTCAAATTCATAACCCAACATCTTTGTGACCCATTTTTGCTTCTCTTCTGAAGATATTCTTTGTTCCAAAAAGTGTTTAAGACTATCATGATCATTTTTTACCTTGAAGTGTCTTCCCATTAGGTAAGTTCTCCATTTCTTTAGTGCATGCAGTATTTCTAACATTTCCTTCTCATAAATAGGTTTCTGTAAATATTTTCCTTAGATTGGACAACTTTCAAAGGCAATGGGTCTTCCTTATTGCATTAAAACATCACCAATTCCATTTCCAGAGGCATCACATTCCACAATAAAGGTTTTTGTGAAGTCTGGCATAGCTAAGACTGGTGCTAAGCACATTTCCTCTTTAAGATGTTCAAAGGCCTTAGTTCCTTCAGGAGTCCATGAAAATGCATATTTCTTCAATAATGTTGTTAGAGGTGCTGCTATTCTCCCATAATTCTTAACAAACTTTCGATAATACCCTGTTAACCCAAGAAATCCTTGCAACTGCTTTATGGTTGTGGGGACTTTCCATTCCTTAATGGCTTTAATTATGTTAGGGTCTACCTTAACACCCTCGTGAGATACAATATGACCCAGATATTCCACCTCTTGTACTCCAAAGAAACTTTTGGATGTTTTTGCATATAATTGTTTCTACTAAAATAGTTTGAGCACCCTATCAACATGTTGAACATGATCCTTCCAAGGCCTGTTGTAGATTAGTATATCATCAAAAAATACTAGCACAAATTTTCTAAGGAAGGGTTTGAAAATGGAATTCATCAACCCTTGAAATGTAGAAGGTGCATTGGTAAGGCCAAAAGGCATGGCCAAAAATTCATAATGACCCTCATGAGTTCGAAATGCTGTTTTTGGAATATCTTCAGTCTTCATTCTAATTTGATGATATCCTGAACGAAGATCCAACTTGGTAAAATAAATTGCTCCATGTAATTCATCCAATAATTCATCAATCACAGGAATGGGAAATTTGTCTTTAATGGTGAGCTTATTGAGCTCCCTATAATCTGGACACATGAGCCATGATCCATCCTTCTTGTGTACCAATAATATAGGAGCAGAGAAAGAACTTTGACTAGGTTGAATTATACCCGCCTCTAACATTTCTACAATCATACGTTCAATTTCGCTCTTTTGGACATAAGGATATCTATAAGGCTTGATGTTTGGAGGAACACTTCCTGGAATCAAATGAATAGCATGATCATGATCACAAATAGGTGCGAGTCCTTTAGGAGTTTCAAAAACCTTGGAATGATTGTCCAAGACTTTTTGGAGATCTGCAGAAATAGATGATTTTGATGTTGGAACTTCTAGTGAGCATAATTGTGCAATTATGCCTCGTTGATATTTCTTTAGAAGCTTTCTCATGAAATTAGAGCTTATTATCTTTCTCATCTTCCCTGCAATACCCCATAATTTAACTTCCTTTCCTTCTGAAAAAAATTCAAGAAAAGTTCTTGAAAATTAAAAGCTATCGTCCCCAAAGATTGTAACCATTGTACTCCTACTACAACATCAACACCTCCCATAGGAATGGAAAGCATTGTACTATTCAATACATATTCCCCCATGGTTAGCTTGATATTATGGCATTTTCCAGAGCAATTTATAGTTCCTCCATTTGCAACCATCACTTGACATTCTGGTGCTGGGTATAGGAAACAATCTAATTCCTTGGCTACCTTATAATGAATAAAATTATGGGTGCTACCTGAATCAATCAACACTATTACCCTTTTCTTCTTTATATGTCCTTCTATCTTGAGTGTTTGAGGAGTGGTAATTCCTGCCAGTGCATTACACGATATGGTCGGATTCATTTCTTCCTCTTCTAGGGGTGGTTCCTGGTGTATATCCTCTTCTTGTTCATTTTCTTCTTCTTCTTCACCATCTATGTAAAATAATTTCTTCTCAGCACACTTATGACCTTTAGTGTATTTGCTATCACAACTGTAGCAAAGCCCTTTTGCTCTTTTTTCTTCCAATTGTTGTGGTGTCAACCTTGTAGGTTGTGGAAATCTAGGTGTAGAAACACTTCCTTCTTTATAGAATTGAGTGGTAGGCTTCCTTGTCGCCATTATTTTACATTCAACTTTTCTTGCCAACCTGAATGCCTTCTCCAATGAATCTGGTTCCAAAACACGAACTTCATGTTGGATGTTATCCTTTAAAGTGCCTATGAAGAGATCGATCCTGTGTTCCTCTGGAATATCAGTTACCCTTACATTCAATTTTTGGAAGTCCTCAATGTGCTGCCCCACTAAACCCTTTTGTTTGAGATTTATCAATTGGCTAAAGAAGGTGTTGCTCTTTGTATCCTCATAACGTGCTATCATTTCCTTCGTAAAAATTGACCAAGTGACAATTTTTTTACGGGAGCAAAGCCATCGATACCATACAAATGTATTTTGTTCTAAATGTAAAGATGCAATGCGTACCTTTTGTGTGTTTTGCACGTTATGGAGATCAAAATATTGCTCCATCTATAGCATCCATGTTACAGGATCCTTTCCATCAAACTTCCTCATATCCATTTTTGGAATATGGTGGTTCTTCCCGCCAACATTAGAGTTTATGAAATCACGATTAACATTTATTTTGTTCTCATCATGAGGTTCTTCTACTATCTTTTCACCATTAGGAAACATTTCTTGTATCAACTTTCTCAAACCTTCTATGTCTGCTTTTAGATCATTCTTCATTTTTTCCATTTTCTCATCGATCTTAGCTTCCATGTCATCCATCTTAGATTCCATGCCAGATTCCATGCCATTCTTCAAACCATCCATCTTAGATTCCACCCCTTTCTTCAAACCATCCATCTTAGTTTCCACGCCTTTCTTCAAAACTTCCATATCATTTTTTGTTGCTCTTTCTGAGAGCGAAATTTTTTGAACTTGCTCTTGTAATTTTGATATGTCATGTTGCCATTCTTCGTCTTCATGAGTCATAGTAGAGCCTTCTAAAGGTTTAGTGGGTGTTGAATTATTTTTAGGAGCCATTTTAGAATCCAATATTGATATCTATACTACAATATTCCCTTGGAATCAATTCAACTTGATTCTTCAAACAAGACTTATGCAATTCGGGAAAACAATACACACCTTTTACTTTCTTTTGAGGAGCTATATATTGAAATTGAATTATCTATATAATTATGGATACTCAATATCTGAAATTTGGCCTTGTAGTAGCCCTCTGAAGCTTATTTCAAATTTCATAGGTCTGACCTGATTTGGATTTTTCAAGACAAAGATATGCCCAATCTCCCACAATGACCCAATGATGGACTGGTTTAGTAGAGCGAACTTGTATGAATTTCCACGTCTTCCTGTTTCCTCCTTTGGCTCTGAAATTTATAGAAAGGAAACTGCAGTTTGTGTACTTGAATCCATGTTTTACAGCATTCCAATCCAATGCTCAGAGATAGAGTTATGAATATTTTCCCACGATAAGCTCTTTGAGATGAAATTCGGGAGCCTGAAAAATACCTAACTTCCACAGATCATATCTCCGAAAATATTGTGAACCAAGCTTTGAAATTTTGCGGAAATGTTCCTCAGGATTTCATATTTTCTCTCCAAAAAGTTCAGCTTCTGTATCTTCATATAAAACAAGTTATAGAAAAAATACCGCGGTGACCTGTTTAGGTTAAATTCAGGAGCCTACAAAAAGCCCTAACTTCCACGGATCATATCTTCGAAAATATTGCGAACCAAGCTCTGAAATTTTGTGATGATTTTCCTCAAGAATTTGGCTTCATACTCTAAGACTTTCAGATTTTGAACCTTCATAGAAAAATCATTATAGTGAAAATGCCACGATGACTTGTTTGGACCAGTGAAACCCTAGAATCCAAAGCTCTGATACCAATTGTTGTGAAACCAGCTCCAAAAAGAGAAGAAAAGAGATATCAACGCCATAGAAATAAGCCACTTCAAGGGGGAAACCTCCAATACATTACATGAATGAAAAATTCTTGGATGATTCAAATTACAAAACCTCCTTTCTATATATAGGAGTCCATGGGGCCACAATGTAATCCTAGTTGACCTAACAATAATAATTTAAGGGCAGAATAATAACAATATGGGGGTTACAAGGGTACAATAATAACAATAAGCAGGTTACAACAATAAGGGAATATACTAGTAATATAGGGACCTAACAACTAAATAGTTGGAGAAAGAAAAATAGTCATGCAGACAAAAAATACAATCTTTCATTCATGTCCTCCTATGGCTACCTTGCCCTTATTTTAAACAAGTGTGAGCCTTATTGACTTGGGCCCCACTCATTAGAGTTTCCTCCACCAAGGAATCTTCCTCCTACTTGCACTACGCTGTCCCTATGGATGATATCCTCCTCTCATATCAGCGTTGTTGACTTGGTCAAACTTGACCTTGTCCACATGCATTTGTCCTTGTTCACATATGAGAGTGTAAAATCCAGCTAGTTTTATGATCCCTTTTTACAACATGAGGAATTTTATTCCTGTTTTCAATATGCATGGGCCTTCTTACCCATTTATTCAACTGCTAGGTGAAAAAAGCAAAAATCAATATTCCAATTAGCTGCATGCTAATTAAGGAATATTACAGCCTATTCCTTCCCATGTTCACCAGGTTCCTCAAGCATTGATGGTCTCAAAAATATCTCTGTAGGCTCTTTAGATAAATCAAGTACATTGGATTTTGGATTTTCAATACATCAATTTGTCAAATACTCTTTTTTTACAATTGAAGATCCCAAACCAGATTTTAGTAAAAGAGTAAGTCAAAGGACCCTCCCACTAGGTCATTAGGGTTTCACAAGCTGTAGGGTCATCACTGGTGTTTTAAGCACTACTTTTCCTGTGCTAGAAGCTGGCCCAAACGTAAAAGAAGATCAGAACATGGTTGTCCAATAAAGATCAGAAAATATCCAAAGAGGACTACTTTGTCAAATTCAAGTTTTGCAAAAGGTAAATGTACTTCGCACTTTTGCAGGAGTGTCAAGAAGTCAATCACCAAAATAAATTGATAATGTAACTGATATGTTCCTAAAGGAAGACATGAAACACTTGGTCTTAAGGAGAATCAGGGTTTTTAAGCTTGACTGGGCCACCAGTGTGTCAAGTAGGGATCAAATGCAGCAAATCACATGAAGGAGGCACACCAAGAAAACCAAACATGAAGAGAATTTTTTCAAAAATTATGGATGAAATAGGGAAAAAGGTGTGGTGAACTGGACAGAAATGAATGAAATTGAAAGGGCTATAACGAACTTAGAAGACAACACTGATAATTGTTCTTAATCATTCCATACACCTAGGTTTTTGGGGAAGATGATAAAAGAAGGTGAAAGGGTAAGTTGAAATCCATGATGACAGCAAAGGGATTATGAAGATGTCACTATTTGTAAAAATTCCAAACTTATCCCAAGGAGCTTGTCATGCCAAAAATGGTCAAAAAGAGGTAAAACTCCATGATGCCAGCAAAGAAAAGGATTGAGAAAATACTGCTACTGTGCAAGCATCTAAAGTTTTGCCAAGGTAAAATGTCTCACTGCCTCAAAAGAACAAGGATGTAAATGGTATCAGAAAAAATCTAAGTCTCAGTATTTTATGACACTTGAAAATCAGAAGTGGCCAAAGAAGGTAAAAAGGCATGATTGTGAATTCCATGGTATAGGCCAAAGAGGGTTTCAAAGGTGTTGCTATCTTCCCATAGGTTTGTTAATAAGCTTTCCAGGACAAAAGGAGCAACAAGAAGGTCAAAATTCACCATATCAGTCACCTATCAACAAAAAGTGTTAAAAGGATATCAATGAGCCAAGAGAAGCCAACTTCATGACTCAAAGAAAACCTGCAAAAGGATAAAGTAAAGAGTATAAGTGAGAAGAGAGTCAAATTATCATTTCAGTCACGTACAAAGTAGCAGTTTTCAAAAGATGAAGAACATGACAATTGAGCTTTGAGGAAGAAAATATGATTTTAAGGTTACTGCTATGTCAAAACAAATATGTCAAGCTTCCAAGGTCAAAGAAAAATAAATTTTCACCAGTCCAACAACCTACAAACAAAAGCCAATTCAATGTTTTAGTCACCCACATCAAAGGGTCAAAAGAGCATTAGTGAAAGAAATAAAGAAGGTTTTAGAGATCAGGAAATGGGTTTGAAAAGTTTAAATTCAAAATTCCAAGCATATAAAGGGTCATTTTTCTTTTCATTTGACTTATTGTTTCCTTGCAAAAAAGTTGAGAGCATTCAGGAGAGAAACTATGAGTTTTTGTGTCAAATTCGGGCAAGTTTACCTGGCGCTGCGTGTTCAGGTCGACACTGCATGCTTGGAGTCGGGCACTGCGCCCTTGGAGTTTTTCCCCATAAAAATTAATTCAGCGTTGTGTGCATGGAGGTAGGTGATGTGTGCCTAGAAATGCGCTATGAATTTTCTCAACAAGCCCGACAGAAAGCCTTTGGCATTACGCGCCTAACGCAATGCACTACACATTTGGCTAACTCGACACCCCGTTCACTTGTGCGCTACGTGTTTGTCTAGGAAGGCCTTCACCCTGTAGACCCTAAATTCAAATCAAATAACTATTTAGATTCTTGCAAGGACCTCCAAAGCAATGTTGAGGGGTAAGTACACTTCATCAAGCCCTTCTTCTAGCATGTGTGGTGATTTATGATTAAGGGAATTTGAAGACTTAGGGGGGAAACCCTAATTTTCATGTTAAAAACTCCACTGTTTAAGACACTCCTCCATCTGCATACTAAGAGCACACATAGGATACCTTGTTGAAACATTTCTCATTCATCTAACGATGTGCCTTTACCCCCTCCATTCACTCATAAACTTTGGCCCCTACACCACAATAAAATTGACAAATTCATTGCCTTCATTCATATCAATTTGCCCTCAGTGCAAGGTATTAGAAAAGATATTTAAACCAGTCAGCAAGGGTGGTCATTGGGTTTTTCCTCTCCCTCGTAGTCATATAACTTTACCCTCATTCATCCATCTCACTCACTTGAAAAAGGCTGCCTTTTTTACCACCATTCCATTACCCTTTTTCATATCAGTTTCATAAGCAAAACTAGGGTTTTCAAAGGCAAAATTGTTAAAATGTCAAGAGAAGGGGAAAGTGGTAGTGAAGGAGAACGCCAAGTGCCAAGGATACATCAACATAGAGGTGGGAGGATCAACAAATTTGAACCAATAAACAAAATAGAGCTTAATGCATCTCTCCTAACTATCTCATGCTTCTACAATATAGGCTGATATCAATTTTGTGAGAAGGTACAATAGGTGCAAAACCACCCTGAGCTGACAAGGCTTTTCATCATTAACATGCATGAGAAACAAGTTAACCTTGCATGGGTAACTTTGAGCTATCTTCTGATGCTATTGCAAATGCCACTGGGATACCTAGTGTAGGGGAGAAATGGTTCAAACATGCCAACCTTGACATGAGCTACTATGAGCCATATTTAAAACCTAGGTACAAAGACTACAATAAATCCATTTTTCCTTTCTCACATATGCTAGAGAGATATGCACCTTTGATGAAAGTTATCATGAAATATTTTACATGTGAGGTAATGTTCTCTAGGCTTTACTCCTATCACATTAGGCTGCTCATGCACTTTACTAGGGTTAGGATGCTGCACCTACCCTACTACCTCTACAAAATCATTGAAAAAATGTCTTATATTGTACAAAATAAAGACCATCCACAGTAGATGCAGAGCCTCTTACACCACTCTATCATGAAAATGGTTTTGATGCATCAATTGCAGCAAAAGGGTATTCCATGGGAGGTTTCCATTGCCCATGATGTTTTCACAAACACACAACCTCATCCTCAACAAAACATGGCTTCATCATCTCATTCTTCTGTCCTTACTCCTCCATCATCTCCTACTGAGCATGTTTCACCATATACACATATTCCTTCACCTCAGGAAAACCCTCTGATCAGGAGATCATATCCAAGTTATGGAAAATTTCTCAAAAATGAAAGTGTTCAAAATTGGTTGCATTCTGAATGACCGGAAAAGGTCTCGTCGCTGCGAATGGTTCTCAAAACTGAGGTTGTATGCAAAAGTTATTGAGGTTTGAAATCTCTAGTAAACTTAAAAATTCAATTGACCAAGTTTGACTTTAATAATTTGGAAAAATTAAAAAAATAATATTCCAAAATAATATTCTAGGAATATTCCCCAAAATATTCCATTCGGGCATATTAGATGTTGACAAATGGCAGCTTGGGGTTGGATGTCTGTTTGAATTTGAAGGTTTTAGGCCTATCATGGGCTGCCACGTGGCAGGCCCAGAGGCTGCCATGCGGCCCCATGCCAGAGGAGAAACAGTTTGGTAAAATTTTGTTGCAACTACCAGGTTTGAACCTAGGACCTGTCCACAACTAATCCAACGTTCTACCATCGTGCCACGATGGTCATTCTTATAAAAAATTGGCCACAATATTGATTTAAAGAGTTTAAATTTTGTAATGGTGGAGTGGAGGGTCTAGCCCTTCGGGCCAGCCCCTCCCCATATGCCCGTCGCCTACAACCAAGGGTTAAGCACAAAACTGTAATGGTCAGTAAACCGGCAGTAGTTACATGACGAGTTTTAAATTTTAAATGCCACAGATAGCGGTTATGACGACGACTGTTCCAAAGGCTCAGTGCATGTGACTAGTTGTCTAAACATTTAATGCTAATCATAAACGGTTTTTCTATTTTCGGAATTCCTCCATGTTTGGCGCTGTTAAGTGGAGTTCCTCCAGTTTTGGAGGAGGTTTTTGAGGGATATTGGGAAAAATTTTGGTTTTTCCATAACTCCCTCAATATTGAGCGAAATTGGGTGAAATTTTAGTCAATTTTGGGTCTCTTGGACCTTATGAGAATTTTGGCATAGGTTTGAGGTCAAAAAAAGGTCATCTACAATAACTTTTTCTTTGAGGGAAATGAAGGGGCCATCAGGGCGACCATAAGGCAAAATCAGTTTGAGGCCTAGCCAGGGGAGTTAGAGTCCTTTTCCAGAGTTCCAATAGTCTAAATTGGATAATTCAAATGCTATGAATCTGATGAGATATTTTTCAGAGCCTATAGAGAACGTTTGAAGGCCGAAAAACTTCAGTAAAATTATAGGGGCCATTAGTGTCAACGTTTGCCAGCAGCAGTGCAGGGCTTAGCCAGAGCTGCTTGAGACCATATGCAGTGAAAAAATGGTCATTATTGAATGAAAAAATCATTTTGAATCTAATGATGGAGGTTTTAGCAAGTTTTGAAGACTTCTAGAGGTCAAAACCTTAGCAGATAAGTTTTCATTGACCCTAGTGCCAAGGGGTACCGATAGGTGACTGAGGTGAAACCGGAGTAGTTGGAAGCCATTTTTTATTAATGAAAAGTCTAAATTGAATAATTCAGACATTTTGGAACCAATGGAAGTGGTTTCAGAACATTTTGAGAAGTTTTAGAGCTCGAGAATCTGATGTGAATTTTTGGGCAGCCCTATGCAAACCATGGAGGATAGCCTATTTTGGGAATGCAGTGCTCAATTTAAAAATTTTATCAGTTAAAATTTGATATATGATGTGTATTAGATAAAAAAGAAATGGTTTCAGTGACAGAAACAAAATTCTGAGGGATTTTGTGCCATTTATAAGCTCATAGTAGCTTAGTGCACCGATAGAAGGAATCGTGTCAACACGAGCCTAAAGCTGTTTTCAGAGTTTGGACAGCCAATTGAGGGATATTTATGGTATTTTAAGCCCTTTGGATCATTTTTGTATTCATTGGATTTAATTATTTACTTGTAAAAAAAAAGCTTACCACAATCCCAAAGAGTCCAGTCAAGTTAACAAAGCTCAAAGGAGACATGGCCCACGAGATTTGGGGTGAACTCCTAGATTAAAATTACTATTGTGTTTTAATGATTATTTGATGCATTATGTTTCTGTCATACATGTTAAATTTTAGCAAGAAAAAATGAACTTAAGACACATAAACAGTAAAAATTCATACACCACTTTCAAGTAATAATTCCGCAAAATTGTCAAGTACAAACTAGATCATTTTAATTTAAACTGAGTGGTAGGATCTTGAAGTACATACAAGTTATCCAGACCATTTTCAGATCAGGTTGGTATCAGAGCATAGTTTCTTTCTTGACAGAGCACTTGTTTTCTTGATTGTATAGCTTGAAAGGTGTTTAAGAAATGTAAAAGATTGACTGTTTTACTATTTGCAAACTGATTGTTGCTTGATTTTGCTTGATTTTTGGGGATAGCTACTGATTAGCTATGTCTTGGAGAGAACATAAAGGAAGAAAGAGTTGAAGGAATATTCCTTACCTCAAAGGACCTCAAAGTCAACATTGGAAAACAAACCCTCTTGACGATTCTTTGTTAAGAATATTTTGGAGTTTGTTTGTTGTTTGGCTACTTGAATAGGAGTTGATCTTTACAGCCATTTGGTTTTAAAAAATATTTTTCATTTGTTTTGAAAGCTTTGAGAACTTTATTGAAGTTCCTTTTGCTCATTGACATCATAATGACAACTTCTACAAGTGAATTTTCCTCCTTCACAAGATTCTTCGATGATGATATGAAGAGTGACTTTATTATATTGAAGGACATGATTCAGATTTTGTTTGAGGAAAAAAGAGAAAGCACTGCACTTCATGAACAATTACTTTCACATGAGGAAGAGTTGCAGCAGAAAAATTCGCCATGGAAGTGGCTTGGTAAGAAATGGATGGAATTCTTAATAGAGTAAGCCATACTCATTTTATACATATGCACATTTCGATTGGATGCATGGATTTTATGTTGTAATCTCTCGTTTGTTTGAGACACCTTGGATCATTTATCAAGGAAGCGATGTTCATTTTACTTATGCAAATTTCTCGCTAGAAATTTTCTGAGTGAGTGCAAGAAAGATAGTTATAGATGGGAGAACAAGTGCATCAAGGAAGGGAAGTGTCAATTACTTTCTAGTTGTAGTTCAAAGTCATTAGCCAGGCAAGGCAAGTGTTTGGAGGCTAAAGAGAAGAGGGTGCAGTATTCTTATTTGCTGTACAGATTAGTTTCAGTATTCCATAGACCTTTTGGGGTCGAAAAGATTCTCTTTGGGGAGGTGTGATCAGGAGATCATGTCCAAGTTATGAAAAAATGCTCAAAAATGAAAGTTTTCAAAATTTGTTGCATTCTGAATGACCGAAAAGGTCTCATTGATGTGATTCTGGTGCTGTGAATGGTTCTCAAAACCGAGGTCGTATGAAAAGGTTATTGAGGTTTGAAATCTCCAGTAAACTTCAAAATTTAGTTGACCAAGTTTGACTTTTATAATTTGGAAAAATTAAAAAAAAATATTCCAAAGAATATTCTAGGAATATTCCTTATAATATTCCCTGGAATATTCTATTCAGGCGTATTAGATGTTGACAAATGGCAGCTTGGGGTTGGATGTTTGTTTGACTTTGAAGGTTTTAGGCCTATCATGGGCTGCCACATGGCAGTTTTGGAGGGTGCCATGTGGCCCCAAGCCGGAGGAGAAACAATTTGGTAAATTTTTTTTGCAACTACTAGGTTTGAACCAAGGACCTGTCCGCAACTAATCCAACATTCTACCATCGTGCCACGACGATGACTATTAGAAACCATTGGCCGCAATATTGATTTAAAGAGTTTACATTTTGTCATGCTGGAGTGGAGGGGCCAGCCCCTCCCCATGGGCTTATAGCCTAGAACCAAGGGCTTAAGCACAAAACTATAACGGCCAATAAACCGACGGTAGTTACATGACGAGTTTTAAATTTTAAATGCCACGGATAGCAGTTATGACAGCGACGGTTCTAGAGGCTCGGTGCATGTGACCAGCTGTCCAAACATTTAATGCTAACCAAAAATGGTTCCACCAATTTTGGCACATTCCACTATTTTTGGAATTCCTCCATGTTTGGCACTATTAACTGGAGTTCCTCCCGTTTTGGAGGAGGTTTTTTAGGGATATTGGGTAAAAATTTATTTTTTCCATAAATATCTCAATATTGAATGAAATTGGATGAAATTTTATTCAATTTTGGGTCTCTTGAACATTCTGAGAATTTTTAGCACAGTTTTGAGGTCAATCAAAGGTTATATTCAATATATTTTGCTTTGAGGAAGATGAAGAGGCCATCATGGCCACCATGAGACAATATCAGTTTGAGGCCTAGCTAGGGGAGCTAGAGTCCTTTTCCAAAGTTCCAATAGTCTAAATTGGATAATTCAGATGTTTTGAATCTTATGAGATGGTTTGTAGAGACTGTAGAGAAATATTGAAGGCCAAAAAGCTTCAGTAAAGTTCCAGGGGCCATTAGTGCCAACTTTTGCGAGGAGCAGCGTAGGGCTTAGCCAGAGCTGCTTGAGACCATATGCAGTGAACCAGTGGTCATTATTGACTGAAAAAATCATTATGAATCTAATGAAAGAAGTTTCAACAAGTTTTTAAGACTTCTAGATATCGAAACCTCAACATATAAGTTTTCATTGAACCTAGTGCTAGGGGGTGCCGATAGGTGATTCAGGCGAAACCGGAGCAACCAGAGGCCATTTTTTATGAATGAAAAGTATATATTGACTATTTCAGACATTTTGGAACCAATGGAAGTGGTTTTAGAATATTTTTAGAACTTCTAGAGCTTGAGAAGCTGATGTGAAATTTTTGGCAGCCCTAGGCAAACCATGGAGGATAGCCTATTTTGGGAATGCAGTGCTCAATTTGAGAAATTTATCAATTGAAATTTGATGTATAATGTGTATTGGATACAATAGGAGTGGCTTTAGTGATAGAAATAGAATTATAAGGGAGTTTGTGCCATTTAGAAGCTCATAGTAGCTTAGTGCACCGACAAAAGGAATCGTGTCAACAAGAGCCTAAAGTTATTTTCAAAGTTTGGATAGCCAATTGAGGGATATTTATGGTATTTTTATAGCATCATTTCTCACCTTCATATGATTCATGATTGATTTGATGGTTTTGGGCACCCATTCCTACAGACTTGGACAAATTCACTTAAAAACAGTGTAAAAATCCCCATACGCGGCTATGCCCGTAATTTTCCGCGTGTATACGCGAGTCCAGCTGCACTTTTCTGCGTATGCCATTAAAATTATAAAAAAATAGATAATTATTCCCTATTTTTGAGCTGGGTTGATGGTTACTCAGGTAGTTCAACCACCCCAACACGTGGCCAACTGTTTCCAACTATTGAAACTACTTGGAGGGAGTATAAAAACCCCTCATGTGTATGGCCTAAGGGAGAGAGAGAATTATTGATATTATACTGTGTTGGTATTCCCTATCCAAGTCTGATTCCCCGTGCCTCCTGCACTTTCCCAGTTCATTATAGGAAACCCTTGTTTCCTTGAGATGCTCATCCCCTTATATGACATCTCGTATGCACCAGTTTGGAAGGAGTCTTAGCGAGGCAAGGGCTGGACGGATCCGGACGACGGTCTGCGAAGGCCGTGGAAGGATCAGGTGATCTCTCCACTCGTTAATTTTGTACATGCTATTTATAATACAGAAGTACCATGCTGTTCCCGAAATAAACGTGTTAGTGTCTGCTTACATATATGTGAAAATTGTTATTTAAGCATTCATTATGATTTATTTAATGTTTTATATGGATTTCACTAACATTTAGAGTAGATATATGCTGTACAACCAGTTCTTCGTGCTTGTTTCTTCTTGTCTTTCAGGTTAAGAAGGAAGGACGGTTGCTGAGGGTTTGAACCCTGCGGGATCTGCTTCAACCGTAGGACCTACGGGTAACTTCCTCATTCTACTCTATTTAGTTTTTCTGAACATGCATGGTTGTGTGAGTCCTTCTTAAGTAGCATGCCCCTGCTCTGTGGAGGTTGTAACCCAACGAAACTCTAGGGTGATATTACCCGAAACAGAACTGGCGACTCCACTGGGGATCACATTCTTGTGACTCCCCTGTTGGGTGGTTTCAGCTGTTTGGTAGGTTGCCGAAAGTTTTAACTTTCATTTGCAGTCCAGTTTACTTTGTTTCAGTCAGTCTGAAGTCCTGGTTTCTTTTCCAGGCTTGTCCTTTTTGTTTTTTCATTATTTACCTTTGTATAAGCACTTTTTTCTCCACACAGTCGCGTATACACGCAAGTTTGTCTAAAGGAACCCGCATATACGTGAGTTTCCCTTAGCACAGACGTGTATGCACACTGGTTGCATAACTGTGAAGTAGCGTATACCTAGGCAGATTTTGAATTTTTGGGTTTCTTGACTTTTTGGTCCTTTCTGGCTGTGGAGGCCTGTTTCTACAGTGTCCTTGTACTCTCTGGATTGTGAAGGAAGTGGTTTCTGGTCTTTTCTCTCTTTCGTTTGATTGAAAACTAGTCTTTTTGGCAAAGTGTTGTTTCTGGTGCTGGCACTTCTGGTTTGGGTACCAAGATAGCTTTCTGAGCATTCTTGGCTGTTCTGATTTATCAGAACAGTGAGCTCTTGCTCATTTACTCTTTCCTGTCTTTGTGTTTTGCTTGGCACTACGATTTTTGCTCATTTCTTGATTGGTTTTCTTGAGTTCAGTAGGCTAGGTCTTGTTGCAACTTTTGAAGAGTTTTTCTTGCTTCTTCGAAGTTTTTGTTTGCGGCAAGTTTATACTATTCTTCTAGGCTAAGTGGCTGAGTTTTCTTGTCTTCTTTTGCTCTCATTGATCTTGCTACTAGTTAGCTTTATAAGGTTTGGAGCATGGCTGAAGTTTGTACTTGAAATTCAGTCTTGTTTGGTTTGGATTTTGATAGTTTTGCTTGGTCTTTTCGAGCTCTTTCCCTATAAAACTAAAAAGCTCAAAAAACATTTGTTTTGCTTTTTGTTTTTGCATTTCAAAGGCTCAAAAAACATTTTCTCTTGTTATTTTCTTTTGTTGTTGCATTTTCATTTTCATTTTGCCATATCTTTTGAAGCTTTTGTGAGATTTCTTGCTTTTGGTTTTTAGCTTGATAATTGGAAGGGAGTTGTCATTCATTTCTTCTTCTTGTTTTTAAGCATCTTTGGTGTCTTCATATTAAGAGTTATTGATTTCGGGAACTAGCTTTCTGGACAACCAAGACAAGTTAAAACTGAAGGACTTTTTGGGAAATGTCACTCTGCTTTAGGAGATTTGCATCTTAGGATTTGCATGCTTGTAGTGATTTGCATTAGGTGCATTTAAACATTTAGTCAATTTCATAGTTTTTGTGAGTGTGAGTTCGCTATTTGAAAAGAAAAAATACAATTTTTAATCTCGTAGAACCCGTGTAGAGATTGCTTTTCATCGAAAGACAATAACTGCATCTGCATGTAGTTAAGTTTTTATTAATTTCTTTCTGCGTTAAAAACATCATAAGTTTCATCTCCATATCCTTGTGACTTAACATAACAGCCCATTAAAATAAGCGATTTAATTTAAAATCAACTAGCAAGTTTTCTAAGTGTCATACACCAACTATCTAGGTTGTAGGGCCTTGGATTAGGTGAGTGGAGAGTTAACTCTCCAAGGCCGCTCAAACAAAACATAGAAGTTTATTAATTGAGCGAAATCCAACTCCGTTAGGTGGACCGGGAAAGCTCTCCTCCAGAGAGTCAAGCGCGAGGGGAAGTGAAGGCTGAGAAGAGAGATACCCCCTCTCTGATTTGTTGAATCTGACCTCAAGACCGTTCCGCCCGGCTTCTGACATGGATTGGTGCCCATAGTTGCCACTCCTAGGTTCCACATAGGTGACTGCGGGGGGGAATACCCGTGGTACCTGAGGCAGACGTCGCATCACTTTCAGCAGTACTTCTGGGGGGTGCCCTTGCGAAGCTTGGGTGCTTGAGCCGGCAAAGGTTGTCGTTAGGAGGTCGGCGTAACTGTTTCTGATACCTTCGCTAGCTGTTCTGGGCCCTAATCATCCCAGACTGCTTTCGGAAGGCCCTATACTTCGCTTTCCTGTATTTTGGTGTCCGGTCCTCATCACCCGGAGCGGAAATACTTGGAGGCTGTTTGCTTGCTGTTTCTCAGGGATTTTTATTTTAGAGAGTGCTCTTTGCTCCTAGCTTGCCTAGCTTTTCACTTTTTTGAGTCTAATTTATAAAAATCTATAAAAGTGGCTGATCAAGCGCCTCGACGTTCGAGGAGAATCCGGGGGTTATCTCCCGAGAGTTCAGAGCCTTCTTCGAGAAGGCGTAGGAGTGATTTAGCAGGTGGTTACCACCCTGTGGCGTCTGACGCAGTGGAGAGAGATCCTCCACAAAGGTCTGAAGGTTTCATAGCTGATTCTGGTGTCGGTTCCGAGAGGAGCGTTCCGCTCACCTCGCGAGTTTTGTTTCCTCAAGAAGAAGATTTTCAAATTGAAGACGTACCTGAGCCTCCTGCGACAGGTCCATCTCTTCTTGCTCCTGACTATCCGTTCGTTGTTTAGTACATCGGACCTGAGTTTGAAAGACCGGAAGATCTTCCGTATCATTCATATCTTTCGATGGCCAGGACTGGGAACACGGCCTCTGCCGTGAGTGCTGCAGGCATTTAGACCCCTGCTTCTGTTGAAGGAGGGGGCACTATTGCTTTAACTTCGATTGCTTCTAGTGCTGCTGTGTTTGGCTCCAAGCACATGCTTCTCATTCTGATCCCTTCTGTTCAGGGATGCCCTCTAGTGGGAATCCCTCTTTTTCCTTTTCCGCTGCTGCAGCTGGATCTACACCCATGTCTTCTATGGCTAGTGGATCAGCTTCTTTTCAGGGTTTCCCCTTTGGGACTGGACACATTCCTAGTTCCAATCCTTCTTCAGGGTCGTTTCCGTTTACGTCCCAGACCCAGAGTTTCAACCCTTGGTCTGGGGGGGAAATTTCGACTACTTTTCAGCCCGTTGGATCACTTTTGTATTCATTGGAGTTAAATATTTACTTGTAAAAGAAAACTTACCATAATCCCAAAGAGCCAAGTCAAGTTGACAAAGCTCAAAGGAGACGTAACCCATGAGATTTCGGGTGAACTCCTAGATTAAAATAGTTGTTGTGTTTTAATGATATTTTTTTCATTATGTTGCTGTCATACATGTTAAATTCCAACAAGAAAAAATGAACTTAAGACACATAAACGGTAAAAATTCATACACCACTTTCAAGTAAATAATTCCGCAAAATTGTCAAGTACAAGCTAGATCATTTTAATTTAAACTGAGTGGTAGGTTCTTTAAATACATACAAGTTATCCATACCGTTTTCAGATCAAGTTGGTATCAAAGCATAGTTTCTTGCTTGATAGAGCACTTTTCTTCTTGATTGTATAGCTTGAAAGGTGTTTAAACAATGTAAAAGATTGACTGTTTTACTGTTTTCAAACTGATTGTTGCTTGAGTTTTCTTGAGTTTTGGGGAGATTAGCTAAGTCTTGGAGAGAGAAAAAAGGAAGAAAGAGTTGAAGGCATATTCCTTACCCCAAAGGACCTCAAATTCAACATTGGAAAACAAACCCTCTTGACGATTGTTTGTTAAGAAGCTTTTGGAGTTTCCTTGTTGTTTGGCTGCTTGAATAAGAGTTGGTCTTTACAGCCATTTGGTTTTAAAAAAGTTTTGTCATTTATTTTGAAAGCTTTGAGAACTTTGTTGAAGTTCCTTTTTCTCATTGACATCGTAATGACAACTTCTACAGGTTAATTTTCCTCCTTCACAAGATTCTTTGATGATGATATGAAGAGTGACTTTATTATATTGAAGGAAATTGTTCAGAATTTGTTTGAGGACAAAAGAGAAAGCACTGAACTTCGTGAACAATTAGTTTCACATGAGGAAGACTTGTAGCAAAAAAATTCACCATGAAAGTGGCTTGGTAAGAAGTGGATGGACTTCTTAACATAGTAAGTCATACTCATTTTGTACATATGCAAATTTTGTTTGTATGCATGTATTTTATGCTGTAATCTCTCGTTTGTTTGAGCCACCTTGGATCATTGATCAAGGTAGTGATGTTCAGTTTACTTTTGCAAATTTCTCGCCAAAAATTTTATGGGTGAGTGCAAGAGATACAGTTATAGACAAAAGGACAAGTGCATTGAGGAAGGGAAGTGTGAATTGCTTTCTAGTTGTAGTTCAAAGTCATTAGCCAGGCAAGGAAAGTTTTTGGAGGCTAAAGAGAAGTGGGTGCTATATTCTTATTTTATTTATAGATCAATTTCAATATTCTAGAGAGCTTTTGGGGTTCAAAACATTCTCATTGGAGAGGTGTGATCAGGAGATCATGTCCAAGTTATGAAAAATTGCTCAAAAATGAAAGTGATCAAAATTTGTTGCATTTTGAACGACCGAAAAGGTCTCGTCACTACGATTCTGGCACCATGAACGGTTCTCAAAACTGAGGTCATATGAAAAAGTTATTGATGTTTGAAATCTCCAGTAAAATTCAAGATTTAGTTGACCAATTTTGACTTTTATAATTTGGAAAAATTAAAAAAAGAATATTCTGGGGATATTCCTTGGAATATTCCCTAGAATATTCCTTGGAATATTCCATTCAGGCATATTAGATGTTCACAAATGGTAGCTTGGGGTTGGATTTCTGTTTGACTTTGAAGGTTTTAGGCCTATCACGGGCTGCCACGTGGCAGGTCTGGAGTCTGCCACCTGGCCCCAAGCCAGAGGAGAAATAGTTTGGTAAATGTTTTTTTCAACTACCGGGTTTGAACCTAGAACCTGTTCTCAACTAATCCAATGTTCTACCATCGTGCCACGGTGGTGATTCTTATAAACCATTGGCCGCAATATTGATTTAAAGAGTTTATGTTTTGTAATGGTGGAGCAGAGGGGCCAGCCCCTCCCCATAGGCTCGTAGCCCAGAACCAAGGGATTAAGCACAAAACTATAACGGCTAGTAAACCAACAGTAGTTACATGATGAGTTTTAAATTTTAAATGCCATGGATAGCGGTTATGACGGTGACGGTTTCGGAGGCTCGATGCATGTGACCAACTGTCCAAACATTTAATGCTAACCACAAACGGTTCTGCTAGTTTTGGCGCATTCCGCTATTTTCGGAATTCCTCCATGTTTGGCACTGTTAACTAGAGTTCCTCCAGTTTTGGAGGAGGTTTTTTAGGGATATTGGGAAAAAATGTGTTTTTTCCATAACTCCCTCAATAGTGAATGAAATTGAATGAAATTTTAGTTAATTTTGGGTCTCTTGGATCTTCTTACCATTTTGGCATAGGTTTGAGGTCGAATAGAGGTCATATTCAGCAACATTTTCTTCAACGAAGATGAAGGGGCCATGAGGGCCACCGTGAGACAAAATCAGTTTGAGGGCTAGCCAGGGGAGCTAAAGTCCTTTTACAAAGTTCCAATAGTATAAATTGGATAAATAAGATGTTCTGAATCTAATGATATGGTTTTTAGAGCCTGTAGATAACATTTGAAGGCCGAAAAGTTTCAGTAAAGTTCCAGCGGCAATTAGTGCCAACTTTTGCCAACAGGAGTGCAAGGCTTAGCTAGAGCTGCTTGAGATCATATGTAGTGAACCAGTGGTCATCCTTAACTAAAAAAATAATTATGAATCTAATGACAGAATTTCCGGCAAGTGTTTAAGACTTATAGAGGTTGAAACCTCAACAGATAAATTTTCATTGACCCTAGTGCCAAGGGGTGCCGATAGGTGATTAAGGCGAAACTGGAGCAGTCGAAGGCCATTTTTGATGAATGAAAAGTCTATCTTGAATATTTAAGAAATTTTGGAACCAATGGAAGTGGTTTCAAAATATTTTTAGACCTTCTAGAGCTCAAGAAGATGATGTGAAGTTTTGGACAACCCTGGGCAAACCATGGAGGATAGCCTATTTTGGGAATGCAGTGCTCAATTTGAGAAATTTATCAATTGAAATTTGATGTCTAATGTGTATTGGATATAGTAGAAGTGTTTTTAGTGACAGAAACATAATTATAAGGGAGTTTTTTCCATTTAGAAGATAAGATTAGCTTAGTGCACCAATAGAAGGAATCGTGTCAACAGGAGCCTAAAGCTTTTTTAGAGTTTGGACAGCCAATTAAGGGAAATTTATGGTATTTTCAGCCCTTTGGATCATTTTTGTATTCATTGGAGTTAAGTATTTACTTGTAAAAAAAAACTTACCATAATCCCAAAGAGGCAAGTCAAGTTGAAAAAGCTTAAAGGAGACGTAGCCGACGAGATTTCAGGTGAACTCCTAGATTAAAATTTTTGTTTTGTTTTAATGATTATTTGCTGCATTATGTTGCCACCATACATGTTAAATTTCAGCAAGAAAAAATGAACTTAAGACACATAAACAATAAAAATTCATACACAACTTTCAAGTAAATAATTCTGTAAAATTGTCAAGTACAAGCTAGATCATTTTAATTTAAACTGATTGGTAGGTTCTTGAAATACATACAAGTTATCTAGACCATTTTCAGATCAGGCTGGTATCGGAGCATAGTTTCTTGCTTGACAGAGCACTTTTTTGCTTGATTGTATAGCTTGAAAGGTGTTTAAATAATGTAAAAGATTGACTATTTTACTGTTTGAAAACTAATTATTGCTAGAGTTTTCTTGAGTTTTGGGGATAGCTACTGATTAGCTAAGTCTTGGAGAGAACAAAAGGGAGGAAAGAATTGAAGGCATCTTCCCTACCCCAAAGGACCTCAAAGTCAACTTTGGAAAACAAACCCTCTTGATGATTGTTTGTTAAGAAGCTTTTGGAGTTTGTTTGTTGTTTGGCTGCTTGGATAAGAGTTGGTATTTACAACCATTTGGTTTTAAAAAAGATTTGTCATTTGTTTTGAAAGCTTTGAGAAATTTTTTGAAGTTCCTTTGCTCATTGACATCAAATCATAACTTCTACAGGTGAAGTTTCCTCCTTCGCAAGATTCTTCGATGATGATATGAAGAGTGACTTTATTATATTGAAGGACATTGTTGATATTTTGTTCAAGGAAAAATATAAAGCACTGAACTTCGTGAACAATTAGTTTCACATGAGGAAGAGTTGCAGTAGCAAAAGTTTCCATGGAAGTGCCTTGGTAAGAAGTGGATGGACTTCTTAACACAGTAAGCCATACTCATTTTGTACATATGCAAATTTTTATTGTATGCATGTATTTTATGCTGTAATCTCTCGTTTGTTTGAGCCACCTTGGATCATTGATCAAGGCAACGATGTTAAGTTTACTTTTGAAAATTTCTTGCCAAAAATTTTCTGAGTGAGTGCAAGAAATACAATTATAGATAGGAGGACAAGTGCATCGAGGAAGGGAAGTGTGAATTTCTTTCTAGTTGTAGTTCAAAGTCATTTTCCAGACAAGGCAAGTGTTTGGAGGCTGAAGCGAAGAGGGTGCAGTATTCTTATTTGTTGTACAGATCAGTTTCAGTATTCCATAGAGATTTTGGGGTCCAAAATATTCTCACTAGGGAGGTGTGATCAGGAGATCATGTCCAAGTTATGAAAAATTGCTCAAAAATGAAAGTGTTCAAAATTTGTTGCATTCTGAATGACCGAAAAATTCTCGTCACTGCGATTCTCACACCATGAGCGGTTGTCAAAACCGAGGTCGTATGCAAAAGTTATTGAGGTTTGAAATCTCCAGTAAAATTCAAAATTCAGTTGACCAAGTTTGACTTTTATAATTTGGAAAATTAAAAAATTAATATTCTAAAGAATATTCCAGGAATATTCCTTGTAATATTCCCTGGAATATTCCATTCGGGCATATCAGATGTTGACAAATGGTAGCTTGGGGTTGGATGCATATTTGACTTTGAAGGTTTTAGGCCTATCATAGGCTACCACATGGCAGGTTTGGAGGCTACAACGTGGCCCTAGGCCAGAGGAGAAACAGTTTCATAATTGTTTTTTGCAACTACCGAGTTTGAACCCGGGACCTGTCCGCAACTAATCCAATGTTCTACCATCATGCCACGGTGGTGATTCTTATAAACCATTGGCCGCAATATTGATTTAAAGAGTTTACGTTTTTTAATGGTGGAGTAGAGGGGCCAGCCCTTTAGGCTAGCCCCTCCCCATAGCCCCATAGCCTAGAACCAAGTGCTTAAGCACAAAACTATAATGGCTAGTAAACTAGCGGTAGTTACATGACGAGTTGTAAATTTTAAATGCCACGGATAGAGGTATTGATGGCGACGGTTCTAGAGGCTCGGTGAATGTGACCAGATGTCCAAACATTTAATTCTAACCACAAATGGTTTGGCCAGTTTTGGCGCATTACGCTATTTTCGGAATTCCTCCATGTTTGGCTCTGTTAACTGGAGTTCCTCTAGTTTTGGAGGAGGTTTTTGAGGGATATTGGGAAAAAAAAAATTTCCGTAACTCCCTTAGTATTGAATGAAATTGGATGAAAATTTAGTCAATTTTGGGTCTCTTGGACCTTCTGAGAATTTTGGCACAGGTTTGAGGTCAAACAGAGGTCATATTCAATATATTTTTTTTTCAAGGAAGATGAAGGGGCCATCAGGGCCACCATGAGACAAAATCCGTTTGAGGCCTAACTAGGGGAGCTACTGTCCTTTTCCAAAGTTCCAATAGTCTAAATTGGATAATTCAGATGTTTTGAATCCAACGAGATGGTTTGTAGAGCCTGTAGAGAAATATTGAAGGATGAAAAGCTTCAGTAAAGTTCTAGGGGCCATTAGTGCCAACTTTTTCCAACACTAGTGAAGGGCTTAGCCAGAGTTGCTTGAGACCATATGTAGTGAACCAGTGGTCATTCTTGACTGAAAAAATCATTATGAATCTAATGACAGAATTTTCAGCAAGTGTTTAAGGCTTCAAGAGGTTGAAACCTCGACATATAAATTTTCATTGACCCTAGTGCTAGGGGGTGCCGATAGGTTATTGAGATGAAACCAGAGCAACCAGAGGCCATTTTTGATGAATGAAAACTATATCTTGACTACTTTAGACATTTTGGAATCAACAGAACTAGTTTTAGAATATTTTTAGAACTTATAGAGCTCAATAAGCTGATGTGAAGTTTCGGGCAGCCCTGGGAAAACTGTGCAGGATAGCCTATTTTTGGAATGCAGTGCTCAATTTGAGAAATTTATCAGTTGAAATTTGATTTTTGATGTGTATCAGATACAGCAGGAGTGGTTTTAGTGACATAAATAGAATTCTGAGGGATTTTGTACCATTTAGAAGCTCAGAGTAGCTTAATACACCGACAGAAGGAATCATGTCAACAAGTGCCTAAAGCTGTTTCAGAGCTTGGAAAACCAATTGAGGGATATTTATGGAATTTTCAGCCATTTGGATCATTTTTGTATTCATTGGACTTAAGTATTTACTTAAAAAAAAAAAACTTACCATAATCCCAAAGAGCCGAGTCAAGTTGACAAAGCTCAAAGGAGACGTAGCCCACGAGGTTTCGGGTGAGCTCCTAGATTAAAATTGTTGTTGTGTTTTAATGATTATTTTCTGCATTATTTTGTTGTCATACATGTTAAATTTCAGAAAGAAAAAATGAACTTAAAACACATAAACGGTAAAAATTCATTCACCACTTTCAAGTAAATAATTCCGCAAAATTGTCAAGTACAAGCTAGATCATTTTAATTTAAACTGAGTGGTAGGTTCTTGAAATACATACAAGTTATCCAGACCATTTTCAGATCAGGTTGGTATCAGAGCATAGTTTTTTGGTTGACAGAGCACTTGTTTGCCTGATTGTATAGCTTGAAAGGTGTTAAAACAATGTAAAAGATTGGCTGTTTTACTGTTTGCAAATTGATTGTTGCTTGAGTTTTCTTATGTTTTGGGGATATCTACTGATTAGCTAAGTCTCGGAGAGAAAAAAAAGGAAGAAAGAGTTGAAGGCATATTCCTTACCCCAAAGGACCTCAAATTCAACATTGGAAAACAAACCCTCTTGACGATTGTTTGTTAAGAAGCTTTTGGAGTTTGTTTGTTGTTTGGCTGCTTGAATAAGAGTTGGTCTTTGTAGCCATTTGGTTTTAAAAAATATTTTTCATTTGTTTTGAAACCTTTGAGAACTTTGTTGAAGTTCCTTTTTCTCCTTGACATCATAATGACAACTTCTACAAGTGAAGTTTCCTCCTTCACAAGATTCTTCGATGATGATATGAAGAGTGATTTTATTATATTGAAGGACATGGTTTAGATTTAGGTTGAGGACACAGGATAAAGCACTGAACTTCATGAACAGTTAGTTTCACATCAGGAAGAGTTGCAGCAACAAAATTTGGCATGGAAGTGGCTTGGTAAGAAGTGAATGGAATTCTTAACACATTAAGCCGTACTCATTTTGTACATATGCAAATTTGGATTGTATGCATGTATTTTATGCTGTAATCTATCGTTTGTTTGAGCCACCTTGGATCATTGATCAAGGCAACAATGTTCAGTTTAATTTTTCAAATTTCTCTCCAGAAATTTTCTGTGTGACTGCAAGAAAGACAATTATAGACAGGAGGACAATTGCATCGAGGAAGGGAAGTGTGAATTTCTTTCTAGTTGTAGTTCAAAGTCATTAGCCAAGCAAGGCAAGTGTTTGGAGGCTGAAGAGAAGAGGGTGCAGTATTATTATTTGTTGCACAGATCAGTTTTAGTATTCTAGAGAGCTTTTTGGGTCCAAAAGATTCTCATTGGGGAGGTGTGATCAGGAGATCATGTCCAAGTTATGAAAAATTGCTCAAAAATGAAAGTGTTCAAAATTTGTTGAATTCTAAACATCCAGAGAGGTCTCGTCGTTGTGATTTTGTTGCCATGAATGGTTCTCAAAACTGAGGTCGTATGAAAAATTTATCGAGGTTTTAAATCTCCACTAAACTTCAAAATTCAGTTGACCATGTTTGACTTTTATAATTTGGAAAAATTAAAAAAGAATATTCCAAAGAATTTTCCAAGAATATTCCCTAGAATATTCCATTCAAGTGTATCAGATGTTGAAAAATGGCAGCTTGGGGTTGGATGTCTATTTGAATTTGAAGGCTTTAGGCCTATCGCGAGCTACCATGTGGCCCCTGTCTGGAGGAGAAACAGTTTGGTAATTTTTTTTTGCAACTACCAGGTTTGAACCCAGGACCTGTCTGCAACTAATCCAACATTCTACCATCCTGCCATGGCGGTGATTCTTATAAACCATTGGCCGCAATATTGATTTAAAGAGTTTACATTTTGTAATGGTGGAGCAAAGGGGCCAGCCCCTCACCAAAGGCCCATAGCCCAAAACCAAGGGCTTAAGCACAAAACTATAACGACCAGTAAACCGTTGGCAGTTACATGAAGAGTTTTAAATTTTAAATGCCACGGATAGCGGTTATGACGACGATGTTTCTGGAGGCTCGGTGCATGTGGCCAGCTGTCTGAACATTTAATGCTAACCACAAATTTTTTTTCCAGTTTTTGCACATTCCACTATTTTCAGAATTCCTCCATGTTTGGTGTTGTTAACTGGAGTTCCTCCAGTTTTGGAGGAGGTTTTTGAGGGATATTGGGAAAAACAATTGTTTTGCCATAACTCCCTCAATATTGAATGAAATTGGATGAAATGTTAGTCAATTTTTGGTCTCTTGGACCTTCTGAGCATTTTGGCACAGGTTTTAGGTTGAACAAAGGTCATATTCAGTAGATTTTTCTTTGAGGAAGATGAAGGGGCCATCAGGGCCACCATGAGACAAAATCAGTTTGAGGCCTAGCCAGGGGAGCTAGAGTACTTTTACAAAGTTCCAATAGTCTAAATTGGATAAATCAGATGTTTTGAATCTGATGAGATTCTTTTCAGATCTTGTAGAGAACTTTTGAAGGAAAAAAAGCTTCAGTAAATTTCCAGGGGCCATTAGTGCCAAATTTTGCCAGCAGTAGTGTAGGGCTTAGCCAAAGCTACTTGAGACCATATGCAGTGAACCAGTGGTCATTATTGACTAAAAAAATCATTATGAATCTAATGAAAGAATTTTTAGCAAGTTTTTAAGACTTATAGAGGTTGAAACCTCAGCAGATAAGTTTTCATTGACCTTAGTGCCAGGGGGTGCCGATAGGTGATTGAGACGAAACCGGAGCAGCCAGAGGCCATTTTTTATCAATGAAAAGTCTATATTTACTATTTCAGACATTTTGGAACTAATGGAAGTGGTTCTAGAATATTTTTAAAACTTCTAGAGCTCAAGAAGTTGATGTGAAGTTTTGGGCAGCCCTGGGCAAACCGTGGAGGATAGCCTATTTTGGGAATGTTGTTCTCAATTTGAGCAATTTATTAGTTGAAATTTTTTTATCTGATATGTATTGGATATATCAGGAGTGGTTTCAGTGACAAAAACATAATTATGAGGGAGTTTGTGCCATTTAGAAGCTCAGAGTAGCTTAGTGCACCGACAGAAGGAATTGTGTCAACAAGAGCCTAAAGTTGTTTTTCTGAGTTTTTACAGCCAATTGAGGGATATTTATGGTATTTTCAGCCCTTTGGATCATTTTTGTATTCATTGGAGTTAATTATTTACTTGTAAAAAAAAACTTACCATAATCCCAAAGAGCCAAGTTAAGTTGACAAAGCTCAAAGGAGACGTAGCCCATGAGATTTCAGGTGAACTCCTAGATTAAAATTGATGTTTTGTTTTAATGATTATTTGATGCATTATTTTTTTGTCATACATGTTAAATTTCAGCAAGAAAAAATGAACTTAAGACACATAAACGGTAAAAATTCATACACCACTTTCAAGTAAATAATTCCGTAAAATTGTCAAGTACAAGCTAGATCATTTTAATTTAAACTGAGTGGTAGGTTCTTGAAATACATACAAGTTATCTTGACCATTTTCAGATCACCCTCCTTCTTCACCCTCTCCCAATGCATCAAAGAATGAGGGAAGTGACAATGAACAATCCAATGACAATGCAGGAAAAGGTAATGATGAGTCAAGAAAAAATGATGATGATGACGGTGGCAATGAAACTAAGAGCCATGATGATAGTGAAAACAATGAGGCTCCTAGTGGTGATGAGGGCAGTGATGTACGAAATAATGATGCAAAAACAAATGATGAAGAAATCAGCACAAATGAGGGAGATGAGGCTAATGTCAGTGAGGCTCATAGTGGTGATGAGGTAGAAAGCATGGAAACTGAAGGAAGTGAAGATGTTGGAAATAAAGAGGGAAACAACGAGGAGTCAAAAAAAAAAAATCAGCCAATGAAGAAGATGAGGGCAGTGCAGAAGGCAGTGAAGATAAAAATGAAGAAAGTGGAAAAGAAGAAATGGAGGCAGATATCAGTGCTGATGAAGGCAGTGCAGAAACCAATGATGAAGCACCTAAAATTCAAGAAATTGAAAATGAGGTTGATGTAAATAATGCCAATATTAGTGATAATGACAGCACACAAGTCAGTGAAAAAAATGAAGATGCAAAAAATAGCGAGGAGGAAGAAAATGAGGCTAATATCAGTGAAACAAATTTCAGTGAGGGAAGTGAGGCTAATGACAGTGATAATCTTGGCAGTGATAAATTAGAGACCAACAAAGATGATAGTGGGTTAAAGGGGCATGAAAGCAATGGTGATACCAATGATGAAGGTAGCCATAAGAGCAGTGTTGATGAGAGCCATGAAGATAGTGAGAATACCCATGATGATGACAATCATGATGGTAGCAATGGTGAAGGCAATAAAATGATCAATATTGAACCTTTTCCTTTAACCTACCAAAGGGGGAGTAGGCATGTGTTTTCTGCCTCTAAAAGGCAAGGGGATATGCCTTCTACATTAGCTAAGAAACTTAACAAAGGAAAAGAAAAGTTCAACGATGAAAAGGAACAAGATCAACATGAGACTGAGCAATAATTTGAACTCATTCATATTGACGGTGATGATGAAAATGAGGCAAGAATATCAAGCATGTTTCTCAAAGGTAAATATGCCCAAATCAAAGATTTGCAAGCCAATCTATCCAGGTCTAGAAATGTCATCCACTATTATGAGCTTGAAAATAAGCAGCTAGAGGCACAAAAGGCCATTTATGAGGCCAGGGAAATTAGAGCCCAGAAAGAGGCTGCCAAGGCAAATTCAAGGCTAGAAGAGGTCTTGGGAACTCATGACGACACTGAAGAAGAGGAAGAGCAGCTTCCTAAGAAGAGACCAAGAAAAATAGGCTTCAAAAAGGCCTTGGCCAAGGAAAAAGAGAAAGAGAAATCCTTGGCATAGAATCTCACTTCAAGTGAACTGCTTGCCATGGAGATTGAGTATGATCAGGAATCTTGGTTAGAAAAGGAAAATATACACTTGGAGGATCAGCTTGAGAAGACACAAAGAAACCTTGGCCTTCAGAAGAAGACGACCAAGCGCTATGCCTTGAGAAATCAAATTGCAAGGGCCAAGATCAAAAGAGCCCTTGACAAAATTCAAGTTATCAAGGAGGCAAAGGGTAAGAAAAAAATTGAGATCCTAGATGATGCTTCCCTACAGGCATCCCAAACACCATGAGGAAGATATTTGAAAATTTTGGCAAGATTTTAGAAATTTTGGTTTTTCATTGTTATTGAGGACCAAGGGTGCAGCGCCCTTGGTGCTATGGACTTTTTTAGTGCACTCTATTGAGGAGTGGTTTACATTTTTGGATTCCTTAGGCCAAGGACATCACACTCACTAAGTTTCATCTCATTTGGAGCAAAACTGGTCCTCCAAGAGGGCAAAAAACATGAAAAATTTCACCTTTCTGCCCTATTTTCGGGGTTGGCACTACACCCTTAGAAGCCTTGGGAGTTTTGTTTTTTGAATAGGTAAATGAAGTCCAATCAGACAACCAAGGGCCGTTTTGAAAAGTATACTCGACAATATTTACAACGAACTATCACGGTGCTCATTCCGACATCAGGAAGTCCTTCAAAACTCAGCTGCCAGGTGACCCATTTTTCTAGTGCAGGCACTACGCCCTTGGACCTATATGCTACAACCTCGCCAAAAATTCAACAAAAGACAAAAATTTATGGCAAATATATATTATGAGGTTTTTTGGGCAAATCACTCCAAAGTTTGGTGTTAGAAATTATTTTTCATTTATTGCATTAGATATTTTGTGCCTTGGGCCTTGCATGGTCTCTTTGCACATAAATGACATTTATGAGTGATAGGTAGTTGTGAAAACCCTATTTAGGGTTTTTACCCTCCAATGCAAGTTAAATATAGCATGGAGGCCTTATTGTATTTGTTTGGATGTTTATTGAGAGAAATACATAGACTTTGAGATTGAAGAGAAATTGGCTCTGGTTTTTGTGGATGGCTTGGCTTGCTTGACAATGGAGAAGGCTTACTTGTAGGATTCATGAGCATATTTAATGGTGATGTGTTCCTTATTTAGTTCTTTTTCCCTTATGTTACCAATTTGTCCCACCTTTCTATTGCAGTAGGACAAAAATTCTAGACTAAGAAATGTTGTTTAGAGGCACCTTAGCTCTATTTTTTCTCTACTGCTTCTATGTTTTCCTCTGCTAGGTCAGTTTAGAGAAATCCTGGCTGCTCTCTAAACTAACTTATGCTTTTTATCTTAATAATTATTCAATGAAGCAAATTTCAAAGTAGTTTTATGGTTAGCCCTACTCTTTGCCATTACTTAAACATTGTTTCTAAGGTCTTTTACTTCGAAGTATTGCTGATTAGGTTTAGCTAAAGAGGTTTATGATTTTCCAGGCCCTTTTGTTTATCCTAAATGGTTTCTTTAGAGGTCTTTATAGCTTAATTAATGAATTTAGGGGTTCCCTCTTCTTTGATCTCTACTACATGTTTATCTTAAATGTTTTCTTAGCTTGAAGGTAAAATCACTATAAGATTTACAAATTTCTTTCCTTCTGTTAGGGTCCTATAAATATAGGATTCATAATTTTGAATTGGCTATTGATATTCTTGTAAATATGTACATACCTTGCTTTCTGCAAGTTGGTTTCCCATATTTTGAAAAAATAAAAAAATAAAAAAATAATAAAAAATAAAAAAAAGAGGGTAAAAAGTCCTAAAAGAAAAATCAAAGGACTTAAAAAATATATAGACCTCAAAAGAAAAAAGATGAAAATAAAACATGAAAGTGTGAAAGTCCAAATTCCTCTACTTTTTACTTTTTGCAAGTGATTATGGCAGAGTGTCAATAAATTCCATAATCCATGATGAGTTAAACTATTTAAACTTGACTTGTCATGTTTTCAATTTCAAGTTTTAGATAGTGAATAAATATTTGTCAAAAAATTTAATCCTAACAAATTAGTAGATATGTAGATAATAATGAGGAGCTCAACAGTTTAATATGATCCCTCGGATGAAATAAGGTAGATTTACATAGTTAATGCTTAAAAATAATAATTGTTTCAAGGTTGCAAGCCTAAATGCACTTACAAAATGAAGAAAAAATGTTAGAGTAATGTTGGGTAGGTAGAAAGAAGTGGAAAAAAACATGTAATATTCATCACCGGGCTAAAATCACTAATTTCCCTTGTCCTATCAGTATTCAATATTATATACTACCAGTTAAAAAGGCTCAGAGCATTTCTCTGACTTTTGTTGAGAGCAGACCTAGGGCTCGATCACTGGATAGTGGAAAATGTTGAGTTCTTATGATAAAATCCCCTTTTACCATTATTTATCCCTCATTCACACTTTTTAACTCATTTTCCTAAGTAAGGACTCTTTCTTACTTAATGAAGCCTAAAATCTCATTTAACTGACTTCCTTCATTCATAAAGCATACAAAGACCCTCAAAAAACACTCTATGCTAAGTAAAATAGTGAAATTATGAAATGACAAGCTATGCTTTATTTTATTCACTTAGTCATTTAGTGTATTCTTGTGTATTCCATTTTCCCCTTGTCATATTAACTTCTAACTTACTTTATTAATTCCCTAAAAATACCTTATCCTATCTATATAAATCCCTTTATTTTAAATACCCCCCAAAACCCAATATTATAAACATTTTGGACCAAAGATATTATCCACATGTTAAATTAAAAACCCAAAAAATGCTCCCTTTGGTCTAAAACTAACTTTAATGAAATACCCCGTCCCCTATCGTTTTTAAACCATTCAACATGTTTAAAACTATATAATAAAATAAAAAATTGCTCCAATATGTTTTATTCGGGCATATTGCAAAGAGTTTTGAATAAAATATATCACCACTCATCAGCATTTTAGCCTAAGTTTTCAAAAGATATTTTATCATTTTATAAGGTTAAAAAGCTTGGAAGCGCCTCCTTACTAAACTTCGCCTTTCACAAACAATATAATATTCCTTTTTTAGAAATATCACAAGTTTGTGCCAGAGATGGACTGCGGGGGCATTTACTGAATATGTCACCTTCTAAAGAAGGGTGAGATATGGAGGCTTTCTGGCCCTTTTCAGACTCTTTCTACAGATATGTGAAATCTCCTAGTAGGAATGGCTGGCAACCCAAGCCTGGAAAACACATTTTCTAGAAATGGAGGCAGCAAGATTTGATCCCTGGTTTGGAATCCTTTATATATATCTGTCTGGAGCTGAAATCCTGAGGTGGACTCAAAACAAATCTTTCTAGGAGCTTGATACAAGCCTCCTTCGCCTGTTATCTTCAGAAAAGGGCCCTATGAAGAGGGCTGCAACAACACTTTGCTCAACAAAGGAAATGACATCGTTATTTATAATGAGCTATGTCTCATGAAGATGAAATCAGCCTTAAAATACATATGTAGTAGAAAATGTAGACAAACTCTTGAGAAATCTAATACTCAAATCAAGTAAAGAGTCTCAAGGAGACATGTGCATAGAAATGGAGAAAAACACTACTTGCATAGTTTATTCCCAACTAAGACTGCGCAGTCTATTTAGGAACTGCAACAGTAAATACATGTACATGAATGATATATCAATATAAGCTCAAATAATAGAGGGGAAGCAAGGTCTCAACCCATGAAAATACACTACAGCAATCCTCTAAAAGGATTGGATGAAAACTAGACAAAATGGAAATTTTACCAAATGCTGGAGGTACTGGGAAGCTGCTGCAACTCAATAGAAATTGGAAATGTAAGGAGCTTGATGAATATGATTCCTTTGATGAAATAACTCCTTTTTTCAATATTTCAAATGAAAGGATGATCCTTTCATTGAAGATCTCTCCACCCACTAAAATACTGCAACCCTCACTGCAAATGCTCTCTAGAAACTGCGCAGTCAAGGAAGAGGGATGCCCTTCTGCTGATGGAAAAATATTGGCCTCATTCCAAGGATGATGGAATGAAGATCTAAAACAATCTCACTAATCTCCCAAAGGAATGGAGACTCCCTCCTCTGAAATACAATGCCGGAAGTGATGTTGAGAAACCCTCCCCTACAACACCCAGCAACACAACTCAACCACCAATGGAGACTGTGCTAGAGATGAATGGAATGATTTGACCTCAAGGTAGAATATGGGGAAAATGAAGAATAAGCTCTTCCAATATCTACTTAATGGAAGATATGGGATTCCCACCCGAGAACACCCAGTGGTAGCAGCACTGCATCTCAGCTAAATAGCCAGAGAATACTCTTGTCTAAGAAGACAAGCAAAATGATAATCAAAAGCATGAATGAGAATGGTTGCTCTGTTCTCCTTTTAAACAAGTGAAAGGTGATTTTCCATGGGCCGCACACCTTAGGGTTTCTTCTCTAGAATGATCTCCTCCCCATGCAAACTTCGCTGTCCCACCAAGTGAATCTTATCTTCTCTATCTGCACAGTCAACTTAGCCTCTTCTATAATTATCCACCTACAATTTGTCTCTTTTCACACATGGGGTGTGAAATCTAGTTCTTTATTGACCCCTTTTCACATTACAAGGGTTACTTATTCAGATTTTTATTATCAATGGGTTTTCCTACCCATTTATTCTTCTCCTAAAGAAAAAACTGAAGTTTCTAATGTTCCACAAAATTTGGAGCATTACAGTCCTCCCCTCCCAAATGTTGCTTGCCCTCAAGCAACTTGTAAGGATAGAACTGTAGGATGTCCTCCTCCTCCAACTGTAGCATCTACTTATGATGAACTCCCCATGAAGAATGAAATGTTGTATCAACATAGAGTCTCCATACTGCTCCTCTCAAGTAATGTAAACTAGCCAATGTGGCTATCATCATGAACATGGAATGTACTCAAGAATTCAATAAGGTGTTTTCTATAGGTCTCCTTGAGGAATGGTGTCAAAATGAATTTGGAATAACATTCCCCTCATGTGAATCCTCCATCCCCAAGCAATCATCCACAAGAATCTAGTCACCTCCAGATAAGGTAACTGCTGAACATCTTCTTCCACCTTGAGCTCCAACAAAGAAGGTGGGCTAAAAATCTAAAAGTGGTAGGCACCATAGCCTACCCCACGCTGTTCACCTCTCCACTAATGAAAAGTGTAGAGTGAAGGATACTCTTGGGCTACAGAAATGTTTCCCTCAAATGGCAAGATGAAGTTTGGATCTCCAAATATCTTCCCTCCTCCATTGTGAATCAATCTGGCCCAATGTCTCTCCTTTGTGATGGGAAGGAGATAAACACCATCATATGACTTCCCATCACTCTCATGGCTCACCTCAAGAAGAAATAATTCTTGAACTATGGTGGCCACATCATCTCTCATGCTCCCCTTAGAGCATGCCTTGCAAAAAGTATGGGGATCTTCTCCCCCAAAGGACACATCCATCCTATATGCCCTTTTTCCAATCATGCTCCCAAAAATAGCGTGATCTATAGCAGCATAGAGAGCCATAATGAAATTCATGTTGGTGGCCATATATAGTGAGTGAGTGGGGCAATGATCCCTCATATGCAACCAGTGCAGCTTGAGTATAAACTACAATAGAGAATGACAAAAGATGTGGTTTCTCAACCATTGGTTTGCTGCTACATTCTCCTCATGCATTTGGAGAAAATGAGTGATGTATTATGCAGGGTGAGCATGTCCTCCAAAATACAATTCTCCCCCAATTCCATCAAGGGGACGACCATCAACTATGCTCTTGGCCGCAAGTAGACCAAAGGGAATTTGACAAAGAATGCTCCTCCTTGGAGCATCATCCTGTATACACATGGTTAGGGAATCAACATGTAAATCATATAAATGATCAATATCCTTACCATGTTTTCTGCTTATGTAAAGGGAGCAACTGATAGATGAATCTCTCCTCTTCCTCCCAAGGAAAAGAAGTGACTATGCCTATTCCTCCAAATAATGGTGTGCATATACTGCTCCCATGCCAACTGTACAAGTGGGAAGGCTGTTGTCCCTCCCTTGCTTCCCCTGCCACAACGCAAGTACTGAAAGGAGAGTGGGTAAGAATGATAGTGAAGGGATGCTACCCTCTGCTTTGGTTTTACCCAAAACTCCCAGCGCTGCAACAAGCTGCCCCAAGACCTCCACACTACTGAAATAAGTGATTAATGCCTCACTGTATGAATCATTTATCCTCCTCTTCTGAACCAGTGGACTCCTTGGTGTGATGTATCCACTCAATGAGACATTCCCATTTGAAGATGACAGTATACATGGATGAACAACCCTGACCATGCTTCCACTGCACAGCTCAATCACCTTCCTAGGTTAATGGCCCCCAAAAATGGATAGAGATGGGCCCTCCTCATCACATAGTGCTAGGTCTCTCCTTTATCTTCCTCCTGATTCCTCATGGTTTTTGCTATAGGGTAAACTGCTTGGGTGGTTGGTTTTCGTATATCCCTCTCAGGGCTTTCCGGTGCCCGAGGCAGACAGTCAGATTAGCTATGCTGTTCACAAAGATGGTATGAGCATGTTCATATTAGCTTGAAATAACTTGAAGGAAGACAACAGAGAATTACCTCTTTGACAACTTTAGAATCCTTTGGAGAGTGCTACGCAGCAAAGCAAGAGTCCTTCCTCCACCGGCTCCAAATCTGAATCCTGCAATCAGTCAAAGCACCCGCGTAACTTCTGATATAACAAGTATTCTATCAATTAAATCAACAATAAACATCTAGATTATACACATCTGAGCCATTCATATCATACTAAACAAACATTGAAGTAGCAATATAACATTAAGCATCGAATGGACAAAACGAACATAGTTCTATTGATTTTGAAAGAAGGAGGATTACAACCATCGGTTGTACCAAGCCCTCCTCAGTCTCCCAATTTCTCTTCTCTACCAAGTGAAGAAGTCCAAGCCAACAAGCTCTCTAGGAGCCTCTTTGACTCTTGGCCTTCACAATGTCACACTATTCTCTATTCCACAAGTATGCAAGAACTTTTGAGCAATCCTTCGACCTTCAATTAAGAGCCTTCATCTCCTTTTTATAGGAGAGGGAGAAAGCCATTGTTGCCCTTCTCTTTCCACTAGTTTGGAATGTAAAAGGCTTAGATGTTTCCTTGATCTCCATGCTTTTGCCTCTCTTGGATTTCAGTCTTCTATGGCAATGACCAATAATGAACTGGTGCTTCTGCAGTTTCCTTTGTGCACTGACTCCTTCGTGAGGGAAAGTCGGAGATTCAAATCTTTCTCCACACTCTTTTCCCAATTCAAACTTAAAACACAGGTAACGCGACCATCAAGTGTAAACAGAGCGTTTCCCTAGCCACTAACGCGGCCAATATATTTCTTGCCTGCGTTATAACGCCCTTGTTCTGTTCTATATATGCGTTACCCTGGCAGAAATAGGTTTAATTTAGGTCCTTGTACTTCTTCCATATTTGTCTTCCCCTCTGAGCTGATGAGGAGGTATTTTGACCTGTAACAGATGCCCCCTAAAGTGTGAGGTCAGAGACGAAGACGATGGCCGAAATACTTTATAATTTGTAGAGAGAGAGAGATTGAAAGACTGAGGAAAACCTAAAACAACAACATATGTCAGAAAATATAGTATTTGCCTAGAGTCGGGCATGTCCCATGCTCAGTAGCTTTAAACAACATGATTTCTCTAGAATAGAGATATGAAGAATCTATCCACCAATAGGCACAATGTGGAAGTGTCTGTCATAACAGGATCAGGCTGAAGAAGCTGTCTCCATAAACAATATCAGAGCTTGGGGAAGGGAACACAACTTTAATGGTGTAGCCTTTGCCCCAAGGTCTTGACCGTCGATTCACTTAACTTGCATATTTCTTCAACATGTGAATGAGGGAGTTGTCGTCGAACATGTGAGAAATCGTCTGATTACCAGTCAATAATGAAAACTGTTAACAGACGCGAAGGTGGCCACCGATAATGATGATGGTCCCTAAGATGCCCAGTACAATCTAGCGAGTGTGAATAAAAGGAGTTGAAGTCGAACACTCGTAGAATCATTCGAACAAGAGCCAATGATGAAGACCCTTGATCAAACACAAGACTACCTACCACTGATGTCTGCAAGTATCTGGGTACTGATGTGTTTCTGGATCAACTTCCTAGATAAGGTGTTGAAGTCGATAGGAAGTGATCTGTTGAGAGGTAGGCACTGAGGCGTCCTACATTAGTCAACACGAAACGGAAACCAACTGATTTTGTTTATGATTTGAGATAAGGAAGAGTAAATGGGAACGTCAGATGAAAAATAATTTCTGGCATAATGAACGGTTTGGTTGATAACAGGAGCAGTAGATAACGAGATCTGCTTGAACAATAGAAGGCACTCTAGCAGGGTACTAGGCAGTTGAAGCGTGTTGAACACCAAAGAGTGTGTTAGGATTTTATCGGTGCAGGGACACTGGGAAATGAAGGCTAATACTCATATATGGTAGGGTTCGGCTAACTGTGAAAGAGTTTTCTGGGAAGTGCCATGTTCAAGAATTTTGCTGCCAAATCGACCTTTTTGAAAATGTAACAGAGGTAATATCCATCTTGTCCAAATTTTTCCCCGTCTGATTAAGTTTAACGAGTCCAGACGAGTAAACTCGACGAATTTTTCATGTTTAGAGAGTCTGAAAAACGTCAGGAAAGACAACTCTGTGCCCCATCTGATTAAGTTTAACGAGTCCAGATGAGCAAACTCGGTGAATTTTTCATGTTTAGGGAGTCTGAAAAATGTCGTAAAAGACGGCTCCATTGGGGTACCTTTGTCATGTCTTGATAACCGGGCACGGAAAAGGGGTAATAGTAAGCCCGAAATAGTTCATTTTCCGTAAGTTAGTCCATCGAATCCGGAAAAGTGAGAAATCTATGTTCAATGGACGTCTACCTCATTTTGTTATGAGTATGAGGAGACGAAGTAAACTCAATATTCTTTGTGAAATTTTAACGAGTCCAACAAAGAAAACTCGGTACCTCCGTGAAATTTTAACGAGTCACGCGGAGAAAACTCGATACCTCCGTGAAATTTTAACGAGTCACGCGGAGAAAACTCGATACCTCTGTGAAATTTTAATGAGTCACGCGGAGAAAACTCAATTTACTTTTTCTGTTTAAAGAGCTTTGAAAAAGAGGAAAATAATGGCTCCTTGTTCTTTGTCTCAGTAGTTTAACGAGCCTGACAAAGGTGACTCGGGATTTTTTCGGTTTTATGAGCGAGAAAAAGATTCCTAAAAAGAATGCTCAGTACTTCTCCATGGTTTTAACAAGTCTGAAGAAGAAAACTCTAGGTTTTTCAGATTAACGAGCAAGAAAAGACCACAAAAAGAACGCTCGATGCCAACTTCGTGTAAGTTTAACGAGTCCAAAGAAGAGAACTCGAGGTTTTTCGGATTAACGAGCAAGAAAAATACCATAAAAAGAATGCTCGATAAAACATGAGTGTGTCTGCTCATAAATCTTGATCCCTTATTAGAATCATCAGTACCAAATCTCAAGAGTTGTGACATGTGTACAGCGAGGAATCACGACTTTGCCGACTGACTTAAGAGAGTCATGCCCCAGAATTAGCTATAAGAAGGTCAGAAGACATTCATTTTCACTGTTTCAAGTGCTGTGAAGAAGCTCTGGAGTGGAAAAGGGGTGAAAACTTCAGCTGGTGATTACGGTCGATCCGGGCAACAGTTTTCTATTCTGCGAGATCCAGGTAAGAGCTAGAACCTCTTGTTATCTTTTAATTGCCAATTTTTTAGTTTTTATTGGTTCAAAATTAGGAAATTTTGAGGCCCTAGAAAAATATTTGCGCCTAACGCAGGCCAGGAGTATAGAAGACACGTTAAGCGCATAACCCGTGAGGGATGTAAGCGTTAGAACACTATGTTTTGTATTAGTGACCACGTTAGGCGCAACATGCTTTCTAGCAACTCAATTTTTTCATTTTTGAAGTGATCCAGGCAAATTTTAATCGGTTGGAAATGTTTCATTTGCAGGTGTTCAGCTGTTAATCATGAGTATCTGGCGAGAGAGAGAGCATGAGCGGGAAGAACGAGAGATGGTGATGGGTGCGGCAAGTTTAATGGCTCTCCGGAGGTGCGGATTGCTTAAGTATGCCCGTTTAGAACTGATGAGGGGTCAAGAGGACCTCCTGAGGTGGCTGATCCAGCAGTGGGACGAGAGGCATCATGTCTTTTGGATTGGTGGCAATGAGCTCGCCATCGAAAAAGATGATGTTTACTTTTTGACCGGCTTGTCATGTCATGGGGCGAGGCCCAATTTGACAGGGTCCAGAGCTGACCCTCGTTCCACTACTGATTTGATCCATGCGCACTGCATACGTGGCACCCAGGCTGTGAGTAACCGGATACCTATTGCACAGGTGACTTTGAGACCCTTGCGGTCTATTCTATGGATGATTGTTCGCTTGGCAGGCGCCAAGAGTTAGCATGTGGCTACCAAGGCCCAGATGCTCCTAGCCTTGGATTGTATGTAGCCTCAGGTTTTCGACTGGTGTGACGGTGTAGTCCGTCGGGTCCGAGCAGAGCTTACTGCATGCAAGACCCGTACTCAAAGAGAATTTGGGTACGGAACACTGATTGTTTCTTTCATACTGGAGCGGATACCACTGATGAGGTCCAGGATCCCAACAACGCCATTGGGTCCACGCGAGCCGAGGCAGGCTCGGTGGGCCACTTTGCTTCCACGGACTAGAGAGGGTCCCATCCGTCACTGTTTCGATGAGGGATTTTTTGATTGGCTGGACTCTCAGATCATCATGATTGAGGATTATCCCTATGCAGGGATGAACTTCACAGGCGATCCCGAGTTAGTCTTGCCCCCTGGCACCCAGTGGGGGCCCGATGGTAAGAAAAAATGATCAGTTGTTTTCAAAGAAGTTTTTGTTTTTAGCTTTTGAATGTTTATGTAATTTTTTTTTTGTTGAAAAAGGGGTGAAAATGAAATTTTGACATGAAACTTTTGCTTGCTTGACACAGATGTGGCACCCGTCCGTCCAGCTGGGGCCCCTCGCCATGCACGGCGAGGATTGCAGCTACCCGCGGCTGGCGCACCTGTAGAGGAGGCGGAAGCCAGAGATGGCGATGATACCCAGATTTTACATGAACTCTCCAAGAACCTGGAGGGTCTGAGTATGGGTATACCACCGCTTCCTATGCGGGAGGTTCCAGTTCGTCTACAGCGGCATACTGTGGGTGTGCCAGAGAGATATCTGGTTCCTCTGAGGAGGATGGCTAGAGCAGTTGTATGCTATTATGAGCATCAGGCTTAGCTGTTTGGAGTAGATGTATTAGTGTCAGAGCATGGCTTAGTGAGCCAAATTTTGTAAAACAACCCGAGTTTTGGGAGATTTTTATTTTTGATGTTTTCTATGTACTGGACACGACATATATCTATATATATATATATATTTTGGTGATTTTGTGTTTTTAAATTTTTATGCATTTTTTGATGGGATAAAAATATATGTACTCATGAGTAAATCTTTTACAATGAATGTGACAAATGCCAATCTAACACATAATTTTCCAAAGAATCAGCTAATGCATTAAATTCTCTAGGAACGTGCTCAAATGTGATTGTTTGAAATTGACGTTCTAAAAGTCGCACTCGTAAAAAATAACGCAACAATACAGGGTGGCGGACGCGGTAATGATTGTTTAGCTGCATAATGATGAGTTGGGAATCTAACCTGACCACTAAATCAGAGATGTCACGAGATGCCGCTTCCGTGAGGAGTTGGATCACTGACATGTACTCGGCCACATTGTTGGTGGCGTTACCCAGGAAGATCCCCCCGGAACCAAGAAGGTCCGACTTAGGCGTATAGAGAACCCAAGCAGCTGAAGCAATGTGTCTAGTGTGACGACTAGCACCGTCTGCATACCCGACGTATGATAACGAGTGTGATGACATCTGTGCGAAAGAAAAAGATTACATGAGAAAAACACTTCAAACCAAACAAATAATCCAGAAGCATCAAAATAAAAATAGGCAAAACTTATATACATAAAATTACAAAGCATATGCCTAGTGTGAAACTCGGAAAAATACTTCTTCAGATAGAGCCCGTTGCGGGGCTCCTCGAGTGGAATTCCATTACAGTCCTGTAGTTCGTAGGCTCCTTTTGAGAGGGCTTTAGTAACGATGTAAGGACCGAGCCACAATGGTTGGAGTGTTCCTTCCCCCAAGAGGTCGTGTTTTTTATCATAAAGTAGAACAAGATCGCCTTCTTGGAAAGAACGAGGCTTGACAGATTTGTCGTATTGAGCTTTAACTCGGCACTGGTGAGATTCGAGTGCTAGTGTAGCATCTCGACGAGTTTCGTCCAAGTGATCGAGCGAGAGCAAGTGCTCTTCTGTGGCGGTGGTGCCAGGCAGGAGTTCAACGGCTAGTTTAAGCGATGGAATTTCGCACTCAATCGGAAGTACTGCCTCCAGGCCGAAAGCAAGTTGGAAAGGTGTGATATTTGAAAAGCAATACGGAATATTTTCCATGATACCTGTCTTGACCGAGATATCGATGAGCAGTGTCTTGGAAAGATTACCCATGTTCCCTTCCGAATCGATAGTGTGGACAGTCGTATAAGAGGAGGGAACGATCTCAGGTTGGTCAAAAGACGGGATTTCAGTTTTTATCGCCTCCGAATCAATCGTCAAAGCGCGATGGTGGAACTCTCCCCAAGGTCGTTCTTCTAATGACATGATCTCTCGAATAGCTTCGTCTGTAGGCCAGACTTCATTGAGGAGATCCTTAGAGAGAACTGTTATGGGAGAGAGGGTTGTACCTGTAGTTGAAACCATATCAGTGGAGGGTTCAGATGTGACTTGGATGGCTTGGTAAGCCAACTCAATCGGCGAAAGAGGCATCTGATCTCCATAGGAATCAATTTCTGAAGGTGCCGGAAGGATCCATGGGTCGATAGAGCCATCCGAAGAGGTGGATATCATTGCAACCGTGTTTGGGATCTGAGGCGGCAGAAGAGGAAAACAACCCAGTAGGGAAGATGCCTTCAGAAGACCGGTACCGATACTGACGTAAGAGTCAGGGACACCTCCTATTAAGGGTACAAAGCTACTTGGTAAAGTGGAATAATCAGGGGTGCAGAAGGATAGCTGATCGACCGTGACTATTTTCCCATCCAATGGAAATAGGATGAGTCAGAAGACCGAAGACACGATGGCGGTCATAGCATAAGACCAACTGCGAACGAGCAATAGATTATAGTCGAGATGACTCTCTACGACTTCAACGTCCACGTTTACCGTTTTCCCACTCAGAGTGATGGGAAAGCTAGCAAGGTATCCTTTGGGTAGGAACGTGTGGCCATCGAAAGCTTTAAGGGAATTCGATAGCGGGGTTAGAGTAGGAGAACCTAAATTCAGCCAGCAAGCTTGTGACATAACGTAGGTCGAAGCACTTTCGTCTATGACAGTGTGATGGATGGGTCTCCCTTTCGACACAACCTGCACCTGGAATGCGAGTTGATGCGAGAGGCGAGGTTTAGCCTTTTCCATATCAAAGACTGCTAGCATGGAATCTTGGTGATCTATTCCACCAATGGCCGAAAGCAAGGCATTCCTTTGTGCTGGACAGGTTTGTAATACTTCAAGTGCAGACATAGCTGACGGTGCCTGCGCCAAATCTTCTACAATATTGTAGTTTTGGGCTGCACGTGCAGAGGTATTATGAGTCGTGCGTCGAAGTGTCCCTTTGGGGGGACGAATTACAGGTTCAGCAGTAGGCCTTTCGATATGAAAATCGTTAGGCGGCGGCGGATTGGAACTAGTTCCAGGTTCTTGAGCATCTATGGTAGGGGCTCCATAAAGCTTGGCGCGAGTTTGAAGGTCAATACTCTCGATGCCATAAATGGCAGATGGTCCTTCGCCGGAAGGATGCGAACCACCATTGCCCCGTTGATGGGGTTGTGGCGGGTTGTCAACCATATGTTGGTGTTGCTGCTGTTGATTGGGGAAAGGATTGTGAAGAACGGCAGGTGTTCTCCCAGATTCCTTGTTAGCAATAAAATCAGTGCATTCCTGAAACCGAGGACATTTGTATGTCAAGTGGTCCTCCGCACAGATTTTACAAGGAAATCTCATGGGTTTATCCTTTCCTTTTTCGTTAGCAGCATTTTTCTGATTAGAGTTATTCTGATTATTCGACTGCTCTTCCGAAGAAGATGTTTTCTTCTTATTCTTCCTATTCTTCCCGTTGGGTTTTTGTGAGGTTTGCATCGAATTTACCTCAGCGGAAGGGAGAGGAGTCATTTGATGGGGGGCGGTGGCAGCCGAGGATGGCTGGGAGGTTTGCCCCCGAGATTGATTGGTGGCTACACCAGAGATCGCGCCAACGAGACCATCGGCATGCGCTCTGATTTTCTGAGTAGCCGGAGGGTTCGGGTTACCAGGGGCATGGGGGAGAAGATCGTAAAGCGTGCCAAATTGTGAATAGATCAAATCCAGGTGCTGGGCACGACGAATACATTGATCTTCTGTCACTGCACCAGAAAGGCCAATGTCTTTAGAGATATGGGGTAAAAGAGACTTGCAAAACCAATTTTCCAAGAGGTGGTCCGGTATTGGCACTTTGACAAGCCTCCTCCTACGTCTCCATTCATGAATATGGTCGGAGATGTGGGTGGTGGTGTCTTGGCGCAGTGATGTTAAAAATTCTGTGCCGGTTTCCACTCTAATTGGTAGTTGAAATTTCTTTAAGAACTCCGTCACTAAAGCGCCAAACGTATTGATGGTGGCGCGTGGTAATTCAATGTACCACTTGGCGGCATTGCCTGTAAGGGTGCGGGAAAACAGTCGAAGGCAGACACTATCATCTACCATGGAATTGGATATGGACCACAAATGGAAGGTAGTGATGTGTGCGGCCGAGTCATCTCCATGCTTCCCGTCGAACTTCGGGATATCTGAAGGAATCTTATGCGGTATAGGAGGCCAAAGCCAGTTGTGATTGATGGGGTCGTTTGTCAGCTTATGGATGTCGGGTATGTCCAAAGCTTCCAAGAAAGGCAATTGTGGATTTGCCCCCGAGTCTAACCAAGGCAGAATGGGCTGACTATTTGGACCATAGGGTCCCCCCATCCACGTGTTACCAGAAGGGTAAGTGGGACTTTGATAAAAACCTCCCATAGGTGGAGGAGTAGGAACATACGGTTGCTGTCCATAGGGCATAGCGTATTGAGGGGCAAATGGTTGGTTGCCCCCAGCGTAAAAGTGCCCTCCCACTCCAGACGGAGGTTGGGGTTGGTTAGTCGAAATGGATGCAATAGAGTTTTCCGGAGGCATACTAGTATTTGCATAATTTGGCAACGGTATAGATCCTACACCTATGTTTGAACCACTTAAGGGGATAGTATTTACAATGGGTTGTCCCATTTGCCCTAAGGATTGCATAGGAAGAGAAATATTCCCTGCTACCTGTGTACTGACAACACTGCCCCCTGGCATAGTGGCCAGGGGGTTTGAACTCAGCAGAGGGTTCCAACCGAAAGGGTTGCTAAAGGGCACCGAAGTAGTCGTGCTCGTGGGAGGAGCTACCATGGTCCCCAACGTGGTCATGGTAGGAGTAGATGCCGAAGGGTTCGGTAAACTACTGACAGTTGTGTGGACCATAGGGTTGGGGGTAGGCATATGTTGACTACTGGGGTTACCCAGTAATGACATAGAACTGACCATCGGCGGGGAGGATGATGGCGAACCAGGAATGGTTGCCATTGGTATCGACCCTGTGGATACCGGTGGAGAAATAGATGTTGGTGTTGCCGCAGACATATCTTGGCGTGGTGGAATCTGGATTATCACCGGTCCTAACAAATCAGTGAGCGGAGGATTGTAATTAGGTACAACGCCTTCATTGAAAGGGTCCTCCGGGAGTTCCGGCTGATAAGGGTCTATGTGATAATCCAGATTAGTCAAAGGAGACTGCTCTTCCGTAGAAGGCCTGGGTTCACCAAGGTTCAATCTTTCCTCTAAGGTGAGAGGAGGTAGACCTTGCTGTCGTCTAGAATGACGGCGTGGGTCAGGGGACGCCACGGTGACCAGTTTAATTTTAACAAATTTTATTTAAAATGTGATATATTATGAAGTCTCAAGTGACAGTAACCACACACTTAAAAAGAAAAAAGACTCTCTAAAATCAATCAACAAGCAGCCAGTATAGGGTGCCCTGTCTGAGTACTACCGTTCACTGGTGATGAAATCCAGTCTCACAATAGCATACAGAGAGGGTTGGTCGAAAGTACAGTTATGGTTACTCTAGAGCTTCGCCCGAACCCCAGACGATAGGTGTAAGCACTCTCGTGAAGATGAGTACCCTCCTAAAGACTGAAGACAGAGTAGGTCCGTCTGTTTCAGGTACCAAGACAGCCCGTCCCAGTCACCTTGTGTAAGTCCCTAAAAGTATGGCCACTAAGGATACCTCAAATCACAGACACTATCAGGGGGGTCCACGGTCAAGGACATTGTGCTATATGGGCAGAATACCTAGATCCCCGATCTAGTTTCGACATCCCCGAAGGGAACCCCAATATATAACACACCCACATGATGCAGTCGAAGGCAGGCTACCTTCTAGTGCACCCAAGTGTTGTCTCGCGCTGAGCTCCGGTAAAGGAATGGTCCCAATAATGTGAGTGCAGCAGGATTTCACTCGTTAATGACTCTAGTTTTCAAGTTTTGAGATCTTGGGTAGTTTTCTCACTTTCCTAACCCAAGATCCTAGCCTAAACTACTGTTTGTGTGAGCTCAAAAAGAGTTATTAGATTTATTTTATTATCGCTTTGTTTTTAGTGTACTTTGTTATTATTCTGGCGGAGGGGAAATGGACGTATGAAGTATAGTGAGACTCTTGACTCAATAAACCATGCAAAACATGCTCTAAATATTAACTTCAATGAACAATGTTTCTACAAGGAGAGGTTTCTTTTTTCAATCATCCATGCACCAACATGTAAATAACACAGCTCAACTTTTAAGATTCAGCTTTCTATCTACCTCTTTTAACAGTCTGTGAACCAAACTTTCAGAATAAACTCAGCTTAAATGCAGAAAAACAAAAAAAAAAATTCTCTTTAAAAAAGTAAATGCTTTGCATACTAACTAAATAAGAGAAACAAATAATCAATGCCAGTTTAGCAGACAAGTACAGGGATTCGGTCTGTGAAAGGTACTGGTGGCCAAAAAACTCCAAAGCTAAAACACAGTCACAGAAGTGAACCACAGGGTTTTTGGCTGGGTAACGCTCTGTCTGTGAGAAAATACAACGTTATAACGCACTGTATTTAAGCCTAGATTGCGTTATAACGCACTGGATATACTGCATAGGTCGCGTTAACCAGGGAAAAGCTCTTCAGTTGGCCAGACAGGCACAGGATTGAACTCTGCAAGCGTTTGGTATGTCTACTGGGCATCAAAAAATGGTCGGAAGGATACTGAACAGAGGAGAGAAGAAATGAAAGGGAAAAAATAGTCCGGAAACTAAGGGGACACTCCCCAGCGGAGTCGCCAATTCTGCTATAGGGTAAACTGCTTGGGTGGTTGGTTTTCGTAGATCCCTCTCAGGGCTTTCCGGTGCCCGAGGCAGACAGTTAGATTAGCTATGCTGTTCACAAAGATGGTATGAGCATGTTCATATTAGCTTGAAATAACTTGAAGGAATACAATAGAGAATTACCTCTTTGACAACTTTAGAATTCTTTGGAGAGCGCTACGCAGCAAAGCAAGAGTCCTTCTTCACCGGCTCCAAATCTGAATCCTGCAATCAGTCAAAGCACCCATGTAACTTCTGATATAACAAGTATTCTATCAATTAAATCAACAATAAACATCTAGATTATACACATCTGAGCCATTCATATGATACTAAACAAATATTGAAATAACAATATAACATTAAGCATCGAATGGACAAAACGAACATAGTTCTATTGATTTTGAAAGAAGGAGGATTACAACCATCGGTTGTACCAAGCCCTCCTCAGTCTCCCAATCTCTCTCTTCTCTATCAAGTGAAGAAGTCCAAGCCAACAAGCTCTCTAGGAGCCTCTTTGACTCTTGGCCTTCACAATGTCACACTATTCTCTATTCCACAAGTATGCAAGAACTTTCGAGCAATCCTTCGACCTTCAATTAAGAGCCTTCATCTCCTTCTTATAGGAGAGGGAGAAAGCCATTGTTGCCCTTCTCTTTCCACTAGTTTGGAATGGAAAAGGCTTAGATGTTTCCTTGATCTCCATGCTTTTGCCTCTCTTGGAGTTCAGTCTTATATGGCAATGACCAATAATGAACTGGTGCTTCTGCAGTTTCCTTTGTGCACTGACTCCTTCGTGAGGGAAAGTCGGAGATTCAAATCTTTCTCCGCGCTCTTTTCCCAATTCAAACTTAAAACACGGGTAATGCGACCATCAAGTGTAAACAGAGCATTGCCCTAGCCACTAACGTGGCCAATATATTTCTTGCCTGCGTTATAACGCCCATGTTCTATTCTATATATGCGTTACCCTGGCAGAAATAGGTTTAATTTAGGTCTTTGTACTTCTTCCATATTTGTCTTCCCCTCTGAGCTGATGAGGAGGTATTTTGACCTGTAATAGTTTTACACCTCATCTTCCATGGAACATGTGAATCATGAAGTGTGCCTTGATCTCCATGCATGAGATCCTGGGGACCTTCTTGCAAAGACACAAGAATCCCTCTATTTGGAGCAAAAGTTCCTTCTTCCTTTGCATGAGGTACTAGATGATCTCTAGATTTGGCAGCATTGTTGCCCTTTGTTTTTTCAATAAAGTTGGGCAACATCACAATAATCTGATCCACCTTTGAAAACGAGAGCCCTTTGTTTTGTTGCTCAAAGGTGTGGGATGAAAGTTTGGCCTCCAACAAGGCTTGATGCAAGTTTTCAGCTCCTCAAATGGTTTCTTGAGGTGGTACTGCGTTTCTATGCAAGGGTTTTTTTTGGGTCCCTTGGGTTAACTCCATCTCATGAGTTCCAAGAATGTTCTGATCAAATCCTTTCACCAATGACTTAGTGAGATTCACATAAGATGAGGCTTTAACATTCTCAAAAGAAATGGATTCAAGTTTCCACCATGCATGAGCCTTACCTCTCAAATGCAGTGCTGCAACCTTGATGATTTATTCTTCTGAAATGTGGTGCTACTGTTGGAAGGTGTTTGGCTCCTCCACCTAATATTTGGCTGAATATGAAGGTGAACTTCAAAAAGTAGATAGATGAAATCTATCTTGCTACTCCTTGCCCTTCACCTTGCTCTTGAAAAACTCAGAAAAAGTGGGCTGATTTCTGAATCCATGAGTGTGAGACTCATAATCCTTCAAGAAATCACTAAGGGTTTCATCCTTAGTCACCTTTTCTCCTTCTTTCATCTCCCTCACAGGAATTTTGGGCTTTTGACTGCGTTGTTCATCATGGTGTGTGGTTGCATGCTTACCCTCATCATGTTCAAATCTAGGGCTTCCTTCAATGTCGAACCCTCTTTGAGATTCCCCATCAATCTCCCTCCTAACCTTCCTGAAATCTCCATGTGTGCCTTGTATATATTTGGGAAGAAGACTTGTGAGTATTTTCTTCTCCTTTCTCCCAAGAGATGGAGTCTCGCTCCTACTCAACTCCTTATTTCCTTCTAGATGAGAATAGGAAGTGTAGGGGTCTTCCTTTTCTATTTTATCTTCCTCCTTGGGGAGGCTCTTCTTCTTTTCAAAAATGGATGAGATCAATCTCATCCTCTTCATCTTCTATTCTCTTTCTTTGGCTTTGAAGGCCACAGGCTGAGCCAAGAAAGATGCTCCAATACCACTATCATATTCCTTTTTCAGAAATATCACAAGTGTATGCCAGAGATGGACTACGGAGGCATTTACTGGATATGTCACCTTCTAAAGAAGGGTGAGTTCCAGAGGCTTTCTGGCCCTTTGTAGACTCTGTCTATAGATATGTGAAATCTCCTAGTAGGAATGGCTAGCAACCCAAGCCTGGAAAACGCATTTTCCAGAAATGGAGGCAACAGGATTTTATCCCTGGTCTAGAATCCTCTAAATATATTTTTCTGGAGCTGAAATACTAAATTGGACTTAAAACAAATCTTTCTAGGAGCTTGAGACAATCCTCCTTCACCTGTTATCTTCAGAAAAGGGCCATATGAAGAGGGCTGCAACAACACTTTGCTCAACAAAGGAAATGAAAGTGTTATTTATAATGAGCTATGTCTCATGAAGATGAAATCAGCCTTCAAATACATATGCAACAGAAAATGTAGACAAACTCTTGAGAAATCTAATACTCAAATCAAGTAAAGAGTCTCAAAGAGACATGTGCATAGAAATGGAGAAATACACTACTTGCATAGTTTATTCCCAAATAAGACTACGCAGTCTATTTAGGCACTGAAGCAGTAAATAGATGTACATGAATGGTACAGAAATATAAGCTCCAATAAGAAAGGGGGAGCAAGGTCTCAACCCTAAAAATACAATACAACAATCCTCTAAAAGGATTGGATGAAAACTAGACAAAATGGCATTTTTACCAAAATGCTAGAGTTGCTGGGCAGCTGCTGCAACTCAATAGAAACTGGAAATGTAAGGAGCTTGCTGAATATGATGCCTTTGCTGAAATAAGTCCTTTTTTCAATATTCCAAATGAAAGGCTGATCCTTTCATTGAAGATCTCACCAACCACTAAAATGCTGCAACCCTCACTACAAATGCTCTCTAGAAACTGCGCATTCAAGGAAGAGGGGATGCCCTTCTGCTGATGGAAAAATATTGGCCTTATGCCAAAGATGATGGAATGAAGATCTAAAAATCCCTTGCTGATATCCCAAAGGAATGGAGACTGCCTCCTCTAAAATACAATGCCGAAAGTGATGTTGAGAAACCCTCCCCTGCAACACCCAATAACACAACTCAACCACCAATGGAGACTACGCTGGAGCTGAATGGAATGCTTTTACCTCAAGTCAAAATATGGGGAAAATGAAGAACAATCTCTTCCAAGAGCTACTTAAAGGAAGATATGGAATTCCAACCCGGGAACACCCAGTGCTAGCAGCACTGCATCTCAGCTAAATAGCCAGAGAATTCTCTTGTCTAAGAAGACAAGCAAAATGATAATAGAAAGCATGAATGAGAATGGCTGCTTTGTTCTCCTTTTAAAAAAGTGAAAGGTGCTTTGCCATGGGCCCCACACCTTAGGTTTTCTTCTCTAGAATGATCTCCTCCTCATGAAAACTATGCTGGCCCACCAAGTGAATCTTATCTTCTCTATCTACGTACTCAACTTAGCCTCTTCTAGAATTATCCACCTGCAATTTGTCTCTTTTCACACATGGAGTGTGAAATCTAGTTCTTTATTGACCCCTTTTCACATTACAAGGGTTCCTTATTCAGATTTTTATTATCAATGGGTTTTCCTACCCATTTATTCTTCTCCTAAAGCAAAAACTAAAGTTTCTAATGTTCCTCAAAATTTGGAACATTACAAACAATGTTATCCCTTGCCACATGATTTTAACACAAGGCTAAGGTCAAAAGTTACAAAACTTAAACCTTTCCCTAGCTTATTTTTCCCGTTATATAAAGCCCCACGATTTACATAAATTAACCCCAGTTACTCCCTTAACCTTGCTTGACAAGCCTATTTCCCCCTCTATATAACCATTTTCACTTTATATATGCACCATGCCGCATATACATTTAACCTCCATTATATTCCTTTAACCGTCCTTATATCCACCATTATATCGAAACCTTGGTTAAAAAGTCATGTTTTGTAAAGGTTTTAAACTTTAAAGCACCCACTTAAAATTACCTTGGTCCCACTTTTGATTGCCCGCAGCTTTCAATCAAATCCTCACCCTTCACTTCCATACTCCAGATCCAACGACGGAAGATCAATATCGTACCCAAAAAATGATTGTTTTCCGAAGAGTAAAACGGATGCGAAATGGGTTGCTTCACCCATTCCACCTCCCATGACGTGGCGAACATCTATTGGATCGCATTCGTTTTAACAAAAACCTCTTACCACCATCAATAAGACCTGCATTCAATGCAAAATAAGAATAAAAAATATATGATTTAAAACCTTTGATAAAGCTGTTTTAAATGTTTATTTATGCATTTCAAATCCGAAAAATCTCCTCCCAACTGTGTTAAGCCTTTTTAAGCCTTGAGTGTCGATTTATACCTAGAAACTCTGAATTTGACCACAATTCCACCATTAAAGATTAACCAAGCTATTTCGCTGCTCTAGTAAGCCAGACTAAACCTTAGAATCAACCAAGGTCCTCTCAAAACCTTCATGAAGCCAAATACCTGCATCTTATGGTATTTTACGAAAAATTGAAGCCTATAAATTCAATTTTAAACCTTCGGTAATAGAACCAAGCCTTTAATTAAGAGATTTCACCGAACCAAATTGCCTAAAAACACCAAAAAGAGGCCAAACCCTGGCGAATTTTTCCAGGAAACCCTGTTTCTTACTGCGAACCTTTCTGAAGCCAAATTTTCAGTTTCCGAAGTTTAAAGATCAAATTCAAAGACCTGAAGGGTTAAAAATTTCTGAATATATCCTAAAAATCCGTTTTTCAATCAGAACCTACTTAGAGAACCCCTGTTTTCTGTTTTAGGCCAGTTTTACATCCTCATATAAACCAAATTGAGCAAAAATCCCAAAATAAGACATCCTTAGCCTAAATTGCTTAGTTTTCTCTCTGTTTAATATAAAAACTCCTACAAACAGTCTAATCTTGCAGAAGTAGCCCAAAAATGCTTAAAAAACAGAGTTAAACCTTCACAGACAGATCTCATTCCACAGGTCTTTCAAAAAGCCTTCAATCACCTCCTTGCAGACCTTTGTTTCATTAAAAAATTGTTTGATTTTTTCAGGTTATTATCAAAATAAGAAATTGAGCCAACAGTTTCAATACTAGTTGAAAAAATTGTTTGCTCCAAAGTCTCAGATTTTAATTCAAAAGTTTCATTCAACAAACAGTTTGTATACAAAGAAAGAATAAAATCAAGTCAGAGAGAGATCAGAATGATGAAATGTGCACAGTGAATGGTAAAAGTGAAATAAGGATTCACAATGACAGTGAAAACAGAACAATCAAAGAGCATCAGAGTTAAAGTGTATTAGGTAAAAGTCAGAGTGAAAGTTAAAACAAAGTTATAGAGTAGTCAAGGTAAAACAGTAAAAGTAAAAACAGAGTTAGTAATGGTTAACAGAGATGAAAATACTTCCACCAAAAATAATGAATTTTATCCAAAGTGAAAGTAAAAATATTTAAAAGAACAAGAAGGTTAAGAGATGAAGACATAACAAGAAGGAACATTTTTGCAAAAACAATCCTGTTTAAGTCATTTTTTTGCAGAAACTATTGTGACAAATCCCAGATTAATTTTACAAAGCTGAAGGAGGTTTATGTTCTTAAGATGTCCAACTACGAAAACCTCTCTCACTTTTCTAACATCCATTATGGGTTGGGAAATGTTAAACAATATTGGAAAGAACTTTTTGCAAAAAATTCCTGTTAAGTCATCATTTTGTAGAGAAAATTGTGGCCAATCCGAAATACATATTACCAAACTGAAGGAGGTTTTTGTTCCTAAGAGACCCATCTACACAAACCTATCTCACTTAGTGCACATGTTGGAACGGGGTCTCCTAAAAAGCTGTGAAACTGGTCCATTTTGAATATTTTTTATTATATATAGCCTAGCGGAGGGGTTTTGGGGTGGGTCAAAGCCCCGAACACATTGTAATGGGTCAAAGGGTAAACTAGGGGTCTGAAGACCATGGGTTGCAGACCATAGGAAATTCGAGGCTAGATTGTTATAAATAGAGATGCATTTTGTATTGTAAAGGATAAGAAATGATGAGCTATTGATGCGAATTGTGATTTAAGCTATCCATTTGGGTTTTAGGGAATAGACTCATGTTAGCTGTGTGCGCAGAGATCCAATTCCAGCTGTGTGCGGACCCTACTATTGTTTGCACAGGTTGGGAAGTGAATTGGAATTGTAAGGAAGAATTGATGAATGAATGAATGTGAAAGGTTGTTAGAGAACTGAATCTGTGAGTATTTTTATGTGAATTGCTGATAATTGTTGTATTATGCATTTTTTGTCCTTAAGCTATGAAAGATCTGTATACTGCGTTCTTAGATCTAGATCTTTTTTTTTTTTTATGTACTACTGTGTTGATGTTATAAAAATCATATAAATATAGATCTAGTGCACGTGGATGCGAATAGAGACTTAATTAACTCTGCGTAGAATAAGGTAAACGGGGATTACAGGACCTAGCACAACTCTGCTTGCTTTACCCATCCTTTCTTAGGGTGTAGAAACCTCATTCTAGAACCCACCCATACTACTTCGGGTGAGACTTTGACCTGCGAAAGAAAGTCACTGCCGAAAGGGCTAGTAGTATAGGGGTTTGTTGGCAAAACTTGCTTATTGAACCTGGGTCAGGACCCCTCGAGCCAACAAATGGTTCCGTTGCTGGGACCGGAAGAAGTCTGAGAGAGAAATCGGGTAATGAAAAGAGAATATTGGAAGCCTGAATGAAAATAGATCGAAGACTGGTTCGAAAGACAGATCCAGGAGTTCGCAGTAAAATAAAACCGCAGTGAAAAGTTAACAACGGAAAGGTGGAAAAATAGGTCCATTCTTACTGAAAGATACAAAATATTTTTTGCAAGATTTGCGATTGAACTCCAGGAGTGGCTGGCCAGAATTGTGGAGTTCTAGAAGTGCTAGAAGGACGAGCGAGTCACTCAGTGCACCCCAGAGCTACTCGAGCAACTGGAAAGAACTGCTAATATTATCACGCGTACGATAGATCACTCGGTGGATAGTGTACTGGGAGGATTTCTGATGGAATTTTCCATTGATCAGTTTGTATCATACTCTAAGGCTGAATGACAATTTTTCAAAGGATTCCGAGGAAAATTTCTAAGGACATTACCATTGCTGATCAAGAAATTACTATGCGAAAATAGCATTCTGTGTAATCATATTGACTGAATGACCTCAGATCTAGACGGGCGTGACACGTAGTGGTAAATACTATCATAATAACCTTGAGGGAGGGAGATCTGCCTATAATCCATTGCAGGAACCAGCTACAAAATATCCCCTAGCTACATCACCACCTAGGTCGTGCAAAGGTAATAATTCGCCTATACCGCCACCCTCCCTAGACAGTGATATGGCTGCGCATTTGAAACTACCTACCTTCAAGGGGGTAGGAGATGAGGATATGGACCGATTTTGGTTCATTGTAGACTTTGTATGGATTTCAAAGAATGTGGTGAGTGATATGGTAAAAAGGGCGTAGCTGTCGTTGGCCTTCGAGGATAGGGCCCTAGACTAGTATATGCGGTATATTTCCGAGAATGGCAACGCCTCTATTCAAGATATCAAGGACGCTTTGAAGCACCAGTTCAAGAAGCCGAAATATTATTCTCAGTTGGTAGCAGAAGTAAAGGACTTCAAACAAGGTGTGTCTGAGTCAGTATGGGAGGCTGATCAGTGACTGAAGAAAGAAATCAGGGAAGGAGGATTCGAATATTGTAATATTCCCAACTTTTGTAGCTAATGGGAATATAATATTTTATTTTCAGTTTGCTTAACTCATGAATAAAAGTGGAAAGGAGGAACTCTAAAACTTCTAATTAGAAAAATAAATCAATGCCTAATGTGAACATGGAAAAATCTAGGCCATTTCAATAAAATACACTTAGGTGTGAAGAGGAATTAAGAAGATTGACTAGGTCAATAAGACCAAATCTCAGCAGTGTCTAGATGCATTGAACCTCCTTATTGATCAACGTAGTTTTAGATGGATACCCTTCATGTGAAAAAGGTTAACTCATTGGAGGTTTTTTAGGGTTTTCTAAGCCCTAATGTTATAAAATGAAGAGGAAGGCCATAAGAAAATTTTGTTGAAGATAATTCAATTTTGAGATTGCTTAAGCAACTCAAACTCTCTTGGTTGTTTAGCTAGAGAGAGAAGAATTTCCTATTTAGGGATTCCTCCTCCTTCATTGAGGAGCTCTTGAAGGACTATTCTCTGAAATTCCTCACATCCAGGCTTGAGTTCAAGCTTCCTCCTCCAGCTATAGCCTTTTCTGTTGGGCAGGAATTGTTGTGTTGCAGGGTGTTGTAGTGAGGGGTTTCCAACACCACTTCTAGATCTATTTTTGCATAAAAGGGGGCATTCCCTTCTCTGTAAGATTAGTGAAGAAGGCTTCAGGTTCATATTCAGATCTTGGCATCAGGCCAAAGGACCTTCCAACATCATTTGCGCAGTATACTTCAGAAACTGCGTCATTTTTCCAGTGCATTGCTGTAGAAGGGTTTCTACCCTAGTTTGGTGCTTATTTCCTTGAGGAAGGGCCATCCCTTCTTCTGGAAATTTTTTATTTCAGAAATATTCTATAATTTTTTATATTTCAGCTCATTTACTCATATTTTTAGTGATTCTGCATTTTCCAAATCCATATTCTGCAGATCTGATACTTGTATTTGTTCTTTCATGAAATCCCCTTACCAGGTGATCTATTTGATGTACAAAAGCAGCCGAATCTCCATTTTTCTTCATGCTAAGTTATAATAAACTTCAGATCTGATTTTTCAGACATATTTTTTCTAATTTCTTCAGAAATCACGCAATGCATGCTTCAACCATTTTCTGCATACTCTAAGTCATGTGAAATCAGCATTTTTAAGCTTATCCGGGAATGGAGGAATTGTTTAACATAGCTAGAATGCTTTTTTTGAGATGAAATTCTGAGCATAGGTCCCTCATGACCCAATATAAAATAACCTCCCGTAATTTTCCTTAATTTTGTGCATATTTCTAAATACATCTATTTTAGGGTCGAAATCACTGCTTTTCCTCACTTTTTGGATCCTAAATTCAGATCTAAGTTATTGCTGTACTTGAAATCAGTTTCTGAGTGTATACAAGCACATTTTATGCATTGATAGCTCTCTTCACTTTCATTAGAGAATTTTACTTTGTTGCAACCCCTCATTGGGCCTTCTCTTGAAGATAACTAGGTGCAAGAGATCTGTTTAACCCACCTAGTCTTATTTGTTTCAGCTCGAATATTGGATTTAGTTAGTATATTGTCTAATATAAAGGATCCAAGAGTTATTTTCCAGTTCTAAAGAATATTTTTCTGAAAATACATTTTTAACTGCATGATTGATGAGATTTTCCTAAATAGGAATATTACAAATATGATGATAGACAGCATATGGAATGGTTCATCTCTATGTTGTTAACTCACCTGCGCATGCCAATGAGTCATCAGACCTTTGAGTCGTAGGAAAATGCTGTGGAAGTCACTATGAAACTGGAGGCTACCCCCCGAGAGGATACGTTATTAGGGGTACAACAAATCCAGGAACAACTTGGGGCTATGCATATGGAGATACAAAACCTGTGAAAAGAGTGAGGAAAGGACATTTGCATAGATCTCTGGTGCATACGATGCCAGGTGTCTGGCCATACGAAGGATTAGTGCCCTCTGCTGATGGATTACATGCAAGCAGGAGGACCTAGTCCGGTACGCCCAGGGGCAAGTAGGGAACCCGTCCTATTACGACCAGGCTCAAGCGGACTTGCACTATGGTGTGATGATTTTCGGGTAGTAGGATTGCATGATACAAACCATTACCCTCAGCTAGGTGCGTATGTCCAAGAACTAAAGCAACAATGGTGCCAATTCTGCTGATCAGTGGGACATGAGGAATAGAACTATCGTAATTATGACTTAATGATGGAACGTGGGAACTTATATAGGGTACAATCAGCCCTATGTCACCAAGACTATCTGCACACTTTGGAGGATCACCGGCCTAAGGCAGACGAGGTTGGGGAGGAAGCGCAGGATGAGGACGTGGGCAGCTAGTCTGCTATAAATGTGGGGAAATAGGGCACTTTGCCAGAGAATGCCAAAACCCCACTAGGCCATCATGAAAATATTGTAGGTACCTGGACCATGAGGTAAAGGACTACCAAATTTTAATAGCCAAGATGCAGGAAAAGCAGCCCACCCCTATGTAGAAAGTACAAAGAGTTAAATCCGAGCTAAGAAAGGCAGATCCCTGTGTAAAATTCATGACACGCAGTGGGTTAGTCACAGAGGGAGCTAAAGAGGAGCTTGCCTCTCGGGAAGGAGTGCCTTTCAAAGAAAAAACATCACTGACAGTCCCCACGCAGCCACCAACACAACCTCAGATAGAGGAAGGGGTTGAGCCCTTTTTAAAGGCATGTCTGAAGCTGCTTCGAAATCCACAGGATGTAGGAAATCTCCAAGCACTATTGAATACCTGCATAGTTTGGACCAATTTGATCCCTGAAGCCAAGGATGTACACAAAATATACGGCTATTAGAAGCACACCAGAAGAGATATGCAATTGACTGCGTAGATTGGTGACTATGAGATGGATCAAGTTATTTTAGATCTGGAGTCAAATGAAAATGTTTTAACAAAGAAGACATGGCAACGAATGGGAGAACCTAAATTAGAATGGTCCACCATCTAGTTGCGAATGGAAAATCAACAAAAAATCATCCCTCTAGGGAGATTACCAAAATTCATCGTTGACATCACAGGGGTAAGGGTCCTAGCTGACTTTGAAGTCATAGAAATTGTGGAATATGCGGATCCCTACCCTGCACTTCATGGACTAGACTGGGCAATTGACATGGATGGGGGTCATCAATCTCAAGAAGCGCATCATGGTGTTTGAAAGCAAAGGTATGCATGTCATAGTACCACTAGATCCAGCAGAAGGTGTGCGGTATATAGAGCCAGTGTTGGGTATGTGTTATATTCTTTCCACGATTAGCCCCACACGCTGTATGTTGCGTCGGGCGTAGCTGGGGGGTCACGAGGGGCGAAGCAGTCCCCACCGTTGGGGTCCGGGGGAGCGCCCCGGCCAAAATTGGTTTTTGTGCGGACCCACTCATAGGCGGATCCGCCCATGGTTTTGTGCATGGTTTTGCACATGGTTTTGGGGTTCGATGGTTTTCTGCCCCTGGTATTTTGTAGATCCGGTCAAGGGAACTACGGTTATGTTCTAATCCAGGGTTAATGGATTGGGGTTTATGTATGCTTCGGCATGTATATATATGTGTTGTAACACTAAAAGGAATATAATGAAAAATCAAGCTGGTAATCCCGATTTGGGATCCAGGGGAAAATCTCTGTGTTTATCTGTTTTATGTTTTATGCTCTTGCTATTGTTTATTTTCTGTTATAAGAATCGTGTGTAGATATTTCTGTTCAGGGTTAAAACCTACAGCCAGCCTATGAGGAGGAGGAATTAGATCAAATTTATAAATTAACTGCGTAGGATGAAGATCAAGTTAACCCCACGGATGCAGGAATTCTCTACTGGGAAAAGGACAGTGAACATTTTTCTGACTCTAATGAGGAGCTGGAAAATTGGCAAGGGCGATTGCACGAAGTTTTGGTGCCCCAATGTCTTTAGACCATCAGGAATTTTTGGTGCATCTCTACCATGGAAAGGAACCTGCCCTGCCAGGAGGACACAGATGATAGTCAGGAGATGGTTGAACCTAATATTCCCACAGAATGCAGGCTAGGGGCATTATCACTAATATTATGCGGAGCACCTATGCAAGGACCGGTATTCTTCACTCAGGAGAAGTATTGGAAAAGGGTGATCCTGCTCATAGGGACCCCAGTTGCCAAATGGACTCTGAGGTCAGTCGACCTATGTGGGCGCTTGCTGACATAAAACACTCAAGGGTGTGATAAAGCCTTGCACGGACAAGCTTGTCGAGGTACCACCGACCTAGGCATGCGTCGGGTTATGGACCTGCCCGGACCCATGGGTCATTTGAAGAATCTACGGATGCCTCAAGTAATAAATGGCACGAGGAGGCATGACGCAGCCCTCTGGTGAAAGGAAGTTCCAACCAATGGTGAAGCACATGGATTGAAAACACTGCTGGCCAACTTGTAGACACACCTCACGTCGACCTTCATTCAGGGTACATGAACAACATACAGGCATCATCCGTGGTCTGAGATTCCGTGGAAATGACCTCAGGCACACAGGACAACCATCACCATATCCTGATTTAATAAAAAAGGGATCTTACAAGTATGCACAATCAGCAACAGATCATCAATGTAGCCATTTATGGTAAGATTGATCTACTTGATCGATGGTCAGTCTCAAGAATGGGCTACTCCACGATTAAATAGCTCCGGATGGTGTGTGGATGTCTGGATAATTACACACCATTATATTTATTCACCCTACAACATGCTCTTGTTATCTGCGTACGGGTTGTTTGTGCTCATTAACATTATTTGGGTTGCCTTCTTTCGTGTTGCTAGGATGGACCCAACCAGAGAGCCAGGGAATGCTGAGTGCAGTCACAGGTGAGCATTGGCTCCCGGTAGAAAGGATTTTCTGTGAGCCAGACGCAGACGAAACGCTGTGATATAGGGACATGCTGCAACTTCTCCGCAATTTCAGAGTCCCGCCCAGCCGAAGCAATGTGTGTTCCCTCCCTTGCATTTCCCTCGTCAATGCTCCTGATCCAACTACGGGGGACATCCAAATTGATTTAGCATAGCTATCTCGCACATAGCTACAAGGACCGATAACCAGAGTGTTGTGCGAAGTTCGCCACCATGACCCAGCCAGGCGACATCAGTATGACATACCTCAAGAAGTACGGGACCAACGGATTGCAATGGTCATAGAGGCAATGCATCTTATTCAAGAGCAGTTGACGCAGGGCACACAACTGGTCGAAACAAATACCCAACTATGGATGGCCATCTAGCACCATTCCATGCTTCAACATATCTAGACGGAATTGCAGTAGGCGGAAGCTGCTCTGGACCAAGTCAGAGCCTCCTCACCCTCCACCATCTCCATGCAGCGTCTAGCTATCTTAGATAGGATTGAGAACCTTCGCCACAACAAGCATGTCATTCGAAAACGGTTGAAACCATGGGCCGACACCACACTCTGGCTCACCGAAGATGCTTAGTCTGCCATTGCGCGCCTCCACTGGCTGTTAGAATGGGTTACTGTGGCTCTAGATGGCCTTGTCTCCCTGAAATTGGTCAAAATTGCGCAATGTGCTGTAGCCCAAAGTAAGGAAGTGCTCCCATCGCTCCTCTACACTCTAGCTACCTTGCGCATGCAAATCGAAGCTGCACCATTGCAGTGACTTGGGACGAGTCACAAGATTGTGTTGGGGGATTGTTGGAATGGGGTCTCCTAACAAGCTGTGAAACTAGTCCATTTTGAATATTTTTTATTATATTTAGCCTAGCGGAGGGGTTTTGGGGTGGGTCAAAGCCCCAAACGCATTGTAATGGGTCAAAGGGTAAACTAGGGGTCTGAAAACCATGGGTTGCGGACCATAGGAAAGTCGAGGCTAGATTGTTATAAATAGAGATGCATTTTGTATTGTAAAGGATACGAAATAATGAGTTATTGATTCGAATTGTGATTTAAGCTATCTGTTTGGGTTTTGGGGAACAGAATCCTACTGGCTGTGTGCACGAAGATCCAAGTCCAGCTGTGTGTGGACTCTGCTGTTGTGTGCACAGGTTGGGAAGGGAATTGGAATTGTAAGGAAGAATTGATGAATGAATGAATGCGAAATGTTGTTAGAGAAATGAATCTATGAGTAATTTTATGTGAGTTACTGATAATTTTTGTATTATGCATTTTTTTTCCTTAAGCTGCGAAAGATATGTATACTATGTTCTTGGATCTAGATCTGTTATGTTCTGTTTATGTAATATTGTGTTGATGCTATAAAAAGCATATAAATATAGATCTAGTGCATGTGGATGCGAATATAGACTTAATTAACTCTGCGTAGAATAAGGTAATCGAAGATTATAGGACCTAGCGCAGCTCTGCTTGCTTTACCCATCCTTTCTCAGGGTGTAGAAACCTGGTTCCAGCACCCACCCATACTACTTCGGGTGAGACTTTGACCTGGGAAAGCAGGTCACTGCCGAAAGGGCCAGTATTATAGGGGTTTGTTGGCAAACCTTGCTTACCAAACCTGGGTCAGGACCCCTCGAGCCAACAACACAGGTATTACAGAATGAGTGATACATGTGCATCTTTATAGCCTATTTTACAGACTCTGTAAAACTCTGTTTTACACATCGTTTTACAGAGCCTATTGTGAACAACTGGAATAGAATTTTAGGGAATTGAGATAGGTTTATCTCACCAACATATTCATCTAAAATAATATCTTTCATATTTTACATATCTATTTTATATTGAGAAATACAAAGGTATCATTGGACCCCAAGTTTGCAGAATTGCTGGAGCAGAATGCACAAAGAAAGGAAACAGTTAATGACTTGGATGCCTCATCATCAACTAAGAGTTGTGTCAAATTCAAATTCTCCTCTTTGTCATCACCTATCCATAAAAAATAGTGCCAAATAGATGCATTAGTTTTGAGTGTCCTTTACTTAAGTTCTATTTACGTAAAACAATTGGAGATATTCGTAAACCAATCTTGATATTTTTTCAAGATATTCTAGTTTATAATTTGTATAAATACTTCACTCTTTAAAGTATTTTACGTGGAATAAAATTTCTGGAATTACTGTAGATATTTTTTTTGGACATTAGAGGCTATTGTGTGTTTGAATTCGAAGTAGCAGACTGGACAAGCTAACTGGCATCATAATTCATGATCCCTGTGATAAGCTAATGAGTGAATTACTTCCTACTTGTCACTGTTTCCTTTTCTAAGTTTCATGCATTCATTTTATGTTTGTTCTGTCTAAATGTGTAACTAGGAGTATTACTACAGGATTAGTCAAGTTCTCCCTGTCTTTAACTAGTTTCCATTTTAATGTTTTCTTCTGATTTCCGGTGCTAAGAATTCTTAATTGCTCTCACTCCCATTTGACCTCTGCCTCCTACTTCCATTTTCTGGATCAAAGGATCCTTAAGTGCACTTTATCCCAATCATACCATCTCACAAAAACCACTTTCCCAAATCTCTGAGGGTTATCTATCTTGCGCTGAATATATTTGTACCTTTTTAGTATTGATTTCTAGTGCTGCTAGCTTGATTTAGACTCCATAGTCCAATGGACAAGTAGAGTTATCTCTATTTTACCTCCAAGTTACTTTTCCCCACCAAACTCTTTAAATCAAAACCAAATTTTACTTTCATAACTAGCCTAACATTTATAAATCAAACACAGATAAATCTTAAAGAGAGAGCCCTCTCTGAATTCCAAGAAGACTAGATCCTAGAATTTGAAGTAGGTTTTTGGTTACCTTTAGTATTCTTTGACTAAAAACTCAAAATCCCACAACTTAATAAATCACTAGAGTGATAACATATTGGTGACCATAATGGGAAAACTAACCTTTTCTTTAGAAATATTTTACAGGTTCAGATCTGGTCTATGATGGTGGACAATGATCAGATATACAAAGGTTAAAATCATCCACGTGGTGACTCCATTGTCCAAGATCCAGAGCTTCAAAGTTCAGGAGAAACTCCATAACCGAAGAATCTATATTTGAATTCATTAATGGTGATACAAGATGAAAGGGCTTGTGGAAAATTTTTCATCTCATGAGATTTTCAATGAATTTAGGGATGAGATATTAGAATTTCAGCTTGATGAGTATTTTCTAAGAGTTGTCTTTCTTATTTTGAAATCAAGAAAATGTTCTCCTCAACTTAAAATATGTGTTCTTGAGTTAGTTTCTGAAAAATATGAAAATGGCATTAAACTTTTGCATTCTCAAATTAAATATTATAATTTCCGAGATCCTAAAGAATTCTTGGAAAATATTCCTTCTCCAAAGCAAGAGGAAATTGTACTACCTTTTGACTTGTATATTGAGGATGATTATTCTTTCAAGCACTAGACTGAAGAAATTGTTTCAGGGTTTAATATTAAGAATACAACTAATCAATTGGTCATCGAAGGCCTACAAGAAAAAATCATACATTATGCTTTTGATGATCCTATAGCAAATTATATGGAGACTATTTTTAGCTCAAGTCTACAAACATATTTTATCTATGAGGATCAAATATATCAGCAATTGCCATTACACATCATATATTTGATTATGAAGACACATGATCAAGTTATGCTTCCAAGTTTGATGACAAGAAGTCAAATTATCCCTTCATTTCTACAGCTACTTGATTGGCTTCATTGGCATTTTTGTATTAACTGATTCAACAAAATTAACCATAGATTAGAGTAGGTATATGAGTGCAAATAAGCTCAAAGCTCTGAGCATTTTTTCAGTATTCAGTTTTCAGCTAGTTTGAAATAATTCATTAATATTTGAAGGCAAGGAGAAGGTCCTAAAGACATTTAAGATCTATCAGTTTGGTTTGAGAATTGGAGTATGTTCTTTTAGTTTCAGATCAGATTTCAGTTTGCAGAAAAAGGACTAAATTCAGTTCAAGAATTTCAGTCACAGAGATTTTATAACAAAGCAAATTCATGTTTGGGATTGGCTCAAAGGATCAGGCTATTAGTCGACGGTGTTCTTGACATCTCACAAGGAGATGCCATCCCCATGTGAAGTCGTTATTAGGGTCCTATAAATATAGGATTCATAATTTTGAATTGACTATTGATAGTCTTGTAAATATGTACATACCTTTCTTTCTGCAAGTTGTTTTCCCATATTTTGAAAAAATAAAATAATAATAATAATAAAAAAAGAGGGTAAAAAGTCCAAAAAGAAAAATCAAAGGACTTAAAAATTATATAGACCCCAAAAGAAAAAAGATGAAAATAAAACATGAAAGTGTGCAAGTCCAAATGCCACCACTTTTTACTTTTTGCAAGTGATTATGGAAGAGTGTCAATAAATGCCATAATCCATGATGAGTTAAACTGTTTAAAATTAACTTCTCATGTTTTCAATTTCCATGTTTTAGATAGTGAATAAAGTTTTGTCAGATAGTTTAATCCTGACAAATCAGTAGATAGGTAGAGAATAATGAGGAGCTCATCTGTTTAATCTGAGCCCTCGGATGAAATAAGGTAGAGTTATATAGTTTATACTTTCAAAAGAATAAGTGTTTCAAGGTTGCAAGCTTAAATGCACCTGCTAAAAAGAAGAAAAAATGTTAGAGTAATGTTGGGTAGGTAGAAAGAAGTGGAAAAAAGCATGTAATATTCATCACCGAGCTAAAATCACTAATTTTTCTTACCCTGTAAGTATTCAGTATTCTATACTACCAGTCAAAAAGGCTTAGAGCATTTCTCTGACTTTTTTTGGGACCGGACCCAAGGCTTGATGACTGGATAGTGGAAAATGTTGAGTTCTTATGATAAAATCCCCTTTTACCATTATTTATTCCTCATTCACACTTTTTAACTCATTTTACTAAATAAGGACTCTTTCTTACTTAATGAAACCTAAAATCCCATTAATTGACTTCCTTCATTCATAAAGCATATAAAACCCTCAAAAAACACTCTATCCTAAGTAAAATAGTGAAATCATGAAATGACAAGCTTTGCTTTATTTTATTCACTTTACTTAGTCATTTAGTGTATTTTTGTGTATTTCATTTTCCCCTTGTCATATTAACTTCTAACTTACTTTATTAATTCCCTAAAAATACCTTATCCTATCTATATAAATCCATTTATTTTAAATACCCCGCAAAACCCACTATTATAAAGGTTCTGGACCAAATATATTATCCACATGTTAAATTAAAAACCCAAAAAATGCGCCCTTTGGTCTAAAACTAACCTTAATGAAATACCCCGCCCCCTATGGTTTTTAAACCATTCAACAGGTTTAAAACTATATAATAAAATAAAAAGTTGCTCCAATATGTTTTATTCGGGCATATTGCAAAGAGTTTTGAATAAAACATATCACCACTCATCAACATTTTAGCCTAAGTTTTCAAAAGATATTTTATCATTTTATAAGGTTAAAAAGCTTGGAAGCGCCTCCTTACTAAACTCCACCTTTTGCAAACAATGTTATCCCTTCCCACATGATTTTAACCCAAGGCTAAGGTTAAAAGTTACAAAAATGAAACCTTTCCCTAGCTTATCTTTTCCGTTATATAAAGCCCCACGCTTTACATAAATTAACCCCAGTTACTCACTTAACCTCGCTTGACAAGCCTATTTCCCCCTCTATATAACAATTTGCACTTTATATATTCACCATGACGCATATACATTTAACCTCCATTATATTCCTTTAACCATCCTTATATACGCCATTATATCGAAGCCTTAGTTAAAAATTCATGTTTTATAAAGGCTTTAAAATTTAAAGCACCCGCTTAAAATTACCCTGGTCCCACTTTTGATTGCCCGGAGATTTCAATCAAATCCTCACCCTTCGCTCCCATACTCCAGATCCAACGGTGCAAAATCAATATCGCGCCCAAAAAATGATCGTCCGCCCAAGAGCAAAACGGACGTGAAATGGGTTTTTTCACCCATTCTGCCTCCCATTACGTGGCGAAAATCTATTCGATCACGTTCGTTTGAAAAAAAACCACTTAATTCTTGAAACAAACATGATAGCCATTGTTGGTTTCATTGTTTGAGCCTGAAACCACCTCTCGTCATCGATAAGACCTTCATTCAATGCAAAATAAGCATAAAAAATATATGATTTAAAACCTTTGATAAGGTTGTTTTAAATGTTTATTTATGCATTTCAAATCCGAAAAAGCTCCTCCCAACTGTGTTAAGCCTTTTTAAGCCCTGAGTGTCGATTTATACCTAGAAACTTCGAATTTGACCACAATTCCACCATTAAAGATTGACCAAGCTATTTCGTTACTCCAGTAAGCCAAACCAGACCTCAAAATCAACCAAGGTCCTCTCAAAACATTCATGAAGCTGAATGCCTGCATCTTAAGGTATTTTCTGACAAATTAAAGCCTGTAAATTCAATTTTAAACCTTCGGTAATAGAACCAGGTCTTTAATTAAGAGATTTCACTGAACCAAATTGCCTAAAAACACCAAAAGGAGGCCAAACCCTGGCCAATTTTTCTATGAAACCTTGTTTCTTACTTCGAACCTTTCTGAAGCCAAATTTTCAGTTTCCGAAGTTTAAAGATCAAATTCAAAGACCTAAAGGGTTAAAAATTTCTGAATAAATCCTAAAAATCCCCTTTTCAATCAAAACCTACTCATAAAACCCCTGTTTTCCGTTTTAGGCTAGTTTCACATCCTCAGATAAACCAAATTGAGAAAAAATCCCAATAGAAACCATCCTTAGCCTAAATTGCTCAGTTTTCTCTCTGTTTAATATAAAAACTCCTGAAAACATTCTAATCTTGCAGAAGTAGCCCAAAAATGCCTAAAAAACAGAGTTAGACCTCCACAGATAGATCTCATTCCATAGGTCTTTCAAAAAGCCTTCAATCACCTCCTTGAAGACCTCCGTTTCATTAACAAATTGTTTGATTTTTACAGGTTATTATCAGAATAAGAAATTGGGCCAACAGTTTCAATACTAGTTGACAAAATTGTTTGCTCCAAAGTCTCAAATTTTAATTAAGAAGTTTCATTCAAAAAACAGTTTGTATACAAAGAAATAATAAAATCAAGTCAGAGAGAGATCAGAATGATGAAATGTGCACAGTTAATGGTAAAAGTGAAATCATAATGCATAATGATAGTGAAAACAGAATAGTCAAAGAGCATTAGAGTTTAAGTGTATTAGGTAAAAGTCAGAGTGAAAGTTAAAACAAAGTTACAGAGGAGTCAAGTTAAAACAGTAAAATTAAAAACAGATTCAGTAATGATTAACAGAGATGAAAATAATTTCACCAACAACAATGAATTTTATCCAAAGTGAAAGTAAAAATAGTTAAAAGAGAAAAAAGGTTAAAAGATGAAGACATAACAAGACGGAACATTTTTGCAAAATATTTCCTGTTTAAGTCATTGTTTTGCAGAAACTATTGTGACCAATCCAAGATTAATTTTGCAAAACTGAAGGAGGTTTTTTTTCTTAAGATGTCCAACTACAAAAAACGTCTCTCACTTTTCTAACATCCATTATGGGTTGGGAAATATTAAACAATATTGGAAAGCACTTTTTGCAGAAAATTCCTGTTAAGTCATCATTTTGCAGAGACAAATGTGGCCAATCTGAAATACATATTACAAAATTGAAGGCAGTTTTTGTTCCACAGGGACCCATCCACAAAAATTTGTCTCACTTTGTGCATAGATTTTACTGAATGAGAGATACATGCGCATCTTTACAGCTTATTCTTTAGACTCTGTAAAACTTTGTTTTACACATCGTTTTGTAGAGCCTATTGTGAACATCGAGAGCGGAATTTTAGGGAAGTGAAAGAGGTTTATCTCACCAAAATATTCATCTACAATAACCTCTTTCGTGTTTTACATATCTATTTTATATTGAGAGATAAAAAGGAATCATTGGACCCCAAGTTTGCAGAATTGCTAGAGCAGAATGCACAGAGAAAGGAAATAGTTAGTGACTTTGATGCCTCATCATCAACTAAGAGTTGAGATCAAATTCGAATTATCCTCTTTTTCATCACCTATCCATAAAAAATAGTGCCAAATAGATGCATTATTTTTTAGTGTCCTTTACTTAAGTTCCATTTATGTAAAACAGTTGGAGATATTTGTAAACCAATATTGATATTTTTTCAAGATAGTATAGTTTAGAATTTGTATAAATACTTCACTCTTTAAAGTATTTTGTGTGGAATAAAATTACTGGAATTACTATAGACATTTTTGTTGGACATTGGAGGCTATTGTGTGCTTGAATTCGAATTAGCAGTCTAGACAAGCTGATTGGCATCATAATTCATGATCCCTGTGATAAGCTGATGAGTTAAATACCTTCCTACCTGTCACTGTTTCCTTTTCTAAGTTTCATGCATTCATTTTATGTTTGTTCTATCTGAATGTGTAACTAGGAGTATTACTACAAGATTAGGCAAGTTCTCCGTGTCTTTAACTAGTTTCCATCTTAATGTTTTCTTCTGATTTCTGGTGCTAAGAATTCTTAATTGCTCTCACTCTCGTTTGGCCTCTACCTCCTACTTCCATTTTCCAGATCAAAGGATCCTTCAGTGCCCTTTATCCCAATCATACCATCTCACAAAAACCACTTTCCCAAATCTCTGAGGGTTATCTATCTTGCCCTGAATATATTTGTACCTTTTTAATCTTGATTTCTAGTGCTGCTAGCTTGATTTAGATCCCATAACCCAATGGATGTAGATTTCTCTCTATTTTACCTCCAAGCGATTTTTCTCCACCAAACCTTTTAAATCAAAACCAAATTGCACTTTCATAACTAGTCTAACATTTATAAATCTTAAAGAGAGAGCCCTCTCTGAATTCCAGGAAGGCTGGATCCTAGAATTTTAAGTAGGATTGTCATTACCTCTAGTATTCTTTGACTAAAAACTCAAAATCCCACAACTTAAGCAATTACTAGAGTGACAACACCTTCTATAGTTCACCGGATTGTTGTCTTAATGCTTGCTTGCTAGGGTTTAGTCGAAGAAGTCATTGGTATGCCCTGTCTTTGATTATTTATTGATGCTTAGTAACCTCAAAGGCCATTCTTGTTAAGGTATTTGACAAAGGATTCTTAATTTCCCTTTATACCTAACTATGTTCACAAATTTGATGTTCATTTCATTCACATAAGCTTTTAGATCCATTTGACCATGTTAGACTTTCCCTGTCATGCAGCCATGATCCATTGATTAAACCTTTCAAGCCCTTTGTAGACTGCATAGAGCAATGGCTTAAAACTCTCTCACTCTATTAAACCTACTTGAAAACCTACCCAGCCAAACAAACAAACAAACAAACCATAAACCTAATAACTAGCCTAAAATCAAACCCTAAAATTAATCAAGTCCACATCCTTTACACAAATATAGAGAGAGCCCTCTCTAAGTCTAGGAAGGCTAGGTCCTAGGAAACCATAGATTGGTCTGATGTTACCCCTGTTCATTTTTTCTAACAACCTAACAAATTATGGGGACCTAACATGGTTCAAATCCACTAAATTCAAGGTGCAAAGTTGTGATAAATTTGTAAAGTCAGAACACATTGGAGCTAACATGGCATCTGGGATTCCAAGGAGTTATATGAAGGATAATTATTCCAAACTAATGTTTGTGATCCAAAATTACTTTACTTGTCAGGGGAGATTTCATATGGTTTACCTGTACCATTATAGGCTTCTACTACATTTCATTGGTAAGCATTCTCTTGATCTTCCCTTATTCGTGTTTAGGAACTTAGGGAAAATGTATAACAAGGTTCAAGCTAGGGATGAAGGTAGTGAGACATAAATCTTCCACCATGGTTTGATTAAACTCCTGGTACTGGAGGAATTGAAGAAATTAAATAGAGATTGGGATACTTTAATTTTCATTAGTGGTTATGAAGTTGATCTAGTGAAACCTAAGAAAACCTGAAAGTCTAAAGATACTCCATCAAATAAAAATTATAAATCTCCAGTTGGGACAGAAGGTGTAAATGAATAATAGATAGAGAATATCCTATAGCTAATGGATGTTGAAACATAACCTATACAAGAGGAAAAAATCCCACAGCCTTCACCTACAAGCAACAAACAAAAGATCAGTAAGCATGGCTATAGGAGGATAACCGGAAGTCAAACAAGTGGAAAGGGAAACCTTGAAGACATCCTTCAAACTATAGATAATGAGGAGACTCCAGTAGCTAGAGGTGAAGACATTGAAGGTGACAAGAACAAAAAGAAAGGTAAGACTGTTAAAAAGCTTGATTTTGCAGGAGAAGATGCGGGTTTCTTATTTCAGCCAAGGAAACCACTGACTAGACTCCAGCTTGAAAAGGGTGTCATGGAAAATAAGAAGACATAGGATAATGACAAAGGAAAGAAACATATCATAGAAGATATTATTGAGTTGTCTCTAGTAGTAGAGGAGGTATTTGTGCAATGGAAAGGTAAATATAAGATGGTGGAAAAAACTGAAGTGCAGGTACTAAAGGAGAAGTTAAGAGAGGCCAGAGAATAGGTCATTGAGATCAAGTTAGAGTTATAGGAGGCCAAGGTAGAAATAAAGCTGATGGAAGATTTGAAAGAAGAAGTAAATGACCAGCTAAACCAATATGATGAATCACTAACCAATGCCAAGAAGTTGTTGAAAATGACACTTCCTTTGAGAAGGGTAATGAAAAACACCAGAAAAAGAAAATTATGGTTACAATTTGAAAGGAAGAAGCTTAAAATCCAAGTTAAAGAGTTAGAGGATCAAACCAAGATGAAATAGTAAAAACTAAAGAAAAGAGGGCTTAAAATCAAAGTGATAAACGAGATTGAAGAGATGCAGCCTCCTACTGCTAAAGAAGAAATTCTCAAAGCTTGAGGAATAGACCTATCATCTTTTTTGATCTTTTTCGAGCACTCAAAAATCAACATTTTCAATTTTAATAGTGAAATTTTGAAGAAAAGGGAAAAGTTTTTGTTTTTCTACCAATTAGGCAATTTCATAGTGAATCCCAGGCTTGAAGCCCATATTTCACTATGAAATCCATGTAGATGACCTTTTGTCAAAAATCATTGTTTTGGGCGAAATCAAAGATGGGGGAAATTTGTATTTAGTTAATTTTGTCTAACAAACACATCCAAATGAGAAAAGAAGGCTAAGAATTGGCATAAATAGGTGAAGTGGATTTGCAACAAAACCACGGTATAGAATTGCCTTATTTTACCCTGTTTATGCAGCAAGCAACATTTGGTAGAAACTTGGTGTTTTGAAAGTTCTTTGGAGGTCAGCCAACCACATTGATGGTTTAAAGAGTATCAGTAGAACAGTCTAACATAAATATTCTCTTCAAAAAAATTGTCTTTTGCTCTAGCTCAGCATAAGGCACTCATCAAATATCATGACATATTTTCCTTGAAAGTAGTGTTATTAGCTTCTAAATATAGTGGGGGTATTTATTCCTTGATTATGGTTAGTGCCATGCAATCACTAGGCTCTTAATGATGTAATTATCGATTCCTATAACTAGTTAATGTAATAAATAAGAGGAAGAGTCATAATAGGCCTCTAAGTCTAGAGTCATTGGGTGTCTGTTTTATTTCTAGGTATCTATTTTATTGTTAAGTTAGGTGTCAAAACAAAGGGTTCGATGATCTAGCCATGTAGGTAGATCCAATGGAAGTGAATAAAACCTATTAATAGGCAGAACTTCAAAGAATACAGGGTTGGAGAATGTTATTCTACACTACCACTTCTGTAAAGTTTTTATGATCGATAATATATAGTGACTGTGTTTTTATTCTTCACATAAGATTCTTTTGGTGTTTCAATGAGCATTTTTCCCATGTATCTTAACATTTTTCTTTCAGTATATTGATGTTTAATTACTCAGAATTCATGTTCTTCATGCTCTGACTTCCTTTAAACATTATGCTATTGTATATTTTTGTGTGTGTGTTGTCCTTTCATTGAAACATCTACATGCCTCAGCTTCCACAAGGAGAGCCATTGTCATTGAATTTCCTAACATTGACTCCATAAGCCCAATGGTACTAAACCCTATACATTTCTCAACTGCAAAAAAACACATTCAATAAAATATCATGGAGTTATCCATCTGATTGAATCATAATTGAACAAATCATAGTTGCTGTGAGAGAGCCCTCTTAGGCTTAAGAGGCTAATTTTCAGTCAAAAGTTGGTTTGAAAGAGTTAATCTAGGTTTTCTGGTGGAGTAGCCCATATGTACCAACTTAGTGATAACATATAGTATCATTGTCACATTCACGTAGTGCAATCAAATTTTGGATGAGGCCATGGGTGTCTGGGCTTTGGTTCAGAATGACCTTGTGGTACAGTAGCTGCGCAATGAGTTGTGCGTCAAGGAGAAATAGTTCGCTGATATTAGGATGGAAGCACCTACTATCATTCTTACAAAATGCCTTGCCTGCCTATATGAGGGCCAGGTAATTCAAAATAAATTTGAGGACCTACGCCAGAAAGAATAGCTGCTAGAGGCAAGGATGCAACCGTGGGCCAGTGAGGCTCTGCACTTGTCATAGACATTCGAAAACACGCTAAATTCCATTCAGAAAACATATAGAGGTAATGAATTGGCCATTGAATGGCCCACTATTGAGAAATTAGTGATTGAAGTGTAGGGAGCTGCTACGTAGAGTCTAGACATGGTGTTTCCACTGAAATATTTGTCATTGCTCTCCAAACCAAGATGGAGCAGATTCCATAGTGACTCAGGATGAGTCATAGGTTTGTGTTGGGGGCCTGTTGGAGTGAGGTCCCTTGTGGTACATTTTTGAATATATTTTTTTATAAATTTTCATATGAACTCTGTGTGGAACAGTTGAGGGGGTTTGGGGTTGGTCAAAGTCCCTCTTTTATGTAAAAGGGTTATAAGGGTAAACTGTGGGACTCAAACCATGGTTTGAGAGCATATTATATGCACACTAAGATGGATATAATAGATAGATTGAGTCTAAGTAAGAAGTCATCTAATGTTTTGGATCTAAGTGTTTTATGCGTACATGATACTTTTGTAAGGGTTTTAGTCTGGGTTTTGGTAGAAAGGTTTTTGCTTACTGTCTGTGGACTAAACTGGGTGTGTGTGTGAAAGGGTAGTTTTAAGGAAAAATTCGGTTGTACTAAACTATTGGAATCTAATACAAGGACTGGTTTTGGCGAAGCAATATGTTATCTGAGTTATATTCCATTATTGCATTAAGATCGCTTACTTATGCTATGCTTAATTGTATCTAGACAAGTAGATATATTATTTATGCATGAATATATATTGATGGTTGAATACACGGATAAATATACTTAAGTTACAATGCATTCCATAGATCTGGTTATGTTCTTATACATCTGTGACAAAGTGATCTATGATATATTTGTTAATTGCATTATCTATATTGGTCTAATAAGTATTGTTCTATATTTATGCACATATGTTTCTGATCTATATAAGATCTACAATCAACCTACTTAGGGCCACCACATTATTTTCTTCCTCGTGGTGCAGAAATCTGGTTCCAACACCCCTCCATACTGCTTCGGGTGAGACTTTGATATGCACAAGCAAGTCATTACCAAAAGGGCGAGTAGTTGGAGGGTTTGTTTGTTGCACGATAAACTCAGAACCTACGTTGGGACCCCTCAAGCCAACAAATCCCCTTCGATGTCTAGTGTTTGTGCTCTTAAAACGTACCTCAATCATACGATTAGCTCCTAATGCTCCCATGTTGTGGGGATATCTGTTATCACCAAAATTTCGTCATCTAACCATTTACAATTAGATGGATCAAAGTACACCATGTAAGACCAATTTTACCATAGTAAAATCTCTTTCACTATAAGAAATAATTTAATAAACCATATTTTATTAAGTTATTTATGGTTAAAACAAGAAACCCCATGAGGAATAATTAATTAAATTATTATTTAATTATTATTCCTTGTTAAATTTGACTAAATAACCTAGAAATAATTAAACAAATCATTATTTGTTAATTATTCCTTAACCAAATTATTGAAATGATAAATAAAGGTATTTAAGAAATTTAAATATCTTTTCCCTCCAACAAAATATAATAAAATATTCCAAACGGTTAGATCTTGATCTTGGTTAATAATATTTTGTTATTCACTGTTATCAAGGATAACTCAATATTTTGTTATAAATAGGAGGATTTTCCATTAATTCTTCACTTCGATCACTTTCATTGTCGCGCTTTCATCATTCTCATTGCTGCTACTATTTTCTTTGCTTCTTGAGCTCCCAGATAGTTCAACACGTTTTGGGTTTCTACACCATTGACAGAAAGAAACTTCTGGATATGAAGCATTGACGACAACCAAGAACCCGTCCCATAGAGGGGGACTATAACTTGTATTAGTTTCGTTTACCAGGTATTATAATATATTCAAAATTCATTAAATCTTGTCTTGTCTATTGGATTCATGGAGAAATTCTTATTTCATTTTAATGTTTAACTAATTTTACTGCATAGATATGATTTTTTGCAGAATTTGTTTTAACTATTGATTGTATATCCAAAGAACTTAAACAACCATATTTTTTGTTATGGTTTTTTGTCATACATAGCTAAAATGAGCTCTTTCCGTGCACTTGCATTAAGAATTTACGCTAACAAGAGGTTTTGAGAATGAATAAGGATATTGATGGATGATAAAGATTATTAATGACATGGCCATGATAAATAAATTAATGAAAAATACACTTCCCCAAACTGAAACCTTTTATGTCATTTAAAAAAAATGGTAAGTGGTGAAGAAGTGGAACTAATGATTTGAAAAAATTAATAAATAATTCTCATTGGTTTTTGATGGTATTCTCCTAAACTTTTAATAAAAAAAAACTTATGCTATTTTACCTGAATTTTTACCTCCATGAAAGTGTGGAATGACATGAATGGACTGATATTTGTTGAAGCTTATGTAGGTTGAGCTATTGCTGAAAGTGATGCTGAAGCTAAAAGTTATGCAAGATAATATGAAGTAATCATAAAATGCAGTAGAGTTTCCTTCCCCCAAACTAATTATTTGCCCCGTCATCAATATTTCTATAACACATCTCATGAGTAGCCCGAATTAGTAATTTAGCACCTCAATTAACTCATTATATATAAACGTGACATAATAATCTTATTAATGTAGTGGGATAGTAATGGATAGAAAGGGAATATAAAATATGGTAAAATGGTGAGAAAAATATGCATCCCTATACCCATAAGCTTTGGCTATTATGGAAACAAAAATGGTGAGAATTAGTTATCATGGTATTTTATTCCTGATATCTAACCAATTATCTAGCATTCAAAATCATGATTTTTCCTCTATATTCTTCATCAAAATAATAGTAGTGTTGTTAAGCTACGAATAACTGACGACTCATTGTGAAAAGAAACTATCTTTGGTTAAGAATATGAAACTTGTAGAATAAAGGAAGTACAAATTAGATGATACAAAATGTCAAATCTCAAATATCTTAAAGTTCAATTGCCGATATGTAAAGTGAATGTTCATAACTCATTAATAGATAGAAAACATAACCATAGTCATCTAAAAATTGATTAAATATTAAAGTGAATGTTCATAACTCATTAATAGATATAAACCATAACCATCGTCATCTAAAAATTGATTAAATATTACCCCATGAACCATGAGTTCCACAGAACCTTATATGTGCAACAATAGGCGTTATTATCAATTAGTTTTGAGAGAAAAAGGAAACTAGGCACATCATAGTATTGAATTAACTTCTATACCATAGGCATGGCCACTACTGCCAGTAGGCATCCATATCCTTGACATAGATGTATTTTTAACCCATTGAGATGTGAGTGTCACATCTATTAGAAATAAATATATAGTTACAAGATAATTTCAGTTTACCTAGATGGATACTAGAGATAATTGTTCTCACTTGGTAACTTGTTAATAACAATGCCATTAATGGGATCTAACAAAATTGAATAAGCCGACTCATGATGAAACCTCTTGTCCTTTAGCTTTATAGCTGAAGGTCATTACCTTGACTTTGTGACCAGTAGTGGTAATTTCATTCTATTAGGACCTATGATCATGGTAGTTCAGCCTATGATGAGACCTCCTATCCTCGAGTTCACCATTTAAAATTTAGCTGTGGCTATTGTTAATCAAGAAAAATATTACTTGATACATGGGGTGGAAGGTCATATCCTTAAGAGCTAGGGATGGCATAAAACATTTTGTAGAAACTATTTTCAACTTGGGTAATCTTGCTTCTGAAAAAATACTAGCCTTTAAATTACTATTGATGTATATATTTTGATTTTTTAAGATTGGGTTTGAGTAACAATTCATTAGATAGTGAAATAAATATTTAAATACGATTTTTTTGGTAATGATCATAAATTTTACAACATCGGGCACTTGATAGATTAATAAAAGTTAAATTTGGCATGGTGAAATCATATTTTCATAGTTATTCCTTAAAATTAATATTATTCTTATAGATAAACAAAGAGAAATTAACTACCCAATCGTTATGTCAAAGAGAACCTAGAACATTAAAAAAAAATCCCATTCACTAAGGAGATAAAAAAGAATCGAAAAGACCTACAAATGTTGAATCAAGAAAGTGAAGTAAAACGTTAAAATGGGATAATAATAAGATTTGTGACTAAGGTAACAATGACTGTGACTTAGGTAACAACAATTGGTATATAGGTAACAACAACTTTGATTGAGTGAACATCAACTATGACCTAGGAAACAACAACTATAACTAAAGGAACAAAATTGTGACTTAGGAAACAACAACTGTGACTGAGGGAAAAACAACTGTGAGTCAAGAAACAACAATTGTGATTAAGGGAACAACAACTTCAAGTCAGGAAAAAATTATTGTGACTAAGGGAAGAACAATTGTGAATCAAGAAACAACAATTGTGGCTAAGGTAGCAAAAGTTATGATTCAAGATTTATTTATCCAATAGTACCATTGTTTCATGTTACAAAATTGAAACTACCCATAACATTTTAAGCTCGTGGACCTGAATTATCAAGCATGACTATGGAAATCCCTCCCAAAAGCTAACTCAATGGAAGATCCTAGCAAGGTGACATGGAGAAGGATTAGTCATCCAACAATCATAGTCATGTTGTAGAAAAATGAGGAATTAAGAGTGAATCATTTTGTACAAGACTTACCATAAGAGTTTTTGATATGAATTCTAACGAAACCATATACTTCATAAGAATAGGAAGCAAAAGGATAGATCTGAAGCTTAAGAACTTACTTCTTTTATTTTGATGAAAGAACAAAAGTTGTGACTTTGAAGTAAACAACAACTAAAACATAAAAACATAAAAGGGATCACAAAAGAAACAAAAATTTATTGAAAATATATAAATAAATAAATAACTTAAGTTACAAAAATAATGATTTCAGTTGCAACAATGTTGTTTCCTAACGGAACATCAATCTGTTTCCAGGAACAACAATTTTTCAATCGTGAATGAATGAAAAAAAAAATTGGAAAAATACTTTTGTGAACATGACTTGGATTTTCAAATGGAAATCAGTTCTTCATTTTTCTTGTTATGAATCCGTCAAGTAATGAAAAAGTCTTCACATTTCTTTATTTTTGTTGGTGGGAAATGAAGGGAACAATTTTGTAAGAAGCTCTTATTATTCAATCTTTTTTATATCATGGAACCTAGAAAGACTCAACATCATATGATATCACATTTATTAATATATACTTGTATGAAATTCCCTTATTTATGTTGGGAGGTATAAATGCAAGATTTACACCAACATTTAAATTGTCAATCCGGGTTGGTGAGCTTAGAGGCGTAGCACAGGAAATGCTAGAATATGACCTCAGGGATCTATCAAATAAAAATAAAGCTCTTAAAAGAAATTCAAAAGGGCATCATTTAGGAAAAAGTAACAAGACTCTTCAAAGAAAAGTAAACACATTGGGAATCTACTTCTGGCTCCACTTCTGCGTTGAGTTGAATCTTGTAGAAATTATTTCTCAGTTGTTTAGGGGAAAAGGGAATGTAGGTCCCATTCAAAATAAAACACCATTATGAAAATAAAGAATGTGAAATCCTTTTAAAGTATTACAAATATGGAAAGAACGAAATGAAACATAAGGCAACTTCATTCCAATTAATCTAAGGAAACTATTGAATTCTTTTAGAAGAAATCTAAATTATATATACACTCCTTCTATGGAAATAATTCAGCACAAAGTGTGTAATAGAAATAAGATAAATACATTTGTTGCTTCTAAGCTCACCCTGATCTTATAAAATCATTAGGAAAAATTTTCCTCAACACCGAAATATTCTATATGATGTGTGCAACATTTAATTGTCATGAAAGGAATATCAATAACAGCTATTAACTTCAAGACATCTTAAGAAGTCTCTTAACACTTTACTTTTACAATAAAAACGAGATTCACAACTTCACCTTATGTTGATCCGGAAATTTGTTTATTAAGATTTTAAAAATTAATGTTTTTCTTCAAAGTCCAGGAATCAGTTACACCTCTCAAATAATAATTTTAAGGAAGTTATGCATGCTCAAACTATATTTGCTAAATAAGAATCATTAATAAGCCATTATATCCTTGTATGCAGCAAATGAAACCAAGATAAGCATCACACTTAATTTATAATGAAACTAAGAGATGCAGTAAATAATTTACTATGTATCCTCTATCTACCTTAGCTCAAAATTCATGAAAATACATTCCAAGAGAGCAACGACATCATAACCAGAACAATGGGAAAGAAATTATGGAATGAAATTAAAAATCAAATGACTTTAAATAAGAGTTATGAATTGAAATTGTAGAGCTATCTTAAGTCACACTCATACCATGTAACTGAAATACAATGCAAAATAATTCTAAGAGGTTTGGGGCAATGGACTGCTTGGTGTGCCCAATCACCCATATCATTTCCCTTGAAACAATTCATTCACAATCTCATAACAATCAAAAGAAGCAAAAAAACATATCGAATTCCAATTTAAATTGATGATGAATCTTGTTACATATTTACTCGACAATGTAGTGTTGGGTTCCAGTGGTCCAATCCAAGGATCATCCCACTAGGCATGCAAGCTCCTCCCTTCCCTGCACAACTAAATCAATCCTCCTCTTCTTCAAAAAGGTGATTCAAAATATACAATGTTGGATCTATTCTCCCCCCACCCACCCTTCAATATACAACTTCTACATTTATAGCAATGCTGCCTCCTAGCTATGCAGATCCCATGGTTACACAACATATAATTTTAGAATTAAAAGTTTATTTAGGACCAAAATAAGGAAATCCGATCTTGACTAAGATTTGGAGATAATACAACGACTAGTGCCAATATTCTTTTGAAATTTGTGGGTTTCTAAGAATAGTTTGAGCATATCGCATTACATGAATTCCCTTATGGAAGTGTTCGCACATATGGAAATTTTTTTTCCAAAAATAAATAAAGGATACAAATCATAAATACATGAGTCATTTCGTATGCTATGAAGTTTTTCTTCCCACCAAAAACAAATTCATGGGATCCCGCCATCTTTCGCACAAAATCCATATATTCGATTATTCAACAGGAAGGTCAAATAAAATTTTAGTCATTGATATATTTTAATGATTTAACGAGTATCATCAGCCACCAACCATGGCTTACTGTGGCCTCCAATCAGCTTGCTTATTTCTATCATTCTATCACTAAATTGTTGGAATTTTAACTACTTTGGCATGGTCTCCAAGTGATTGTGGAAAAACATTAACATTTACACAATAGAACCTAACTCTCAGATATAAATCTACTGCAAGCCTCTCCAATATACATTTCCCACACCATTTTTCCATCCACTCAATTATTACAGGCTCTGAACACTAATGAGCATCCACTATGACTTGATCAAATTGCTCCTCGGGGATGATGGGTTCTAGCTCCAGTGAGGTTGGCATATCAACATCTCTTTGCTACATAACTGCAACCTTCCTCAATAATTTTCCACAATGTATGAATAATGCCCTTAATTTACCTATTGTAGTGTCTATCCCTATCAAAGAGGACCCAAAATTTTCCACGATAGCTCTAACATTAGCTTGCAGTTCCTGCATTGCTGGTACATGAATTGCATTGTTGAAATAGAGATTTTGACTTCCCAATAATTGTTGCCTTTGAATGCCTCTAGCTAATATCCCAATAGTGCATAAAAATAATAATAATGACTATAAACACTTTATTACAGGCATAGATTTATCCATCCAAAATCATGAAAATATAGACAAAATGGAGGCTCAACACTCCCCCACGTTGACCATATTGCATGTCCCCATGCAACCCAAACCATAAAATTATAAGATCATGGAAGAAGGCAAGGAGAACGCTTAAAGATTAATTATCATACTATGCTTCCTCGTAAGAGTGTAAAAAATAATCTCCAGCAAGGAAATATCAAGATATGTGGTATGTCATCATTTTTAAAGCTTTCATAAAGTCTGCAACATCATTATTACAGTGCCAACTAAAACCATATTACATGCCTTATGAATGTATTGTGCTGTAATGATACAATTTCAATGTAAAAAGAATAGGTACAAGAAATCAATGCTTTCTACCAAGAATTATGGAAAATAAATAGACATCACATACCTGTTGTCCTATCTCAAATGAACTCCCTGCTTGTCATAGATTTATTTTTAAGAATTATTTTTGTTTTCTTATAGTCTTATTAACCTTTGTTGAAAAGGTACAATACTACCACAAGATTATGGCAGTTTCTATAATAATCTTGTACCTAATATGGAAACCCTACACCTACTGTAGAAATCTTGCACCTAGACCTATAGTGCTTATTTAGAGGCAACCACAATCAGCACACATTGTTGTCCATCAACACCTTGTGAGTAGTTATTACTGAGTTTTTCATCATTATAAATACCATGGGGAAACATTGAAGTAAGTTATGATACCAAAAAATGGAAATAAAAATAGAACAAGATGACACCTTCCGCGACCAATCACCAAAATATTTATTGAGCACCCTATATTTTGTAGTAATCTAAATGAAAAACTAAATTTCTTCTTAATCCAATACAACGAGTTACCTTCACTAAGGGTACCACATCATTACAGATTCTTGATTTTTGAAAAAAAGAACTCAAAGCATCATGCTCAAATTATCTTAAAACGATTGTCCAATAAATAAAATGATGAGTTTTAAAGAAAGAGAAATATAATCGAGTAAATAATAGTATGCAATTAACTTTGATACCATATACATATCCACTGTTGGCCACAAGTGTCTATAGCCTCGGCAGGATGTCATTTAACCCAATGAAATGCCTGTGTCCCATCCAACAATAATTTCATGCATGTTATGTCTCATGATCGTGGTAGGTCAGCTCATCACGAGACCTTCTATCCTTCCTAAATATTTTGTAAACTCTGATTATGATTAACTTCAAAGGTTACTTAATAAGTGGGGATATAGACCACTCCTTAAGAGTATGGGATGGATTGAAATGTTTTTAATGACCAATCATTACTGGCTAGTTCCTCTACCCTAAAGATTCATTTAATTAAGATGTCTTAGACAATGAATTGAAATATTCCTTCAAGTTAAAAATGCTAGTGTTCTCATGAATGGCTCATTATGATCTTTACAAGAGTGGTCCACCATAGGAGGATTTTCAATGATAGCTTCTAAGGGAAACTTGAAAATATATAACTTAGATGACAACTCATTAGAATGCTTAAAAATGGTCACCTTCGCAAGATCATGAGGTATTAGAATGAATCATACTCAATAAGACTTACCACAAATGTGTGTGTTGACAACCAATGTGGATCAAAAGCAATTTCAGTGGCTATGCTTTGGAAGTCAAAACCCTAGTAGCATTGTTGTAACATCTTTATTTATGGCATTTATTCTTCTACCCTACTCTATCCTAAGAAGCTGAAGACTCCCTTTTAAGTATAGGAGTACTTCCAATGCAACCATGTGTGCAACAAGAGGATAATCCTACTCATGTTCAAATTTCAAAAGCATATTCGAGAAAATACCATAACATGAGGAACCATATGCATTAACTGATGTGATGCTACAAATTGTTGAATGATCAAGGATGGTTAGATACTCAAAGTCGTCATAAAGAAAGGTTCTATGGGATCCATATACTCTTGGTCATCTCATTCATGGGAAACATTCAGTGCATCATGAAAATCCTCCAAATTTCATATTTTATCCCATAAAGTGCATGCTCGGTCTGGTGGATGTTCTTTAATCTATGCTTCTGATGGCTTTTCCTCATCAAGCATGATCCATAGCTTCTCGATTTTCGTAGGAATATCCTCTTGTCCTTCACTAATATTTTATTTCATAGGAGTAGATGTATCTCTGATCAATGCCAAAATGTGTTCTTTCTTGAAGTAGAAATGCCCACTTCTGCTAAAATTTGAGGTAATTCTTGGAATAGCATCACACTTCCTGGCTTTTTCCTGCTATCTCGAATGTCTTTTCAACATCTTGATTGAGAATGGGCGGTTCTTTTAGTACCTAAGAAACTATTAGAAACATACTAACTCAAAAGATAAATTTTAGTTAAAAGAAAAAACCAAGATTTTAAAGTTATAAAATGACACTTGTAAAAATAAATTAAATAATCTCAATTCCAGTAAAGAAAGAAACCCAACATCACACTTTGCAGTAAAATAAATCACTTGTAGTAAGGAAAACTTGGCTTGTGAGCTCAGCAAGCTAGGGGAATCTTGTTAATAGAAAAATTCAATTGCAAATGAAAGGGAAAATCATGAAACATCATGAGGCCTTATCCTACAATGCCTCCCCGACAACAACGCAAAAATGTTGGGTGGTATAAATGAAAGATTTACACAAAAATTTAAATTATCAGTCTAGGTTGGTAGGCTTAAAGGTGCAGCACATGAAATCCCAGAATACAACCTCAGGGATCTATCAAATAAAAATAAATCTCTTGCAAGAAATTCAAAAGGGAATCATTTAGGAAAAAGGAACAAGGATCTTCAAAGAAAAGTAAACACACTGGGAATCTACTTTTGGCTCCACTTCTGGGTTGATTTGACTCCTAAAAAAGTTATTTCTCAATTGTCCAGGGGACAAGGGAATGTAGGTTTCATTCAAACTTACAAACCGTTCAATAAATAAAGAATGTGAAAGCCTTTTAAAGTGCTGCAGAGATGGAAAGCATGAAATGAAACATAAGGCAACTTCATTTCAATTAATCTAAGGAAAATATTGAATGATTTTCAATGAAATATAAATTATATATACACTCCTACTCTTGAAATAATAAAAAACAAAGTGTGCAATAGAACTAAGATAAATACATTTCTTGCTTCCAAGCTCACCTTGATCTTATAAAATCATTAGGCACTTTTTCCTCGACACCAAAATATTCTATATGATGAGTTCAACATTTAATTATGATGAAAGGAATATCAATCATAGCTATTAACTTCCATACATCTTAATAATTTTGTGAACACTTTGACAATAACATGAGATTCACAACTTCACCTTATGCTGATCCTGGCACTGTTTTATTAAGATTTCAAAAATGAGTATTTTTCTTCAAAGTGCAGGAATCAATTTCACCTTTCAAATAATAATTTTAAGGTAGTCATGAATTCTCAAATGGTATGTGCTAAATTAGAATCCTTAATAAGCCATCATATCCTTTTAAGCAACAAATGAAACTAGGGTAAGAATCACACTTAATTTATAATGAAAGTAAGATATGCAGTAAAGAGTTTACTATCTATCCTCTATCTATATCAGCTCAACCTTCATGAAAATACAATCCAAGAGAGCAACAACATCATAACCAGAACAATGAGAAATAAATTATGGAATGAAATTAAAAATCAAATGATTGAAAATAAGAGTTGTGAATTAAAATTGTAGAGCTATCTTAAGTCACCCCCACACCATGCAATTGAAATACAATGTAGAATAATTCTAAGAGGTTTGTGGCAACTGACTGCCTAGTGCACCCAACCACCTAGCTCATTTCCCTTGCAACAATTAATTCACACTCAGAACATTCAGAAGAAATAAAAACAATAATTGAATGCCAATTTAAATTGATGATGAATCTTGTTACATAATTACTAGACAATCGAGTGTTGGGCTCCAGTGGTCCCCTCCAAGGATCATCGCACTAGGAATGTAGGCACCTCCCTTCCCTACACAACAAAATTGATCCTCCTCTTTTGAAAAAATGTGATTCACAATATAAGCTCTAGGAACTATTCCCCCCCCCCGCCACCCCTCGGCCCCTTCAGTATACAACTTTTACACTTATAGCAGTGATGCCTCCCAGCTATTTGGATCCCATGGATACACAACATATAATTTTAGAATTACAAACTTATTTAGAACCAAAATAAGGAAATCCGATCTTTACTGAGTTTTGGAATAATACAATGATCAGTGCCAATATGTTGTTGACAACTATGGGGTTCTAAGAATAGTTTGACCATATCACATTACATGAATTTCCTTATGGAAGTGTTCCCAAAGATGGCAACATCTCTTTAAAAAATAAATCAAGGATACAAATCATAAATACATGAGTCACATTGTATGCTATAAGGTTGTTCTTCCCATAGAAAAAATTGATGGGATCCCTGCATCTGTTATGAAACCAACTCCATAAATAGAAGAAAATAGAGATCAATGCTTTAGAAATAAGCCACTTCAAGGGGGAAACCTCGTTTGCATTACATAAATGAACAATTCTTGGATGATACAAATGAAAAAACCTCCTTTCTATATATAGGAGTCTATGGGGTCACAATATAATCCTAGACGACATAACAATAATAATGTAAGGGAACAATAATAACAATATGGGGGTTACATGGGTACACCAATAAAAATAAGGGGGCTACACTAAAAACAATAAGGCACTACACTAGTAATATAGGGACCTAACATGTCCATCTCCTTCAAAAAAGTGTTGTCCTCAATGCTTGAGTATCTCTACATGCTTCTATATAAAATTCTCATCCTCCCATGAAGAATCTTTAGTGGGTAAGTTCTTCCACTTGATGAGATACTCTTAATTTCATAGTTGTCGAGTTATTGTTTCCGTTACTGTTTCAGGTTCCAATATGATTTTTCCTTCCTCATCAGGTTCTGGAAATATTGTTTGAATTGGAAGTTTTTCACCTGTAACCTTCTTTAAGCATGAAACATGGAAAACTGGATGCACTTGAGAAGAAGCGGGAAGCTCCAATTTTTATGCCATAGTACCAACATTTTGTAACACCTCTTAAGGACCATATTACTTTGGAGATAATTTATTATCCTTCTTAGCTTGCTTGAGGGAAATTTGTTTGTATGGTTGTAGCCGTAAAAATACCTAGTCTCCTATATCAAAACTTCTCTCATTGAGATGTTGATATGTCTATTTTTTCATTCAATTTTGTGCCAAATTTAGGTTATCCTTGAGGAGTTGGAGAAGTTGTTGTTGATGCTCGATCTGATATTCCACTACTTGAACCTTAGAATTTTCTCTTAAAGATGATGTGATGGACGATGGATGATATCCATGAAGTGCCATAAATGGGCTTATTTTTTCTATAGTATGGAAGGAAGTGTTCTACCACCATTGAGCCAGACGTAACCACTTGACCCATTGTGTTTGTTTATCATATACAAAACAACAAAGATATCCTTCCAAGAAATTTCTCACTATCTCAGTTTCCCCATCAGATTGAGGATGATAAGATGAGTTATGAGATAGTTGAGTACCCAACAAGAAAATAACTGCATCCAAAAAATTCTAGTAAAAACGGGATCTTTGTCTCTTACAATAATCTTTGTGTTTCCATGTATCTTTTGAATTGGTTCCATAAATGCAATAGCAACTATACTTGCTTTAAATGGATGAGATAATTCACAAAAGTGTGCATACTTGGTAAGTCTATCAACTACAACCATGATGACACTCTTTTCTTCAAAATTAGGTAAACCTATGATAAAATTCATTGAAATATACTCTCAATGTTGACTTGGAATGGATAAAGGCTGTAGAGGACCTGGGGTCTTAATTGAATCATCTTTATTTTGCTGGAAAACCAAACATTCTACCACAAAATTTTGAATATCATATTTAAGGCCATCCCCAAAAAACTTCTTTCTTCACCCTGTGGTAAGTTTTTAAAAATCTCGAGTGTCCTCCTAAGGGAGAAGTGTGCAATTCCAAAATAATATTTTGTTCTAGTTGGGAATTCTTACAAATATATAAGAGATATTTGTACCATAAGGAATTATTTTTCCAACTAAATGTATCAGGATTCAGATATACTAGGATCTTGTTGCAACTTTTGAATGAGTTTCCACACTTCTTTGTTCTTCTTCCATTCATCCATTGCTTCAGTTATCCAATCTGGTTGGATAATAGAAATGGCACAAACAAATGCTTCCACCTCTTCATCCTTTCTTGACAGTGCATCTGACACAACATTTAGCTTCCATTTTTTGCAGATCATTTTAAAGTCATAACCCAACATCTTTGTGACCCATTTTTGCTACTCTTCTGAAGATAGTCTTTGTTCCAAAAGGTATTTAAGATTATCATGATCCGTTTTTACCTTGAAGTGTCTTCCCATTAGGTATGGTCGCCATTTCTTTAGTGCATGCAGTATTTCCAACATTTCCTTCTCATAAATAGATTTATGCAAATACTTTCCTTTAATTGGATGACTTTAAAAAGAAACGGGTCTTCCTTCTTGCATTAAAAAAACACCAATTCCATTTCTTGAGGCATCACATTCCACAATAAAGGTTTTTCTAAAATTCTGGCATAGCTAAGACCGGTTCTAGGCACATTGCCTCTTTAAGATGTTCAAAGGCCTTAGTTACTTCAGGAGTCCATGAAAATGCATATTACTTCAATAATGTTGTTAGAGGTTATGTTATTCTCCCATAATTCTTTAAAAACTTGCGATAATACCCTCTTAACATGAGAAATCCTTGCAATTTATTTATGGTTGTTGGGACTTTCCATTCCTTAATGGATTTAATTTTGTTAGGTTCTACATTAACACCCTCATCAGATACAATATGATCTAGATATTCCACCTCTTGTACTCCAACGAAACATTTGGAGATTTCTCCATCTAATTGTTTCTCCTACAATAGTTTCAACACCCTTTAAACATGTTGAACAGGATCCTTCAAAGACATGTTGTAGATTAGTATATCATCAAAAAATACTAACACAAATTTTCTAAGGAAGGGTTTGAAAATGGAATTCATCAACCCTTGAAATGTAGAAGGTGCATTGGTAAGGCCAAAAGGCATGATCAAAAACTCATAATGACCCTCATGAGTTCGAAACACTGTTTTCATAATATCTTTAGTCTTCATTCTAAATTGATGATATCTTGAACAAATATGCAACTTGGTAAAATAATTTCTCCATGTAATTCATCCAATAATTCATCAATCATAGGAATGAGAAGTTTATCTTTAATAGTGAGCTTATTGAACTCCCTATAATATATACACATGCACCATTATCCATCCTTCTTGTGCACCAATACTATTGGAGTAGAGAGAGAACTTTGAATTAGTTGAATTATACTAGCCTCTGACATTTCTACAATCATATGTTCAATTACGCTCTTTTGCACATACAGATATCTATAAGGCCTGATGTTTAGAGGAGCACTTCCTAGAATCAAATTAATAGCATGGTCATGATAAATAATAGGTGGAATTCCCTAGGGAGTTTCAAACACCTTGGAATGATTGTCCAAGTCCTTTTGGAGATCTAGAGAAATAGATTATTTTGATGTTGGAACTTCTAGTGAGCATGATTGTGAAATTACTCCTCACTGTTATTTTTTGAGAAGATTTGTCATGAAATTAGAGCTTATTATATTTCTCAGATTCCCTGAGATACCCCATAATTCAAATTCCTTTCCTTCCGATTTTTTTTCCAAGAAAAGTTCCTGAAAATTAAAAGTTAACATCCCCAAGGATTGTAACCATTATACTCCTAGTACAACATCAACACCTCCCATTGGAATGGAAAGAATTGGACTATTCAATACATATTCCCCCATGGTTATCTTGATATTATGGCATTTTCTAGAGAAATTTATAGTTCCTCCATTTGCAACCATCACTTGACATTCTGGTGTTGGGTATAGGAAGAAATTCAATTCCTTGGCTACCTTACAATGAATAAAATTATGGGTACTACCCTAGTAAATCAATACTATTACCTTTTTCTTCTCGATATGTAATTCTATATTGGGAGTTTAAGGAGTGTTAATTCTTGCTGATGAATTACACGATATGGTGGGACTCATTTCTTCTTTCTCTAGTGTTGGTTCTCGGTGTATATCCTCTTCTTTTGAACTTTCTTGTTCATTTTCTTCCTCATATTCACAATCTATGTAAAATAATTTCTTCTCAGCACAATTATGATTGCAATATCCAAAAATGGGAGAAACGGGAATATAGAACATTTGTAGCATTTCAATCAAGGCAATAACCATAATGTAAGCACAAAAATGTAAAATGCTTGAAATGTTGAAATATAACATCAAGACATTAAAACATTAGGAGATTCAACTGAGCCATATCATTATCTATCAATAGAAAATGAATATACACAGTGCTCTAAAAATGGATGCACTAAAGCCATCCAAACATGGTTGAAACAAATATATTGAAGAATAGCACTAGAAAGTAAAAATTGTTGTTGTTGTTTGAAATTACTGCTATTTTGCAAAGAAATCGCCTCTCCAGACAAAGGTGATCCCTCTAGCCCTGAAGTGGGTCTAGCAACAAGGGAAGAAGCTGGAATTCTGGACTTCTAGCTTATAAATGAAAACGAGTTAGGATCAATGACCTACCTTAGTCAAACGCTTTTGTTGTCTTTTGCAGTAGCGATCCATTGATCTTTGCCTTCACACATCATGGTATTTCAGTGGTAATATCCATGTTCTTGCACAAGGATCAAACAAACGGTGACAATATACGGAAACATATTTTCATTGAAATTTGTTCGATTGGTCAAGGAGAATCAAACATGTTGCATATAATAAAATACATTAAACACGATATGGGAACCAAAAAACCAGTCATGGATTAACAAGTAGAGAAAAGAAGTTTACAACCTTAAAGCATTGAAATTGCAACCTCCTTCGACGAGTTCAGTCAAACGTGTGTTACACCATTTTTTGGTCATCTAACCTATTATTATTAGATGAACCCAAGTACACCATGTAAGACCAATTTTACCCTAAGTAAAATTGCTTTCACCATATAAAATAACTTATTTGTTTATATTTCCTAGTCATATTTAACCCAAAACAAGGAACTTAATTAAATAAATCCTTATTTATTTAATTATTTCCTAAGAATAAGTTATTTAAATAATATTCTTAGTTAAATTTGACCAATTCATCCATAAATAATTAAATAAACCATTATTTATTTAATTGTATTCCCATCATTTCCCTAAAATGATAAATAAATCATTTATTTATTTATTATTTATAAATAAAGGAATTGACCCAAGTCAAGAACCCTTTTCCCTCCAACAAATATAATAAAATATTCCTAAAGGGTGCTTCTAGAATTCGATTAATAATATTTTATTCATGCACCGAGTTCTAGACCACCCCAATATTTTGTTATAAATAGAAGGGTTTTTCCCATTCATTAGTTACCTTCATTGCATTAGATCACTCTGGATCTACTCTTGGTCACTATTTTCCATTTTAATTTGTGAACTCCCATTGAGTTCTATGTTTGTTTTTCTACACCAATAAGAGAGAGGAATGTTAGATCTTAAACACTAAGGACTTTCAATAACCCATCCCACTGAGGAGAACTGGAAAACACCTTTCTTGTTTTCCTCTCAGGTGCCCCATTCTTTAATATAACATAAAATTCTTTTAAAATACATTATTCTTGTCTTTTCTATTGGATGCATGGAGCCATATTGTATTTTAAATGTTTAATGTCTTTTGTGCCTAGATCTGAATTTGTGCAGCAAACTTAAAGATATTTTGCAGCCATAATCGATGTTAGGGCTATTTGTTATGCATAGCTAAAGTGATATTTTAGGACGAAATATTCATACTAACAATTGGCGACTCCACACGGGTTTTCTTTTGCGACCACTGTCATTTTATATATTCCTGCATATCCAGCTATTTCAAACCCTAGGGTTTCTCTTCCATTTTCTGTTTTTTCCTATTTTTATGGTGTTTTTCACCTCTAAAACCCTCAAACAGTCAAATTTTTAACTTCCGTGTGTTTCTGGCCTTATTGCGCAGGTGACAGACATCAGTTGCAGCTGAGACGACAAATTTTTCTGAAATCTGCCGCCGAGAGAACCGGATCTGCAGGTCACACTTATCGGCCCAAAAAGTACGACCTGAGCCTCAAGATGCACTTTTCTGCCCCAAACCTATGACCTGGACTAAAAATAGGTCAGAACCTGTGACCTGCACTTTTTCTGCAAATTTTCCAGCACTTTTTCTGGGTTTGTCTTAAGCTTCTGTCAGGGTTTTCCAGCCTTTGTCTCTGCCAGTTTAGACCTGTTTCTGATCTGCTTCACTCAACTAAGAGGGAATCTTGCCCCTTAGGGCTCTAGTAGCCTCCACTTTTTTTGGGAGATTTTTTGTTGTTTCAGAAGTTTGAATTTCCAGTGTTTCAGCCTTATTTCTCTCAGATCTGATACCTTTTTTCCAGATCCCTGTAGATCAGCTCTTCTCCCTCTCAAATCACCTCATATATTTTTGTTTGGGTTCATTTCTAGGGCCGCTTCCTTGTCCCTTCTATTTTCAGTCGATCTCCTCCTTTTTAGCAGCAACCTTGCCTTTGCCTCTTTGTTGTTCTCTGCACCTCTTTTCAGCATATTTCCCCTTTAGATCCTAATCCCTCCCGACCTTCGATCTATTGGCCTCTTTTTAAGCGTGCTTTGTGCAGTTTTTCCCTCTTATAGACTAGTTTTGAGAGACTCGTCTACTTCGGTTAGTTTGATGCATTAGTAGCTATTAATTTTCTATTCTTTTAGTCTTATTTACTGCAGATTTATTTTTAGTTACGTAGCACACTTTTTCTTTTACTCTCAAAACGTATGGGTTTAAACAATTAAAATTAATGCACGCCACACACTAACCCTAAGTGAAGAAGTGCCTGGTTAACATCGCCTAGCAAAGACTTTAAAATCAAGTGTCACTGCACCTCTCTACCCTTGACCTCACTTGATTTTGTCCCTCCCTACCCTTGTCGGTTTTTCTTCTTCCCGTCATCATTACGCCTCCAAGGCGCCTCTCCCAGAGACTTCTTGGCCTTCACCCTCAGTTTCCGCTTGGTCGACTTTCTCCCTCTTGACATCATCGAGAAAGTCCTCCCCCGAGTCCACACTTCGACTCCTCCTCTGATTGTTCAGGTTCTCCCCCTGTCACTTTCACCATGTCTACTTCAGGGCCTACTACCAGTAGCAACCCCAGTACTACTGCGGGGTCTGTTTCTAGTGGAACCACTACGGGACCTACCTCGACTGCCCCATTGCTCCCTTATATGGCCAGCCTTAGTCTCCTTGACTTCAATCATCTAATCAATGACCCTATCCGCCACAATGTTAGTTTTCCTGCTATGCCAACCAAGCTCCCCTCCGAAATTCCCAAGTTCGAAGGCCTTGCTAGTGAAGATCCCTCCAACCATATCTGATCCTTCCATATGTGGTGTTACTCCAATTCCATTACTGACGACTCCATTCGTCTTAGATTATTCCAATGCACACTTACCAAAGAAGCTTCCAAATGGTATGTTGAACATGCCACCTCCTCCCATACCACTTTCGCAACCATTGCCCAAGCCTTTTTATCTTATTTCCAGCTCCCTCTCTGATACAACACTGGTATCGAGCTTTTAATCTCCTTCTGTCAATCCTCTTCGACCCGCCTTTCCACTTATGTCGAGCTCCTCCCTTTGAAGATCGGGTTTATATGGACTAGTTCCTTCGCTCTCTCTTACCTCCCATTGGCAAATATGTCGCCTCCCATTTCCCTCAAACTGAGGAAGCCACCCTCCAAATAGCCTTGAAATATGACCTTATTTATGCTCAATCTGGTTATGTTTATACCGTCCTTCCTAACCTCCCCAAGCCCGGTGGCACTAATGCCCCGGGGGCATCCCACTCTGCCGACAGTATCGTTGGAGCTCTTTCCTAGCCTCCTATGGGCTATGGTTTCCCTCCAGGAGGGGCCAACACCTCTAGCACCTTTCCCCCTCCAGGTAGCATGTATCTAGGATACGACATCCCTCCTCCTTTTGCCCCTACTCCTGCTTACTTCACTGCTGCCCATCCTAACCCCTATCCTTACCCACAACCTGGTGTCCCAGCTCCTCCATCATTTGGACCTCTCACCCCCTTGCCTTCTCAACCCCCGCCGCAACACTTACTACCCCCTCCAGGGCAAGTATTTGCGTAGCAGGGCGCGAACAATTCTATTCCTTCTGAAAGAAAGAGGAAAGGAAACCGATCTGCCCCTGGTAATCATGGACCCAATCCTTTGAGTATTGATCCTCACACTGCCAACCATCCACAGGGTTCTCAGCCCAAGCCAGACAGGCCACTTTGCACCAATAAGCCCTGTTCGTGTTGCGGTGTTTATGGTCATTACACTCACGATTGTCCCTTATTACCACAAATGCGGTAGATGTGGGATTCTCAGGCCACCGTACGGGGACAACACTCCTCCCCTACTGTCCCTCCCACCCCAGCTACTTCTCAACCCACTATGTTTACCGATCCTTTCCCTCAACAAGGATTCGTGGCCAGTCAACGACCTCATGCCCCGGTAACCACTCAACCTTCCCCTTCTGGTTCCTCTGACTACCATATTCTCATGATGGCCTCTGACTCACCTCTCCCCGTCGACCTCAACCTTCAAACTCGGTCCCGTCAGTATTCCACACCTCCCGTTCCGTTTTTCTCCGAGTCTCCATCTTCAGGTCCTACAGAGCCTCTATCGACACCCAATGGTCCCTTGCAACTCCCTTTGCCTAAAGCTGAGGTTCATCCCAAGATTCCTAAGGGACCATTATGCCGAAATGCTGCCTCTGGTCGGGCTACCCATTCATACAGCATATTAGATGATCTGGCACAATCTCCTGCTACCATTTCAACACTGGAACTCCTCCAGTTGTGTCCTTCTCAAAAGAGGGCTATACTATCTGTCGTGGGCGCTGTAGATCTTGTTGATGACCAATTGATTGTTTTTGACGCCCGTCAGTCAGCCCATCCCCCTCTTCCTCCTTCAGCTGCTTTCCAAATCCCTATCAAAATCTGAAATGCCAATGTTGCTCGGTGTATTATTGATGAGGGAGCATCTACCTACGTAATGTCTGCTTCGGTTTGGAAACAAATCGGATCTCCCGAACTGGCCCCTTCCATGATCACCCTTCATGCGTGGGATGGCCATGCCTCCCAGCCCATTGGCCTCTTCCGTAACTATCCTATCACCCTTGCAGGCAAGACTGTTTGTGTCGACATTGAAGTTATCGACGCCCCTCTTAACTACAATATTATTTTGGGGCATAGTTACACCTATGCCATGTCTGTCATCCCATCCGCAGTCCACCGCAAGATGTTCTTCCCTCATAATGGCAATATTTTCACCATTGACCAATTGACCTACCATGAACCAAAATCTCAGACCTCCCCTGAGTCCACCATCTCTGTTGTCACCAATAAACAAACTATTGATTCTTTGACCAGTGTTTCCCCTGGAGTCTACAAAGACTCATCCTTTCTCGGCACCTTCCCTGGTCCCCCCCCTCCTCCTGTCTCTGATCCTAGATTGGAAAATGTTTGCATGATGCAATCATCTTGGGCTGACCTTACAGATCCCACTCTGGCTAGTCAGCAACCTCCACCTCAACCAGCTCCTAGCCCCTTGCCCCCGCTAGCCAGCCTTCTTCCTTCTGAACCTTCTTCTACACACAGTCCCCCCACGCCTCGTTATCCTCCTGGGTCGATTCCACCCGATATCAACCCCCTTAGCACCATTCCTCCTGGCCATTTCCATGCTGCTCATATACCTTTCCTTTCTCCCCCTCCCGGAGCTTATTCGGTCCCTATTTTGGCCACCCTATCCCTCCCCAACTTGACCCTGGGTATACCCGTCTAGTATCTTGACCCTCCAGCCACTACCCTACCAGGTCAACCCAAACCATATATTACTTTGACCCCAGTTCAACCAATCTCCATGACTTCTCCCGCTGCAACAATACCTCAGTCACCTCAACAGGAACCACCTCCTGTTGCGACCGCTTCGGGTAAGCATGGCAAAGCTCGCAAGGGGGCATCAAAGGATAAGGATACCCTGACAAACCCTATCCCTCCATGGCCTCCAAAGCATACCATCTAGTGTGCTTTGTGTGATGTTGTCGATCATGCCACCCATACTTGTCTCGAGTTGCCCCGCATAAAACCCATGGTTAAAGTCGTGTTCCTTGAGTCTACAGTCTCTGAATCCTATGTTTCTTCCTCGTCCACAGCTAAGAACCCAAAGACTCTTCAAACCAACAAACCATGTTCTTTGTGTGGTGTGCATGGCCATTATTCTCACCATTTTCCTCACCTCACGCATTACCAAGCCTCTTTAACAGTCATTCGTGAGTATGAGATGGAACAAAACCAACTCGCCTCTCCTATCCCCGCACAATATGTGTCAGGCCAACTCAAGGATCCACCTGATACCATTTACATTCCTCCTCCTGATGTTGAGATGTCGGAACCTGCTGCCCCCCTCCTATACCTATCGTCATCCGTCTGACCCTCGGAGTACATTCCCTCTGAATCCACTCCATCTGTTTTGCTTGATTCCCCTTTGGCAACATTCTTGGGCTCTACATTTTTCGATCATATTTTTACTTGTTCTTCTGTCATCCCCTGAGACGGTTCGTATGTGAGCCTTTCTTCCCATGCTGATGATTTAGGTAACTTCGCAGCCTCATGTGGTTTCCCTAACCTTTTCCCTCCCACCCATAACCACCATGATACCATTCGTATCTATGATATTCTCCGTAGCCTAAGCTCCAGCCCCCATACATCACCCTCTAGTCGGTCTGCAACTCATAGCCACCCTATCCAGACTACTAGCTCCCATAGTTGTCATTTTTTGTCTACCCTTCCCTCACGCTGCCATATTTGTTCTTACTCTTCCCATATCTTGTCTTGTGACACTATTGTGCAGGACTTTCTGTCCACACATCATATTGGCTATGCCGATGGGACAAGTCGCTATTCCCAGCAAATAGCCTCCCCAGCTTGGGCCATTTTTACCCCTTGTGATGATGCGGATGTGACCCTCTCTTTTCGTGATCATGCGTTAGGTAGCTTTTCCGCGTCATGTGGTCTTTCTTCCACCAATCACCCCATCCCCTATCACGATGATAACATTATGGAAGAAAACACCACCCCTGACTTTATCTATTCCCCCTTACATCGAACCCATGCATTTACACCACATATACCTTATGGCCATTACATTGAAACCCAATGTTTGAGTAAGGAGGCACCCATATTTGGGAGACCAAGAGAATCAATTATTCATAAATCTCCTAGTATATCCCGCCATGTCGACTCTAGTACCATTATTCTTCCACATTTAGAAGAACCTCTAGAGTCCCATTCCACTTCAGATCACTCTCGGGATGATACCCCCCATCGTTCCTTCATTTTTACATCAGTAACCCAGTCTCTTAGAGATTTTTATTGACCAACCTATAGGTTTTCTACGAGAGCATCAGTTCATTATCTCCAAATCCTCTCTTTGGGATAGTGACACCAAGTATGCCAACCAGAAACTTAAAGTCCATTTTATCCATATATGCAGTACTAACAAGAGATTGGTAATCCTCCATTTCCTTTCTCAAACTGCATAACCATAAAAAAAGAAAATAGGCACACCAGTGTTGGAAAAATACTGAGAGGGGGGGGGGGGGGAGTGAATCAGTATTTTGAGCTGACTGAAAAAAAAATTATTTCTCAAAAACCCGTATGCTACTTTACAGAACAAAACTAGCATATATACGCGGATATCCTTAAGGAAACTCGTGTATTCTCAGAGCTCTTCTTAAGAAGATAATTCTTTTCTTAGATCATTACATCATTCATTCATTAAATGTTTAGTAATAAGTAAACATGTGCAGTAAAAACAGAATAAATCATTACACATAAGCATCACACATGAACACCAGGATTTAAGGTGGAAACCCAATTCGGGAGAAAACCACCGTTGTCGTCGTCTCAGTATTCAATATTTATTATTATAAAGAAAACATCCTACAACCATGTACTGGCGCAGACTCATACCAACACGTAGGCACCCACCTGCAGAAGGCTACAACCTTCTCTCATTTACCAGCCTCTCCTGGAAGGGAGCTACAACCCCCTTCTCTCGTTTACCAGCCTCTCCTGGAAGGGAGCTACTACTCCCTGCTCTCATTTACCAGCTACCACTGGAAGGGAGCTACAACCCCCTCACTGAAGGCTCCGACCCTCAGCACCACCATGGACCACGTTTCATCAATTTTCAAACTGGATCAAACAGCTTCAACACAACCCTTCACTTATCAACAAATATACTTTTCCCAATACTTCAAACAGAACAGTGAGACCACTATAACCAGAATATCAGAAATAACCCAGAAATCAGAGTAGATACACTTCCAACCTTCAACAACCATTAATTCAGATTCCATACGCTACTTTTCTTCACCAAAGCCGCGTGCATATGCCTTTCATGCAAACCAACCCGCGTATTCTTCTGTGTATATTATTTTTCAAACCCTGACTGACATACACGCTTTTAATGAATATACCTCGCGTATATATGTGCTTTTCATCACAACAATCCGCGTATACTTCTGAACATATTTTCTTTCAGAATCTATTCAGACTCAGATTCAGATGAGGATCATTCAGTTTAGAAAATTTCACAGCAATACTGAACTGTTAAACAATTATTCCTTCTTCACCATGTCTTCTCAATCATTGATTAGATTTGTTCATCATTATATCAACAGCATACATCATATTCAAAATAGCCCAGAACTTCAAGAAGACCAGATTTATTGACAGATAGCAGAGAGATAGCAGAAATCACAGCAGTAAAATAAGTTTTAGAAACCCTAACTTCCATACGCGCTTTTCATCAAGCTAACCCACGTATATACGCGCTTTTACCGATACTAACTAGCGTATAGATATGTAAAAGATAATTTTTGCATAACAGATTAGATCTATAAATTTACCTATATTTCTTCAATTTCTTCATCAGACCGGCGCCAAGTCTTCATCATTTCTTTTGTAGATCATTCTAGAGATTCATCATTTCTAGATCTAGAGATCTTAAGCCTTCATCATATCCATAGGTGCATCAAGATTCAGATTTATCAATTAAGAATAGATTTCCACCATGCAAATATACTTCAGAGTGAAGTATTCATTAAACCCAGACACTTGCACACTCTTGCACAATGATCTTCTTCTCCTTATATAGATCTAGCCTTTATCAATACCATGAGTCAAAACAACACCCCTTCCGATGGTATTCCTAGACGGGATCAAATAGATAATCCAGCGCTCAATACTATGGGCCTATACCATGGTTATGTCCCCTGTATTTATAAAATTAGAGCGCAAATTGGCATACGTGACTTGGCACATACTTTTCCGCGTGCATACGCTACTTCTCCTTAACAAACCCGTGTATTCTTTGTGGCATACCATTTTCATCATTGCTCTGGAACTTACAGGGAATTCCTTTCTCTGTTACTTCTGAACTGCTATGTAGACATCAGATTTACATCATTAACAAATAGGACAAGTCAGTTTCCATTAAGAACAAATTCATCAAGTAGATTTCCATCAAATTCATCAAGTGGGTTGCCATCAAGGACAACACATTGTATCATATTTCCAACACACCAGATCATTAAAATGTGTTTAGATCCCCCTTTTTCTAAATACATTTTGGTATGAACACAACATGCTTGGGGGAACTTATGCCCCTTAACCATACAAAGCCCAGATCTCAGCGAAAAACAACATTGAAACCCCCTTTCTCTGACAGGTCGCACGTTTTAGGTCATTTCGTAGGAAAGGTTGCAGTTTTCTGCCTAGTACCTGCTACCCAGGTCGTAGAACCGACCCGAAAAAGTGCGACCTGGCCTGTTCATGAGCTCTGGGTACCTATTAATTTTTAATTACTTGATGCTTCACCAGGACACATTTCGTCCAAGAAGGGTCTCTTCACCTCTCCTCCAAATCGGATTTCCTCACTTACAACATTTGTACTTGGGGCACCACCTTGACTCCATGCTTGTCCTTTTTCATGTTGATCTCCGTCATGAGATAGCATCTTGTACTCATGTTTTTATGGTCCCCCATTGGACCTTTACTATGTGGCCGCACCATCGAGTCGCCCTTGTTTAGAGCATCTGAGTTGAGCCATCCTCGCATGTATGGAGTCTATCCTGAGTCCCTTTGTATCCTGCTATAGTCCTCCACCATTCATTGCTTGGTCCCTCTCTCGTGTCGCAAATTATGGCCTTCAGTCACATTGTCCCCTATCCCACATGATATTGTGTTAGTCACTGCCAAGCCATTCATGCCCTTTATGCTCTAACAAGGGAAGTCGTCCAACCGCTCCTCCATATCCTTCATTCCATCATCATCATTAGTGTCTATCTGTTTGTCACTCTACTATTTTCCCTCATGCTTTAGTTGGGGTTCCTGTATTGCCTCACCTATGGCGGACCTACTTCTGTCGACATCAACTCATTTACTCCAGATACTAGGTCTAGGGGGCATTGTACCTTGGTTCGACCTCTTTTCAGCATGATCTTGATCTATACACTTGACGGTCCAGTGATGCAGCAACACCTATTAGTGATTCCCGGGCGTGTGTGAGATGTCTCAACCCTCATGAGGGGGTGGCCCTGCAGGTAGCCCCCCACATGCCCAGATGACTTCTTCATTTCCGCCCTCGATGCAACTCCTCTCATTTGATGATATCGGCCTCAACCGCTTGCAGCACCTCTTCGATTTGCATGTATCAGTTAGATTTTGCAAGCCCTTCCCCATGTGTAGGGGGCATTTGGGTGTATTTGTATCTCATGTACAAAAATATTCTTGTATAATTCCTAACGGTTATTCCATACATCACATGTATGTGGGATTCATCATATTATTTATCTGGCTCATGTTTAGGCCAACACAGGTTTCCTTATTGCGTTCCGTGGTTTTCCGGGCACCTTATTCTTTGTACTTTGTCTCAGCGGGCATAGGTATGCCTCCTCCGCCGCCTTTAGCACAGGTACCACTTCATAAAATAGAGACTTGTTGCACCTGTAAGTCTCGTCTCCTCAGGGTCTAGTCCTTTAGCAAATTAGACTACATTACATTTCTCTCTCTCACTTCCCTCTTGATGTCTTGTGATTGAGTTCTTAGAACGTACTTCGGTCATACGATTTTCTCCTAACACTCGTACGTTGGGGGGCAATCTGTTACACCATTTTTTGGTCATCTAACCTATTATTATTAGATGAACCCAAGTACACCATGTAAGACCAATTTTACCCTAAGTAAAATTACTTTCACCATATAAAATAACTTATTTGTTTATATTTCCTAGTCATATTTAACCCAAAACAAGGAACTAAATTAAATAAATCCTTATTTATTTAATTATTTCGTAAGAATAAGTTATTTAAATCATTATTTAAATAATATTATTAGTTAAATTTGACCAAATCATCCATAAATAATTAAATAAACCATTATTTATTTAATTATATTCCCATCATTTCCCTAAAATGATAAATAAATCATTTATTTATTTATTATTTATAAATAAAGAAATTGACCCAAGTCAAGAACCCTTTTCCCTCCAACAAATATAATAAAATATTCCTAAAGAGTGCTTCTAGAATTCGATTAATAATATTTTATTCATGCACCAAGTTCTAGACCACCCCAATATTTTGTTATAAATAGAAGGGTTTTTCCCATTCATTAGTTACCTTCATTGCATTAGATCACTCTGGATCTACTCTTGGTCACCATTTTCCATTTTACTTTGTGAACTCCCATTTAGTTCTATGTTTGTTTTTCTACACCAATAAGAGAGAGGAATGTTAGATCTGAAACACTGAGGACTTTCAAGAACCCATCCCACTGAGGAGAACCGGAAAACACCTTTCTTGTTTTCCTCTCAGGTGCCCCATTCTTTAATATAATATAAAATTATTTTAAAATACATTATTCTTTTCTTTTCTATTAGATGCATGGAGCCATATTGTATTTTATCTACTTAATGTCTTTTGTGCTTAGATCTGAATTTTTGCAACAAACTTAAAGATATTTTGTAGCCATAATCGATGTTAGGGCTATTTGTTATGCATAGCTAAAGTGATATTTTACGATGAAAGATTCATACTAACAATGTGTCTCAAGAATTCATCAGGGATCAGAATTGGTAAGGAAATGGGCCTAAAATATCTCTCGACAATGCATTCCTCTCTGACTAATTCTTCACACCAGCTATAGTAAGGACTGGTCAGAAATATGAAACCATGTGAGAAGGATGTATTTATAGGAGAGGAGGAGGTGGTTTGCGATCCCTTGTAAGGTGGAAGGGATGCCTTATCCTTTGGGGATTTGCTCAATTCTAGGAAACAAGAAGCCAAAGGAAGGATTTTGACATTATTCAGTCGAGAAAACCCTAATGACTTTTCTCACAAAGTGGTTGGAATGGAAACTTCCCTTCTATTCTTAAAAAAATTTCCATAAATAGATCAACATGGGTAGTGCACTGAGACAGAGCACCAATGGATGTGAGGCCTAGTGTGAATTTAATTATCAGAGTGAGGCCATAACTGCCTACCAGCGCTGACCTAGAAACATTTGTTTTTAAGAGACTGCTTCAGGAATGATAAACAGAGGAAATGTTCTTGGATGCAATAACACTTTTTGCAAGGTATGACGATACACATAAGTCACTGAACTGATCCTCCAATGCTCGGGATGGGGATTGTAGGGATGGTGAAAAAATACTGTGTAACTGATGCCCCCTAAAGCATGAGGTCCGAGAGAGAGGGAGGGGTGAAATAATTTATGAGAACGCGTCCAAAACAAACACCGTTATCGAAAGACCTAGAAGTATAAGTACAATTGATATCTATGATACATGAAAATGTGGCATGGGCACAGCCATCCAATTAGAATAGTCATGCATATAGTCATGATAAACCAAATACATCACACAGCCTAGATTTTATCAGACAAAACCCAGGGTCTTGCACTCCATCTCGACCTGAAAAAGTACAAATTCAAGCATGCAAATGAGTGAGCTGAAGTAGAACATGCAAGAAAGTCACCTAATTACCAGCCGATGATGAAATTTGTTTAATGGGTATGAGAGAAACCACCAATAATGACAATGGCTCTCAAGGTACAACTAGTACAATCTGAAAGTGTGAACAATGATCTGGAGTCGAACATCTACGTAATCACTCGATCGAATGCCAATAATGAGGACCTATAGTCGAACGTGAATAACTTGCCATCAAGGCATGCAAGCTCTGAGCTACTGAAAAGGAGTCTCTAGGTCATCTTCCTAGATAATAAGCTGAAGTCGACCAAAAATGACCTAGTCGAAGGAGGGCCATAATGTATCCTACATCATCGACACGAGACAAAGAAACAAGATAATATTGAATCAGGACCAAACAGAGGATCAGAGGTTGAAAATTGAAAAAGGAAACTTCTCTTGAACATATCAGCGACACGGCTCTAGAATTTGGCAGTATTTGACATAAAGGGATCTGAGGTCATGATGGCGTGGCAAAGAGCAGATGAGAAGGCCAAAAGGGATTACCCAAACCCATGGAGGAAAAAAATGACGAAATGGGATGTCCCTAACCCGACACGAATTGTAGAAAAGTGTCATGTTCAAGAGCGACATATTGCCAACAAGACTGAGAACTGGTTCCATTTCCCCCCACTATTTCTTGTGAGTGCCCCAATTATTTTTGGAACGAGCTTGGAGGGGATAGCATATTCATGTCATATAAGTTTCTCCTTTGGAAAAATCCATCCTAGTACATTTTATGAGCCCTAAGAAGGAGCAACTTGATTACGTCATGGTGACGATTTTTGATGTCATTTAGATTTTAATGAATCTGAAAAATGAGGAACTCGAAATATTTTCATGTTTAGAGAGTTTAAAAAGAATTGGAAAAGAAAACTCCAGCAGGTCCCTTTTCGTAGTTAGTCTCACAGATCCAAAAAGGTAGAAAATAATATCTAAGAGAACCTCTTAGTGGTGATAGGCTAAGGTATTCTTTTTTGTAAATATTGTATCCCAGACCAAAAAAGGGGTAAACGTATAGTTAGTAAAAGATGTTTCACAACCTTTAACGAGTTCAGAAAAACAAGAGTGTCAGCAATATTTTCAATTTTTGAGAGTCAAAAAAGAGCTAAAAGGTGACTCGAGGGGGTGAATTTTTCATGTTTTTACTGAGTCTGAAAATGCCAACTTGTTATGTAGGAAAATCCCCTCCGTGGACAAAGGTGGTCCCTCTAACCTTGGAGTGGGTCTAGCAACAAGGGAACAAGCTAGAATTCTGGACTCCTAACTTATAAATGAAAACGAGTTAGGATAGATGGCCTACCTTAGTCCAACGCTTTCCTTGTCATTTGCAGCAATGATCTGCTGATCTTTGTCTTCACACGTCGCGGTCTTTCAGTGGTAATATTTGTGTACCTGCAAAAGGATCAAACGAATGGTGAAAGAATACGAAAACGTATTTTCATTGAAATCTATTTGATTGGTCAAGGAGAATCAAACATATTTCATATAATAAAACACATTAAACGTGAGATTGAAACCAGAAAACTAGTCATGTATTAACAAGTAGAAAAAAGAAGCTTACAACCTTAAATCCTTGACGTTGTAGCCTCCCTTGACAGGTTCAGTCAAACACATCTCAAGCATTCATCAGGGATCGGAATTGGTAAGGCAATGGGCCTAAACTCTCTCCCAATAATGGATTCCTCTCTGCGTTATTCTTCACACCAGTGATACTAAGGACTCTTCAGCTAGCTCAAACCATGTGAGAAGGATGTATTTATAGGAGAGAAAGAGGTGGTTTGGGATCCCTCATTAGGTGAAAGGGATGCCTTATCCTTTGGGGAGTTTCTCAATTATAGGAAACAAGAAGCCAAAGGAAGTATTTCGACATTATTCAGTCGAACTAACCCTGATCACTCCACTCACGAAGTGGTTGGAATCGAAAATTTGCTTCTATTTTTAAAAAACTTTTAAGAAATAGCTTGGCATGGGCAGTGCACTAAGACAGAGTGCCAATGGGCACGAGGCCTAGTGTAAATTTCCCTATCAGCGTGAGTCCATAACTGCCTACCAGCACAGACCCAGAAACATGTTTTTTTGAGAGCCTGCTTCAAGAATGATTAATAGAGGAAATGTTCTTGACATGCTAAGGGATGCAATAACACTTTTTTCAAGGTATGAAAATACAAAAAATTCATTGAATGATCCTCCAATGTTCAGGATGGGGATTGTCGGGATGGTGTTACAGGAAAAATGACCTCCTCATCAACTCATAGGAGAAGGTCACATGGAAGGAATAAAATGACCTAGACAAAACCCATTTCTGCCAAGGCAATGCACCCCAGAAACAACTAGACAACATTATAACACACCTGAGCCATGCAAAGGGAGCATTAGTGCCTAGGGAAACACTTTGTCTTTCCCAAGGGGCAGCGTTATCCACTTTTGAGTGTGGAAAGGGAAAAATCTTCTGGAAAAGTGATTGGAAATTCTAGTTTTTTCTCACAAAGAGCTAGTTCAAAATAGAAACTAAAAGGTGCACACATTTTATCAGGCCTTGTCAAATATAACTGGACTCCTAAGGAAGGAAAAAACATGGAAAAACAAGGAAACATCTTGATCTTTCCCATTTCAAACTGGTTGAAAGAGTTGGCAAAGTTTTCCCTCTGCATCTCCTATAAAATGGAGATGTGGGCTCTTGATCTAAGGTGGAAGGTTTGGTTATATGTGGAGCGGAATTTCATTGTTGTAGTGTGAGGCTTGAAGATAGACAAAGTTCATTGAGAGCTTTCTACCTTGAGCATCATCACACTCGGAGATAGAGAAAGAGAGAGAGGAATTAGAAGACTGAGGAGGGCTTGGTGCAACTGACGGTTGTAATCCTCCTTTTTATAAATCAATTGAATAGTATCTATTTTGTCCATTTGATGCATCAATGTCACAATTGTTTTACAATTGTCTATGTAGCATCATATGAATGGCTTAGATCTATATTTTTTTATGTTTATTATGTGCTAGCTTCATTGATAAAAAGTTATATTATTGTAGAGATTACATGGGTGCTTTGATTGATTGCAAGACCTGGATTTGGACCTGGTGAAGAAGGATCCCTACTTCATTTCTTGGTGTTCTCCATAGGTTCTGTTATCTATAAAGAGGTAATCTCTCCATCTTACTTTGTTGGTTACATACATTAGCATGACCATATGTGCAGTATCTTTGTGAACTTTATAGCTAATCTGACTATCTGCCTTGGGCACCGGAAAGCCCTGAGAGGGATATTTAATAACCACCACCCAAGCATATTACCCTATAGCAGAATTGGCGACTCTGCTGAGGAGTAAACCCCAAATTTCTGGGTTGTTCCTATCACTTTACCCTTTTCCTTCTGTTCACATATCCTTCCTACCAGTTTATATGCTCAGTAAACATCTCAAAATCTCATAGAGTCCAAATTAGACCCTGCTTAGCCATCTGTGCAACTTTACCCTTACTAACGCTTCCCTTGTAAGTGTTTCAGAGAGTTATAACGCGGTCTAGGCTAAGATACAGTGCATTAGTCCCAATATTAATGCTCTGTACCCTCTGATTTCTAGCGTTACCAAGACAAAATCTGTTGTTTAGACATCTGTTTTGTTTCCCTTTGCCTATGAAGTTCTTGGCCATCAGAATAGCTTCTCTTGCTGGATCCATGTGCTTGTTTACCAGCTAGAATTTCTGTCTTTTTTTCTTGTTTAAAAGATTTAATGTCAATTGCATCTACTTTTTGAATAAGATATTTTTTTTTTAGTTTTCTGAACTTAGCTGAACTAATTATAAATTTTTTTTGGTTAAAAAGCTGTTAAGAGAAGATAGATATATGTCTGAATCTTTAAAGTTGAACAATGTTATTTGAATGTTTGGTGCATGGATGTTGAAAGAAAATCTCTCCTTGTAGAAAAAATCTTCATTGAATTGGATATTCAGAGCATATTTCTACATGGTTTTTGAGTCAGAGTCTCATCACATTTCATACGTCCACTCCCCCTCGGCAAGACTAATAATCAAGTACAATAAGAATCAAGAAATAATAAAATTAATCATATAAATTTTTTTGAGCTCACACCAACAGTAGTTCAGGCTAGGATCCTGGGGTAGGAGAAGTGAGAAAATCACCCAAGATCTCAAAACTTGAGACTAGAGTCATTAATAAGTGAAATCCTCCTACACTCATATTATCCGGACCAATCCACTACCATTGGAGTTAAGCGCGAGATAACACAAGTGTGCATGAGAAGGTAGCCCACCTTCAAGTGCATTAAGTGGGCATGTTATATATTAGGGTTCCCTTCAGGGATGTCGAAACTATATTGGGGATATAAGTGTTCTGCCCATATAGCGTGCTGTCTATGACTGTGACCCCCCTGATGATCTCTGTGATTTGAGGTATCTTTAGTAACCAAAATTTTTAGGGACTTACATGAGGTGAATGGGACAGGTTGTCTTGATACCTAAAACAGATGGACCTACTCTATCTTCAGTCTTTGGGAGGGTACTCGTCTTGACGAGAGTTCTTACACCTATTGTCTGAGGTTTGGGTGAAGCTCTAAAGTAACTGTAGATATGTTTATGACTAACCCTCTCCCTATGCTATTGTGATATTAGGTTTCATCTCCAGCAAATGGTAGTACTCAGACAGGGCCACCGTGTTCTAGCTGCTTGTTGATTGATTTTAGAAAGTCCTTTTTTCTTTTTTCTTTTTAGGTGTGTGGTTACTATCACTGAGACTTTATAATACATCACAAATAATTAAAATTTGATAAAAATAAACAAATCATCGTGGTGTCTTTCGACCCTCACTGTCTATCTCAACAACAGCGAGGTCTCCCTCCGTTGACACCAGAGGAGGATTCGAGTCTCGATGAACCCGTGGCTTCTTCGGAAGAGCAGTCTCCAATGACAACCCTTGATTTTCACATAGCACTGTATCACACATAATTTCAAGAGGATCCTTTTATGGAAGGATTCATACCTCGCAATCCACCACTCATTGATCTGTCGGTGCTAGTGTTAGTTAAGATTACACCAAGCCAAGATATGTCTTCGGATGCACCAACATCTTTTTCACAACCAACAGCCATGGGGTCGGTGCCAATAAAAACCAACCCAAGTTCGCCACCATCTTCCCTACCGGTAATTAGTTCTATGGAAATAACCAATAGCCCCAGTTGCTAGCCTATGCCTGTTCCCAACACTATGGTCACCACCATTAGCCATCAATAAATTTTGTCATATATGATGATGGCTAAATAATTTTTTAGTCTTCAAGAAACAAGTTTTAAGCAAAATTGTGAGTTCTTGAAGCCTTGTTGTGTACCTTGTCCAAAAGATCCATTCCACTGATATCTTCACTTCAAAATTCCACTAAGTAACCCTGCTAGTTCAAAGAGAAGACTGCTTTCAAACCCTTCTCCGTCAATTCATTTTATAAGCCCCATTCCACCCATCTTTCACTCATTTACACCTATCCTAAATCATCATCTCCTTCCGCTAAAAATCTCCTTTTATCCCTCATTTATTCTCATTTTCCTCAAATCCCCTTTTAAAACCTTATAAACCTTCTTTATTAGGTTTAAAACCCCTTATTTATACCTATCGGAACCCCTTAAAAAGGTTAAAAAACCTCATTTTTTGGCCTTTTCTTCTCATTTTTAACATAAGGCTTTAAGCGCCTTTCAGCTTAAACCCTAGCCCATCATTCTTCATCAGACCGAGGCCTAAGACCATCGGCTAAAGGTCTTTAGCCCTCATCAGCCATCGCACTTCGGCATTTCACGTTCCCACTGTCCCAAACCTCCGTCGAGAATTATCTCCACCGATGGATTTGTAACTGTCAATCTCCCTTAGATCAGACAGTCCGTGCTCCATCAAAAACTACAAAGGGTCACTTCTGCCTTCCCTTTTGCCGCCGATATGTGCTCCGCCGATATGATCTCGACCGTTGATCCTTATGATCCAACGACTCCCATTCAACCTTACTATTTCACCCCACCATACAAACATTTCGCTCCATGACATGTTAGCTGATGCAACGTCATGGCCGGTCCCACACAACCGCGCAATGTTTCACCATTTCATTTGCTTACAGCTGTCGATCTAGATTGCCCAAATCAGACAGTCTAAACCTCATTTCGTGCCCTATCTCCCAAATCCTCCCAACGTGCAAATTTAATGTGAAATGGGTGGTTTTCAATGAGACATGCATCAACCTCTGGCATCAATCATGTTCCCATAGCTCAATACCATTTACTACTCTAACCCCACGTGAAAACCATTTTCGGTTTTCCAAAAACTGCCCATTCCTAACTTCGCCCCAAATCTAGTTTTGAACCCTGGTTTTCACCTGTTTTTCTACCAAGCCATTTTAAATACCTTTACCTCTTCTACCAAGATTTTGTACCTCCTCGAAGCCTTCTAAAGTAGTTTAACCCTATTCGCAGGTTTTTTTTATATAACGTTTGAATGGTTTGTTGCAGGTTTTTAATGGCAGTTAAAAACACGAAGTCGTCCCACAGTCACAAAAAAGTGACAAAGGACCGAGGGTGACGATATTCAAAGGCTTGGTTAAAGGCAAAAAAGGGACATAAAGGGTTAATTTCCACGTTTTAACCAACTGTTTCATGAGCATTGGTTACACAGCAAAACCCTCCAGCGCACAAAGAAAGTACCTGTCAGCAAACAATAAAAGTTAATGAAGAATAGTAAAGAGAATCCAAGATTAAAGTTAAAGAATTAAAGCCTAAAGCCTGAAGATTTTAAGGCTTAATAATAATATTAAAGGTTAAAGACATAGTCGGAGACAAATTGATTAAAGCTAAATCAATCAGCATAGTGAATAAAGCATAAAAATGATTAGAGAGGCCTTAAAGAAAATCAAAGGATAAAATTAGTTTTTAAAGCCACAAATTCAGATAGATCACCCAAAAGGATGCTTCGAATGGCACATCAGTGGAGCAATTACTCGCTCCAAGGACCAAAAATGCCACCTACAAGCCTATTTTCCTCAAAAGCATACAAATTGAATACACCGTCAGAGATATTTTACATAGATAGCTCAGAATTTATTTTCAGTCTACCAAATATGCCTAAAAGTCAACAAAAGTGACTAAGTAGCTCAGAAGTTGATGAAACATTCATTTAACAGAGCTAAAACATCAAATATTCCTTATCTTGGGTTATGTAAATTCCCTAAAGTCTAGAAGCATTTACTCTGTCTTAAATGAACACATTAGAACCCTTTCTTTCACCCCACCTCCTCATTTCATCTATAAATACTCCATAAGGAGCACATTGTAAAGGGTTGGTTGGTTGGTTGGTTGTTAGATGAATTACTATCAAGTGTAAATTGTTGCTAAAGCTGCTAAAGTGTTGTGATGTAATTGAAGAATACTAGGCTGAGAAGAGAAGTTAGAGCTGTAAAAACTTGTTGGGCTTGAAGAATGTAACTAGTTTGAACATCAATAATACAAGTTGATTCATGGGATCCTGGTCTATGTTAATGGTGATGTTGTTCCTCACTGTATTTTTTTTTCCTTATGTCTTTCATGCTGTCCATTTTCTCTGATAAAGAAAAGAATATTTAGAGTAGGATTTACTGCAAAGTACCCTATTTCTGTATGAAATCTTTATCTCTATGTTTTATTATAATAGTTAATTTGGGAATTATTCAATAGAGTATAACTAGCCAAGGAATTTTTGTGAGCCCATGTCTTGCTGTGTAAAACTTGAGACATTTTTCTTGAATGATATTTTCATTGCATGCTAAGTAGAGTCTAAACCAGGGAAGTCTATGGTTAGCCCTATCCTCTATTCATGTCTTTAACAGTTGTCTTGAAATTTTCCCTTTAGATTATGCTAAAATAAGGATAGATTCAAAGTTCTTGTCTGATCTTAGGCTTCCCTTCATTTTCTTATATGTTTTCTCCTTTCTGAAAGTGGTCTTAGGATTACTGGATTGTTGTCTGAAAAGTGTGCTTTAGTAAAAGTTTGTCCAAAGAAGTATATGGTATGCCCTGTCCTTTGGCTTACTTCAAATAGTTAATTTGAAAGGCTTTTATTGTGTAGTGAAGTTAATAGATTCTTAATTGGTTGTTAGCTTTGCTTCTTTCACAACACTTTTATGTTTCACGCCACAAATCAATCTAAAGAGATCCTTTGAGATAAATGAGTTGCCCCACAGAAATCCTTATAGAACTATTGTACAATTAAATCCTTTTGTGACTCTATAGCCCAATGGATTGATATTGTCTTTTGACCTATCCTATCAGTTGAAACATTTCGCAACCATTTCCCACCTTCACCCTTCTAGTGACTTTTTCCTTTTCTGATATCCATCCCAACAATTCAATCAAACAAACAAGTTCCTTCAACCTTCATAACTAGCCTAATATCATAAACAAAGCATAAATATATATCGTTTGAAAAACACTTATATAGAGAGATCCATCTCTGAATCCAGGAAGGATAGATCCTAAGATTCCAAAGTGGTTCTGATGTGGCCCCTGCAACATTTATTCTTGCCACTCTAATAAATTATAGGGAGCCAACATAGTGGCGACCATACTGGGGAAATACTGAGTAATAGATAACTTCACAATTGAGAAAATCCCATTCCTTAAAGTGAATCAAATGTTTTCCAAGAGTGGTTACTGATTGTTGATGGTGGACAACATCCAAACCTAGATAAAAAGTAAAAATCCTCCACCTGGTGACTCCACTAGTTTTCAGTAGGCCTGCTGATTTCCCTTGGTGTTCAAAAAATCCATTGGGAAACTCTTTTGTCATAACATCATACAAAATCAGTAAAGATAACTTCGAGGATTAAGTTTTCTTTCATAAGATTAGTTGGACTTTTAAATACTATGATATTTGGCTGAAATTTTCTCATTATTAGGTCTAAAAACATAACATAGTGGCTTCTAAAAGAATTCATACTAGAGCCCATCCTGACCGAAATCCTCCTGAAATAGCTGATAATCTAGAAAGAATCCTTAGGAAGTCTCCTAAATCTAAGAATCTAACTATTTTCAGACCAATTTATAGAGAAAACTCTATTCCTAAAAATCTTACAACTCTACAAAATACATAAGTTGACTTACCTACCATAAGGAATCCATTTAGAACCAAGTCACTTAGTGATATAAACCAGATAGAATTTGAGCCTCCACATTCACCCCACCCTAGTGGTGGTCATACTGTTAACAGGGAAACCCGTCCATCTACACCACCTAATTTTCATATCATTCATAATTTTGGTTTCTCTCATCCTAAATCTGCTCAACAGTACTTATCTAGTCCAAGTACTTCTGTTACATCCATTCATACATCCATAGTTCAAACCAATTCACTTCATCACCTTCCTCCACTTGTAAACCCCCCATTTATCAATTTGCCAACTTCATATCTTGGCAACATGGTATGCTCCATTATTCCTTCCTTTGCCTTTACCTCTTCTAACATAGGACTATCAGTCCAAGATTCCATTATATGATGCTAGTAGTTCTACTACAGCACAACAACATGTGGATATATTGAATGATTACTTTGACAGACAAGAAATAGATGATGAAACTATTAAACTAAGGATTTTTACCAAAAGTTTAGGAGGAGAAGCAAGAAAATGGTTTAAAAAAATAACCCCTAATAGTATAAATGACCTCCAAGCTTTCCATCAATTATTTTTAAACAAATGGGAGGTAAAGAAAAATCCTCTCCAGATTCTATCTGATTATGAAAAAATTAAAACGAATGTTGGAAAGGGAGTTCAAGAGTACTACACTAGATTCAATAGTGTGTAAAATTCCCTACCCATCCATATGAAACCTCCACAAGGCCTAACTCTAATGAAATTCCCTAATGGATTTGATCTTGAAATGGCCTACCATCTTAGAGAAAGGGAACCCATCACTTTAGAAGATATGCAAAGAGGGGCAGTCAGTGTTGAGGCAATTTGATTACCAAAAGAGATAGAATCAAGACTGAGAAGAGGGTATCATATAGGGATGAAGCTGCACCTTCCACATCTGACTCAAAACTAGACAATGTGGTCAAGACTATGGAAAGGATGATGGAAAGGATGAACATATATGAGAGAGCTCAATCTAGAGAAAACCAAATAGCCTCTCAAAATAGAAATCAGTCCCAAAACCAAAGTCAGAACTTTAGAAGGAATCAACCTCAGAACAGACAGAGAGATTCTGATCAACAGATTAGGCCCCCTTTTCAAGAAAATTATGTTAATGAGGATGGAGAAACAATTAAACAAACAAAGGATGATAACATGAACATGCTGGAGGTGAACAGTGAGGATTCTGATTTCTTCCATAAAAGAAAACAAGGTCTATATACACCCTATGATGAGGGAATATTAGAAACTGAGTACTATAGACAAGACTTTGAAAATTCCATCATAGGAGCACCTAAACAATATGAATTAAGAAGTAGAAAGAACCAAGAAACTCTCAAAAAGATAGCCTCTGATAATTCTGCCAAAACAACCCTGTAAATTCTTCCAAAAGGACAGCAGAAAACCATAAAACAATGGCTGAAATTTCTGATCAAAATAAGGGAAAAAATGCTCAGATTCAAGAAAAACATATTGGTGACCCTAGTAGCACAAGCACTTCAGCTAATGCTCCTGAAAAAACATTTTTGACTCCTGTAAATAGTATAAATCAACAAGATGATTTTGCTGATAAAGGAGTGACTAACAAGGTTGAATCAAACATTTTGAAAAATCAGATTCCTTTTAGCCTAGAGAATGAAATTGCCAAAATCAAGATCTTTGTCCAACTCACTGAGTTAGTCACTCAAATTGTATATATATGTCAAGTTTTGAAAGTTTTGAACATAGAATATATTCATGATACTATTAACTTAAATGATGATACACCAGAGCTTCTGTTTGGTCCAAAGATTGAAGGAAAATTTCAAGAAGGAACTACCCCTCCATTCTACATCAGTTTGAATATCCATGATAAGATGTTACAAAATTCCATGCTTGATTCAGGGGCATCACATAACCTCATGCCTAAAGTAATAATGGAAATATTAGGCCTTGAGGTAACCAGACCTTATAAAGATTTATATTCCTTTGATTCAAGCAGAATAAAATGCCTAGGCCTAATAAAAGATCTATGTGTTAAATTAGCTCAAATCCCAGCCAAAAGCTTAGTGATGGACATTGTAGTGGCTGATATACCCCCTAAATATGGCATGCTCCTTTCAAGATCATGGGTTTCTAAGTTGCGAGGTACTATGCAAATGGATATGACTTATGCCACCATCCCTGTCTTCAGTCAACCTAGAAGACTTTATAGGGAAACACACATGAAATATATGGTGAGTAGTCAAGAAAGACCAGAAAACTCCCCTCTCTATTCTATACACACCGATCTTGACTCATTCATTCTTTACAATGATGGTATTTCTAATGCGCATGGATTAGTAAATGAAACATTAACCAATATAGTGGCCACTCCACATCCAAACATAGTGGCAACCATAAAAGAAGAGGAAAACAAGGAGAAAACTAAAAATCAGTTTGCTGATTTAGAAAATCACAACAAACAGATCACAGGTATTGAGCATCAAAACAATCATGAACATAGTACCAATCAAATAAATCAAAGAAAAAATCCTCAAAACATCGAAAAATATGAGGAACAAAACAAAATTCAACATAGTGCAGACCTACAGGAACAACATAGTGACAGATTAGGCAAGCAAAATAGAGGGGACATGAATGAAATTAATGATAAATCTGAAGAAAGTCCTCTTTGGAGTATGAGTTTTGATGGGTCTTGTAGTAAAACTAGTGCAGGAGCAGGCATATGGGTACATAACACAGAGAATAACCATGCTGAAGGCCATTCATACAGATTAAGTTTTCAATGCACAAATAACATAGCTGAGTATGAAGCTCTCCTTTTAGGCCTACATTTATTGAAAATTTTAGGGGCCAAGAGGATAACAATTCATGGGTATTCAGAATTGATAATTATGCAAGCGAATGGGGAATACACTTATAAACATCCCAGACTAAGAGCCTATAGAGATGATGCCATGGATTTGTTAAAATCATTTGCTGAATTCCAACTCACTTTTGTCCCTAGAAACCAAAACATCCTTGCCAATGGATTAGCCTTTGCTTCTAGAACATGTCTAAATCCTTATGAAAGAAAACAATACACAGTTTAGGTAAAATATAGACTAGCCGTCCTAGACAATGAAAAATACTGGCAAGTTTTTGAAGGAGATAAACAAACAGAAGACTTCCTATAGTCCAAAAATGAATTTGAAATACCAAACTCAGATTCAGAGTATGAAAAAGACTGTCCTACTGAGGAAAAATCACTTTCTGAAGAAGAAAAATCTCCTGAGATTGCTGATATAATCTGTTAACCCATGAACCTAAACATAAAATAGAAAACTACACAAATTTAGAAAAAGAAGATCTAGAAGTGTTGCAATCCAAAACTGAAATCTTGCTAAAAGGACTGGTACCATTAGAATAATTTTTTGACTTCACTGATGTTGCAAAAATGCCAAAATTAGAACCTGTTGAAGCTGAAGTAGAAGAATGCAACATAGGCAGTGAGGAAAAGCCCAAAATGATCAAATTATCCAAAACACTATCAGCTCACATTAAACTAAAATACATTGAGCTATGTAGAGATTTTTTTGATGTTTTTGCATGGAGCTATGACGATCTAAAGTGATATGATACAAAGATAACCCAGCATAAGATACCCCTCAAAGAAAACTAGAAACCTTTTAGACAAAAATTGCACAGAATCAACCCTATTCAATTACCTCTGGTAGAGAAAGAAATTAGAAAAATGTATGATGTTGGAATCATAGTCCCAGTAAGATATTTAGACTGGGTATCTAATCTTGTATCTGTTAAGAAGAAAACAGGAGAAATAATGCTTTGTATTTATTTCAAAAACTTAAATAAAGGCTCCTTAAAGGACAACTATCCCTTGCCCAAAATGGATCATATCTTACAAAGGGTAGTAGGTTCTAGAAGAATTTCTTTTCTAGATGGTTTCTCAGGATACAATCAAGTACCGGTACACCTTGATGATCAACTTAAAACAACCTTCACTACTCCCTGGGGCACTTTCATGTATGTGAAAATTCCTTTTGGTTTAATTAATGCTAATGCCACATTCCAGAGAGCCATGGATATTTCATTCTCAAAAGAAATAGGCTACTTCATTGTGCTTTACTTAGATGACATCACAATATATTCCAAAATAGATGAAGACCAACTAATACACCTAAGAAAAGTCTTTGAGAAATACAGAAAATATGGTTTATCCTTAAACCCAAAGAAAACATTGTTTGGTCTCCAAGAAGGTAAGCTCCTTGGACATATCATATCTAAAGAGGGAATAAAAATAGACCCAAAGAGGATTGAAGGGATATTGCAAATCAACCATCCTAGAAACATCAAGGAACTTCAATCTTGCATTGGAAAGATTAATTTCTTGAAAAGGTTCATACCCAACCTAGCTGAACTCCTTAGAAACATGGCAAATATGCTTAAAAGAGAAGGAGGAGTTAAATGGACCTTAGAAGCAAAGAAATCATTTGAGCTGCTTAAACAAGCACTTACCAAAACACCAGTTCTCATTAGTCCTTATTTTAAAAAATATTTCTTCATTTTTTCATTTGCATCAGAACATACAGTGGTTGTTGTCCTATTACAAAAAAACATAAAAGGACAAGAGAAGCCTATTGCATTTTTCAGCAAGGCATTAAGAGATGCACCTCTGAAGTACAACATAATGGAAAAACAAGCCTTTTCCTTAGTCAAAGCCTCAAAAGACTTCAGAGTTTATATTTTACACTCACACATCATAGCATTTGTGCCTCATTCAGTGGTGAAAGACATCTTGACACAAGATTTTGATGGAAAAAGAGGAAAGTGGATTGCTGTAATATTGGAATATGATTTAGAAATCAAGCCCACTAAGCTTATCAAAGTTCAAGGACTAGAAAAACTTATGGCTGAATCCAACTTTCAAGCTCTTGATATAAACATGTTTAATGCAATAGATGAACAAGAGGAGTTGACAGCTCCACTTATTGAAGATCATTTTCTAAATTCATCTTGGTATGCTGATATTTTGTACATGCTACTTAATCTAAATGTCTCTCCTAGTTTTTCTAAAATGAAAGAAAGATTTTTAAAGTTAAAAACAGTAAATTACTACATTTTGGATAAATGTTTATATTTGAAAAATGCTAGTGGATTATTGCTTAAATTTTTGCCTGAGAATGATGCAGATAAGATCAAGCATGAGTTCCATGAAGGAGAATGTGGAGGCCACCTCTACTGGAAGAATACAGTGAACAAAATCCTTAGAGCTGGTTATTACTAGCCCACTCTCTTTCAATATGTCCATAAAATGATAATTGCCTATCATAAATGTCAAATCTTCGAAGGAAAAAGAAAGTTACTTCCGTTACCTCTGCAACCAATCACTGTTGAAGATCCTTTTCAGCAGTGGGGTCTAGACTTCATTGGAGAAATCCATCCTGCCTCATCTTCCCAACATAAATGGATCCTCACAGCAACTGATTATTTTACCAAATTGATATAAGCCACCCCTTCTAGGAATGCGCAGACTCAGTCATCATTTCATTCCTTGAAAATCATATCATGTCCAGATTTGGTTGTCCTAGGAAAATTATCACAGACAATGTTGATACATTTGGATACAAAAAAATGATTGATTTCTGTCACAAGTATATGATTATATTGAAACATTATACATCTTATTACCCTCAAGGTAATGGGCTGGTAGAATCCTTAAACAAAATTTTGGTAAACATTATAAAGAAATTGCTGGAAGAGAATAAAAATCATGGCACAATAAGCTAGTACATGCACTTTGGGGAGACAGATTGAGAGTCAAAAAGTCGATTGGAATGTCCCCTTATTAGCTAGTTTATGGAGCAGATGCAATATTTCCAACCAATCTAGGAGTTCCAGTCATGAAGTTGATTCAGGAAGTGAAGTCTGAAGAAATTGATATGACAAGAAGAATAAACTAGATTGTACATTTACAACAAGCTAGAGAAGAAGTATACAACAGAGCACAGTGAATACAAGAAAACATCAAGAAGTTGTTTGATAAAAGAACAAAGGCAAGTGATTTTAAAATTGGTGACAAATTTTTAAAATGGGATTCTAGGAAAAAAGATAAGGGAAAACATGGAAAGTTTGAAAATTTATGGAAGGGGTGTTATCTCATTCAGTCTGCTATAGGAAACAATGCATTTTTTTTGCAATTGATTGATGGAGCTGAACTCTTTGGAGGTCATGTCAATGGCAAGATGCTCAAACATTATTTTTGTTAAAATATTTGTTCTAAGTTTTTAATTCATTGTAAATAACATTGCTTGAAACAAATTTTAAATATGAAAAATGCAAAAACAATAGAAAAATAAAAAAAAGCGGGAAGATAGAAAGAAGAAAAGGTACAGCCCCATACCCAAAAAAGAAAGAAAATCTAAAAGTGTGAAAGCTTAAATTCCACTACTTTAAGAGAACATTGTTATTTGGTCATACATCCTAATCATGACTAGATGAATTTAAATTTACTGCTGATAGCTTAGTGAAGGAGATTTTCCAAACTTTTAAATCTTGTCTTATCAGTAGAATAGATTAGGATAGAGAAAGAATGGTTCTAAAAATGCTCAAAATCTGAGCCAAGGAAAAGAAAATAAATGGCTCAAAAAAATATCAAAATCAGAGCTAGAAAAGAAAGAACGATGATACATAACTTTTAGATCTTAAGCCTTCACAATTTTGTTTTGATTCTCTGCAAATAAATTCTAAGTGCAAGATTGTACATACAGCCATAGACACCATAGAAAATCGGACAATTTAATCCTGATTTGATTGTATTTTAAATTTCTATTTTAGAATATAGAGAATGCAAATCTGTCAAATAGTTTAATCTTGACAGATATTAGCTTTGGTAGAGAATTGTTGAGTTCAACTGTTTAATATGAACTCATGGAAGTTATAAGGGTAGCAATAGATCAGTTTTTCTTGTTTTTGAAAAGAATAAAATTTTGATGTCAAAGGGTTTGCAAGTCCAAGTGCACCCACTAAAGAAAAAATGTTAGGATAAGTAGGCTGTGTAGATAGTTGTTTGGGAGAATTTTTTTTGTTGATATAAGTACTGATCATCTTTTTAAGCAGCATGATCAAAGAAGGAGGAGGAATGTCAAGGTGCAAAGGCACATGTCTACTTTCTGGAGATTTATCTCTGAGGTTCTTGACACCTCCAAGGAGCTTCCCTTCCCAAGTGGAGCCACTGTTAGCCATCAATAAATTTTGTCATATATGATGATGGATAAATAATTTTTTAGTCTTCAAGAAACAAGTTTTAAGAAAAATTGTGAGTTCTTGAAAACTTGTTGTGTACCTTGTCTAAAAGATCCATTCCACTGATATATTCACTTCAAAATTCCACTAAGTAACCCTATTGGTTCAAAGAGAAGACTGATTTCAAGCCCTTCTCCATCAATTCATTTCATAAGCCCCATTCCACCCATATTTCACTCATTTACACCTATCCTAACTCATCATCTCCTTCCCCTGAAAATCTCCTTTTCTCCCTCATTTATTCTCATTTTCCTCAAATCGCCTTTTAAAACCTTATAAACCTTATTTATTAGGTTTAAAACCCCTTCTTTATACCTATCAGAACCCCTCAAAAAGGTTTAAAAACCTCATTTTTTGGCCCTTTCTACTCATTTTTAACATAAGGCTTTAAGCACCTTTCAGCTTAAATCCTTGGCCCATCGTTCTTCATAAGACCGAGGCCTGAGACCATCGGCTAAATTTCTTTAGCCCTCATCATCCATTTCACTTCGGCATTTTCCATTCCCACTATCCCAAACCTCTGCCGAGGATTATCTCTGTCATTGGATTCATAATCGTCGATCTCTCTCAGATCGGATGGTCCGCGCTCCATCACAAACTTCATAGGGTCACTTCCGCCTTCCCTTTCGCCACTAATACACGTTTTGCCGATATGATCTCAACCATTGATCCTTACGATCCAACAGCTCCCATTCAACCTCACCATTTCACCCCACCATACAAACATTCCGCTCCGCGACAAGTTAGCTGATGCAACGTCACGGCCGGTCCCAGCCCACTGCGCAAATTTTCACCATCACACTCACTTACAACCATCGATCTGAATTGCCCAGATCAGACGGTCTAAACCTCATTTTGCGCCCGATTTCCCAAAGCCTCCCAATGAGTAACTTTAACGTGAAATGGGTGGCTTTCAATGAGACACATGTCAACCTCCTGCATGAATCGTGTTCCCCCAGCTCAATACCATTTACCACTCTGACCCCACACGAAAACCATATCCGGTTTTCCAAAAATCGACCATTCCTAACTTCACCACAAATCTAGTTTTGAACCTTGGTTTTCGCCTGTTTCGCTACCAAGCCATTTTCAATACCTTTACCTCTTCTGAAAATCTTTTCTACCTCCTCGAAGCCTTCTAAAGCAGTTTAACCCTATTCACAGGTTTTTTTTATATAACGTTTGAATGGTTTGTTGCAAGTTTTTAATGACAGTTAAAAACACGAAGCCATCCCACAATCACGAGAAAGTGACAAAGGACCAAGGGTGACGATCTTCAAAGGCCTGGTTAAAGGCAAAAAAGGGACATAAAGGGTTAATTTCCACGTTTTAACCAATTTTTTCATGAGCATTGGTTACACAGCAAAACCCTCCAGTGCACAAAGAAAGTACCTGTCAGAAAACAATAAAATTTAATGAAGAACAGTAAAGAGAATCAAATATTAAAGTTAAAGGATTAAATCCTAAAGCCTGAAGATTTTAAGGCTTAATCCGAAGATTAAAGGTTAAAGACATAGTTGGAGACAAATTGATTAAAGCTAAATCAGTCAGCACAGTGAATAAAGTATAAAGATGATTAGAGAGGCCTTAAAGCAAATCAAAGGCTAAAATTTGTGTTTAAAGCCACAAATTCAAATAGATCACCCAAAAGGATGCTTCTAATGACACATCGGTGGAGCAATTACTCCATCTAAGGACCAAAAATGCCACCTACAAGTTTATTTTCCTCAAAAGCATACAAATTGAATGCACAGTCAGAGATATTTTACAGAGACAGCTCAAAATTTATTTCCAGTCTACCAAATATGCCTAAAAGTCAACAAAAGTGACTAAGTAGCTCAGAAGTTGATGAAACATTCATTTAACAGAGTTAAAACATCAGATATTCCTTATCTTAGGTTATGTAAATTCCCTAAATTTGAGAAGCATTTACTATGTCTTAAATGAACACATTAGATCCCTTTCTTTCACTCCACCTACTCATTTCATCTATAAATACTCCATCAGGAGCACATTGTAAAGGGTTGGTTGGTTGGTTGGTTGTTAGATGAATTACTATCAAGTGTAAATAGTTGTTGAAGCTACTGAAGTGTTGTGATGTAATTGAAGAATACTAGGCTCAGAAGAGAAGTTAGAGCTTTAAAGATATGTTGGGCTTGAAGAATGTAACTAGTTTGAACATCAATAATACAAGTTGATTCATGGGATCCTGGTCTATGTTAATGGTGATGTTGTTCCTCACTGTATTTTTTTTCCTTATGTCTTTCATGCTGTCCATTTTCTCTGATAAAGAACATAAAATTTAGAGTAGGATTTACTACAAAGTACCCTATTTCTGTCTGAAAGCTTTATCTCTATGTTTTCTTCTAATAGTTAATTTGGGAATGATTCAATAGAGTATAACCAGTCAAGGAATGTTGGTGAGCCCATGTCTTGCTATGTAAAACTTGAGACATTGTTCTTGAATGATATTTTCATTGCATGCTAAGTAGAGTCTAAAACAGGGAAGTCTATGGTTAGCCCTATCCTCTCGTCATGTCTTTAATAGTTTTCTTGAAATTTTCCCTTTAGAGTATGCTAAAATCAGGATAGATTGAAAGTTATTACCTGATATTAGGCTGCCCTTCATTTTCTTATATGTTTTCTCCTTTCTGAAAGTGGTCTTAGGATTACTGGATTGTTGTCTGAAAAGTGTGCTTTAGTAAAAGTTTGTCCAAAGAAGTCTATGGTATGCCCTGTCCTTTGGCTTACTTCAAACAGTTACTTTGAAAGGCTTTTCTTGTTTAGTGAAGTTAATAGATTCTTAATTGGTTTTTAGCTTTTCTTCTTTCACAACACTTTGATGTTTCACACCACAAATCAATCTAAAGAGATCCTTTGAGATAGATGACTTGCCCTATAGAAATCCTTATAGAACTGTTGTACAATTAAATCCTTTTGTGACTCCATAGCCCAATGGATTGATACTGTCTTTTGACCTATCCTATCAGCTGAAAAATTTCTCAACCTACTCCCACCTTCACCCTCCTAGTGACTTTTTCCTTTTCTGATATCCATCCCAACCAGTCAATCAAACAAACAAGTTCCTTTGAGCTTTATAACTAGCCTAATATCATAAAAAAAGCATAAAGATATATCCTTTGAAGAACACTTATATAGAGAGATCCATCTCTCAATCCAGGAATGCTAGATCCTAAGGTTCCAAAGTGGTTCTGATGTGGTCCCTGCAACATTTATTCTTGCCACTCTCATAAATTACATGGATCCAACAACCACAAATATTAGTGGATCTCCGAGTCCTTCAAGATCTACTCCTACGGTGACTACACCGGGACCCATGGTTCCCTCTCCCACGAGTGGGGCTACTTCGGTTCCATTTAGCAACCCTTTTGGTTGGAACCCTTTGCTAAGTTCAAACCCCTTGGCCGCCATGCCAGGGGGCTAGTGTCACCAACACACAGACAACAGGGGGCACTTCGATACCCCTGAAATTATTAGGACAAACGAGAAAGCCTATTGTTAACACTTTTCCTTTGAGTGGTCCAAATATAGGTGTAGGGTCTATGCCATTGCTTAACTATTCAAATAGTAGCATGCCTCCGGCTAGCTCTATTATGTCCATATGGGAAAACCAACCCCAAAATCCATTTATACAAGGGCAAAAATTTTATACTAGGGGCAACCAATCATTCGCCCTACAGTACAATATACCCTACAGACAGCAACCATACATCCCTAAACCCCCACCCACAGGAAAATTTTATCAACAAAGTCCTACTTATCCTATTGGTAACACATTGATGGGTGGACCCTATGGTCTGAATAGTGAGCCAATACTTCCTTGGCTAGATCCGGGGGCAAACACGTAATTGCCATTTTTGGCAGCTCTAGAAATCCCCGACATCTATAAACTGACAAATGACCCCATCAATCACAACCCACTCTAGCCTCCAGTACCACACAAGATTCTGTCTGACATCCCTAAATTCGACAGGAAACAAGGGGACGATCTGGTTATGCATGTCACCACCTTTCATCTATGGTCTATTTCTAACTCCATGGTGGATGATAGTATCCATCTTTGACTTTCCCCCACACTCTCATAGGAAATGTTGCCAAATGGTACATTAACCTACCACGCGTAGCCGTCAACACTTTTGGTGCCTTAGCTATAAAATTTCTTAAGAACTTTGAATTACCTATTAGATACAAAACCGGCACAGAACTCTTAATCTCATTGCACCAAGACACCGCCACCCACATCTCCGATCACATTCATGAATGGAGACATAGGAGGAGGTTGGTCAAAGCACCAATCCCAAATCATCTCTTATCTAATTGTTTTTGTAAGTCACTCTTACCAACCCTAGCTAAGGACATTTATCTATCTAGTGTGTCATGGAAGATCAATCCATTTGTCATGCACAACATTTAGATTTGATCTATTCACAATCTGGCACGCTATATGATTTACTCCTCCATGCCCCTGGTAATCCAAATCCTCTTGCTACTCAGAAACCTAGAGCACATGCTGATGGTCTCGTTGCTGCAATCTCTAGCGTAGCCATAAAATAGCCTAGTGAGAAAACCTCCCAGCGATGTTCAGCTACCACCGCCCCTAACTAAATGACTACTCTTCCTATCACTAAGGTAAATTCTTTGCAACTTTCACAAAAACCTAGTGGCAAAAACAAGAAGAACAAGAAAAATACCTCTTCTTCGGAAGAACAGTCGAATCATCAGAATAATCCCTATCAGAAAAATGCTACTAAGACCAACAAAGGGAAAGAGAAACCCATGAAATTTCCTTGCAGAATCTGTGTGGAGGACCACTTGACATACAAATGTCCTCAGCTGCATGAATGCATAGATTTTATCGCAAACAAGGACTCTGGGAGGGCACCTGTCGTTCTTCATAATCCCTTCCCTAATCCACAGCAGCAACAAAAACACACGATTTCAAACCCACCAGAACCCCCAGAAAGGGGAAATGGTGGTATACATCCTTCCGGTGAAGGATCGTCTGCCATTTATGGCAAGAAAGTATTGAACTCTAGACACGAGCCAAACTCTATGGAAATATTGTCATTTATACTCAGGAACCTGGTACCAGTTCAAAACCACCACCGCCAAACGATTTTCATATCGAACGGCCTACTACTGACCCTGCGATTCATCCCCCAAAAGGGACACTTCGATGCACGACTCATAACACCTCTACACGTGCCGCCCAAAACTACAACATTGTAGAAGATTTGGTGCAGGCACTGTCAGCTATTTCTACCCTTGAAGTATTGCAAAATTTCCCAGCACAAAGGAGAGCTTTCCTTTCATCCATTGCTGGAATTGACCCCCAAGATTCTACGCTAGCTATATTTAACATGGAGAAATCTAAACGTAACCTCTCACACCAACTTGCATTCTAGGTGAAAATTGTGTCGAAAGGGAGACCAATCCATTGTACTGTCATAGATGAAGGTGCTTCGACCTGCCTTATGTCAACTACTTGCTAGCCCGCTTTGGGTTCTCCTACTTTGTCCTCACCATCAAATTCCCTTAAAGCTTTCGATGGCCACACTTTCCTCCCAAAAGGCTACCTTGCTAGCTTTCCCATTTCCATTAGTAGGAAAATGATAATGGTGGACATTGAAGATGTAGATTGTCATCTCGACTATAATCTGTTGTTGGGTCACAATTGGTACTATGCAATAAATGCCATTGTTTATTTTGTTTTCCATCTCATCCTCTTTCCATTATATGGGAAAATAGTCACATTGGATCAGTTATCCTTTTGCACCCCTGATTATGCCACATTACCAAATAACACTGCACTCCTAATAGGAGGCATTCCTGACTCATATGTCAGTATTGGCACCGGTCTTCTGAAGGCATCTTCCCTGATGGGTTGCTTTCCTTTCCCACCGCCTGAGGTTCCACATACGGTTGCAATGATATCCACCACTTTGGATGGCTCTATCGACCCAAGGATCCTATCAGCACCTTTAGACATTAATTCCTACGAAGATCAGATGTTGCTCTCACCAGCCGAGTTGGCTTATCAAGCCATCCAAATTACATCTAAACCCTCCACAGTTATGGTTTCGACCAATGGTACAAACCTCCCGCTCATCATGATTCTTTCTAAGGATCTTCTCGATGAAGTCCTACCTACGGATGAAGCTATTCGAGAGATCATGTCTCTAGAAGAACGATCTTGGGGAGAGTTCCACCATCGCGCTTTGATGTTTGATTCAGACGCGATAAGTACTCAAATCCCATATTTTGACCCACCTGAGATCGTTACCTTTGTTTACATGACTGTTCAAACTATCGATTCGGAAGGGAACATGGGAAACCTTTCTAATAATATGCTCATTGATATCTCGGTCAAAACGGGTGTTGTGGAAAATATTCAGATTAGAGCAGATTCCAATCATGAGGAAATTGCACTCTTCACATCCCTTTTTAAGGAGTTCTGCGATGTGTTTGCTTTGTCTTATGATGAAATGCTTGGCATAGATCCATCTATAGTCGAGCATGAAATCAAATTTTATGAAAATTCCAAACCCGTTCGATAGAGACTCTAACCCATGCACTCACGAAAAATTCCCGCCATTAAGACTTAAGTCGAAAAATTGTTAAACGCTGGTTTTATATATTCCGTTCCTTTGACAGAATGGGTTTCCAATCAGGTTCTTGTAGACAAAAAATAAGGCACCATCTGAGTTTGTGTTGATTATCGCGATTTGAACGTCGCTTGTCCAAAAGACAATTAGCCTACGTCATTCATAGATTTGATCCTTGATGATTGCGCTAGATGTGAGTTTCTTTCCTTTATGGATGGCTTCTCGGGATATAACCAGATTCCGATTAAAAATGATGACCAGCATAAAACTGCCTTCATCTGTCCTTGGGGCACATTTGCATATCATAAACTCTCATTCGGTCTGAAGAATGTAGGAGAAATTTTTTAAAGGGATATGGACTACGCCTTTCTGTAATGTTCCTAAATTAGCTTCAACTAATTGGAACATTATTTTTTTCCTTCTTTATTTGGTATTTCATGATTAATGAATAAAGTGTGAAGGAGGACATGTAAAACTTTTGAAAACTAAGAATAAATCAATGCCTATGTGAACAAATACATATCTGGGCTATTTATATTATATCTTGTAGGTGTGAAAGGGTCTAAATCACAAGAGGGGATCCTATTTGACAAAGTCAAACAGTGCAGTCTAGATGCATTGAACCTCTTTGAGGGATAGCGCAGTTCTAGAAGGAGGTTGTAATGTGAAAGGGGCTAAGCGATTCAAGGTGGTTTAGGGTTTGGAAAGACTCCTATATTATAAAAGGAAGAGGAGGGCAGCAAGGAAAGGGTTGTTGAAGACATTATTTCTAAAGGTCTGTCTGCTTAGACATCCCTTGTTGGGAATTCCTGTTCAGGAACCCCACCTCCTTCCTTGAGCAGCTCTTGGAGGAGAATAGTGTTGAACTTCTCCACTATTATTCTTGGGCCAAGTTTCACCTTACATTACAGTGCTGCTCATGATTTAGGTTTGAGCTTTCTTGTGAGTTGCAGCAAGTGGAGATCTAGATCTGCTCAGATCTAGATGATAGCAGTGGCTCTTCTTAGTAAGTGTTTCATTTAAACTCCTGGAAGAGTTCATTTTCTTAGTATACTTCATATCTACATCCTGGCATCAGGCCATACCATCTTCAGAAGCTACAACACTGTTTTTGTCCCTAAGATAGCGTTATTTGCATATCTACAGCTGCAGGGTGCTTTGCTTGCAATTTGGAGGAGAAATCTCTAGTGTTGGGGTTTTCCTCTCACTGTGGTGATCCATAGATTGGAAAACCATTCTATGCTCTATTTCAGATATGATATGTTATGTACTTGTATTATTCAGAAATTCCAAATCATTCTGTAGATCTGAAGTTTTAGATCTCAGATCTACTTCCGGTGCTTCATGTTTTGAGAAAATCCCCAAGGGGAATGTATAGATCAGTGTTTCTTGTACATGGATCTATATTGGATATATCATTTCATATACTGATCTGATATAGATCTAAAGAATAAAAAAAATGCTGCTTCAGCCCTGAAAATTACGCTGTCACTGTTATGCAATCTTTTTACATGGTTGTAGCACCTCGTTCTTGAGTATTTCTTCTCTATTATTTCATTCTTCTTCTGTAAAGTGTATGAGTTATGTCCCTAATATTATTTGTGAATTTTTAGACCTTATTTCAGTCATACCTTTCAGAAAACCACGCTCACATGTGTTAGGGTCTCGTGATTTGGCTGATTGGCAAGCCAAATGACAGTGTAACATCAAACCAATATTTGGAGCCCAAAGACCTAGCCTTCTTGGACTCAGAGAGGGCTCTCTCTATTTGTGTAAGGGATATTTTTGTGTTTTCTTATTGTGTTCTGATTTTAGGCTAGTTATGAAGTAGGTTTTTTTTGGTTGTGAGGGATGAAATTGATCAAAGATATAAGATAGGTAAAAAGATGTCAGATCAACTAGGCTATGGGGTCAAAGAGGTCAAGAAAGCTATCAGATGGTGATACAAGGTTGTTGAAGGGCCAATTTGATTCGAGGTAAAATGGATCTTTGGGAAAAATGGAGTAAGATGGACATCATGTTTATGAATAACAAAGGATTTCAAGCATAACTAGTTTAATAGCTGACATAAACATGATAGGGAAAACGATTAATCATGAGAAATGTAACTATAAGCTAATCAATACATAGAAATAAACATTCAAGCCATGCATAGAGACATATAACTCTCTAACTTTGGGAAATACACTCAAGACAGACAAACAACTCAAATCACTATGCCGAAACACCTAAACACAATACTTCAAGTTATGGGGCACTTTGAAAACAATATTTCATAGTCTTAGGCAAAGGGAAAGATCAGAACAAGATCTCCTTGGTTCAACAAATGACAATCTAATCAGTCAAAGAGAAATTTCATAGATGGAGCTATGGATAGCCATGAGTAAGAAGGGCATACCGTAAATCATACTTAGCATGCATAAAACCATGAATGAAACAAGAAACAATATCCTTAAGTTATTAAAGAGCAATCAAGAATTCTTTAATGTGACTAAGAATGAAGAAAACATGGAAGCTATGTAGAAATAGGAAATTTGAGGTGCCTCCAAGTGCATGTCTCAAATTTGTTCTCTACTGTCCTATAGCAAGAAAGAACATGGATTTATGAATGAAAACTAGAAAACAAAACAAAGAGAGAGACACTATACCATTCTACCAAGTCATGGAATCCAACAACAATCCTCTTTCATCATCCAAGAACATCCAAGAGACTATCCAAAAGCATAAGACAAGTATTTCTTCCAAAGCTTATGTGACCATATGTTGCTTCTTTTCATCAATTTCAGCCTTGTTTACAATGAAAGCCTTTGGAATATATAGGCCCAAGTGAGGAAAACCTCTTAGTTCAACTTGCAATCTCATTGGCCTATCCAAAATATCTTATTTTGTCCTTGAGGCTTTGCAAAGCCCAAGGCACAAAATATCTCATAAAATATCTAAAAAATGCTAAAAGAGGGAAATATATTGACTTTTCATAACTTCTCATGTGCAAAAATAGCTAAACGCACATGAGGAAAAAGCAGTGTTGAAAGGTTGAATTTTTACAAAAATACTCAAAAAATATATCAGCAAAAAGTCCCTTGACTTGCCAGCAACTTTTGGAAGCCTTCCTGATGTTAAAATGAGGCTCATGATAGCTCGTTGGAAAGCTCTGAGTGTCTAATTTCTGAAAATGTTTATTTTTCTCCCAATATACCACTGGAAGTCCTCCAAAAATGGGCTTATGTGTAAAAACCCAAAAAACAAGCCTTGCTGATAAACCGGGCAGAGTGTAGAAAAAGCGAGCATTTTTCGCCATTTTGGGGGAGAAAATGATCTTCAAATGTCTTGAAAATCACTGAGTATGTGCTCCTAAAATTATGGCATCCAATGATACCATTCTCATCCTTTGATGATGCCCCAAACTGAAATGGTGATGCCCATGCGTTTTGGCCAAAAACCCAAAAATGACAAAAAACCAAAATATGTTGAATTTTGCCCGAACTTGGAGAGCATGACCCTCAATGGTTTTCAGGAAAATGTTGTGAAGCAGACGCCAATATTTGGAGTCTTGAGGTGTCTTTCCTCAATTTTTGTGCTGGGCACTTCCCTTTGGCCTCCTTGATTTTTTCTTGAGCAGCCTTCAACTTCTGCCGGGAAAACTGATTTAGCTTTTTATAATGCCTCGTCATCCTCCGTTGAAGGTCCAAGTCCCTGTTTTCCTTCTTCAATTTCCCCTCCAAGTGATCATTAACTCTCTCAAGCCATTCCTCCCGATTTTTCTCTATCTCTTGTTCGAACAATGCAGTGAGAGGGGTAGATTGGATAAAGGCATTTTCTTCTTCTTTTTTCTTCTAAAGGGCATTTTTTAGCCCCATGGTTCTTGGCCTCTTTGGCCTAAGCTGATCTTCGCCTTCACTTTCATCGAACTCACCCATGAGTTCTTCCAGCCTCACTTGTGCTTTGGAGGCCTCCTTCTTGTATTTGATTGCTCGTGTCTCATAAAAAGCCATATGGACACTCATCTACTTGTTTTGAACTTGCAAAAATTGATTGAAGTTCCTAGCTCTATGAAGATCAGCCTTCAAGGCATCAATTTGGATTTCTCTATGGATCAAGATATTTTCTAGGATCTGGGCTTCATTATCACTATCATCACTTTGGATTTGGATGATGTCGAATTCCCTTTCCTATTCATGACTGCTTTCTTCCTTGCCCTTCCCTTTGCTTTAGGTGGCTCTTCTGGTACTCTTCCTCTTAGGAAATTCAACCATGGGCTTCTTTGGAAATTTTCCCTTGCTTCAGAGGGCCCTAGTCAAATTTGGAGTTACGAATCTAAGCACCCTTTTCTTTGTTGTCTGGGGCCTGGCCACTTTCGGAGAAGAGAGCATGGCCCCTTGCCTCGGAGAGGCAGCTAGCACATGCTCCATGGGCTCTTTACCCTTGTCACTTTGCCCTTCATTTTTTCCAATGTCTTGGCTCTCTTCAAGGATGCCTAGGCTGTATTTTTGCATTTCCCTTTGAGGGTTGTCCTCCTCAGTGATTTTCAACCTTTTATCCTGCTGCCCCTCTTCTTTTTGAGTTTTCTATTCCTCTTGAGGAGGCTGTTGTTCTTCACTCTGAGGTTTCCTCTGCTCATACTGCTGTAGCTGATGTGTATCATCTTTTGGCTGCCCCTGTTCATCACTTTCATGCCTTTGTTCATCATCTTCATACTACTCCTGTTCAGCAGTTTCGTGCTGCTCCTGTTCAGTCTCTTTTGGCTACTGTGTATCATAATGTGGCTGCTCACCCTCATCATAAGTCTACCGTGTATCATCAAAAGTCTGGTCACGCTCACTGTGTTGCTTTTATTCATGCTGCTACCCTTCATCATCTTCTTCATCATCGTGGTCATGCTCTTCTCCATTTTTAGGCTCTTTTACTTGCTCTGTGGTAAACTTGAGCTTCTTGGGAATAGGTCTGCTAGAAGAAGGCGACGGATGGTGAGTAGGAGGTGTAGGGGATGTGTGAACTGGAGGGACAGTGGGGAAATCCGGATGGGTGATGAAAGTATCGCAAGCGACCTCTCTCTTTTCAAGCTGATGAAGAATGATGATTTTGATGAGAGAGTGATGGAAGAGATAGGTTGTTTGCTGTGAAGGAGGCTTCTTCTGAATAGTGGAGGCCATTTTCTCAATACTCTTGTGTAAGAAGAAAGGAAGATTTAGCAATTTGGCCCTAATGAAATACATGAGCAGTCGAATGTGATATGCATAAACTCGGGAGAATCTTCCCTCACAGGTGAAGTATTTCATCATGATATTCATGAGGGGGGCATAGCTAGCCAAAAGATATGAGAAAGGGAAAATAGAAGGACATGAATCTCTGTTCTTAGGCTTTAGAAAGGGTTTGTATTATTTTGAGTCCAGGTGGCTTTGTTTAAACCACTTCTCCCCGACATAAGGGATTTTAGTGGCCTTGGAGATGGACCTTGGAGAGAATTTGAAATCAAGGCCTGCCAGCTGGAAATGCATGTCTTGAAACCTCAAAGTGCAGAGATGTGTCAAAGGAGAAAAGCTATTCACCTCTTACACTCTTTGACAAAAATCTAAACACCCAACCTCATGGAGATTGAACAAGACTGATGGGTGGGCATTCACTTATTAAGTGGAAATAGGCTCAAATATATTATGCAAGCCACTCCTACTATCCTGCCTGGGGGACATCTTGTTTTGAATGCTCTCTGCAACACCAAGCTGCCTCAAAATGGTTTTCAAATTGTTTTCTCAAACAAAACTCTGTCTTCTTTGTTAGTCACTGTTTGACCAAGGTAGATCTCTTCAAATGCTATGTGAAATGATTCTTTAACACAAAACTCATTGCTCTTTCCAAAACACTGTATGTCTCCCTTTGTATGCCAATCAACCAAAGTTATCAAAATAACAAGCACATAGTGAAAATTTTACTGTGGCTAGGTATGTTTACAAAGCTCCTTTATGTTTCTATAAAAACAAGACAGCCTTGTATTTAGACAGAGGCAAAACACTGCTTCCAATCAAAAACACCCTCCTTGTACTTCACTGTTTTTCACACACAGTTTTGAAAAAACACCTTCAAATTGTAATAACAGCTTCACTCACTACAATCTGTTTCATGTATAAAGAGGAAGCACTGATTTTTCTTTTCAACACAGAGAGGAATTTTGAAAGTGACAAAGTCATTTATGTATGATCACTGTGTTGGGTAAGGTCACAAAGCTTTTCTGTGTTTTTTGGTATAAGCAAGACAGCCTTGTAGGAGACAAACACCCCTCCTAATCAAAATAATTCTCTTGTACTTCACTGTTTGACATTCACAGGCAGATAAAAACCTCTAGACTGAGTTTGAAAGATTTTTCACCACACTTGCTTTATGGGACAAATGAGGCATCAATTGTTTCACTGTTTCACTTCTTTCAATAATCATTATGCTTTCACTGCAAACACTGCTTTACCTCCTAACAATGTTTCCACCATACACTGGGCTGACAGAGGTTAAATTTTCCCTATCTCAGTTAGGGCACCTCCAACAATTTGACAAACCTCTACTACTGTGTATATTTTGACTTGTAGTTTTATGTTTTTAACACTGTATTGAGGGCAGTTTTTTAGGCCTTTGACATCATCATAAACACACCATTATCACTATGTCAACCTTGAGAAATCATAGCCACAACAGTCTCAGATTTTCAACAAAAATTCAACCCTCCTTACCACTGTTTTCACTACTACATTTGCTGACAGAGGTTATGGTTTTATCAGAGTATTGAGGGTAGCTCTAGGCTCTTTGAAACTAATGAACACTCCACTAGCCTCCCACCGTAACAAACTTCTTCAAAATATTTAACAAATAACTTGGATTTATAGCAAGAACTTCTCTATTCGATCACCATTTAGGTTTGAAAACATGGCAACGATCTCTCATTTAACAATTTGACTTATAGCAGCGAGGAAAATAGAAATACCTAAAAAATGGATGGCATCCCTTTCTTGAAACGTTTGAGCAGCTTTCAGGGCTTTTGGAAGGCGTTTGGACTATTGAAGTATTCCCAGGACGTTTGAAATGAGAAGGCGCCGCGCAACAGAATGTTTGTCACTGACAGGCAGTCATGAGCGGCGCCTACAGGCGTGTCGCGTGCCGCTACAGGTGCGTCGCGCAACAACACAGCTCCTTTGTAAAAACTCTCCTGAACGCGCCGCGTGTTTCTACAGGCGCGCCGCGCAGTCTCCAAGCCTGAAAACTCTGTGAATTTGCCCGAAAACTTCTTCTTCGGTCTCGTGAACAGCAAAGGGAAGTGTTGCTTGTGTTTTGAGAATTTCAAATGGGCTTGCAATGGTCCCTTTATCCTCTTTTGAATGCAAAAGTCAATTACCCTTGAGTTGGATTTGTGAGGGTTTGGAAGACTTCTTTCTTTAAAACCAAAGCTTTTGTTCATTTGGAAGGAAACAAAATGATTTTGAACATGCTTTAAGGGGCTCACATTTTAAATAAAGTTGGTAAAAAGCGCTGTGTATGCTACTTGAACAGTTTTAATAGATATGAACCTGTCCACTTATAAGAAAAAATTTCAAGGGCCAAACTCCTTTCATTGTTTGCTTATTAAAGGGGGGACATGTCTTTCCTCTGCTTATATTTGCTTGTTAGAGGGAAACCTAGCTTAAAACCATATAGTGACTGTAGATGCATTCTCCAAATGGCTTTTCTCTTTGATTGTGAGGTGAAACTCAATTGTAATCACCTGGGCTTCACTATCATCTTTGACATATTTCCATAAAGAACAGGCCTTCATTCGTAATAGTGGCATGCTTTATTTGCTTTGAGTGTGTTTCCTGACCTTGAAACACATACCATAATCCTTCTTGCACCTTTATGAACCTGTGTATCTATTTGCAAAGCATTTTTTAGAAAAATAAGCTCAGGTTACCTTCCTATCCACTGTGATGAGTTATTGAAAGAAAATTCTTCATGAACAGGAAGAACAAGACTTTTTGAAAAACAATCATCGCTCTTTGGCCTATGTCTAACCCAACTAATTTCAACTACTTTCAACTCTGTTTTGTTTAAAGGAACAGAGACTAAATTTCAAGCCTGTTTATCAAGGAGATGGGTCTTTGTAGTTTTTAAGGAAATTACACCCCTCAGCAAGGTTTGTTCATTTTTGGCTCCAGACTGTCTTTGAAAGAAAACTCTGATAGGAGATAAGTCAGCTTCTTTGACAATTATAGCACTCAGGATTTCCCTTTGTTTTTTAACATCATTGCTCTGTTCAGAAGCCTTCAACTGTCTCCTATTGTTCTTACAATTTTTCTCTCAGTCAGTGAAAACCCTAAAAACAATCACTTCTCTAGCCCTCTGCTTATAGATGAAAGAGGCCTACTTGTGACAAATGCCTCGTTTCCTTTCAACCTCTGTCTCAACCAAATGAATCATGTTTGATGAGCATACTGATAGTGGTTTTCCTTATACATGATGGCAGAAGTTAGTTTGAGACCAAGACTGTTTGACTCTTTTGGCCATCTACTTAATAATATTTCTTCATTGATGATCAACCCATTAGCTTCACCTTGTAATTCAAATAATAGTGAAACTCATGCAAACCAATTTTAAAAGCCCACTACTTTGCCTCTGCCTTTAACATTATTTTATTTAGAAACCTTCAATTTTCTTCCACTATACCCAGAAATTGCCTTATAGTCAGTGCAATTCTTACAATCAAACTTTATCCTTGGCCCTCTGCTTATGGATGAAGGAGGCACTCTCAGTCCTCAACCCTTTGCTTATAAAATGAAGGAGGTTTTCTCAGTGATGCCATTTCATCAGCTTTTAACAGTGTTATTTTTCCTTCCACTTCCTTTTCATGCATGAGCCAATGAAGAATGAAAAATTGATAATAGTCAATATGGGCACTTCTCTGTGACATGTAATTCTGCTTTTCAAATATCTATGTGCCTCTTTAGACATCACAAGCAGTTTGGCTAGTATTTGCAAAGCACTTCTTGTCATTCATAATTTACTAACATGTGACTATGATAGCAGGAGATTAATGAAACAAATCTCTGCCCTGTAGCTGCATCCCAGGTTCAAAATCACATGAGAAGCAGTTTTCTTCTCATGTGGAACCAAATAATATCTTCTGGGAATGTTGGTATACTTCTGTTCTTGAAAGATCCATTAAAACACTGTAAAACCACCTAAAATCAGTTTGACCTATGGTACATGTATTGCTGAGACTTGAGGGTTTATTAGTGGTGCGACTTAAGGGTATAACCAACTTTATTTTCAGAATAGGAAGGTCTGTTATGACTGGTCTGTTAGTAGATAGAGGTTCTTTGGCTTTTAGGATAGTTTGCCAAGGGAGAAATGCCTAAAGCGCCACTACCTAATTTAGGGGAGAATTTTTAGATAGATTTGGACTGTTTTATTTGGAGCTGATGGACAATCTAGTATGGCTAAGGCTAGATAGGGCTTGATAATGAGGTTTCATCTCGTCATGGGCGGATTGAAAAGGTAGGAGGGAAAAAAATATTTATGGGTGTTTTCCAGCTAGCAAATTTGACAATTTTTTAGATCAGATGCTAGGAAACTTGGCTGTTAAAACTATTCATCACCAAAAAGTGAAAAATACTGATGAATAACAACATGCTTCAGTAAATTTCTGCATAAATCTAGTCTTGGGAAATCAAGGTTTTCTACCCTAGTTAGGAAAGGAAGAACTGTTTAACTTAGCAAAACTTTTTTTTTTTTTTTTTCTGAAATTTGACATGGGAGTCCGTCATAACCCTAGCTATTATATCTAACCACTTTCCCATCTTATTTTTTTGTAAATATCTTAATACACTCATTTTAGGGCCAAAATCCTCACTTTTCCCCACCTTTTGCCTTGTAAAACGTTGTATAAATTTTTTGCTGTGTATTTTACTGAAGTTTAAGTGTTTTAAGATCTGTATGAGGTATATATATAAAGCTCCACATTGGTAATAACTCATATTATTCCAAATCTGTAGTCGTTCCTGACAAAGGGATATTACAGTGGTATCAGAGCAAGATCTTTGGCTCAGCCTGTGGCTTCAAGCCAAAGTGATGAATCCCTAAAGGAAGAATATTCAATCTCTATAGATAGAGTCTGCAGATGGCTAGGTAGCCTCTGTATCTCATCCTTTTTTCAAAGGTGACATATCCAGTAAATGCCCCTGTAGTCAATCTCTGGAATAGAATTTTGACATTCCTGAGAAGGGAAATTTGCAGTGGTATTATAGCAAGGAGAAAGGTTATAATGATGAATAATATGGGTTTATTCCCATCAGCTTTTAGATCTAATAAGAACCTCTCCAAGGAGGTTGAACAAGAAGAAGAAAGAAGAAGTAGTGAAACTCCTATAAAGTTTCAAGAGCGGAAAGATCTTCCGATCATATCTACAAGATCTATGCATGAGGAACATTCTGAATCCTCATCATGGATATGTGCACTCAACCATATCACCTAAGCTTCAAATTTCTATCAGTAATTTCTTCATGAAGAGGAAGAAAGAAGATGTATCTAAGAAGGAGACTCTTAGGGAGTATTTGGAGGAGTATCAAGCTCAATCCAAGGAGTTCAAAGATGATTTGAATTTCCAAGGGTTCTACAAGATCAAGGAGAGAAAAAGCAAAAATAAGGAGAAGCATGACGTGGGTAGAATCTATCTATCTATCTTTGATGGATCACCTAGATGTCTAGTCAGGGTTTGGGTGGAGGAGCTAAACATCTTTGTGCAACAACATCAAGTCTCTGAATTTGAAGCCATCAAAGTAGCAACTCTTCATTTTGAAGGTAAAGCATATGTTTGGTGGTTTTTTGAGTCCTTCTCCTTGAAGAATGCAAGTACACCTACTTATGCAAGGTTTATTGAAAGATTGATAGAAAGGTTTGATGAAGCCCCATGTGTAACATGTTCTGTTGACACTATCAAACCATATCAGTCAAATCTTTTGCATGAGTTGGAAGGGTCTATGAATCCAAATCCATTTCTGAATACCATGGAAGAAGGTGTGAGTATGTTTGATTCCTTGCCAAGGGCAGGATCTCTTTTGAATGAAAGGATCTCTTCTCAAGAAGGAAGCATGAAGATTCCTCCTTCACTAGATGACCAAGATCTAAGGTCACTTGTTGATGATGAGGCAGTTTGAGTTATTGGAGAGGAGAAAGGGAGGTAGGAGATAACGCAGTCATGACAATGGCACCTCAAGCACCTCATGAATAGAGCGATGGAGCACTTGCTGCAAAGAAAAGAACTCTTTCACTCTTGCAAGGAGTTCCAAAAGATCTCACACATGGAGATCTTGATACAACACAAGAACAGCATGCATCATCATTGTCAAATGATGAAGTCTTGAAGATAGAAGGAGGAAGAGAGGAGGTAGAGCATCTCAAGAATAAGAGCATATACCCTTCTCTGTTTCAAGGGTTAGAAGACCAAAGAAGGCAAGAGAATCCATGCAGAAATGGTAGAGGCAAGTCTCCCCACCTACATCCACATTCTTCTCTATGCCTTGATGCCTCCTTGCAAGGAGGCATTCCACCAGGAAGACCTCCTGATTGGAGGAAAATTAAAGTGTTCTCCCAACTATGGGCAGCATTTTCATACTTGGCTAATGAAGGAGCCTTGGGAGAAGCAAGCACATCGCAGAGGATCTCTCATGAATTCAGAAAATAGGTAAGCAATTTTCTGAATAGGAAATTGTTATCCTCCATTCATATATCTGCGCTGAGAGATGAAAGATCAGAAATCTATGATGATATGGATTTGAGGACACATGGAAAAACCATATCATTGGGGTAGCCCATGGTCTTCTCACTTGCAAGAGATATTTCTGAACATGACAAGAGGATCTTAATACTCTTGCATGCATGGGCCAAATTGAGGAAGTATTGGAGGACAAGAACTTTCCAAGGGGAAGTTGATTTCCACACCCTTCAATCTTGTCTTGAGAAAGATTAGTTACAAGGGAGGTAGCAAAAGAAATTTTATGGGACTCCAAAATGTGACCTTGGCATCAAGTATGTCGAAGAGGAGAGTCATGATATGATAAGGGCTGCATTTCAGACCTCTACATCGCTGTCAATTTTGGGAAGTCTAGATCTTTATTGGGACTCCCAACTTATGATGGAATACTACAAAGACCCTTTCACATGTGAGGTTCTTGATGAGAAGGTAATGGATGAGAGGTATAAGGTAATTGGAGGGGTCATCTACTTCCATGATCAGATTTATTTGGTTAAAGGCTCCAAGCTCAAGGAGAAACTACTGAATGCAACCTATGTCATCCTGCTTTCCAAACCCACTGGTTTCATTGGAGCATATCATACTATCTTGGATGGATTCATGTGGGATAATTTCAAAGAGGAGGTACACTCTCATATGAATAAGTGCATGAACCATTTTTCAAATGAGGAGGAACATAGCTCTTGGGAATAATTATCATCCACACCTCCTTATTCATTGAGTGTGAGAGGAGGCTCATCGATGAGATACCTTGCTGATTTTAAACAAGTGTATGACAAATATTATATTGTTGAATCTCATGATGTATGCTTGTATTTTTCTAACACTCATTTGCAAGGCTTTGCTCCAAGAGGGAGCACTATTTATGATGGGCTTCATGGGCCACTTGAGGCCATGAACTTTATTGATGTTGATCATCCTTTGGAGGATCTTGGAGGGGAGATGCACCTTCCATGGTGTGACTCCTTTACACCAATCACAAAGCACCTTCTCCAAGCATGCAAGAAGGATGGGGCAGCAAGCAAGTGTTGGAGGAAACACTTGTCATCTTCTATTCCATGGTAGTTGAGGGTAAAACTATGCTGGTTGCACATGAGGAGGCATCTTCCTTCTCCCTTATCATATATGGAAGCTAGCATGATCTTAATCATGATTCCACATGCTGAAGATGTTCTTATTATTGGCAACATGGTTGGAGGAGAGACACATTTGTGGAATGTATCCTTGGGGAAAGGATTTTCCCACATTCTTTCACTACATGTTCTAGGGGGAGCATGGGAGACCATATGGAAACTATAGCACATTACCTATCTCTTTATGATGTGGACCATATGATTGTATGTAGCACTTGGAGCATGCCTCTCATGGGCATTTGGGAGGAGCTTCACTATGAGTTACCATGTTGGGAGGTAATTCATTTCATTTGGATGATAGCATGGAGGTGGAAGACCTTCATTGATGGTGAAATTCCCCATTATGACCATCACTTCTATCTTGGTGATGCCATGTATCAACAAGAAGGTTTCCATATAGACCTTCCTTTACTTCATAATGAGATCTATTTGGTTTATCTACCAGAGGCCACTTTTCACACTTGGGAGGAACCATTGGAAGATGGAATTTTTGCAGAAAATTTGAAGCAATTGTGGAGACTATTGAAAGAGGAGGCCACAAGAAGAAGGGTGGAGATTTTTCAAGACCCTTGCAGTTGCTTGAGGACAAGCAACATTTGGGAGGGGGAGATTGTAATGTTCCTAAATTAGCTTCAGCTAATTGGAACATTAATTTTTTCCTTATTTATTTTGTAGTTCATGATTAATGAATAAATTGTGAAGGATGACATGTAAAACTCCTGAAAACTAAGAACAAATCAATGCCTATGTGAAAAAAGACATATCTGGGCTATTTATATTATATCTTGAAGGTGTGAAAGGGTCTAAATCACAAGAGGGGATCCTATTTAACCAAGTCAAACATTGCATTCTAGATGCATTGAACCTCTTTGAGGGACAACGCAGTTCTAGAAGGAGGTTTTAATGTGAAAGGGGCTAAGTGATTCAAGGTGGTTTAAGGTTTTGGAACACCCCTATCTTATAAAGGGAAGAGGAGGGTAGAAAGGAAAGGGTTGTTGAAGACATTATTTCTAAAGGTCTGTCTACTTAGACATCCCTTGTTGGGAATTCCTATTCAGGAACCCCACCTCCTTCCTTGAGCAGCTCTTGGAGGAGAATAGTGTTGAATTTCTCCACTATCAAGCTTGGGCCAAGTTTCAACTTACATTATAGTGCTGCTCATGATTGAGGGTTGAGCTATCTTGTGATTTGCAGCAAGTGGAGATCTAGATCTGCTCAGATCTAGATGATAGCAATGGCTCTTCTCATTGAGTGTGTCATTTAACCTCCTAGAAGAGCTCATTTGCTGAGTATACTTCATATCTACATCCTAGAATCAGGCCATACCATCTTCAGAAGCTACAACATTGTTTTTGTCCCTAAGATATCTTTATTTACAGATCTACAGCTGCAGGGTGCTTTGCTTGCAATTTGGAGGAGAGATCTCCAGTGTTGGGGTTTTCCTCTCACTGTGGTGATCCATAGATTGGCCAAAAAATCTATTTTCTGTTTTAGATCTGATCTTATATGTACTTTTATTATTCAGAAATTCTGAATCATTCTGCAGATCTGAAGTTTTAGATCTCAGATCTACTTCCGGTGCTTCATGTTTTGAGAAAATCCCCAAGGGCAATGTATAGATCAGCCTTTCTTGTACATGGATCTGTATTGGATATATCATTTCATGTAATTATCTGATATAGATCTTAAGAATCAATAAAATTCTACTTTAGCCCTGAAAATTACGCTGTCACTGTTATGCAGTCTTTTTACATGGTTGTAACACCTCTTTCTTGAGGATTTCTTCTGTATTCTCTCATTATTATTCTGTAAAGTGTATGTGTTATGTCCCTGAGCTTATTTTTGAATGTTCAGATCTTATTTCAGTCATACCCTTCAGAAAACCATGCTCACATGCTTCAGTAAATTTCTGCATAAATCTAGTCTTGGGAAATCAGGGTTTTCTAGCCTAGTTAGGAAAGGAGGAACTGTTTAACTTAGAAATTTTTTTTTTTTTTTTAATTTTGACATGGGAGTCCCTCATAACCCTAGATATCATATCCAACCACTTTCCCATATTATTTTTATGAAAATATCTTAATACACTCGTTTTAGTGCCAAAATCCTCACTTTTCCTCACCTTTTGCCTTGTAAAACGTTGTATAACTTTACTGCTGTGTATTTTACTAAATTTTAATTGTTTTCAGATCTGTATGAGGTATATATCTGAAGCTCTATATTGTGAAAAACTCATATTATTCCCAATCTGTAGTTGTTCCTAAAAAAGGGATATTACAGTGGTATCAGAGCAAGGTCTTTGGCTCAGCCTGTGGCTTCAAGCCAAAGTGTTGAATCCATGAAGGAGGAATATTCAAGATATATAGATAGAGTCTGCATATGTCTAGGTAGCCTCTGGATCTCATCCTTTTTTCAAGGGTGACATATCCAATAAATTTCCCTGCAAGCAATCTCTGGAATAGAATTTTGACATTCCTGAGAAGGGAAATTTTCAGTGGTATTCCAACAAGGAGCAAGGTCAGAAGGATGAAGAATATGGGTTTATTCTCATAAGCTTTTAGATCTAAGAAGAACCTCTCCAAGGAGGTTGAAAAAAAAGAATAAAGAAGAAGCAGTGAAACTCCTAGAAAGTTTCAAGAGCAGAAAGATCTTCTGATCAGATCTACAAGATCTATGCATGAGGAAAATTCTGAATCCTCATCTCATGGATATGCGCACTCATCCATATCACCTAAGCTTCAAATTTCTGTCAGTAATTTCTTCATGAAGAGGAAGAAAGGAGATGTATCTAATAAGGAGACTCTTAGGGAGTATTTGGAGGAGTGTCAAGCTCAATCCAAGGAGTTCAAAGATGATTTGAATTTCCAAGGGTTCTGCAAGATCAAGGAGAGCAAAGGCACAAAGAAGGAGCATCATGACATGGGTAGATTTTATCTATCTATCTTTGATGGATCACCTAGATGTCTAGTCAGAGTTTGGGTGGAGGAGCTAAACATCTTTGTGCAACAACATCAAGTCTCTAAATTTGAAGCCATCAAAGTAGCAATTCTTCATTTTGAAGGTAAAGCATATGCTTGGTGGTTTTTTGAGTCTTTTTCCTTGAAGAATGAAAATACACCTACTTATGCAAGGTTTATTGCAAGATTGATAGAATGGTTTGATGAAGCCCCATGTGTAACATCTTCTGTTGACACTATCAAACCATATCAGTCAAATATTTTGGATGAGTTGGAAGGGTCTATGAATCCAACTCCATTTCTGAAGACCATGGAAGAAGGTATGAGTATGTTTTATGCCTTGCTAAGGGTAGGATATCCTTTGAATGAAAGGATCTCTTCTCAAGAAGGAAGCATGAAGATTCCTCCTTCACTATATGACCAAGATCTAAGGTCATTTGTTGATGATGAGGCAATTTCAGTTATTAGAGAGGAGAAAGGGGAGGCAGGAGGTAACACAGTCATGACAGTGGCACCTCAAGCACCTCATGAAGAGAGGGATGGAGCACTTGCTCCAAAGAAAATTGTTGGATATACGACCAAAGTCCCACATTGACTAGAAGTGGGGAGGATCATGGGTATATAAGGATGGACAAATATCTCCATTGGTATGAGGCCTTTTGGGGTAAAGCCCATAAGCAAAGCCATGAGGGCTTAGGCCCAAAGTGGACAATATCATACCATTGTGGAGATATGTGGTGTCCAAAATCCTTACAAGTGGTATCGGAGCCATGCCCCGAAGTTAGCGAAGTGGATGAATCCTCGAATGCCGAACGAAGGTGGTGGGCCCCGGTAATATCACGATGGGATCCATGGATGAGCTCGGTTAGACAGGCGGTATGCTCTGGATTCTTCATGGACGTGTCCTAGTCCCAACACGGTGAAGAGGAGTTGACCTGGGATAGAGCAAGCTCTCGAGGCAGGTGGTGCTCCATGTAAGGCGTGTGCTTCCAACGCATTGGAGCGGAGAATCCTGGTTGGTAGAGAGTGGACGGATGGATAATCGTTTGAGGGGAGGCTCGATGGTCCTTTGTTCGAGGGGAGGATTGTTGGGTATACGACCTAAGTCCCACATTGACTAGAAGTGGGGAGGATCATGGGTATATAAGGATGGACAAATATCTCCATTGGTATGAGGCCTTTTGGGGTAAAGCCCATAAGCAAAGCCATGAGGGCTTAGGCCCAAAGTGGAAAATATCATACCATTGTGGAGATATCTGGTGTCCAGAATCCTTACAAAAATAACTCTTGCACTCTTGCAAGGAGTTCCAAAATATCTCACACATGGAGATCTTGATACAACACAAGAGCAACATGCATCATCATTGTCAAATGATGAGCTCTTGAAGATAGAAGGAGGAGGAGAGGAGGAAGATCATCTCAAGAATAAAAGCCTATACCCTTCTCTGTTTCAAGGGTTGGAAGACCAAAGAAGGCAAGAGAATCCATGCAGAAATGATAGGGGAAAATCTCCCCACCTACATCCACATTCTTCTCTATGCCTTGATGCCTCTTTGCAGGGAGGAATTCCACTAGGAAGACCTCCTGATTGGAGGAAAATTAAAGTGTTCTCTCAAATATGGGAAGCGTTTGCATACTTGGCTAATGAAGGAGCCTTGGGAGAAGCAAGCACAGCGCAGAGGATCTCTCATGAATTCAGAAAATAGTTAAGCAATTTTCTGAATAGGAAATTGTTATCTTCCATTCATGTATGAGGTATATAGCTGAAGCTCCACATTGGTAATAACTCAGATTATTCCGAATCTGTAGCTGTTCCTAAAAAAGGGATATTACACTTTCATAACATTAGGCATATTGTATAGGCTTACTTGGATGACCTTCCGACTCATTCCAAGAAATGATCCCATCACCTTGCGCATCTGAAAGAAATCTTCGCTTGGTGTAGGTTCTAAAATATACGTCTAAATCCACATAAGTGAGTATTTTTTGTCGATTCTGGATGCCTTCTGGGATTTATTGTCTCCACGCATGGGGATCAGGATTGATCCTGATAAGGTTAAGGCAATCATTGGATTACCCACACCACAATCCTTTCTGCAACTCCAACGTTTGCAAGGGGAGGAAATTTTTTTATGTCGTTTCATAGTTAACTATGCCGAGATGAAAAAAGGCTTTATGCATTTTTTAAAAAAGGGAACACTATATTTGTGGAATGAACAAGCTCAATTTTCATTTGATGCCTTGAAATGAGCACTTGTTTTTGCCCCATCTTTAGTGCCCCCAACTACTCACGTGTCTTTCTGCTCTACCTCGAAGCCTCACCATCCTCACTTGGAATGGTCCTGGTTCAGGTTCACGATGATGATAGTGAACATGTGATATATTACTTGTCAAAAGGTCTCATCGGACTTGAAATACGATAGTCACATGTGGAGAAACTCTCTCTCATGGTGGTCTTTGCTTCCACCCGACTTCGAAACTATATATTACTACGGCAGACTACCGTCATTTCTTTGGAGAATTCCATGCGACACATTTTGTCTCGAACATTTATTGGAGGAAAATATTCCAAATGGATTGTAGTCCTCCAAAAATTTGACTTGGTATTCACTGTTACCAAAGCAAAGAAATATCTAGTCTTTGCTGAATTACTATTGGACCTTCCTAGAATCGACCCAGAAGATGTAGCTCATGATCCATTCCCTGATGAATTTTTCTACTTAGTCGATTCTTCTGATCCTTGGTATGGAGACATTTTGGTCTACCTCCAAACTAAACGCTTCCACCCAACTCTCAAGTCTGACGAACGCTGTCATATTCACCACCAAGCAAAACACTATCTCATGCTAAACTATACTCTATATCGTCATGGTGTCGATACTATTCTTCGGTGTTGTCTCACTTTTAACAAGGCAGAATGCGTTTTAAGTGACTACCACGTAGGGGCATGCGGTGGTCATCTTTCTCGAATAGCTACTGCCTAGAAAATCTTGCATGCAGGCTATTATTGGCCCACTTTGTTTAAAGACTTCATCACAATGGTCCTGTAGTGCCATCCATGTCAAATTTTCACGAAGAAAATGTGTGCTCACCCGACCCCCCTCCATTCGGTTGTCTCCATTGGTCCTTTTGGTAAATGGGGAATAGACTTCGTTATATGAAATCCCACTTCAGCAGATAGAAAAAACTATACTGTAGTTGTAGTTGACTACTTCACGAAATGGGCAGAAGCCATTCCCACTTTTAAGTTCGATGGAGAAACCTTCGCACTGTTCCTGTTCAATCAGGTTATTTGTCGTTACAGTGTACCCCTTTCAATTTCCACAGATCATGGGTCACATTTTAAGAACCATATGATGATGAAATTAAATTCCATGCTAGATTTTCGACAAAATCAGTCTTCGTCCTACTATCCGCAAGCAAATTGTCAAGTTGAAGCCATAAATGGTGTCCTCAAAACCATGATTCGTCGATTATTTGGAAATCATAAAACCACATGGCATCAAAAGTTATATTCCGCATTATGGGCATACCTTACATCAGTCAAAACTACCATAGGCTTCACTCCATTCCAACTTGCATTCGGCCTGGAAGCATTACTCCCAATCGAGTGTGAGATTCCATCACTCAAGCTTGCTGTTGAACTCCTCCACGGCAACACCGCCACAGAAGAGCGCTTGCTTTCGGTCGATCAATTGGATGAAAATATTTGAGATGCCACACTGGCATTTGAAGCTCACCAGTGCCGAGTCAAAGCTCAATATGAAAAAAATTTCAAGCTTCGTTATTTTCAAGAGGGTGATCTCGTTCTACTCTATGATTAGAGACACGACCTCTTGGTGGCAGGAACACTTCAACCATTATGGATTGGTCCTTACATAGTCACCAAAGTCCTTTCAAAAGGAGCTTATGAACTTCAGGACTGTAATGTAATTCCACTCGTGGAGCCTTGCAATGGGCTCTATCTGAATAAGTATTTTTCCTAGTTCTCCACTAGGCATATGCTTTGTAATTTTATGTATATGAGTTTTGGCTTTGTTTTGATGTCTCTAGATATTTTGGGTTTTTGAGTGTTTTTCTCATACACACTCTTTTATTTTTACACAGATGCCTTCAGTATCCTTATCATATGTTGGATATGCGGACAGTTCCAGTCATCATACTAGGCACATTGCGTCAGCTACTTCGTTCCTCTACACACATGAGTCAGAACTCCATGGTTCCGGGGGAATCTTCCTGGGAAATGCCACCAACAACATTACTGAGTATATGTCGGTGATGCAACTCCTCACAAAAGCTACATCTCTTGACATCTCCAATCTAGTGGTCAGGTTAGATTCCCAACTCGTAGTTATGCAGTTAAACAATCATTATCACATCCGTCATCCAGTCTTGTTATGTTATTTCTTAAGGGTACAACTTTTAGAACGTCACTTTCAAACCATTGTGTTTGAGCACATTCCTAGAGAATTTAATCCATTAGCTAATTCATTGGAATACTATGTGTTATATTGGCATTTGTCACATTTTTTATACAAAGAGTTCTACATGAGTGTATATTTTTTATCATATAAAATACATAAAAATTAAAAAATACACAGGAACAAAATTTCCAAAATCTGAATATATATATATATATATATATATATATATATATATATGTCGTGTCCAGTTTACATTACATCAAAAAACTTCTGAAAACTTGGGTGTTTTACAAAAAAATGGCTGCATTAAGCCTCGCTATGACATTTACACATCTATCAACTCCTCCTACTAAGCCCACTGCTAAAAATAGAAGACAAATGCTCTGGCTATCCTCCTCAGAGGGACCAAGTATCTCTCTGGCACACTCACTATATATCGTTGCAGACGAATCATGATCTTTCCTATGGGAAGAGGCGGCAGACCCATACTTAAACCCTCCAGGTTTCTAGTAAGCTCCTGCAAAATCAATGTGTCGCCACCCTTTTTGGAAGCTTCTGCAACCTCTGTTGCTATGCCAACCCCAGGTAGTTGCATTCCTCACTTTGCATAGCGAGGGGCTTCGGCTAGACGGACAGGTGCCACATCTATGTCAAGAAACAATCTTCATGTCTGTTATCCATGTCAGCCCCCCATTAAAATTATTTGGCTTTCCGCCCCTATTGAACCTTTCAAAGTTTCCTATCGTGGCTTAAGAGATTCATTTTTGCTTACTGTTGCCTCTCCTACCCCCTGAAACGCATTAGAAAGCGCCACAAATGCATATTCGAAGTCATAAGAGGTCCAGCTCCCTTCAGCCATGGTCCCCTATATCTTATTGTCTACGTGATCAGGGCTCAGGACCGAGTGTTATTCCCAAAGGCACTTATCATATATATCTATCGGGTGCGCTTTGAACCGTCAAATTAAACCCAGATCAACGCGCGTAGTGCATTGCCTTTGTGGTCCCTGTGCCCTAAAAATCACTGTGCAAAACCTGTTATATTCATCGCATTGCTTATCCGAGGCAGGCGGTATTCTGCAAATCCCAGCGATTCCATTCAGGTGGTGCCACGCATCCCAGGTCACCGTTTGAATACCACCGCTTGTCGCGCGTTAATAATCGACCTATGACACGCAGCGAAATCAATGACAACCGTTAGATCTAGGAGCCTTTTATCCAAGGGTGGTCGCTCTTTGAAGTTGCATATGCTTTAATCTAAGTTCATCGTGCTCATGGCCCACCATTTCATTGCCCTCCGATGCAAGTTTAGCCATTGATCTTGCTTTGAGATCGAACGGTCCTGAGTCAATCACAGTCCTGCCCTCAATCGCAATCGAAACTTCCGAAATATGCCACCCCGGTCTTCCCGCTCCGCTTTGTAATTGCGATTTCTGAATTGGGTCCCACCTCCTGCGGTCATGTCATCATAATTTCCAAGTGTGCGCCGTGTTCCTCCTCCACCATTCATATGTTCCGATTATGTGTCATATTTCAATGTTTATGTTATGAACCTTTGCCCCGTTCATTCATTGTCGCTCCATTGTATTCTGCATTGTCACCCTCCATTTCTCCATTATTTTTATGCATTTCCTGTCACCCTGCATCGTCTCAACATTTCGCCTAGTCCGTATCACCGCTTCCATGGCCGCTGTCGTATCCACCACCCTTGTATACGGTTTTCTTTAACATTTTGGTGGGTTGTGTAGGTTGCAGCGACGAAAGATCATAATTAATCACTGCCTCCATGAAATCAAAGATGCATCAAAGGATCAGCTTGCAGAGGTAGAATTTATGAAGAAAAGCCCCGGGTAGTTGCCATGATATGGCTTTCATCAAATAGGTCATGGTAAAATTCTTCCAAACCCTCTAGAGCAATTTAAAACACAGATTTTCTGCAGATGGAGTGATTAGTGATGCGGCAAAGAGTATAGATGCAAAAAATCATATCCTTCAGCATTTACTTCATGAAGCTGGCAACAGAGTACATACAGTACAGCATATTTACTCAACAATATGGGCGCGGATGTTTTCCACCATTTTGTTCAAATTGGGCAAATTTAATGTTTCACCTACCTCATCTACTGGAATTTTCTGTTTCTTTTATAATAACCCGTAAGAAAGACATTTGGGGGGGTTCCAGATTTCTATCAGCAAACTGTGCAGCGAAAAGGCTTTTGTATACATTTTGTAATATTTCTGTATGAAGGTTCAGAGCCCGTAGGGTCTCAGTGAGGAGGGGTTATAACTATAATGAGGATTGTGGTCTCTGGTATCTCATAGTATGTAATTTCTCTTATGTGTTAATACAATATCTCTTTTCATGCTACTTATCTTCTTGTATCATGTTCTAGAATGCGAGTGGCTCACTAGTTTGCAGTAAGGATTCATCCTTGGTGATGCCCTTTCTGGAATTAGTCAAGCGCTTTAAATAGGCCTAGTCATGGTATACTGTTTCATGTTCACTTCATCCATATTTTCTGCTATATTAGTTTCTTGAGGGGGGTGATTTTAAAATGCCATTGTCGTATAAGGATTCATAAATTGGTATGCCCTTATATGGTTCTGTTGTGTATCTGGGTATCAATCTCATGTCAGCTAATATCTCCTTTATGTTTCCTCACTGCACTCACTTCCTGATATTTGATTTCTGTGATATATTATCTGAACTGGCCCTCTTTACAGTAAGCGGTCTCTTAACTGTCTGATGCCTTTTGTATGGGAGTTTTACATGATGTCCCTACACTGTTCTTATCTTTGTACCAGCTTCTGAGAGAGATTGGTCCCATTCAAAACTAATTTCCTTGTTCAAACAAGAGATAGTAAGTGAGTTCTTGGACTGACAACCCAAACTATAAAGGGCTCCTTGCTATATTAAGATGTCCTAGGCACTGGTCTATGGCAACTCTAGACTGTCTCTAGGGGGGTGAAAAAATCATCGCCAACATCTTTCTGGCGCCGTTGCCGGGGACGAATTTAAGAAAATCAGTTTCCCTGGGCCTTGACAAATTATATTCACTCTCTAATCAGCTGAGCACAGAGAGTTGAAGAGTTGCGTATCTCTCACCTTGGCGACTCCACAGTTCCTAAATGATTAAGAAGACTCTACTGGGAAACCATGTCGCAGTACAACATCAGCCATGCTGAAGACCAAGCTGCTTCAGCAATGGAAGACTCTGAGCAATTTTCAAAAATGCATCCAAGTTTTATGGTTGAGTGTCAAGATGAAATGTCACGCAGCTTGGCAAGATTAAAAGTGGAAGACCTTCCGTGGGTCACTCTTCTCTTCCCAAGTTGCACACCCGTGCTTAAGAAAATCCTTCTAAGATTGATGATTGAAAGATATGAAGCTGCGATTGAACTCTTGAAATCACAAGGACAAACTCGAGAACTAAATAATGAGCAAGACACTTATGATTCTTTGAAGCCCACGGAAGATAAGGAGGAAAGTGATCAGGAACTGCCTGATTTCTTACCTACATCTTGTATTATGCTGATTAGAGAGTATCACGATCTAATGGAAATGGAAAATAGGGAGCGCTGCCTCGAAGAAACAAGAGACTGCATAGAAGAGGCAGAATCTGTTGTGGAGGAGGAGGTTCAGGAAGACATTCTACCTCCAAATCAAAAAGTACAAGAAACAAAGAGCAGTTGCTCTTCTGCTCAAAGGAACACAAAACAATCTTCTCCTTTGACAGAAGAGGAGATCGCTCGGATACCTAATCAGTAGTCCACCTCAGAAATCTTTTATAGAACGCACACTCTTTCCCATTCGTCTTATGAGTTTGATGATTCGGATCCAGAAAACTCCTTTGAGGATCAAGACGAAGAAAGACTCGCTGAGAAGCCGATAGGTTTGATTGGTGACATTGTTTATGATTATGACTTTCCTATTTATGACCTATTCGATGATGATTATTTCCAGAGAGAATCTGAGCCTGCAGAACCATCACCAGTAGGCCCATGGGAGGAAAGTCAGGGCCAACAACTCCAGAGGAACAGTGAACCCAGTCGGCCTATCTATGACACTGATGGGGAAATTTATGAAAGCATCAGTGATGAGTGTCACGTAGTCAGTGGTCAGCAATCCTTCCTTTCAGAAGAAGAGGAGGAGAGCAAAGAAGAGATCCTTGAGCAAGATGAAAGTAACGAACCTTCCCTTGAAAAAGAGGAAGCAAAGGTACAAGCCCCTGCTCAAGAATACATAAATCTTTTCAAGGAGCTCAGCACATCAGCGCAGAATATACCAGAGCTCCAAAAGGACTCAGCTCCAATATACGATGGGTCCTCCAGTCTAGAGAATGAAGGAGATGAGGGAGATTCTCTCTCTCAAGAGAGTCTTCTTCTTGATCCAGTGGAAGGAGATAAAATCCTGGTTGAAGCCTTCCTGCCAGATAATCTTAACTAGGTATCATTTCATGATCCTTATGTGCATTTCCTGCAAACATTTGAAGAAGGATCAAGGGTCTTTTCTAGCAGCATGTTGTCAGCAAAGAGAAAATTTTTCAAAGCTGCTATTGTGAAACAAAAATAAGAGATACCACTGCCTTTCAAAATACAAGAAGGTGATCAGGTTTTCAAGAGCCATATTGAAGATGCAGTGAAAAATGCGGAAATCAAAGCTTCCCAGGATAAAGACAGCCTACCAATCACAGAAGCTCTAAAAGAAGAGCTGGTACATCATGTGTTCTTTGATCCTGTAGCAGAATATATGGAGGCCCTGATTTGCTCAAATTCTCCAGCATTGATCCTTTTCTAGGGCCAGATTCATCAGGAGAGGCCACCACTGATGGTGACCACAGTTTTGAAGAACCACATGCAGAGCACCCTGTGGTTATCTCTGACAGGCAGTCAGTGCTCATATCCTTTTTTGTTACTACTTGACTGGCTACACTGGCATTATTGTATCACCTAGAGCATCAGAGACTTCCAAGTAAGGTAGGGTAGGTAGGAAAAGCTCAATAAAGCTTAGCCTATGAGCAAGTAGTTAGTCATTTTAATTTCTGCAATGTCCAGCAAGACAGATAGTCCAATCTTAGCTCGGTTATTTTTAGTTTCTGTTTCTATCTTTGACTGAATAATGTGGGTTATGTAATGAATTATCAAGTGAAAAGTGAGAAGTGCTGGGGGGCAGAGTGTGCACAGAAGATGATCAGATGGTCTGTGAGTTCTCAACACGTCCAGGGATGAACGTGCCGTCCCCAGTTGGAGCCAATGTTATCCATGTCAGCCCCCCATTAAAATTATTTGGCTTTCCACCCCTCTTGAACCTTTCAAAGTTTCCTATCGTGGCTTAAGAGATTCATTTTTTCTTACTGTTGCCTCTCCTACCCCCTGAAACGCATTAGAAAGCGCCACAAATGCATATTCGAAGTCATAAGAGGTCCAGCTCCCTTCAGCCATGGTCCCCTATATCTTATTGTCTACGTGATCAGGGCTCAGGACTGAGTGTTATTCCCAAAGGCGCTTATCATATATATCTGTCGGGTGTGCTTTGAACCGTTAGGTTAAACCCAGATCAACGTGCCGCAGTGCATTGCCTTTGTGGTCCCCGCGCACTAAAAACCATTGTGCAAAACCTGTTATATTCATCGCACTTCTTATCCGAGGCAAGCGGTATTCTGCAAATCCCAGCGATTCCATTCAGGTGGTGCCACGCATCCCAGGTCACCGTTTGAATACCACCACTCATCGCGCGTTAATAATGGACCCAGGACATGCAGGGAAATCAACGACAATCGTTAGATCTAGGATCCTTTTATCCAAGGGTGGTCGCTCTTTGAAGTTGCATATGCTTTAATCTAAGTTCATCGTGCTCATGGCCCACCATTTCATTGCCCTCTGATGCAAGTTTAGCCATTGATCTTGCTTTGAGATCGAACGGTCCTGAGTCAATCGCAGTCCTGCCCTCAATCGCAATCGGAACTTCCGAAATATTCCACCCCGGCCTTCCCGCTCCGCTTTGTAATTGCGATTTCTGAATTGGGTCCCACCTCCTGTGGTCGTGTCATCATAATTTCCAAGTGTGCGCCGTGTTCCTCCTCCACCATTCATATGTTTCGGTTATGTGTCATATTTCAATGTTTATGTTATGAACCTTTGCCCCGTTCATTCATTGTCGCTCCATTGTATTCTGCATTGTCACCCTCCTTTTCTCCATTATTTTTATGCATTTCCTGTCACCCTACATCGTCTCAACATTTCGCCTAGTCCGTATCACCGCTTCCATGGCCGCTGTCGTATCCACCACCCCTATATATGGTTTTATTTAACATGTTGGTGGGTTGTGCAGGTTGCAGTGACGAAAGATCATAATTAATCGCCACCTCCATGAAATCGAAGATGCATCAAAGGATCAGCTTGCAGAGGTAGAATTTATGAAGAAAAGCCCCGGGTAGTTGCCGTGATATGGCTTTCATCAAAGAGGTCATGGTAAAAGTCTTCTAAACCCTCTAGAGCAATTTAAAACACAGATTTTCTGCAGATGGAGTGATCAGTGATGTGGCAAAGAGTACATATGCACAAAATCATATCCTTCAGCATTTACTTCATGAAGCCGACAACAGAGTACATACAGTACAACATATTTACTCAGCAATATGGGCGCGGATGTTTTCCGCCATTTTGTTCAAATTGGGCAAATTTAATGTTTCACCTACCTCATCTACTGGAATTTTCTGTTTCTTCTATAATAACCTGTAAGAAAGACATTTGGGGGGGTTCCAGATTTCTATCAGCAAACTGTGCAGCGAAAAGGCTTTTGTATACATTTTGTAATATTTCTGTATGAAGGTTCAGAGCCCGTAGGGTCTCAGTGAGGAGGGGTTATAACTGTAATGAGGATTGTGGTCTCTGGTATCTCACAGTATGTAATTTCTCTTATGTGTTAATACAATATCTCTTTTCATGCTACTTATCTTCTTGTATCATGTTCTAGAATGCGAGTGGCTCACTAGTTTGCAGTAAGGATTCATCCTTGGTGATGCCCTTTCTAGAATTAGTCAAGCGCTTTAAATAGGCCTAGTCATGGTATACTGTTTCATGTTCACTTTATCCATATTTTCTGCTATATTCGTTTCTTGAGGGGGGTTCTTTTAAAACGCCATTGTCGTATAAGGATTCATAAATTGGTATGCCCTTATATGGTTCTGTTGTGTATCTGGGTATCAATCTCATGTCAGCTAATATCTCCTTTATGTTTCCTCACTGCACTCACTTCCTGATATTTAATTTCTGTGATATATTATCTGAACTGGCCCTCTTTACAGTAAGCGGTCTCTTAACTGTCTGATGCCTTTGTATGGGAGTTTTACATGATGTCCCTACACTGTTCTTATCTTTGTACCAGCTTCTGAGAGAGATTGGTCCCATTCAAAACTAATTTCCTTTTTCAAACAAGAGATATTAAGTGAGTTCTTGGACTGACAACCCAAACTATAAATGGCTCCTTGCTATATTAAGATGTCCTAGGCACTGGTCTATGGCAACTCTAGACTGTCTCTAGGGGGGTGACAAAATCATCGCCAACATCTTTCTGGAACCGTTGCCAAGGACGAATTTAAGAAAATCATTTTCCCTGGGCCTCGACAAATTATATTCACTCTCTAATAAGGTGAGCACAGAGAGTTGAAGAGTTGCGTATCTCTCACCTTGGCGACTCCACAGTTCCTAAATGATTAAGAAGACTCTACTGGGAAACCATGTCGCAGTACAACATCAACCATGCTGAAGACCAAGCTGCTTCACTAATGGAAGACTCTGAGAAGTTTGCAAAAATGCATCCAAGTTTTATGGCTGAGTGTCGAGATGAAATGTCACGCGGCTTGGCAAGATTAAAAGTGGAAGACCTTCCGCGGGTCACTCTTCTCATCCCAAGTTGCACACCCGTGCTTAAGAAAATCCTTCTAAGATTGATGATTGAAAGATATGTAGCTGAGATCTAACTCTTGAAATCATAAGGACAAACTCGAGAACTAAATAATGAGCAAGACACTTATGATGCTTTGAAGCCCACGGAAGATAAGGAGGAAAGTGATCAGGAACTGCCTGATTTCTTACCTACATCTTGTATTATGCTGATTAGAGAGTATCACGATCTAATAGCAACGGAAAATAGGGAGCGCTGCCTCAACGAAACAAGAGACTGCATAGAAGAGGTAGAATCTACTGTGGAGGAGGAGGTTCAGGAAGACATTCTGCCTCCAAATCAGCAAGTACAAGAAATAGAGAGCAGTTTCTCTTCTGCTCAAAGGAACACAAAACAAGCTTCTCCTTTGACAGAAGAGGCGATCGCTCGGATACCTAATCAGCAGTCCACCTTAGAAATCTTTTATAGAACGCACACTCTTTCCCATTCGTCTTATGAGTTTGATGATTCGGATCCAGAAAACTCCTTTGAGGATCAAGACGAAGAAAGAATCACTGAGAAGCCGATAGGTTTGATTGGTGACATTTTTTATGATTATGAATTTCCTAGTTATGACCTATTCGATGATGATTATTTCCAGAGAGAAGCTAAGCCTGCAGAACCATCACCAGTAGGCCCATGGGAGGAAATTTAGGGCCAACAACTCCAGAGGAACAGTGAACCCAGTCGGCCTATCTATGACACTGATGGGTAAAGTTATGAAAGCATCAGTGATGAGTGTCACATAGTCAGTAGTCAGCGGTCCTTCCTTTCAGAAGAAGAGGAGGAGAGCAAAGAAGAGATCCTTGAGCAAGATGAAAGTAACGAACCTTCCCTTGAAAAAGAGGAAGCAAAGGTACAAGCCCCTGCTCAAGAATACATAAATCTTTTCAAGGAGCTAAGCACATCAGCGCAGAATATACCAGAGCTCCAAACGAACTCAGCTCCAATATACGATGAGTCCTCCAGTCTAGAGAATGAAGGAGATGAGGGAGATTCTCTCTCTCAAGAGAGTCTTCTTCTTGATCCAGTGGAAGGAGATAAAATCCTGGTTGAAGCCTACCTGCCAGATACTATTAACCAGGTATCATTTCATGATCCTTATGTGCATTTCCTGCAAACATTTGAAGAAGGATCAAGGGTCTTTTCTAGCAGCATGTTTTCAGCAAAGAGAAATTTTTTCAAAGTTGCTATTGTGAAACAAAAAGAAGAGATACCATTGCCTTTCAAAATACAAGAAGGTGATCAGGTTTTCAAGAGCCATATTGAAGATGCAGTGAAAAATGCGGAAATCAAAGCTTCCCAGGATAAAGACAGCCTACCAATCACAGAAGCTCTAAAAGAAGAGCTGGTACATCATGTGTTCATTGATCCTGTAGCAGAATATATGGAGGCCCTGATTTGCTCAAATTCTCCAGCATTGATCCTTTGCCAGGGCCAGATTCATCAGGAGAGGCCACCACTGATGGTGACCACAATTTTGAAGAACCACATGCAGAGCACCCTGTGGTTATCTCTGACAGGCAGTCAGTGCTCATATCCTTTTTTGTTACTGCTTGACTGGTTGCACTGGCATTATTGTATCACCTAGAGCATTAGAGACTTCCAAGTAAGGTAGGGTAGGTAGGAAAAGCTCAATAAAGCTTAGCCTATGAGCAAGTAGTTAGTCATTTTAATTTCTGCAATGTCCAGCAAGCCAGATAGTCCAATCTTGGCTCGGCTATTTTCAGTTTCTGTTTCTATCTTTGATTGAATAATGTGGGTTATGTAATGAATTATCAAGTGAAAAGTGAGAAGTGTTGGGGGGCAGAGTGTGCACAGAAGATGATCAGGTGGTCTGCGAATTCTCGACACATCCAGGGATGAACGTGCCGTCCCCAGTTGGAGCCAATGTTATCCATGTTAGCCCCCCATTAAAATTCGTTGGCTTTCTGCCCCTCTTGAACCTTTCAAAGTTTCCTATTGTGGCTTAAGAGATTCATTTTTGCTTACTGTTGCCTCTCCTACCCCCTGAAACGCATTAGAAAGCGCCACAAATGCATATTCGAAGTCATAAGAGGTCCAGCTCCCTTCAGCCATCGTCCCCTATATCTTATTGTCTACATGATCAGGGCTCAGGACCGAGTGTTATTCCCGAAGGCGCTTATCATATATATCTGTCGGGTGTGCTTTGAACCGTCAGATTAAACCCAGATCAACGCGCCGCAGTGGATTGCCTTTGTGGTCCCCGCGCCCTAAAAACCACTGTTCAAAACCTGTTATATTCATCACACTGCTTATCCGAGGCAGGCGGTATTCTGCAAATCCCAGCGATTGCATTCAGGTGGTGCCACGCATCCCAGGTCACTGTTTGAATACCACTTCTCATCGCGCGTTAATAATCAACCCAGGACACGCAGCAAAATCAAGGACAACTGTTAGATCTAGGAGCCTTTTATCCAAAGGTGGTCGCTCTTTGAAGTTGTATATGCTTTAATCTAAGTTCATCGTGCTCATGGCCCACCATTTCATTTCCCTCTGATGCAAGTTTAGCCATTGATATTTCTTTGAGATCGAACAGTCCTGAGTCAATCACAGTCCTGCCCTCAATCACAATCGGAACTTCCGAAATATGCCACCCCGGTCTTCCCGCTCCGCTTTGTAATTGAGATTTCCGAATTGGGTCCCACCTCCTGCGGTCGTGTCATCATAATTTCCAAGTGTGCCCCATGTTCCTCCTCCACCATTCATATGTTCCGGTTATGTGTCATATTTCAATGTTTATGTTATGAACCTTTGCCCCGTTCATTCATTGTCGCTCCATTGTATTCTGCATTGTCACCCTCCATTTCTCCATTATTTTTATGCATTTCCTGTCACCCTGCATCGTCTCAACATTTCGCCTAGTCCGTATCACTGCTTCCATGGCCGCTGTCGTATCCACCACCCTCGTATACATTTTTCTTTAACATGTTGGTGGGTTGTGTAGGTTGCAGCGACGAAAGATCATACTTAATCGCCGCCTCCATGAAATCGAAGATGCATCAAAGGATCAGCTTGTAGAGGTAGAATTTATGAAGAAAAGCCCCAGGTAGTTGCCGTGATATGGCTTTCATCAAAGAGGTCATGGTAAAAGTCTTCCAAACCCTCTAGAGAAATTTAAAACACATATTTTCTGTAGATGGAGTGATTAGTGATGCGGCAAAGAGTACAGATGCACAAAATCATATCCTTCAGCATTTACTTCATGAAGCCGGCAGCAGAGTACATACAGTACAACATATTTACTTAGCAATATGGGTGCGAATGTTTTCCACCATTTTGTTCAAATTGGGCAAATTTAATGTTTCACCTACCTCATCTACTGGAATTTTCTGTTTCTTCTATAATAACCCGTAAGAAATACATTTGGGGGGGTTCCAGATTTCTATCAGCAAACTGTGCAGCGAAAAGGCTTTTGTATACATTTTGTAATATTTCTGTATGAAGGTTCAGAGCCCGTAGGGTCTCAGTGAGGAGGGGTTATAACTGTAATGAGGATTCTGGTCTCTGGTATCTCACAGTATGTAATTTCTCTTATGTGTTAATACAATATCTCTTTCATGCTATTTATCTTCTTGTATCATGCTCTAGAATGCGAGTGGCTCACTAGTTTGCAGTCAGGATTCATCCTTGTTGATGCCCTTTCTGGAATTAGTCAAGCGCTTTAAATAGGCCTAGTCATGGTATATTGTTTCATGTTCACTTCATCCATATTTTCTGCTATATTAGTTGTTTGAGAGGGGTGCTTTTAAAACGCCATTGTCATATAAGGATTCATAAATTGGTATGCCCTTATATGGTTCTGTTGTGTATCTGGGTATCAATCTCATGTCAGCTAATATCTCCTTTATGTTTCCTCACTGCACTCACTCCCTGATATTTGATTTCTGTGATATATTATCTGAACTGGCCCTCTTTACAGTAAGCGGTCTCTTAACTGTCTGATGCCTTTGTATGGGAGTTTTACATGATGTCCCTACACTGTTCTTATCTTTGTACCAGCTTCTGAGAGAGATTGGTCCCATTCAAAACTAATTTCCTTGTTCAAACAAGAGATAGTAAGTGAGTTCTTGGACTGACAACCCAAACTATAAATGGCTCCTTGCTATATTAAGATGTCCTAGGCACTGGTCTATGGCAACTCTAGACTGTCTCTAGGGGGGTGACAAAATCATCGCCAACAATGTCAAAACATATTTTCACCCATTAAACAAAAAAAATGCATAAACATTCAAAAGATGTAAAAATACTTCAAACTGCACTAATTAAACTCTTTCCTACCATCTAGGCCCCACTGAGTGCCTGGGGAAATGCCAACTCTGGATCCCCTGTATAGTTCATCCCTGCATAGGGATAACCTTCAATCATGATGATCTTGTCTTAAAGCCACTCGAAGAATCCATCATCAAAACAATGACGGATTGGACCCTCTCCAGTCTGCGGTATCAAAGCTACCCAGTGAGCCTGCCTTGGCTCCCGCGGTCCCAATGCATTAGTGATGATTCTTGGCCTCATAGCCGGAACCCGCTCTAGTATGAATGACACGATTAGTGTACCATACCCAAACTCTCTTTGGGTCAGGGTCTTACGTGCTGTCAACTCTGTATGAACTCGACAGATAACACCTTCACACTAGTCAAATACCGAGGGCTGCATACAAACCAGTGCTAAAAATACCTGGGCCTTAGTGGCCATGTGTTGACTCTTGGCCCTAGCCAAGAGAACTATCATCCAAAAAAGAGACCTCAACGGTCTCGATGCCACCCATGTAATAGGCACCCAGTTACTTACTACCTCAGTATTTTTTATGCAGTGAGTACAGATCAAATGAGGAGTGGTGCAGGGATCAACCCTAGATCCTGTTAGATTGGGCCTCTGTCCTCTGCATGACAGGCCAGTCAAAAAATATATGTTGTCTTTCTCAATCGAGAGTTCATTACCCCCGATATGAAAGAGATGTTGGCGGTCATCCCACTGTTGGATTATCCACCTTAGAAGGTCCTTTTGTCCCCTCATCAGCTCTAAACAAGCATACTTTAGCAATCAACATCTATGGAGAACTAGAAACATAGCTGCATCAGTAACCATTTCACGTTCTTCCCACTCATGCTCCCTTTCACGCCAAATGCTCATGGTAAATAGCTTTATACCTACACAAGCCACATTTTTAGTTGATTATTTTTTTTCTTGGAACACTTTAGAATGATACAAAAGAAGTTCTTAAATCATCTTTTCCAGCTAACGTGGGCTATAGTGCCAAATAGTGCATGCTAATGCTTTATATCTTCTCGGGAATTGTGTTTAACGTAGGAACAACACTAAGTACTCGCGTTAGCCGCTTCAATTTTTTAGGGCCTGCTAAAATTGATTTTTTTTGCTAGCAAAATGAACTAAAAACATAATAAAATGCTAGAGGAAGGTTCAATCTCTTACCTGGATCTCGCGGAATGAAAAACCATTGCTCGCATCATCCACAATCGACAGCTGAAGTTTCACCACTTTTTTACTCCAGAGCTTATCACAGCACCCAACAAAGTGAAAATGAAGGTTTGTGGCCTTCTTATAGCCATTTTGAAGGTCAGACTCACTCAGCTAGTCTGATAAAAATTGGTAAATTCATGCTACATTTTGTTGCAACTATTGGTTTTTATATGTCACTGATGGTCTGATGGGTTTTAAATCTTTATATGCATATCTAACCATATTCGACCCGGTTACGAGCTTTCTTTTTAGGGACTTTTTCTAGCTCAAAGCTGAAAAAAATCCAAGTTTCCTTTGTCAGGCAAATTAAAATACCATGACAGAGGAATATGAGCCATTCTTTTCATCTTTTTCAAAGCTCTTTAAAAAGAAAAAGTAACCAAGTTTTTCCTTGTTGGACTCGTTAAAATTTCACAAAGAACATTGAGTTTACTTTGTCTCCTCGTACTCATAAAAAAATGATGTAGATGTCCATTGAACATAGATTTCTCACTATTCTAGATTCAATGGACTAACTCACAGAAAATGAACATATTTCGGGCTTACTATTCTCCCTTTGTCACGCTTGGTTATCAAACATGAAAAAGGTACTCCCTGGAGTTCTCTTTTATGATGTTTTTCAAACTCTCTAAATATGAAAAAATCACCGAGTTTACCCGTCGGGACTCATTAAACTTAATCAGATGGGGAAAAAATTTGGACAACATGGATACTTCTTCTGTTACATTTTATAAAGGTCGATTTGGCAACATAAAATCTTGAACATGGCACTTCCCAGAAAACTCTTTTGCATTTTTCCAAACCCTAACATCTATGAGTTTAGCCTTCATCTCCCAGTGTTCCTTCATTGGTGAATCCTAATACTCTTTGGTTTTCGTTAAGCCTAAGCTGCCTAGTACCCTATTTGAGTGCCTTCTATTGTTCAAGAGGATCCCGCTATCTATTGCTCCTTGTATCAACCAAAGCCACCATATCCCAGAACTTATTTGTCGTTAGTTATTCCCACTTGCTCTTGATTATTTCAATCAGTACAAAATCATCTTCTCTCATTTCATGTCGATTGATGTAGGATTCGTCACTACCTACCTTTTGACAGATCTCTTCCTATTGAATTCAACATCTTATCTAGGAAGTTGATCTAAAAACACGTCAGCACCCATATACTTGTAGACATCGGCGGCAGGTCATCTTCTATTTGGTTGAGGGTTCCCATTATTAGCTCCCGATTAAATGATTCTACGAGTGTTCGACATCAACTCCTTTTCATTCACACTCATTAGATTGTATTGTGTATCATGGGGACCATCATCATTATCAGTGCCCTCCTTCGCGTCTGTTAATAGTTTTTGTTATTTACAGGTAATCAAACAATTTCCTGCATGTTCGACTATGACTCGTTCATTCACATGTGTGGAAATATGCAGTTTAGTGAAGCAGCGGCCAAGACCTTGGGCCGAGGTTTACACCTTTACAGCTGTGTTTCCTCCCCCAAGTTGTGATATTGTTTTTTGGAGACAGTTTTTCAGTTTGATCCTGTTATGATAGAAACTTTCATGTTTTACTTATCGGTGGACATATTTTTCATATCTCTCTTTTAGAGAAATCATGTTGATTAGCTACTGAGCATGCGAATGCCCATCTTAAGACAGATACTATATTTTCTGACATATGTTGTTGTTCTAGGTTTTCCTCAGTCCTCCAACAGCTCTCATTCTACTACACTTGTTATAAATTATTTTGGCCATCATTTTCGTCTCTAACCTCACACTTTAGGGGGCATCTGTTACAGGACAAATGACCTCCTCGTCAACTTAGAGGAGAAGGTAACATGGAAGGAAGAAAATGACCTAGACAAAACCCATTTCTGCCAAGGTAACGCACCCCAAAAACAACTAGACAACGTTATAATGCACTTGAGAAATGCAAAGGGAGCGTTAGTGCCTAGGGAAATGCTCTGTCTTGCCCAAGGGGTAGAATTATCCGTGTTTGAGTGTGAAAAGTGAAAAATCTTGTGGAAAAGTGACTGGAAATTCCAGATTTTTCTCAGAAAGAGCTAGTTCAAAATAGAAACTAAAAGGCACAAACCTTTTAATAGGCCTTGCCAAATATAACTAGACTCCTAAGGAAGGAAAAAGCATGGAAAAAAATGAAACATCTTGACCTTTCCCATTTCAAATTGGTTGAAAGAGTTGGCAAGGTTTTCCCTCTCCATCTCTTATAAAATGGAGTTGTGGGCTCTTGGTCTAAGGTGGAAGGTTTTATTATATTTGGAGAGGAATTTCATTGTTGTAGTGTGAGGCTTGAAGGTCGGCGAAGTTCATTGAGAGATTCCTTCCTTGATCATCATCACACTCAGAAATAAAGAAAGAGAGAGAGGAATTGGAAGACTGAGGAGGGCTTGGTGCAACCAACGATTGTAATCCTCCTTTTTATAAATCAATAGAACTGCATCTGTTTTTTCCATTTGATGCATCAGTGTCACAATTGTTTTACAATCATATATGTATCATGATATGAATGGCTTAGATCTGTATTAATTTATGTTTATTATGTGCTAGCTTAATTGATAAGAATTTATATTATTGTAGATATTACACGAGTTCTTTGATTGATTGTAGGAACTGGATTTGGAGCTACTGAAGAAGGATCCCTACTTCGCTGCTTGGTGTTCTCCATAGGATCTACTATCTATAAAGAGGTAATCTCTCCATATTACTTTGTCAGTTATATACATTAGCATGAACATATGTGTAGTATCTTTGTCAAATTTACAGCTAATCTGACTATCTGTCTTGGGCACCAGAAAGCCCTGAGAGGGATATTTAATAACCACCACCCAAGAATATTACCCTATAGCAGATGGTGACAAAATAATATGTAACAACTATTGTTGGGAAGAAGATATATGTGCAAGATACTATTGGAGTGATAAAAAATTTCCTGTATTTTAACCACAGACTCTACTTGAAAAACCCAGAAAACCCCAAAAATGGTTTGGCGAGATTTTGAGTTAGGAATTTCGACCCTTTTTAGGTTGCACATTAAACCCCTACTGGATAAGTTACATGATCCCTGGAGATAACTATTGATCTGGAGCTGAAATAATGATATATCTACTCAAATAACATCAACTCAGCTCACTAATTAAGGTCTGGTCCCTTCTCCCGATTCCAAAGCTCAAAACTTGAGATCTAGTTCCTCCATTGAATATCCAGCTGCTACATGGACAACTGCTGGGAAATATTGTGCTGTCTAGCATGACCGATGATGTAGCATACTGATAGATAATACAATTTTGATCCCAGGCTATTGAGGTGATCCCCAGAGTGAAGGATTAATCCCTCACATGATTCCAATCTGAGTTGCTTGGAACTTCCTCTTCCCCTCAAACCCTCACTGCAGAATTACACAATTTCTGTAGGAAGTGTTGTTACATAGGAGAATAGATGGATGGCCTGATGTCAGATATGAAAATTATCTCCCAGAAGACTGCAATTGATCCATGGTGTGAATTTATGAACCCTACATAGGTTTCTTAGATGAAGTACTGAGAACTTCCTTTCAACTCTCAAACCCAAGTTCAGGAATGTGTAAGGGCTTGTAGCTAGAAATGCAGATGAGAGTGGCTGAAAGTGGAACTAGTTGTTGGATGATCAATGATACCCAAGGAAACCTTCCTAGAGTAGGCACTTGAAGTCCCCCGTGGGTAAGGCTTGGATTCCCTCTTGGTAACACCTGGTGCTAAATAACACAGAAGACTTAGCTAAACAGATGAAGCGTGCAAAGAAATTTCTTACAATACTCAATAATAAAAATTTAGACTCTCCTACTTTGCTGCCCTCATCTTCCTTTTATAGTTTTGAGCCTTCCCTAGCCTTGTCCCACCTCATAATTGTGATTCACATGTAGCCACTAGCCTCCATAAAGATTGTGTTTTCCTTCATGATCTCCATTATTGCTACAATTACTTCTCCACTTACTCCATCACGTGTGCATTTAATGCATCACTTCCTTCATTATCTCTACAATTTCTTCTCCACTATCTCCATCATATTGCATTAATTCCTCCATTATCTCCAACATCTTCCTCATTAATGCTCTATGACCTCCACCCTTTCTTCATTATTATGCTCCTCCACTACTCCATAATGCTACTCCACTACTCAACTAACCCACATTCACACTATAGATGTGGTTTTATTCATCTACTAGGTTTATGGGTCCCTGCACCCTTTTATTTACATAACTAAATAAGAAAAGTAATAACTCTAATATTCCAATTAGCTTATGGAAAATTTGGAATATTACAGTCCTCCCTGCCACAATGTTGCTTGTCCTCAAGCAACTCCAAAAGTGGATGTTGCATAAATACATCTCCCTCCCAAGTGGCATTCTCATATGGAATGTTCTGCCATCTACTCCAATGTGTTATGAATTTCCACCTCCATAACTGCCTCTCTAGAATGTCTAGAATGGCCTCCAATTCTGTAGCTAGATGCCTCTCCTAAAAAATGAGTCCCCAAGTGGCAACCATCTACTGTCCAAGAGCCTCTTCTCTACATGAGATATAAGAAGTGTAGTGATTCCTTCCCCAAGTGTAAAGTCCCAACCCATAAAGTATCTTTCCAACCCATGCTACATGGAGTGGGTTGTGTCTCTCCATGCTCCAATCCTTGGCTCTCATGGCCTTTCTTGCTCTAAGCATCATCTCAACACTGTGCAATGTAGGAAATAGAGAGGTATGGATTGACATGTGAAATGTCAAACCATACTCTCCCAATAGAAGCCACCACATAAATGCCTCTTGTTTCCATACCACATCATCATCATACTAAGGATGGTAGACATACTTGTTGGGGTTCCCATGTTTTGGCCAGATTTGCAAGACCAAAAGATGAGACAACATCAGAACCGCTTTTAGGCCCTAGGATCTAGCCCTCCTGGACCCGGAGAGGGATCTCTCCAAACAGAGCAAAGAATGATATATCTTTGAAGCTCAGAATGAGGTGTTAGGCTAGTTATGAAGCACAAAGGGGGGTTTTAAAATTATTTTGTTGAAGGGTTGCTGGGTTGGTTAGGGAATCATGGACTGAGAAAGCAATGGGAGAAAAGGAACAAGGCAGTAGGACATTTCAGCAAAGAGGATAGGCCTAGACAGTGCCATCCATTGGGCTATGCAGTCATGAAAGGAAATTACTTGCATCCACTAGCCAAGGCTTTCAAAGGGCAAGTCATCTACACTAAAGGATATTTTAGGCAGATAATGGAATGGAACATTAAGGAGGGAAAGTGAAAGAAGGAGAACAACCCAATTTCTGTCTATAGATTAGGTCAGAGGTCATTTAACTCCAGACCTGCTTGGACATACTCTAAGGCAGCTCTCAAAGGGACAAAGGGGCTGCTTATAGGTCAGACCAGAGGTCATTTAACTCCGGGTCTGCTTTAGCAACTCCAAAGGAAAAACAGAGATAACAAGGAAACATCCAAGCAGCAAACCCCCAAGCTCATACATCAGTCAGCAGGAAATAACATCCACTGCACTGGTTAAACCCGTGAATCTACTCTTAGATAACACATGAAGCAGAAAACATCAAAGGTAGGGTCAGCAGGAAACATAGGGCACCTAACAAGGGTGAATCCTATGTTATGCTTCTATTGCCTACCAGAAGAACATGAAACAATATGAAAATGTAATAAACATATTTAGAAACACATCACCAATAGCAATAGACCAGGATCCTGTGAAATGTGCTTTGATTAATTGATGCAAAACCAGTCATGTACAATGTAGCTCAATAGCTGTTACAGTCCAGAATTTCTCCTCCCAGCCTATTACATACAACTACTCTGCTACTCCCTCCCAGGACTGTCCTAATAGTCGAATGAATCCCTTTAACAGCAGATGCCCAACAACTGAACAACAACCTTTACATTATGTTCTCGGGGATTTTATATGAGAAGAGAGAAACAGAGGTAGATAGACAATTAATTGATCTCATTAAGACAGAATCGGCGGAAGTGTCCACGCCCATACTGCTTAATGGCTATCTGCAACGCTGTAGGTACTCTAAGACTGGTTCGGAGATCTCTGTCAGGTCAGATTTTGACCTATGGTGTTTCGTGAAGTCCTTCTGGTGTTTGGTATCTGTGCTGCCATTCTGGAATAAATGATCTGGATGAAAATCTGCAGGTCTTCTCCATACCTCCATTACTTCTGCTTGACTGTCTTAAATGGGTTTCAGACAGTGCAATTAACCTTTTCAGGGCTTGAGGAGGCATGGAGATCGTTGTAGGAAGGTGTACTTCTGGAGTAAACGTGCTCTGCTATTAGGTGGCGCAATTATGACTTGCTGGTGCGCTCTTAGTCTTCAAACAGTGCCTTAATCCTTTGAACACGGGATTAGCGCTTCAAATATTCAATTACAGGCTCAAATCCCATAAATCTGTCTCTGCTGCCTCGTTTGGCTGCTAAATGGCCTCTCTGTGCTACCTGCATAATGAAATAAACTCATCATAGAGCTCGGGCAGTGGTGGAGAAATGCAGTGAAGGCAGAGGAATGGTGGCGGAACGGTGAAAACAGCGGAGATGCAAACGGAGGGGTGAAAACTCACGAACAATATGGTTTGGTGATAGAATGCAGCGCAGACCATTAGATCCTAGCCTGGGAGTGGAAATCGACGGCGGAGATCAGTCGGATGGATGACCTTATGAAACATAATGGGGCGCAGGACCTCCAATAGAAAACGTGGAACTTTGGTTATAAACCAAAATACAAAGGAATTGGGTGAAAAAAAATGAAGCGGAGGGGTAGACGTGGGACCCAGCGGAGGCGGAGGGCGATTAAACGTGAGCCGTCAGATCCAGGAGGAGACGGATGGCGAAGATGAAATCAGGCAATCGTAATCTGAGGTCGGAGCGAAAGGCAATCGCAACGCACATTCAAAAAGTTCCGATTGCGATTTGGAGAGATGTTGCTATTAAACACCAACTGTCGGATCTGGGACCCGATCGACGATCCACATTAAATCGGAGGGAGATGGAGAGGGTCGTGGAACGACGATGCGATTAGCGCTGAGACGTAGGATCAGCAGGGAGATGGATGGCTGCGATTTAATCGGGAGACGGGAGGAAGGACTTGCGATTGCAGTCGGAGCGGCAGGTGCGATTAGCGCAGGACCGTTAATCTGCACGAGGGATCAACGGTGGGAGATGCGATCGGAGGATCGGGAGAAGGGCTTGCGATTGACGATCAGGAGGGGAAATGCGATTGAGCGATGACCGTCAGATCGCGGGAAGGATGGATGGCTGTGATGCAATCGGGAGGAAAACGGAAGGACTTGCGATCAGCGATCGGGCGGAGGGTGCGATGGAGCGCTGGCCGTCAGATTGGCGGGGCGATGGACGGCTTGGAAATGATTGGAGGATCGCAATCGGAGCACAGCGAAGAAGGCATGCGATTGATCGGGGATCACATTTGAAGCATTGCGATTGCGATGGAGCGATTGGCACTGGACCGTTGATCTGCGGTAGGAATCAACGGTGGAGAATGCGATCGGAGGACTGTAATCGAGGCGGCACTGCTGCGACTTGCGATTGCGATCGGACAGGGGTAATGCGATTGAGCGCTGGCCGTCAGATCTTGTGACAGATCGACGATTCTCAACACGTCGCGAGACTTTATGTGATAAAACGATCGCATCAGGGATTTTCACTAATGCAAAGGAATTGCACCCGCCCGATGCTCCGATTGCGATAAGCACCGGGGACTTAAGCACTTGGTCCTGGCGCCTGGGCACATGTGGGGAAGTGGTTAAGGGGCTAGCGGGAAAGGGGCCAGACCTTATAATAAGGTCGGAAAGTGGGTTTTGGCCCCTTTTGATGGATTTTGAAGGTTGGGAAGGGGAACGATAGAGAAATAAAGGGGGAAGAAGGTCAACAAAGGTTAGGGGAGGAAATTCAAAGGGGATTTTGAGGGGATTTGGAGGGTAAATGGGGAAAGAAGGGGGAATAAAGGGGAGAGAAAACAAAGGCTTTGAGGAATGAAATAAGAGGGAAAAGGGGGCCTTTGGGCATTTCTTCACATAGCAGAGAGGCTTTATAAGGGAAATCAGCAGAGGGGATACTATCAAAGGGAAAAAGCACAAGGAGGCTTCAAGGAGACTGTGTTTTCAGAGGAAATGCATTCCTTGACGGCTCAACAATGATTTAGCCCCCTATTTGCTTGTCAAAAATTTCATAGGGGGGCTAACAGTGGCTCCACATGGGGATGGCTTCTTCTTGAAGGAGTCAAGAATTCAGAAATTGATCTCTTGGTGTAGGCCAGGTGCCTGCTGCTCAAACCATCCGTCTCTTTCTTTGATCTGCTGCCATAAGCTATGAAGACAACATATCAGCAGAAACACTTCCCATACAGCTACCTACCCACACTATAGTTCTATCATTTTTCTTCCTAGGTGCATTTGGACTTGTAGACCCTTTTACATCATCAATTTTTACATACAGGAAAAATAAACCTATTCTACTTCTACCCTTATTACTCCATGAGACCAGATTATACTGTTGGTCTCATATGTTTCTCTGCCTACACTACCACCTGCTAGGATTAGACTGTCTAGCAGGTTTCTTCTCTACATTCTAAGACAGAAATTGAAACAACTAACTACGTGCTCTTAGACTGAGTTTTATTGAGCTTTCCTACCTACCCTACCCTAACTGGAATATTTACAGTCTAGCTTACAGACATCATCTTCCAATGTAACCAGTCCATCAAATGATCCCATGGCTGGTCCTTCCTGCTCAACTCCTTGAGCATGCTCGATAGGCAGGGCAGCTCCCACTCTTTTTGTTCAAAAGCAGCAGCTTTGAAAAAATTTCTTTGTGTCTGTATCATGCTGTTGATCCAGACCTTTGATCCTTCTTCAAATGTATGCAGGAAGTATGCATAAGGATCATGGAAAGATACCTGGCTATGAATGTTTGGCAGGCTGGCTTCGACCAGGATCTCTTCTTCTTCCACTGGATCGAGAAGAAGACTCTCTTGAGAGAGAGAATCTCCCTCATCTTCTGAACTGGAGGACTCATCGTATATTGGAGATGAGTCCCCATGGAGCTCTGATATGTTCTGCTCTGATGTGCCGAGCTCTGTGAAAAGATCTATGTATTCTCAAGCAGGGGCTTGTTCCATTACTTCCTCCTTTTCAAGAGGAAGTTCGTTATTTTCATTCTGCTCAAGAATCTCTTCTTTTCTTTCCTCCTCATCTTCTGAAAGGAAATTCTGCTGGTTTCCAGTATCACTGATGATCTGTGGTAAAGCAGAACGAAGATTCATAGAATCTTCATATGCTATTATACTGTTGTGGCTCTCACCATCAGTGTCATAAATAGGCGGACTCGACCAAGTCAACCATTCTGGGCGCACAGTAGGTCTTTCTTCGTTCTGATCCACAGAGGAGTCTTCTGAATCTGAATGATCAAACTCACAAGATGAGTGAGCAAGAGTGTGTGTTCTATAGAAGATGTCTGGGGTGGACTGCTGGTTTAATATTCGGTCAATCTCTTCTTCTGTCAAAAGAGGGGTTTCCCTCACATCATGGACAGAAGAACAACAGTCCTCTTCTTCTCGCATTAGCTGACTGGGAGGCGGGATTTCCTCTTGAGCCTCTTCTTCCATATCAGATTCAGCCTCTTCTATGTACTCTCCTGTTTCCTCAAGGCAGCTTTCCCTATCAGCCTTTGCTAATAGGTCCTGATATTCTCTGGTCAGCGTAGTACAAGACATGGGTAAGCAATCAGGCAGCTCTTGATCACTAACCTCTTCATCTTCTACAGATTCTTGAGCATCATACATGTCTTGCTCATCTTCTCGGTCTTGAGTTTGTTCTTGCTCTGAAGGAGACATGAACTGTTCTAAATAATCATCATCTGCATTCATATCATCCATATACGTCTCCAGGACTTTACCAAACATTTCTTTTATTCTACATACTTTATTATACAAAGCATTATACTTTGCATCTGTGTCCATGTTTGGATTTATTTATGCAAAGAAGGCTACTGCTTCTTCTCGACCAGTTCAGTGTCCTTCACCAGTGGAGTCATCAGGTCTTTGGATCATAGGGAGTGTGGAGTCGCCAGGTGGATGATTATGAATATTTGAAGCAGGATGATGTCCACCATCAGCATTTAGAAGCCAATCTTAAAGGAAAAGTGGTCTCTTCCCCAGTGGAGTCGCCATTATGTTGGGGTTCCCCTGTTTTGGCCAGATTGACAAGACCAAAAGATGAGACAACATCAGAACCACTTTTAGGCCCTAGGATCTAGCCCTCCTAGACCCGAAGAGGGATCTCTCCAAACAGAGCAAAGAATGATATATCTTTGAAGCTCAGAATGAGGTGTTAGGCTATTTATGAAGCACAGAGGGGGGTTTTAAAATTATTTGGTTGAAGGGTTGCTGGGTTGGTTAGGGAATCATGGACTGAGAAAGCAATGGGAGAAAAGGAAAAAGGCAGCAGGACATTTCAGCAAAGAGGATAGGCCTAGACAGTGCCATCCATTGGGCTATGGAGTCATGAAAGGAAATTACTTGCATCCACTAGCCAAGGCTTTCAAAGGGCAAGGCATTTACACTAAAGGATGTTTTAGGCAGATGATGGAATGGAACATTAAGGAGGGAAAGTGAAAGAAGGAGAATAGCCCAATTTCTGTCTATAGATCAGGTCAGAGGTCATTTAACTCTAGACCTGCTTGGACATACTCTAAGGCAGCTCTCAAAGGGACAAAGGGGCTGCTTATAGATCAGACCAAAGGTCATTTAACTCCGGGTCTGCTTTAGCAACTCCAAAGGAAAAACAGATATAACAAGGAAACATCCAAGAAGAAAACCCCCAAGCTCATACATCAGTCAGCAGGCAATAACATCCGCTGCACTGGTTAAACCTGTGAATCTACTCTTAGATAACACATGAAGCAGAAAACATCAAAGGTAGGGAGAGCAGGAAACATAGGGCACCTAACAAGGGTGAATCCTATGTTATACTTCTGTTTCCTACCAGAAGAACATGAAACAATATGAAAATGTAATAAACAGAGTTAGAAACACATCACCAATAGAAATAGACCAGGATCCAGTGAAATGTGCTTTGATTAATTGATGCAAAACCAGTCATGTACAATGTAGCTCAATAGCTGTTACAGTCCAAACTTTCTCCTCCTAGCCTATTACATACAACTACTCTGCTACTCCCTCCCAGGACTGTCCTAACAGTCGAATGAATCCCTTTAACAGCAGATGCCCAACAACTGAACAACAACCTTTACATTATGTTCTCGGGGATTTTATATGAGAAGAGAGAAACAAAGGTAGATAGTCAGTTAATTGATCTCATTAAGACAGAATTGGCGGAAGTGTCCACGCCCATACTTCTTAATGGCTATCTGCAACGCTGTAGGTACTCTAAGACTGGTTCAGAGATCTCTGTCAGGTCAGATTTTGACCTCTGGTGTTTCGTGAAGTCCTTCTCATGTTTGGTATCTGTGCTACCATTCTAGAATAAATGAACTGGATGAAAATCTGCAGGTCTTCTCCATACCTCCATTACTGTTGCTTGACTGTCTTAAATGGGTTTCAGACAATGCAATTAACCTTTTCAGGGCTCGAGGAGGCATGGAGATCACTGTAGGAAGGTGTACTTCTGGAGTAAACGTGCTCTGCTGTTAGGTGGCGCAGTTATGACTTGCTAGTGCGCTCTTAGTCTTCAAACAGTGCCTTAATCCTTTGAACATGGGATTAGCGCTTCAAATATTCAATTACAGGCTCAAATCCCACAAATATGTCTCTGTTGCCTCATTTGGCTGCTGAATGGCCTCTCTATGCTACGTGCATAATGAAATAAACTCATCACAGAGCCCGGGCAGTGGTGGAGAAATGCAGTGAAGGCAGAGGAATGGTGGCGGAATGGTGAAAATAGCGGAGATGCAAACGGAGGGGTGAAAACTCACGAACAATATGGTTTGGTGATAGAATGCAGCGCAGACCATTAGATCCTGGCCTGGGAGCGGAAATCGACGGCGGAGATCAGTCGGATAGACGACCTTATGAAACATAACGGGGCGCAGGACCTCCAATAGAAAATGCGGAACTTTGGTTATAAACCAAAATACAAAGGAATTGGGTGAAAAACAATGAAGCGGAGGGGCGGACGTGGGACCCAGCGGAGGCGGAGGGCGATTAAACGTGAGCCGTCAGATCCGGGAGGAGACGGACGTCAGAGATGAAATCGGGCAATCACAATCGGAGGTCGGAGCGAAAGGCAATCGCAACGCACATTCAAAAAGTTCCGATTGCGATTTGGAGAGATGTTGTGATTAAACACCAACCGTCGAATCTGGGACTAGATCGACGATCCACATTAAATCGGAGGGAGATGGAGAGGGGCGGCGGAACGACGATGCGATTAGCGCTGAGCTGTAGGATCAGCAGGGAGATGGACGACTGCGATTTAATCGGGAGATGGGTGGAAGGACTTGCGATTGCAGTCGGAGCAGCGGGTGCGATTAGCGCAGGACCGTTGATCTGCGCGAGGGATCAACGGTGGGAGATGCGATCGGAGGATCGGGAGAAGGGCTTGCGATTGAGCGATGACCGTCGGATCGCGGGAAGGATGGATGGTTATGATGCAGTCAGGAGGAAAACGGAAGGACTTGCGATCAGCGATCGGGCGGAGGGTGCGATGGAGCGTTGGCCGTCGGATCGGCGGGGCGATGGATGGCTAGGAAATGATCGGAGGATCGCAATCGGAGCACAGAGAAGAAGGCATGCGATTGATCGGGGATCGCATTTGAAACATTGCGATTGCGATGGAGCAATTGGCGCTGGACTGTTGATCTGCGGGAGGAATCAACGGTGGAGAATGCGATCGGAGGACTGTAATCGGGGCGGCACTACTGCGACTTGCGATTGCGATCGGACAGGGGTAATGCGATTGAATGCTAGTCGTCAGATCTTGTGACAGATCGATGGTTCTCAACACGTCGCGAGACTTTGTGTGATAAAACGATCGCATAGGGGATTTTCACTAATGCAAAGGAATTGCACCCGCCCGATGCTCCGATTGCGATAAGCGCCCGGGACTTAAGCACTTGGTCCTGGCGCCTAGGCACATGTGGGGAAGTGGTTAAGGGGCTAGCGGGAAAGGGGCCAGGCCTTATAATAAGGTCGGAAAGTGGGTTTTGGCCCCTTTTGATGGATTTTGAAGGTTGGGAAGGGGAACGATAGAGAAATAAAGGGGGAAGAAGGTCAACAAAGGTTAGGGGAGGAAATTCAAAGGGGATTTTGAGGGGATTTGGAGGGTAAATGGGGAAAGAAGGGGGAATAAAAGGGAGAGAAAAAAAAGGCTTTGGGGAATGAAATAAGAGGGAAAAGGGGGCCTTTGGGCATTTCTTCACATAGCAGAGAGGATTTATAAGGGAAATCAGCAGAGGGGATACTATCAAAGGGCAAAAACACAAGGAGGCTTCAAGGAGACTGTGTTTTCAGAGGAAATGCATTCCTTGAAGGCTCAACAATGATTTAGCCCCCTATTTGCTTGTCAAAAATTTCATAGGGGGGCTAACAATACTCTCTCAAGAGAATCCACTGCAAAAATGCCTCTTGCTACCACATCACGTCATCATGCCAAGTATAAAACAATGAGAGAAGCTCCTGCCAAAAATTGCTCATACAATAACTGCCCCCATCACTATCTATGGCCTTGGTGTTACACCATTTTTTGGTCATCTAACCTATTATCATTAGATGGATCCAAGTACACCATGTAAGACCAATTTTACCCTAAGTAAAATTGCTTTCACTATGAAAATAACTTAGTAAACCACCTTTATTAAGTTGTTTATGGTCTAAACAGGAAACCCCATGAGGAAATATTAAATAAATCTACATTTGTTTCATTTTCCTCAAGGAATAATTACTTAAACAATATTTTAATTAATATTCCTGGTCATATTTAACCCAAAACAGGAAATTAATTAGATAAATAATTATTTATCCTATTATTTTCTAAAGAATAGTTATTTAAACCTTATTTAAATAATATTCTTTGTCAAATATGACTAAATCACCCATAAATAATTAAATAAATCATTATTTATTTGATTATTACTCAACCACATCCTTAAAATGATAAATAGATCATTTATTTATTTATTATTTACAAATAAAGGGATTTGACCCAAGTCAACTTCCTTTTCCCTCCAACAAATATAATAAAATATTCCATAAAAGTTGGATCTTGATTTGGTTAATAATATTTTAATTATGCACCAATATCTATAGTAACTAAATATTTTGTTATAAATAGAAGGTTTTTCCCATTCATTTACCACCTTTTGTTGCCTAAAGATCACTCTGGATCAATAATTTTGGTCTGACTATTGATCCACCATCATAGTCATATTTTGCTACCATTTTTGTCTGGGTTTTCTACACCATCAAGAGAGAGAAGTTTTAGATCTGAAGTGTTGAGGACTTACAAGAACCCGTCCCATTGAGGAGAACTAGTAACACCCTTCTGTGTTTTCCTCCCAGGTGCCCATAATATGAAAATTCATTCAAAATATTCTTGTCTTGTCTATTGGATGCAGGGAGTAAATCTTGTTTTTTCTATTGTTTAATGTCTTCTAATGCGTAGATCTAGATTTTACAACATTTATCTTGATCATGTAACTACAGATCTGAAGATATTAGAAGTCATATTTTCAATTAGGGTTGTTTTTTATGCACAGCTAAAGTGGTATTTTTTCATATTCTTGGAATTAAGATTCATACTAACAACTGGCAACTCCACATGGGTTTACGATTACAACCGCTATCATTTTTCTAATCCTTGCATATATAGCTGTTTCAAACCATAGGATTTCTCTTCAACCCCCTATTTTTTATTTTCTTGATGTTGTTTTTAACCTATAAAACCCTAAAATGATAAGAATTCTAACTTCCACGTGTTTTCGGACCTATTACGCAGGTGACAGATATCAGCCACAACTGAGACGATAATTTTTTATGAAACCTTCTGCCGAGAGTGCCGGAAGTGCAGGTCACACTTTTTGGCACCAAAAATATGACCTGGACCCTCAAGATGCACCTTTCAGCCCAAAAACTATGACCTCTGCTGAAAACAAGTCAAAAACTGCGACCTAGACTTTTTGCTGGATTTTTTCTGAAAATTTTCAGGGTTTGTTTGAGCCTCTGTTCAGGGTTGTCTAACCTCTGTCTCTGCCTATTTTGGACCTGTACTTGTTCTGTTTTGATAAAATAAGTGGAAACCTATCCCCCTAGGGATTCAGTACCCTCCACTTCTTGTGGAAGAGTTTTTGCTGTTGCAGGTTGTCTGAAATTTCAGAGTCTTCAGCCATTTTTTCAGATCTAAGACCTCACCTTCAGATCCTCTTTAGATTGGCTTATTATCCATCCAAATCGCCTCATTTAGCTTTTTTTGGGTTTTCCTCTAGGGCTCACTCTACTTCCCTCCTGAAGATAGCCTTTCACCACTTCTTTTTACAACAATTTTTCCTCTGATCTGTTGTTGTTTTTGCACCACTTTCCAGCATATTTTGTCCTTTAGATCCCTATCCCTCCTGAACTTAGATATATTGGTTGTTTTAGTGTTTTTTGATTAGTTTTTTACTCACCTATAGACCATTTTTTGAGAGGCCCGCCTCCTTGGGCTTAGATTATTGCATTATTAGCTGTTTATTTTTTGTTTTTGCAGGCTTGTATACTGTCATTTGCAGGTTTATTTGCAGCTATACAATACACTTTTTCTTTTTCTCTCCAAACGTTTGGGTTTAAAATTTAAAATTTACACACTTCACACACACACCCTGAGTGAAAAAGGGCTTGGTTAACACCTCCAAGCAAAGACTCTAAAACATTGAAATCAATTGATCTTGCACCTCTCTGCCTTGTTCGACATTGTAATCGGTTAATCCCGCACCTCCTTATCCCTGTTGGTCTTTTTTTCCTTTATGCCATGTTTGTGTCATCATCATTGCGCCACCAGGGAGTTCATCTCGGAGAAATTTTGGCCTTCTTCCTCAGTTTCTGATACATAGACTTACTCCTCTGTGTAGGATGCGAGTTAGTCCTCCACCGAGTCCGTACATCGACTCTTCTTCTAGTCCATTGGGTTCTCCTTCTCGTTATGCCTTCAGTTCTCCCCCTATCACCTTCCCCATGTTTGGTGTAGGACCTAATGCTAGTGGTAACCTCGGCCGTCATGCTAGGAATACAATTAGTGGGACCGCAACGAACACTACCTCAGCTGCGCCCTTGCTCCCCTTCATGGCAGGCCTCAGCCTCCCCGATTTCGACTAGTTGATAAACAACTCTATACACCATGATGCTATTTTTCTTGCTATGCCAACGAAGCTCCCTTCTGACATCCCAAATTTTGAATGTCATGCTGGAGAAGATCCTACAAATCATTTTAGATCTTTCCACATGTGGTGTTCGTCTAACTCCATTACCAATGACTCTTTCTGTCTTCGGTTGTTCCAACATACACTTACAGGTGAAGCTTCTAAGTGGTATGTTGATCAGGCCCGTTCCTCTCAAACCACCTTTGTGACTATCGCTCGGGCTTTCCTGTCTTACTTCCAGATTCCCCTCTGTTATGACACTAGTACCAAACTCTTGACTTCTTTCTGTCAATCATATGTGACCCGCCTTTCCGATCATGTCCAGGAATGGTGGATAAGAAAGAGCCTATGTCGAGCTCCTACCTTTGAAGACCGTGTCTACATGGATTGGTTCCTTAGATCTTTTTTTCCACCTATCAGAAAAGATGTCGCATCGCACTTTCCTCAAACCGAATAAGCCGCTCTCCAAATTGCGTTAAAATATGACCTGATCTATGCTCAGTCGAGTTATGTTTATATTTTTCTACCTGATCTTCCAAAACCTAGTGGTGCCAATGCACCAAGGGCATATCACACTGTCGATGGTATCATAGGAGCTCTCTCTAATCCGTATGCTCAACCTCCCATGGGCTATGGTTTTCCTCAAGGGGGGCCAACACCTCTAGCACTTTTCCCCCTCCCAGTAGCACGTATCCAGGATACGACATGCCTCCTCTTTTTTCCCAACCTCCTGTTTACCACACTGTTACCCAACCTCCTTATTATCCATATCCACAGCCTAGTTCTCCAGCTCCTCCAGCATTAGCACCTCCTCCTCCCTTGCCTTCTTAACAACTCCCGCAATAGCAGCCAGTGCCCCCTCAGGGGCAGGTGTATGCACAACAGGGCGCGACTATTCCTCCTCCCTCAAAAAAGAAGAGGAAAGGCACTCAAAATCAGTCTACTTCAGGTAATCCTGTAGCTAATCAAGGTAATGCTCCTAACACTACGAACCATTAACAGGGCACTCAGCCGAAGCAGGACAAGCTTGTTTGCACGAACAAGCCCTGTTCTTGTTGTGGTGTTTATGGTCATTACATGCATGATTGTCCTCTTTTTCCACAAATGCAGCAACTGTGGGAGTCTCAAGAAACTTTGAGAGGATAGCAAGCCATCCCTTATGTTCCTCCCAGTCTTGCACCTATTCAATTAGCTGTGCTTACTGATCCTTTCCGTTAGTAAGGAATTATGGCTACCCAAACACCTGAAGGTCAGGTGGCCACTCAACCTCTTCCATTTGGTACCTATGATTACCAGATTCTCATGATGAACTATGATCAACCTCCAACCATAGACATCAATCTTCAGACTTGGTCCCATCAGTACAAGAAGCCTCCCACTACGTCTCTCCCCGAGCCACATCCTTCGGTCTCTACAGAGCCTCTTTCAAAACTTAATGGCCCTTTGAAGATAACTAAGCCTAGGGTAGAGGTTCATACCAAGATCCCTAAGGGACCACTATGCTGAAATGCTACTTCTAGCAAAGTTTCCCATTCGTATAGCATAATAGATGATCTGGTGCAATCTCCTGCTACCATTTCAACGTTGGAACTCCTCCAGTTGTGCCGTTCACAATGAAAAGCTATACTATCTTCCGTGGGTGCTATATATCCTTTCGATGATCGATTTATTATATTTGATGTTGACCAGTCAGAGCATCCTCCTCTCCCAGCTTCCGTCGCATTCCAAATCCTAGTCAAGATCTGGACCACCAATGTTTCCTGGTGCATTATTGATTAGGGGGCATCCACCTGTGTGATGTCCACTTTGATTTGGAAGAAAATTGGATCACCTGAGCTGGCTCCTTCGATGATCACTCTCTGAGCATGGGATGGCCACACCTCCCAGTCCATTGGCTTATTCCACAATTTTCCTATTTCTCTTGTGAGCAATATTGTTTGCGTTGACGTAGAAGTCATAGATGCCCCCTTAGATTACAACATTCTATTGGGTCGTAGCTACACTTATGAGATTTCTGCTTTCCCTTCCGTGGTCCACTGCAAGATGTCCTTCCCTCATAATGGAAATATAGTCACCATTTACCAGTTGACATATTATGAACCAAAGTCTTAGACCTCCCCTGAGTCCATTATCTCTTCGGTGGCCAATAAGCAAACCATTGATCCTTTGACTAGTGTTTCACCTGGAGTCTACAAAGATTCCTCGCTACTTGGTACATTCCCTCGTCTTTCTATCTTTGATCCCAGCTCATCGAATGTTTGAATTGTTATTTTGAATCCTTTGTCAAAGTGTACGAAAAAATACCACTTTAGCTATGCATAACTAATAGCCCTAACATCAAAAGTGGCTGCCAATATCTTTAGATCTGCAATTAGTTGATCAAGAAAAGGGCTGCAAAAAACCATATCTATGCATAGAAAGACATTAAGCAGTAAAAAGAAGGGTTTTCTCCATATATCCAATAGACAAGACAAGAACAATTTTTGAAAGAATTTTTGTATTAAGGGCACCTGGGAGGAAAACAAGAAGGCGTATCCAATTCTCCTCAATGGGATGGGTTCTTGGAAGTCCTCAGCACTTCAGATCTAGAATCTCTCTCTCTTGCTGGTGTAGAAAACCCAGACAAAGATAGAACTCAAAGGGAGCTCACACAACAAATAATGTAGAAAAATGTGACCAAGTGTATAGATCCAGAGTGATCTAATAGGCAACAAAAGGTGAAGAATGGTAGGAAAAACCCTCCTATTTATAACAAAATATTGGGTCATTCTAGATCTTGGTGCATGATTAAAATAATTTTAACCAAATCTAGATCCACCTTTTATGGAATACTTTATTATATTTGTTGGAGGGAAAGGGTCTTTGACTTGGGTCAAATCCCTTGATTAGTCAAAAATAAATAAATAAATGATTTATTTATCTTTTTAAGGAAGTGGTTGGAAGATAGTCAAATAAATAATGATTTATTTAATTATTTGTGGGTGATTTGGTCATATTTAACAAGGAATATTATCTAAATAAGATTTAAATAATTATTCCTAGAAAAATAATAAGATAAATAAAGGTTTATCTAATTAATTTCTTTGTTTTGGGTTAAACATGACTAGGAATAATAATTAAATTATGGTTTAATTAATTATTCCATGAGGAAAATCAAACAAATATAGGTTTGTTTAATATTTCCTTTGGGGTTTCCTGTTTAGACCATAAACAACCTAATAAATGTGGTTTATTAAGTTATTTAACATAGTGAAGGCAATTTTACTTAGGGTAAAATTGGTCTTACATGGTGTACTTGAGTCCATCTAATGATAATAGGTTAGATGACCAAAAAATGGTGTAACAGATTGCCCCCCAGCGTGCGAGTGTTAGGAGCAAATCGTATGACCGAAGTACGTTGTAAGAACTCAATCACCAAACATCAAGAGGGAAGTCAGAGAGAGAAATGTAAGGTAGACTAGTGTGCTGAAGAACTAGACCCTGAGGAGACAAGACTCGCAGGTGCAACAAGTCTCTTTTTATGAGAGGGTACCTGTGCTAAAGGCGGCGGGGGAGGCATACCTATGCCCGCCGAGACAAAGTACAAAAGAATAGTGTGTCCAGTAAACAAGGGACCGAACCATAAAGTACAACCGGCATAAACATGAGCCAGATAAGAATACAATGAGGAATCCCACATACATGCTGTGCCTGGGATAATAGCTAGGACTTATACAATAATATCGGAGTACATGAGATACAAATACAACCCCAAATGCCCCCTATAAGCAGGGAAGGACTCACAAAATCTGACTGATACATGCAAATCAAAGAAGCGCTGCAAGCAGCTGAGGCCGACATTATCAAATATATGGAGCTGCATCGAAGGCTGAAATGAAGAGGTCATCCGTGCATGTGGGGGGCTACCTGCAGGGCCACCCCCTCATGAGGACTGAGACATCTCACACACACCCAGGAATCACCAAGAGCTGCTGCTGCATCACTGAACCATCAAGTATACGGATCTCGATCATGCTGAAAGGAGCTGGAGTGGAGAAAAAATCAAGTCAAAGGGAAAAGAGAGATCCCCTTTCCTGATTCGAGGCACCGAACAAGAGTGGAAGCTGGAACCAAGGTACACCGCTCTCTAGACCTGTCTTCTGGAATGAAGGAGCTGATGTCAACAGAAGGAGGTCCGCCATAGGTGAGGCAATGAGAGACCCTCAACTAAGGCACAAGAGAAAATAGTAGAGTGACGGACAGACTGACACCAATGATGATGGTGAAATGGAAGGGACTGAGTAGCGAATGGACGACTTCCCTTGCTAGAGCATAAAGGGCATGAAGGACATGGCAGCAACTGACGCAATATCATAAGGGATAGGGGATAGTGGGACTGAAGGCCATAATGTGTGACGCAAGAGAAAGACCAAGCAATGAAGGATGGAGGGCTATAGCGGGGTACAAAGGGACTCGGGATAGACTCCATGAATGCAATGACGAGTCAACTTGGATGCTTTAAACAAGGGTGACTCGATGGTGCTGCCACACAGTAACGGTCCAATGGGGGACCATGAAAACATGAGTACAATATGGTGACTCATGACGAAAATCGACACGAACAAATACAAGTAAGAAGGCAAAATGGTGCCCCAAGTACAAGTGTCGTAAGTGAAGAAATGTGATTTTAAGGAGAGGTGAAGTGACCCTTTTTGGAAAAAATGTGTCCTGGTGAAGTATAAAATCACAAAAAAATAATAGATACCCATTTGAGGGCTCAGTGAGAGCTTTCCAACGGTGCAGACGGTTTGTCAAATGGGGCTACGGTATGGTCGCAGTAGGTGAAAGAAGAAACAAGGGTTCTCTTTTAATAAGGCAGTTTTCCCTCCAAATTCACTCATTTTCTAGTGTTGCTGTGGTGAATGAAGAGAGGAGAGAAGGCCCTAAATCTTGCGGCGAGCATAGCGGACAAACCGACCATTGGAATCGAGATCCGTCAGTGGCAAGTAAGAGGCCTAACCTTACTCTTTCATTTTGATGGATTGAAAGTTCAATTTAGGGCCCAAAATCTCAGGAACAGACCCTCCTTCATCTCTACGGCCGGGTCGCACTTTTTGGCCCAAAAAGTGCGACCTGGGAAGTAGGTTTCAGGGCAAAAAGTGCGACCTGTCCTAGAATTGGGAAAAAAAGTGCGACCTGGAAGATGAGGGGGTTTTAGTGCTGTTTTATGGCTGAGAGTTGGGTTTTTGTGTTTGGTTATGGTATTCCCTATCTGTATGCTGAAAAAGATGATGTTTTTGTGCAGATATGGCAGATATATGGGTTAACTGGAGAGAGAGAGACCTGGGTACATTACGGGCAGAGATCCAGGCAGATCAGGGTGTCCGTCGTGTGTTGGGCCGTGTTTGGGGTTCTAAAGTTTTGAGAACCTTTGATGAGATGGAGAGCCTTTGTTGGTCTTGGACACCGTCATCGGAATCCGTATATGAGGTCTTGTAGGAGGGGTGTCAGGATTGAACCGATAAAATTAAGATGTGTATTTCCTGATGGGTCTCCCGCCACTGGGGATGGTGGGAAACACGCAGCCAGTATTACCATGGGGGCGGAATATCATGGAGTTTGTGGAGCGACATTGTCGACCGGGTCTCCAAGTCAAGGGGACTCGGATACCGATCGGGGATCTAGAGAGATTAGAGACCCGTGCAGTGGCCGCAGCGGTGTTGCGTATCCTGGGCAACCAGGCACTCGATCACATCACTGGGGGGCAGATGATGATTGTGGAGAGTGTGTTGAGTGGGACCTACTATGGGTGGGCCCAAATGATGTTGGTGTCGCTATAACGACAGTTGTCGCTCTGCAAGCGGTAAGTGAACCACGATTGCTCGTATGGGACTTTATTGTGCGCCTTCTTCTTTGAGAAGATCTCGACCTTACAACCTCATATACAACTCCCAGATGGGGGCCCGAGAGAGCCTAGGATGCGCTAGTGGGGGCGGCTACTGTGTACAGGAGGAGGAGGGGCGATCGGATGAGTGTTTTGACCTGAGTTCTTTGCCCATTGGGTTCAGATGTCGTTATACATTGACGACTATCCCTATAGTGGGATGAGTTATTGTGGCGATCCGGACCTGCCACTTCCGCCTGGTCGAGTATGGGCGCCTGATGGTAAGTGACAGATTAATATTCTTCTATGGGCACGTTAAATTTATTGAATAGTAGATATGGTACTGATTCATGTACTTTTGGTATGCAGATATAGCTCAGGTAAAACCGGCCAGATATATGGGACGCCCGGCAGCCTCTGGAACTGCAGGGTTGAGTGGGTCGAGAGCAACGCGCAATGAGGATGCGGCCGCCCTTCTGGAGGACATCTGCCGTAGATGTGAGAGGTTGCTGACTGGAGTTTCAGAGTGCCGGTGGCAAGACTTAGACGACCAGTACGTGGAGGCATGCATTGGTCTTCCCTCAGAATGGCGAGGTGTCATGCAGCGCATGGCGATGGCCGGTCAAGGCATACGTGATCTACGGGCTATAGGGGCAAAGCCATTGGCTCAGGATCCACCTGATAGTGAGTAGGTGTGGGGCATGTGGTACCCCCTAGTGTGTATGTAGGGGCAGGTGGTGCCCCCAGTTTTGAGTTTTTGTAACATGCTATGGGCATGTCATATGTATCAGAGTAGATGGACTCCAAACACATGTTTTGCGACACATATTATGGATATGCATCATTTTTAATGATTATGAATTTTATTGTCTTGTATGAAATGCGTGTGATAAATGCCAATCTAGAATATGGTTTGCAATACTATCTACATAGTGATTCTGTTCTCTAGGTACATGGTTGAAAGATATGGTTTCAAATTCACGTATCAAGAGTTTCACTCGTAAATATTTTCTAAATAACACAGAGTTATGCACATGATAAACACCATTTAGTTGCATGACAAGAAGTATGGAATCCAAACGAACATGCAGATGGAGGATGCGATGAAAGAGGGCATCGGCTAAGAGACCATGCACTGCATCATATTCAGCCTGATTGTTGGTGGCAGTACCAATGCAGACCTCATTTCAGAGAACAAGGGCATGCAAGTGGGTGAAAATGGCCCAACCTACCGAGGCTAGATTCCGGGAGTAACGACTTGCACCATCGGCGTAACCGATAAAGGGGGGGGACAGGAGGTCCTGCGGAATGGTGTTACAAGACAAAAAATGGGGGGAGGAGATACAATGACGAAGGTGTGAGTTTACAGAAGACGTCGAGTGGCAACTGCGGGAGGGAGTGCAATGAGCAGGATGGCTATGAATCATATATAAAATAGAGGGTGGTATATGAGGGCTATAGGAGGTATGGCAGGGACTTGGGCTGCGGAGGTCAGCAGAGATACGGGTGGAGTGATCTCATGTATGGGTAGAAACGAGGGGGTCAAGGGCGGTCGCTAAAGGGGGGTCAAGCGAGACAACAGGGGAGGATGCAAGGGGACTGGGCTCCAAAGGTCTCACAGAGGAGGATAGGTAAAGAATGGTCATAGTAGACTCCGTCATCTGAACATCAGGGGGGGAATGTCGATGGGAGCGGGGGGGTCCTGAAGCTGGCCTGAAGCATACTGCGCGAGTATGGGAGAGGTGGATTGATTTTGTTGAACCTCATACTCTTAGACTACTTTTAAAGAGGTGCGGTAATGTGTCAGGTGAGGACAATGGTGGGAGTAATGGCCATGGATATCGCACAAAGCACATGGTTTGCTAGTGCGAATATTTTTTGGGTTCTTGGTTACGGACAAGGATGGAAGAGAAGGGTCAGAGACCATAGACTCAGGGAACGTGACTTTAACCATGGGTTGAATGCGGGGCAACTCAGGACAAGTATGGGTGGCATGACCGACAACATCACACAAGGCACAAGGCTTTGCGGGCGGGGGAGGAGCAGGGTCAGTCGGGGTGGCCTTGTCTTTGGATGCCCCCTTGCGAGCTTTGCCTTTATTTCCTGGAGCTGTCACCACAGGGGTATGGTCCTGGGGAGGTGCAGGGGGCATGGTAGCAATAGAGGAAGCGAGGGGGACTGGTTGAACTGGTGTCAAAGCAAGATAGGGTTTGGGGTGACCAGGAGGGGTAGCGGCTGGAGGGTCAAGGTACTAGACGGGTATACCCAGGGTCAGGTTAGGGAGAGAGGGTGGCCATGACGGGGACCGAATAGACTCCGGGAGGGGGAGCTAGAAACAGTATTTGACCAGCGGGATAATGACCAGGAGGGACGACTCCGAGATGGTTAAGGCCTGGGGGAATCGATCGAGGGGGATAAAGGGGTTTAGGGATACCAGCTGTAGGAGAAGGGCCAGAAGGAGGAGGTCCAGCTGGCAGAGATGAAGGGCTAGGAGTGGGTTGTGGTGGGTGAGGTTGAGTCTGAGGTTGCTGGCTAGCCGAAGCGGGTTGCTTAAGGGCAGCCCGAGATGATTGCATCATGCAAACATTTGATAAGCTGGGATCAGAGATGTGAGGAGGGGGGAGACTAGGAAAAGTTCCAAGCAGGGAGGAATCTTTGTAGACGCTGGGTGAGATACTGGTCAAGGAATCGATGGTTTGCTTATTGGCTACAGAAGAGATGGTCGTCTCAGGGGAGGTCTGAGACTTTGGCTCATGATAAGTCAACTGGTCGATGGTGACTATCTTTCCATTGTGAGGAAAAGACATCTTGCGAAAAATCACAGAGGGGATAGCAAACATGGCATAGGTGTAGCTTCGTCCCAATAGAATGTTGTAATCTAGAGGGGCGTTGATGACTTCGACGTCAACACAAACAGTCTTACCGGCAAGGGTGATAGGACAATTACGGAAAAGGCCGATGGGCTGGGAGGCATGGCCGTCCCACGCTCGAAGGGTGATCGTGGAAGGGGCCAAGTCAGGAGATCCGAGTTGCTTCCAAACCGAAGCGGACATCACACAAGTGGATGCCCCCTCATCAATTATACACCGAGAAACGTTGGTATTCTGGATTTTGACTAGGATTTGGAAGGCAAAGGAAGCAGGGAGAGGAGGATGTTCAACTTTATGGGCATCGAAAACAATCATTTGGTCATCAGCAGGATCTACATTGCCCACGGCAGATAGCAGAGCCTTCTTTTGGGAAGGGCATGACTGGAGGAGTTCCAATGTGGAAATGGCAGTAGGAGATTGCGCCAAATCATCTACTATGCTATACGAATGAGCAAATTTCTGGGCCAGAAGGTGTGATTAATGTAATGGTCCCTTAGGAATTAGTATGGACCCCAACTTTGGGCTGAGGGATATATGTCATCGAACCCATTCCAAAGAGTGTTCGTGAGAATCAAGAAGGGGACTTGGGCATCAAGGAGGCTTGGGCATCATGGTAGACCGAGTTTGAAGGTGAAGGTCGACTTGCTGGGGAAGGATCGAGTTCATCATAAGAATCGGTAATCGCAGGAACCAAATAAGGGGAAGGTTGAGTATGCACTGGGCTCCATCGTGTGGTTGGCAGCTAATGTGGAATCATTGAGGCAAAGGATCAGTGAAACACAAAGCCTGGTTGGTAGGTGGCCACATTAGGGAGGAGCATTGAGGAGTGTATGTTGTCCGTGGTAATGTGCTTGAGACTCACATCTTCCGTATCCTGGCAGAGGGGGAAAATCGTGCGGGCTGATCAAACACCTGTAAATACCTAACAAGGCTTATTTGTGCGAAGCAGCCTGTCCGGCTTGGGCTGAGTGCCCTGTTGCTGGTTAGCAGTGTTAGGGTCAACACCTTGAGGATTCGGTCCCCGAGTACCAGGGGAAGATTGGTTTGGATTGCCTCTCTGCCTTCTCTGAGAAGAAGGGGGATTAGTTGCGCCCTGCTGTGCAAATAGTTTCCCTGGAGGGGGCTGTAGGTGCTGTTGTAGGTTTGGAGGAGGAAAGGGAGATGGAAGCGCATATGCTGGAGGATCTGGTGCATCAGGCTGCGAATAAAGGTAATGGTTAGCTTGGGCAACATTGAGGTAAGCAGGAGGTTGGGCAAAAGGAGGAGGCATGATGTATCTTGGATACATGCTACCAGGAGGGGGAAGAGTGCTAGAGGTGTTGGCCCCTCCCTAAGGGAGACCATAGCCCATAGGAGGTTGAGCATACAGATGAGAAAGGGCTCCAACGATACCGTCAGCGGAATGAGATGCCCCCGGGGTGTTAGCGCCACTGAGCCTGGGGAGGTTAGGGAGGACGGTATAAACATAACCAGACTGAGCATAGATCAGGTCATATTTCAAGGCTATTTGGAGGGCGGCTTCTTCAGTTTGAGGGAAATGGGAGGCGATATCTTTGCCAATGGGAGCTAAGAGAGAGCGAAGGAACCAATCCATATAGATTCGATCTTCGAAGGGGGGAGCTCGACATAAGCTTCGTCTTCGGCGGCATTCCTGGACATGAGCGGAAAGGCGGGTCGAAGAGGTTTGCTTGAAAGAGGTCAAAAGCTCCGTACCAGTATCGTATCCGAGAGGGAGCTGGAAGTAAGATAAAAAGGCTTGGGAAATGGTCGCAAAGGTGGTATGGGAAGAGGTGGCTTGGTCAACATACCATTTAGAAGCTTCGCCGGTAAGCGTGCGTTGGAACAAACGAAGACGGATGGAATCATCAGTGATGGAGTTGGAGGAACACCACATGTGGAAAGATCGGACATGGTTGGTTGGATCTTCTCCAGCAAGGCCTTCGAACTTAGCAATGTCGGATGGGAGCTTGGTTGGCATAGCAGGCCAACCAACATCGTGGCGGATAGGGTCATTGATTAACTAATTGAAATCGGGGAGGCTGAGGCCTGTGATGTACGACAGCAAGGGTGTGACCGAGGTAGTTCCTGTGGCGGTTCCGCTAGTAGTAGTTTCGGCATTAGGGCTGGGAGCACCGCTAGCATTAGGCCGTAGACCAGACATAATGAAGGTGATAGGAGGAGAACCAAAAGGAAAAGGAGAACCCAAAGAATCAGAAGAGGAGTCAGAGTGCGGACTCGGAGGAGGACTGGCTTGACGACGGCGGGACGGAGCAAGTCGATCGACCGGAAACTGAGGGTGAAGGCCAAGAAGTGTCCGAGAAGTGCACCTTGGGGGCGCAATGATGACAACAGAAACACGACACAAGTGGAAGAAGAATGACCACAAGGGAAAGGAGGTGCAGAATCAAGTGATTACAATGTCGAAACAAGGGTAGATAGGTGCAGTGTCAATTGATTTTAAATTCTTTGCCTGGCGGTGTAAACCAGGCTCTTCTTCGCTTAGGGTGAGTGTGTGGTGTGCGTTAATTTTAATTTTTAAACCCATTTCGTTTTGAGAGCAAGAGAAAAAGTGTGCTGCGCAACTGAAAATAAATCTGCAGAGAATAGTATATAATGCCGAAATAACAGAAAATTAACAGCTACTATTGCATCGATTCAACCCAAAAAGGCGAGTCTCTCAAAACTAATCTAAAAGAGGGAAAAAATCTAGTCAAAACACACTAAAAAGAGGCCAATAGATCTAGGGTTGAAAGGGGCAAGGATCTAAAGGAGAAAGCTGCTGAAAAAAGGTGCAGATCACAGCCAAGAGACAGAGGCAAGGTGGCTAGAAAAAAGGAGGAAATCAGCAAAAAGCGGAAAGGACAGGGAGGAGGTCCTAAAGAGAGGTCCAAACAAAACAACAAGAGGTGATTTGAAAGGAAGAGAGGCTGATTTAAAGGGATCTGAAAAGGAGGTAACAGATCTGGACAAGGGGGAGCTGAAACTCAGAAAAACAGAGGCTGAAACAGCTAAAAAATCTTCCACAAAAATTGGAGGGTGTTGAAGCCCTAGGGGGCTAGGTTCCCACTTAGATGAGAAAAATAGAGCAGTAATTGTGTCTAAACGGTGGAGTGCGTAGGCTGAAAAAATTACGTGCTTTCAAAGAAACCTTAAAAATTGCGAAAAATAAATTTTAAAAATTCTCACAGGTTTGTGTTCGACCGTTTTCACAAGGTGCTCTGCAAATTGTCGGGTGCGGCGACTCTAGAGTTCGGTGTCACAAAAGTTATGGGCTGAAAAGTGCGGACTCGAAGCTCTGGTGTCTCGGTGAGTGCATTTTTCCCAAAATTTGGCTGCCTCTGAAAGGCAACACGCCACACCGCACAATAGCTGCAGAACACCAAGTTAGAAATTTTAATGTTTTAGGGTTTTATGTGAGAAAAACAACATAAAAATAGGAAAAACAAAAATCTGAAACGAAACCCTAGGTCCGTTAGCCGGATATGCAGAATATGAAAAACGACGAAATGCGTCGTAATTTAAAACCCGTGTGGAGTCGCCATTTGTTAGTATGGAACTTTCTGTTGAAGTGGACGAAAAGACCACTTTAGCTACGCATACCTCATCAGCCCTACAAAAGTGGTCGCCAATATCTTCAGAGATCAAAAGCTAGCCGATCAAGAAAGAGGAGTGCCGCAAAAAAACCAGATCTATGGATGGAAAGACATTAAGCAGTAAAAACAAGGGTTTGCTCCATATACCAATAGACAAGACAAGAACAATTTTTGAAATAATTTTTGTATTAATTGGGCACCTGGGAGGAAAACAAGAAGATGTTTCAACTTTCCCTCACGGATTTTGTAGAAAAATCCGTACTTCGTATCTAGAATCTCTCTCTCGTTGGTGTAGAAAACCCATACAAAAGATAGAACTCAAAGGGAGCTCACACAAATAATAATGCAGAAAAATGTGACCAAGTGTATAGATCCGCAGTGATCTAATAGGCAAAAAAGGTGATGAATGGTATGGTGGATCCTCTTTCTTATAACAAAATATTGGTCATTCTAGATCTTGGTGCATGATTAAAATAATGTTAACCAAATCTAGATCCACCTTTTATGGAATATTTTATTATATCATGGAGGGAAAAAGTATTTGATCAGGTCAAATCCCTTTATTTGTCAATAATAAATAAATAAATGATTTATTTATCTTTTTAAGGAAGTGGTTGAAGGATAATCAAATAAATAATGATTTATTTAATTATTTGTGGGTGATTTGGTCATATTTAACAAGGAATATTATCTAAATAAGATTTAAATAATTATTCCTAGAAATTAATAAGATAAATAGAGATTTATCTAATTAATTTCTTTGTTTTGGGTTAAACATGACGAGGAATAATAATTAAATTATTGTTTAATTAATTATTCCATGAGGAAAATCAAACAAATATAGATTTGTTTAATATTTCCTTTTGGGGTTTCCTGTTTAGACCATAAAAAACCTAATAAATGTGGTTTATTAAGTTATTTTACATAGTGAAAGAAATTTTACTTAGGGTGAAATTGGTCTTACATGGTGTACTTGGGTCCATCTAATGATAATAGGTTAGATGACCAAAAAATGGTGTAACATGAATGATGCAATTTTCTTGGGATGCGCTCAACCAGCCTACCTCGGCTAGTCAGTAGCCTCCTCACCCTCCGCAGCGTTCTCCTAGCCCTTTGATTCAACCTTCCGGGCCTCCTCCTCTTGGCCCTTCAGTTGGTACTCATGAGCCTCCTTACCCTCCTGGAATGGTTCCTCCAGGACTTAACCATTTAGGAGCCCTCCCGCCTTTCCATTAACCCTACGGTTAGATACCATTCCTAGCTCCCCCACCAGGAGTCTATATGGCACCTATCATGGCCACCCTTTCTCTTCCTAGCTTGACCCTTGGTATTCCCGTCTGGTACCTTGATCCTCCAGCTGCTACCCTGCCAGATCAACCTAAACTTTATCTTGCTTTGACCCTGGTTCAACCGGTCCCCTAACTTCTCCCGTTGTCATAGTGCCTCAGCCACCTCAACAGGAACCACCTCTTGTTGCAACCGCTTCAGGTAAGAAGGGCAAAGCATGCAAAAGGATCTCAAAGGAAAAGGCCACCCCGACTGACCCTACACCTCCTATGCCTCCAAATCCCTATGCTTTCTGTGATGTTGTCGGTCACGCCACCCATACCTGTCCCGAGTTTCCCCACATCAAGCCCATGGTCAAAGTCGCGTTCCCTGAGTCTATAGTCCTTGAAACCTCTGCTTCTTCCTCGACTACAGCCAAGAACACCAAGACTATTTATACCAACCAACCTTGTGCTTTGTGTGATCTGCATGGCCATTAATCTCATCATTTTCCCTGCCTTACGCATTACAGTGCTTCTATAGAGGTAGTTCGGGAGTACGATATTGAACAGAACCAATTTGCTTCTCCCGTACTTGCATAGTATGTTGCAGGGTAGGCTATGGACTTACCCACTCCTATTGAAATTCCCCCTCCTGATGTCGATATGATGAAACATGTGGCCACCATCCTCTACCTATCATCATCCATGAGACCCTCGGCAGAAGCTCCCTCTGAATCTTCTCCTATTGTTTCGCTTGACCTCCTTTCAATGATCACCCTGAGCTAAACATCACTAGATACCTTATCTGCTTGTTCTTACATCATCCCCCATGACGATCCACATGTGAACCTTTCTTCTCATGATGATGAGTCAGGTAGCTTCGCCGTGTCATGTGGTCTCCCTTCCTCCAGTCATTCCACCTTGTTTTGTGATGATGACATCATGGAAGCCATGTCCACCCCTAACTTCATCTGTCCCACCCATAAATGTGATGGCATCATCTGTACCTATGGTGACTTACGTGGCTTGAGCACAAGCTACACCTCCGGTAACTCCCACACTCCACCTCACCGTCGGCGTGTGAGTAGTAGACATCTTACCCAGATCATTCCCTCTTGTGGAGTGCATTTGATTTCTACTTTGTGCTCAGGTTTCTAGAATTGTTCATCATCCTCCCATTTATTATCTTGCGGCACCTTTCAGATGGACCCCCCATCCACACCTTATATCGGTTTTGGCGATGGTGCAAGTCGCTACTCTCGGAATCTAGCCTCAGCAGGTTGGGCCATTTTTACCCCCTTGCATTCACTTGTTCTCTCGAACAGTGTATGCATTGGTACTTCTACTAATAATCAGGCCGAATATGATGCAATGTGGGTTTTATTAGCCGATTACCTTTCAAATTGCATCCTCCACCTTCATGTTAATTTAGATTCCCTGCTTCTTGTCATGCAATTGAATGGTGTCTATCATGTGCATAATCCTATGCTTTTTAGAATATATTTACGAGTGAAGATTTTGATGTGTGAATTTGAAATCATTACTTTCAGCCATGTACCTAGAGAAAAAAATAACTATGTAGATAGCGTTGCAAACCATATTCTATATTGGCATTTAGCACACGCATTTAACACAAGACAATAATATAAAAATATCAAAATGATGCATATCCATTATATGTGTCGTATAACATGTTTTAGAGTCCATCCACTTTGATACATATGACATGCCAATAGCATGTTACAAAACTCAAAATTGGGGGCACCACCTGCCCCTACACATTAATCACTATCTGGAGGATCCCGATCCAATGGCTCTACTCTTGCAGCTCGTAGATCACGCATACCCTGTCCGACCATCGCCATGTGCCACATGACCCCTCGCCACTCAAAGGGTAGACCAATACATGGTTGTATGTATTGGTCATATAAGTCTTTCCAGCCACGCTCTGAAACACCGGTCAGAAGCCTCTCACATCTATGACGGATATCCTCCAGGAAGGTTGTTACGTCCTCATTTTTCTATGCCCTCAATCCACTAGATCCTGCGGTCCCCGATACTACAGGTCATCCCATGTACCCAGCTGGTTTTACTGGTGTTGTATCTGCATACTAAAAGTGCAAGAATCAGTACCATATAAAACATTCTAAAACTTTACATGCACATAAAATATTAGCAATTTTTCACTTACCATTGAGTCCCCATATTTGACCAGGCGGCAGTGGTAGATCCGGGTCCCCACAATAACTCATCCCACTATAGGGATAGTTGTCTATATACAGTAGAATCTGATCCGAATGAACAAAGAACTCGGGTCAGAACACCCATCCAACTACTCCACCTCCTCCTCTACATAGTAGTCACCCCCACCGATGCATCCTAGACTCTCTCGGGCCCCCATCTTGGAGCTGTATGCAAGGTCGAAGTGTTGATATCTTCTCAAAGAAGAATGAGCACAAAACTGTACCATATGCGCAATCAAAGTTCACTTTCCTCTTGCATAGCAACAGTTGTCGTTTCAATGACGACAGCATCATCTAGGCCCACCGATAGTAGGTCCCACTCAAAACACTCTCCACAAGAATCATTTTCCCTCCAGTGATGTGATGGAGTGCCTGGTTTCCCACGATCCACAGCACGGGTCTCTAACCTCTCCAAATCCCCAATGGGTATCCGAGTCCCCTTGACTTGGAGACCTGGTCGACAATGGCGCTCTACCAACTCTATGATATTCTTCCCACGTGGTAATAATGGCTGAGTATTCCCTACCATCCCAAGTGGTGGGAGGCCAGTTACGAAATTTATATCCTGGATCGTCAACTCGATCTGGTGCCCCTACACTATAAAGACCTCATAGTTCGGGTCTGAATAATTGACAATTCGGGCCAATAAGGGCTCTCCAGTTCTCATCAAAGGGTTCTCAACAAACTTCAGAACCCCAAACCTGGCCAAAGCAATGTGGACACCTTGATCCTCCCGGATCTCTGATAGTAATGCGCCTAGGTCTCTCTCTCTCCAGTTGATCCATAATTCTGCCATATCTGCACAAAACCATCATATTTCTCAATATACAGATAGGAAAGACTGTATCTCAACATTAAAACCTAGTGCTCAGCCAAAAAATAGCACAGAAAAACCCCTCCCTGACAGGTCGCACTTTTCAAGCCCAAACCTAGGATAGGTTGCAGTTTTTTTCTCAAAACCTACTACCTAGGTCGCACTTTTTGCCCCAAAAGGCACAACCCAGCAGTGAAGAGGAGTAGGGGTCTATTCTTGAGCACTGGGGACCTAATATGAAATTTAAATCCACTCAAAAGAAAGAGTAGGGTTAGGCCTCTTACCTGCAACTGACGGATCTCAATTCTAACGGTCGGTTTGCCCGCTACAATCGCTACAAGATTTAGGGCCTTCTCTCCTCTCTACATTCACCACAGCTCCACATGCAAATGAGTTAATTTGGAGGGAAATTTCCTTATTAAAAGAGAAACCCCTGATTTTTCTTTCACCTGCTGCGTCCAAACCATAGCTCAGTTTACCAAACCGTTTGTACCATTGGAAAGCTCTCATTGAGTCTTGAAATGGGTATCCATTAGTTTTTAATTATTTGATACTTCACCAGGACTCTTTTTGTTCAAGAAGGGTCACTTCAGCACTCTTCAAAATCGAATTTCTTCACCTGCAACACTCGTACTTAGGGGCACCCCTTTTCCTTCATACTTGTCCATACTTGTGTCGATATTCATCATGAGTAACCATTATGTACTCATGTTTTTATGGTCTCCATTGGACCTTTTTTCTATGTGGCAGCACCATCGAGTCACCCTTGTTTAGAGCATCCGAGTTGAGTCATCATTGCATTCATGGAGTCTATACCGAGTCCCTTTGTATCCCGCATAGTCCTCCATCCTTCATTGCTTGGTTCCTCTCTCGTGTTGTACATCATGGCATTCAGTCCCACTATCCCCTATCCCTCATGATATTCCATCAGTCGCTGCCAGGTCATCCATGCCCTTTATTCTATAACAATGGAAGTTGTTCATCCACTACTTAGTAATCCCCATTTTCATCATCACCCTTGGTGTCTGTTTGTCAGTCGCTCTACTATTTTCTCTCGTGCCTTAGTTGAGGACCTCTTATTGCCTCACCTATAGTGGACCTCCTTCTGTCAACATTAGATCATTTATTCCAGAAGACAGGTCTAGAGGGTAGTATACCTTGGTTCTAGCTTCCTGTCTTGTTCGATGTCTCAGATCAGGAAAAGGGACTCCTTCTAGCCCTTTGACTTGATTGTTTCTCAACTCTAGCTCCTTTCAGCATGATCGAGATCCGTATACTTGATGGTTTAGTGATGCAGTAGATTGGACCAGTGATTCCCAAGTGTGTGTGAGATGTTTTAGCCCTCATGAGGGGCTGGCCCTACAGATAGCCCCCCACATACCCAGATGACTTCTTCACTTCAGGCTTTGATGCAACTTCATCTATTTGATGATGTCAGCCTTAGCCGCTTGCAACGCCTTTTTGATTGCATGTATCAGTCATATTTTCAGAGCCCTTTCCTGTTTATAGGGGCATTTGCGTTGTATTTGTATCTCATGTACTCAGATATTATTATACAAGTCCTGGCTGTTATCCCAGGCATGATATGTATGTGGGATTCATTATCATGTTGTTTATTAGGCTCATGTTTATGCTAGCATATACTATATTGTTCAGTCCCTTTCTTACTGGACGCCTTATTTTTTGTACATTGCCTCGGCGGGCATAGGTATGCCTCCCCTGCCGCCTATAGCAGGTACTCGCTTATAAAAGAGACTTGTCACACTTGTAAGTCTCACCTCCTCAGGGTCTAGTCCTTTTAGCACTTTGGTCTACCTTATACTTCTCTCTCTTTGACTTCCCCTTCGGTGTCTAGTGATTGAGTTCTTACAATGTACTTCAATCATACGATTAGATCCTAACGCTCGTACCCTGGGGGGAAATCTATTACACAATTTTTTGGTCATATAACCTATTATCATTAGATGGATCCAATTACACCATGTAAGACCAATTTTACCCTAAGTAAAATTGCTTTCACTATGAAAATAACTTAGTAAACCACCTTTATTAAGTTTTTTATGCTCTAAACAGGAAGCCCCATGAGGAAATATTAATTAAATCTACATTTTTTTTATTTTCCTCAAGGAATAATTAGTTAAACAACAGTTTAATTAATATTCCTGGTTATATTTAACCCAAAAAAAGGAAATTAATTGGATAAATCATTATTATCCTATTATTTTCTAAAGAATAGGTATTTAAACCTTATTTAAATAATATTATTTGTTAAATATGACTAAATCACCCATAAATAATTAAATAAATAATTATTTATTTGATTATTACTCAACCACATCCTTAAAATGATAAATAAATCATTTATTTATTTATTTATTATTTACAAATAAAGAGATTTGACCCAAGTCAATTTCCTTTTCCCTCCAACAAATATAATAAAATATTCCATAAAAGTTGGATCTTGATTTGGTTAATAATATTTTAATTATGGACCAACATCTAGACTAACTCAATATTTTGTTATAAAGAGAAGGTTTTTCTCATTCATTTACCACCTTTTGTTGCCTAAAGATCACTCTGGATATATACTTTTGGTCTGACTATTGATCCACCATCATAGTCATATTTTGCTACCATTTTTGTCTGGGTTTTCTACACCATCAAGAGAGAGAAGTTTTAGATCTAAAGTGCTGAGGACTTACAAGAACCCATCCCATTGAGAAGAACTGGTAACACCCTTCTGTGTTTTCCTCCCAGGTGCCCATAATATAAAAATTCATTCAACATATTATTTTCTTGCCTATTGGATGCATGGAGTAAATCTTGTTTTTTCTACTATTTAATGTCTTATAATGCATAGATCTAGATTTTTGCAGCATTTATCTTGATCACCTAACTGCAGATATGAAGATATTGGCAGTCATACTTGCTATTAGGGATGTTTGTTATGCACAGCTAAAGTGGTATTTTTTCGTACGCTTGGAATTAATATTCATACTAACACTTGGGAAGACCATGAAGCATGAAGACATCTCAGAAAGACAATCTGGTCATGGGTGAAGAGATGTACTGTGTGAAAATGTTGAAGTAATATGCATACATCCACAACGGATCAATGTCAACAATACCATACTCCAAAATCTGATGACAATATTTGCACTCCATGATATGTCGAAGTGCCCCCTCCTTAAGGTTTCTCCATGAGAACCTCTCTCCAATGGCTTGGTAGAACCTATGAGGTTTTGAATATGCTACATGTAGAAACTTCTCTTTGAGTTGTGAGGTTCTCATCAAGAAGGATCTATCCTAATAATGGAAGATGTTATCCATTACACGATGTCTACCATCTACCATCTTCCCATCCATTGCTTCATAATTAAAGTAGTCATCAGAATGCTCAAATGATAACTGGGCCCTAAAATCATCACCGCTCCTTAGTGCTAGCACTACTGATCTCCATGATAGTGCATCTGATGTATCATGGCCCTCTCCATACACAATGATGAACCCATAGTCTTTCATTGTACTGATCCATCGTTGTTCCCTCTCCTGCAGCTGCTCCTCCTCCTCAAAAAGATGTCGGATACTATGGTGGTTGGTCTTCACCCTAAATCTACTACCAATCAAAAACTACCAGAATTTGACTAATGCATGAATAATGGCCAATATCTCTTTCTTGTAAATAGAATATGACAACTCATGCGACAGTAACTTTTGGTTCTCAAAAGTTATTGTATATCTTCCTTGCATTAGGAATATGCTAATCCCATCCTTAGAAACTCCACACTCTAATAAAAAGTGTTGTGTGTAGCTCAACAATGTCAAACTGGGATAGCTATACATATTCTCCTTGAACCAGTCAAGGGTCCTCTATCGAGTGATAATCCACTGCTCCAAATCAACAATGTCCTCTAACCCTTAGTCATGCAATTTCCTTAACGTTATGACCCCACAAATCTCCATATGTTGTGTTGAAATAATATGGGGTGGAAATGTTTTCATACCTTGGATCAGCTTATGCTTGGGAACATCTTGCAAAGCTAGAAAGGTTCCTCCAATCGGTGCAATTTCTTCTCCAACTGCTGGTGATGGTGATGACTACTCCTGTACTACTGCACCAACGCTAGTATTTTCTTCCTCTTCAGCACAGCTACTAAATCATGAGGGGGAATCTCAATTTCGAATGCTCTGTACCATATTGAAAACATGCGAGAGCTCCTCCCACTGATGTAAGTACCTCTACTATAGCTAGTGGTGGTTTTATTTTCTCTTCTCCCCGAGTATGAGTGCTGACATCTTCTTTTTTCTCCTCACATACTTCCTCATCAATGTTTGAAAATGTATCAATGGAAAGTGCCTTCGGTTTTCTTCTGTCAAAACTCTTTACCAATATTTGAGTGAACTCTGCATACACAGTCACTCTTACATGTTTCAATCTCCTGAACCACCATTAATTTGCTTCACCCTCAAGGTGAAGTGTTGCAATCTCAATGGCTTCCTTTTCCGCTACTGGGTGTAGCTGGAAGAAATCATCTAACTTCTCCATCCAAGCCTCTGTCATGATTTTGGATGACATATGGAATGTAGAAAAACATAATCTATTCTTCATATGTCGTCTTCTTCTATTCTTACTATGGGGTCTCCAGTTCTCTTTAATCTGGAAAAGCTATTGGAAAGTCAGATTCTCTTTGAATTCTCTAGATTGATATTTGTACTCTGTAAGATAATCACTCAGAGTCTCATACTCCAAATATCCTTCATATCTATGCCATTCATTTCATTTTGTAAGGAAACTGGGCGTACGAGGGTGTTGTGGAACTTTATGCACCATTCATTTCTTATACTACTGATATGAAGTGCTCAGAACTTCTCCATTCTGAAACCCTCTTGAGGTTTCCTTTTGCCTTTCCCTTCTTCTTTTTTTTATCTTCATGGTGAGATCCTACATATATCTGAAGAGAAGTTTGGAAAAACTCAATCCTTCCATCATTGAAGACTTCTTCCTTTTCTTCTTCTTCTTCTTATTCCTCTGATTTCATGAAATGACCACAAGATGAGCCAAATATTATGCTCTGATACCACTGTAATATCCCAAAATGGGAGAAACAAGAATATAGAAGATTTGTAACATTTCAATCAAGGAAATAACCATAATGTATGCACGAAAATGTAAAATGATGGAAATGTCAGAATATAACATCAATATATTAGAAAATTAGTAGAAACAACTGATCCATATCATTATTTATCAACAGAAAATGAATATACATAGTGCTCCAAAAAGAGATGCACTCAAGCCATCCAAAGATGGTTGAAACAACTCTACTGAAGACTAGCACTAGAAAGTAAAAATTGATGTTGCTACTGGAAGTTGTTGCTGCTAGGAAGAATATATATGTTTGATAGGTTGCTATAGTGCTAAGAAATATCTGAGATTTTAACCATGGACTATACTGAAGAAACCTAGAAACACCCAGAAATTGTTTGGCCAGATTTTAAGTTTGGAATTTCAACCCTTTTTGGGTTGCACACTGCACCCCTATTGGTTGTATTACACACTCCCTGGAGATAAATGCTGATATGGGGTTCAAATAATGATATATCTTCTGAAATCTCATCCACTCAACTCACTAAATAAAGGGTTGGTCCCTTCTCCTGATTCCATGCAGCTGATGCATGCACAACTACTGGGAATAATGTGATGTCTAGGAGGGTTGATGATGTAGCCTGCTGATAGATAATACAATGTTGATCCCAAGCTACTGAAGTGATCCCCAAAGTGGAGGATTAATCCCTCATTTGATTCAAAGATGAGTTACTTGGAACTTCCTCTTCCCCTTAAACCCTCATTACAAAATTACGCAATTTCTGCAAGAAATGTTGTTGCATAGGAGAATAGATGGATGGCCTAATGTTGGATATGACAATGATCTCTCGGAAGATTGTAATGGATCCACAATGTTAAGGGATGATCCCTACATAGGTTTCTCAGCTAAAGTATCACAACAACCTTCCAACTCTCAAACCCAAGTTCAAGAATGTGTTATTCATGTAGTTGGAAGTGCAGATGAGAGTGGCTGAAAGTGGCACTGATTTCTGAATCATCAATGCTGCCCAAGAAAATATTCTAAGAGTAGGCACTCGAAGTCCCCTCTAGGTAAAGGTTGGATTCCCGCTCGATAACACCTGGTTCTCAACAACACAGAAGACTTAGCTAAATATCTTAAGCGTGCAAAGAAATATCTTACAACAATCAATAATAAAAATTAAGACTCCCCTCCTTTGCTGCCCTCAACTTCCTTTTATGGTTGTGAGCCTTTCCTAGGCTTGGCCCACCTCATAACTATGCTGCATATGTGGCAAATAGCCTCCATAAATACTGTACTTTCCTCCATGATCTCCATCATTGCTGCAATTACTTCTCCACTTCCTCCATCATGTGTGCATTTAATCCACCACTTCCTCCATCATCTCCGCAATTGCTTCTCCACTATCTCCATGATATTTAATTTATTCATCCACTATCTCCAGCATCTTCCTCATAAATTCTCTATGACCTCCACTCTTTCTTCATTATTGTGTTGCTCCACTACTCCATAATTCTACTCCACTACTTAACTAACCCACATTCACAGTATAGAAGTGGATTTTACTCATCTACTGGGTTTATGGGTCCCTCCACCGTTTTATTTACTTAACTAAATAAGAAAAGTAAGAACTCTAATATTCCAGTCAGCTGATGGAAAATTTGGAATATTGCAATGTCCTTTAGTGTATTTTCTCTCCAACATTAGAGGTTACAAAATCATGATTAGTATTTCTTTTTTTCTCATCATGAGTTTCCTCTACTATCTTTTTGCCATTAGGAATCATTTCTTGTATCAAATTTTTCAAACCATCCTTCAAACCTTCCATGTATACTTTTAGATCATTCTTCATGTCTTCTGTTTAGTCAATTTAATGTCCTAAATTGATAGCATAAATTATCGACCAGGGCTAGTAAACTAATGAAGTGTAATGCACTATATGTGCCTAAGTATCCCTTTTTCCTACTTCATTGTTTTTAGTGTTTTATTGATGTTTTGGGGTTTTTATGTTTGATTCTTAGTATGCTACTCTATGCTAAGAAGATAAAGTTGAATCTTTGTCAAAAGGGAGAAAAGGAAATCTTAATAAATGAATTAAAATGGAGTTTATTTTCAAGTTTTGTTCCTAATTAGAAAATGATGAAAATAGAGAGTCATAATCCATGGATATTACAACTTTTAAATGAACATTCATGAAATGAAAAATAACTCAAAACACTACAACTTAATCTGATTCATTTAATTAGATATTTTTTGGAAGAGCTTGTGAAAAAGATTAATTCTAATGCAATGATGATCTCCTAAAAACATAAAAGGAAGTGCTGAAACAAACAGTAACTTAGAACATTACAGTGAAATCTCATTCATATGATACAGGTTTATTGGAAGAGATTGAGAAAAAGATTACTATAATTTAATAAGGATCTCCTATGAAATGCTGAAACAACTTATAACATTACAACCAAATCTCATTCATGAGTTAGAGCTTTGTTGGAAGAGATTTTTGAAAGAGATTAATCATAATGTGATAAGGATCTTTTTATGAAGAAAAACAATCAATAACTCACAATATTACAACTAAGTTTCATTCGTGTATTAGAGGTTTACTGGAAAATATTTGGAAATAGACTAACTATAGTATAACGAGGATCTTCTTTTTAACTAAATGGCAAAAAATGAAATGCTAATAACTCAGAATATCACAATTGAATCCCATTCATTTAATAGAGATATATTGGAAAAGCTTGAGAAAGATACAACTGCAATATCATGAGGATCCTTTATCTAAGCATATGACATGAAACATAATACTAACAGCTGTGATTTTAGAAAGCAGTCTAAATAAGGAAATATGACAAACAGAATTGAAAATGACTTATCTAGAAAACATGAAAAATCTCCTCGAATAGCAGGGGCCCTCTACTATCAATTCGGCATTAATCCTTTAACTCCTCAAGGTTGTATTCAGAACAACATCAAGTTATCATCTCCTTTTTATTAATCACAAGTCTTGAAAACAGAGTATCATCGTAATGATAAAAATAAGTATCAACTTCTTCCTCTCAGTATTACAGAACTTAATTTATATGTAAATTCATAACTAACATTGAACAAAAATAGGTACAGCAGTAGGTTTGAAGTTAAAATCAAATTAGGACTCTTCTGGGACTCATGATTAGCTGTAAAGCAAATCAGGAGTCCTGATTCCTGTAGAAGACAACTTCCTTGACCTTTGCTTTGACCACATGCTTAGGCACCTCCAGCTATCAATTCAGTCCTTGTGGAAGGGAAGGAATGATGTAGGAAAGATTTGGAATCCACCTATGTGTGCCTTTTCTCCAGATGACACCTGTAACATACTTAAACACCAAAACAGCTACGAAACTCTTGACTGGCTATAGAATGACTGAATTTTGTAGCTAAACTGTTCAAAAATCATTAAGACAGCAAAAATCATAAAAGTACAATAAGTTAATTATTGTATGCAACCTTTAAGTAATATTAGTCATTCTCATTAAGTTTTAGGTTTATGAAATGATAAAGGAATAATGAAATGAAGTGAAGTTTGGCAAAAGAGAATACAATTTCAGGGCTCAACATACCCCCACTACAAAACTCTTACATGTCCTCATGCATTTTCATCAAAAATTTATTCCATTTGCACTGATACATCTGAAAGAACATCTAGCCTCCTTTTTCTGCTTCTTTTGGTATTAAATGCCATTCTGGGTTTCCTTATGAATAATTTGAACCTAAGATCAATGAGTGCCCTGTTCAGTTTCTTCGTTTCTCTTCTTTAGCTTCCTGTTTGCTTTATACAATATTTTCATTTGCTGAGAGAGAGTGTTTCTCATGCCACTTTTCAATTTGACCTGCTCTCTTAAGATTCATTTTCATTCTTGATATGGTTATTCAGTATCTTCAATTCATAATTGTCTCTTCTCAAAATTTCTATTGGAGGTTCTTGTGGACTGAGAGATCTTTCTCGATTTTCTGAGGCCCTTTTTTCCAGTGATTCCACATATTCATAAATCTGTTGTTGAGTTGGATCTATATTTGTGGTTCTTCTGTTAGGGTCTTCTTCATACTGGTGTAAAGGAGATATATCAACTGCTGATTGTATTAGAGTTTCTTCATCTTCAATATTTATGACCCCTGTTTCCTTACTCCCTGTCTTTTTCATCATGCCTTTTAATCTAGAGCTTCTCCTCAATTTGGGTGGATTTTCATCTTTTTCCTCAGCACATTCACTTGTTAATTTCTCTTTTCTTTTAACCCTGATTTGTTTCTTGATCTTTGTCAATTTTTCAGAGAGTACTTCTTCACTATCTTCCTGTGTTGATGTATTAGGTTTGATTTCAACAGATTTATCAATTTCCCCCCTCCTACTTTTTCTTACAGTTTCTTTTCTAGATAGTGTTTCCTCTGGTTCTTCAAAATGGTTTCTTAGAAGAAATTCATCCCAACTATCTCCTACTTTCTTCAAATGGAACTCAATCAATATTTTGATTAGACCATGATGGTGTATAGTAGTCTCTAGGAATTGGAGTCTTTTCTGAAAATTAGAGGCCATCCTTTTCAAACTCTTAAGCAGGAATAAAGGTAAATTTATTTCATCATCTAAGAATTCATCATCAATCTGATATGATAGACATACAAGGTGCCAAACCTACCCTCACATGTTATGAATTTTTGTAAAATTAACAACATATTCCTTTATTTACTTTTCAGATTTGTACTAGGAATCCCCTTTCTAAACACTGAAATGTCCATACCTGGGTTTTTTTAGCATTTTTTTCCAAGTTTCATTATGGAACTCCTTGTTTTTAAACCAACGTTCTCCCTCTCTTGCCAATTCTTTGGCTTCAGCTATGAATGACTCTGTGATGGTGAACTTAATATCCCCAATTTCTACCTCTAATCCATCAAATGACCTAGAAAATTATTTCATGATTTCTTTGTGGAATCCATTGAACTTCTCCACAAATTTTAGCCACCCAACCCGCTGTAATAGCCCCTTAACCTGAGGGTATCCTTCTAAATATTTGATCCCAATTGGCTTTGTTCTCACGATTAGCCCCATTCCTCCTTGGTACTGATTGCTTCTTTCTTTGAATTAGGTCTACTGATCTATCTCTAATCCTATGCCTGAAGAAAGAGTAACTGTGGAAGGTTGTTTTGCCTTTAAAATGACTTCTCTGTAGATGAAACTGGCTATGGAATGTAATGGAAGTGAGTGGATACAGATGAATGAACAAGGTAATGGTGAATGATGAAAATGATTGGGTTAAGAGCGATCCAGATTTATGCAAGAACGCAACAGAATAAACATATAACCATAAATACAGAGATGCAGTGGAAATAACACTTCATTTCATTAATATCAAAGAACTGAAATTTGCTTACAGACAGAAAGGAAATAAAACTAGCTAGGGCACTGGTAGCTATCTCTGAGAAGAGATGTGGCAGCTACAAGCCTCTGAACTGAGTTACAATGAGGCTCGAGGGCCTATTTATTATTTAGAAACAATGGGAAATCATAAATAGCCAAAACCCTAACCCTATGAGATGAAGCGCCAAAACTATGGGCCCCGTTTGGGTAAATTGGTGTTTCAACTTCCCAGGGGCGTAACTTTGGCATACGATCTCCGTTTGATGCGTACCATACCTCTTTAGAAATATCTATCCGAGGACTACAAATTTTGAATGAGAAACATCGATCCATGGACCCATGTTGCTCTCCGTTTTCCCAAAAAACGTCGTTTAGGGCCTCAAAACGACTCCGGAAGTTCAGGACTCGAAAAACTGCTAAAAATAGTAAACTGTGCCGAAACTGAAAAACTGAAAGAGACAATGGTGGAGCCCCAAGTGGAATAGGTAGGTGACCACCAATATCCACCTGGATCATTCCTCCCCCCTTAGGAAGCAATGGTCCCCATTGCGTTAAGTTCCTCCATGAGATGAGGAAATTTCTGCTGAACTTGGTCCCTGGTGAACCACTTTCCTTGGTGCAAGAGTTGGCCAGCTTTGACAACCCGATATAGTTGGATCTTCTGTTGGCGAGTGTTCTTGATTTGCATGTCCCTGATACAATCTGTGGTGGCCTGTTCCATGCAGTCTGGGTTTAAATATGTTGGTGTGAGTTGTTCTGCAATGTCCGAGGTGTCCAATAGATGTGGGAAGTAAGGATGAAGGCGATCCACATTGAAGACTGCATGCAGAACAAGGAATGGTGGAATACTGAGCTTGAAGGAATTATTCCCTACAGCCTTGGTGATGGTGTATGGCTCGTATCAGAGCAGGCGAAGCTTGCGGTGGGGTCCAGTGAGGCGCTCCTTCTGCAAGTGTAGCCATACTTTGTTGCCCACCTAGAAGTTGTGTGGCACCCGGTGTTGATCATGGCATTGCTTGTAATTGGAATTGGCTCTATCCAATATATCATGAACCTATTGGTTGATGTGGTTAATGTGCTCAATGAAGCTACTGGCTTTGTCAACTTCAGACTGGACATGAGCCAAATTAGCCTGAGCAGCTGAAAATGGCATGGCTACGTCAATGGGACATAGTGGCTGGAATCCCAAGCCCACTTGAAAGGGGCTATGGCCGATTGAAATGTGGAGAGCTCGATTATAAATATGTTGTACATAGGGGAGGCTCTTGTCCCATGTGCGTGGATGCTTTTAATTGTACATGCGCAGAATGTGTACAATCATTTTGTTGAAGACCTCTGTCTGGCCATCTATTTGGGGATGGAAAGCCGTGGACTTGGTGAGCTTGGTATCCAACATTGACCAGAGGCTGGACCAAAATGTGCTAAGGAACTTGCTATCCCAATCTGATATGATAGACTGTGGGATCCAAAAGTGCACCCACACTCGTTCAAAGAAGAGTTTAGTAGTGGCTTCTATTGTGATATTCTTCTTGCAGGCCACCATAATGGCCATCTTCGAGAGTCTGTCGACGATCACGAAAACACAGTCATTTCCCTGCTTAGTAGAAGGTAGGCCTGACATGTAATCCATGGAGATGGATTCCCAAGGTCAACTAGGGGTAGGTAGAGGAGTATATAGGCCTTGCTTCTTGATGGTCAGTTTGGCAATGGCACAAGCAGTGCAGGATCTGATGTGCTTCTCGACATCCTTTCGAAGGTTCGACCAATAGAAATACTTCTACAGGATTGCTACTGTTTTCTCGATCCCAAAATGCTCAGCGACTCGACTGTAGTGTTCTTCCCATATCATCTTGGCACGCTTGCTTGAAGGAAAACAAAGGTTTCCCATGTGACATAAAAGTGCATCTTGGAGGTGAAAATTTGGAACTTGCGTACCCCCCAAGAGTGCCTTGTAAGTGTGGCCGAATTCTGGGTCACTCTCATAGAGAAGCAGCCAATCAGAAGTCTCGTGCCCACAAGAGTTGAGCATAATGTTGAGCACCATGATAGGTGGTCGGCTGAGGTAGTCTACAACATGATAGGTGCTACCCTTCTTGTACTTGATGTTCAAATGAAACTGTTGCAGATATGTGGACCACTTCTGATGGCGATCATTCTGCAACTTCCCTTGTGTCTGTATGAACTGTAGGGGTTGGTGGTCTGTGTGAATGATTGTTTCCTTCCCCAAAATGTAATGCTTCCATTGTCGAAAAGCTTGCACAATGGAATACATTTCTTTGTCATAAGTGGGATACTTGTGAACTGTGTCAGAAAATGTCTCACTGTGAAATGCCCCTGGATGTCCCTGTTGAGTAAGAACTGCCCCAATAGCATAGTCAGAGGCATTTGTCTTGATCTCAAATGGCTGTTGCAAGTCTGGTAAAGTGAGCACTGGGGCAGAACAGAGGCGGTTTTTCAGTTCTGTGAACGCCTTCTGTTGAGGTTCCGACCAAAATTTTTTTGCTCTCGCTCCTCCCTTGGTAACTTGACTCAAGGGCCAAGTGATATGAGAGAATCCCAACACGAACCTCCGATAGAAATTAGCAAGACCCAGAAAGCTGCGAAGCTCTGTTATAGTGGTTGGGGCTGGCCAATCCCGAATGATTTGGATCTTGGCTGGATCCACATGCACCCCCCTTTCATCAATAATGTATCCCAGATATTGAACCTGGGTCATGCCAAAAGTGCACTTCTCCAAATTGGCACACAACTTGTGTTGCCGCGGTGTTTGGAGGACTTGTCGGATGTGGTGAAGGTGCTCTTCCCAAGTCTGGCTGAAGATCAGAATGTCATCTTTTACCACACTGAAATCGGTTGTTTGCGAGACCACTGATGTGCCATCATCCTCATGAAGGTTGCGGGAGCATTCGTCAACCCGAAAGGCATGACCAGCCATTCGAAAAGGCCTTCCTTGGCTTTGAAGGAAGTCTTCCACACATCATAGGGTTCAATTGGTACCTGGTGATACCCAGACTTCAAGTCAATCTTGCTAAAATATTTTTCACCTTTGAGTTGGTCCAGAAGGTCATCAATCAATGGGATCGGGTACCTATTCCAGACAGTGATCTTGTTCAGCACCCGATAGTCAATACTGAGTCTCCACGTCCCATCCTTCTTCTGTACCAACACGATTGGGCTCCCACAGGGCGATGAACTTGGTCTGATGTGACCTTTCTACAACAGCTCCTGAGTCCGCCTCTTGATTTCATCATTCTCCAGAACAGAGCACCGATAGATTGGTCCATTAGGTAGCGGCGCACCTGGGGTTAGATCGATAGGGTGCTTGACCTGACAGTGCAGAGGAACCCTTGTGGGTGAGGTTAATATGTCCCTATACTCCTCCACAACCTTATCGATTTGTTGTTTTTGTGTAGAGGAGCCTCGTCTGGAGGTCGTGGCCACAGTCTTCTTCTTGCCCTGAGGGAAGATCATTAGGAAAACGAATTTCCTGGTTTGGGAAATGAGCTTACTACATTGTTTTGCAGTAACCAAAGAGATAGCGGTAGGAGGTGGTACCTCTGGTATCCTGTACAAATTATTTCCCAAAGTAATAATAACAGCATGAGGTTGAGACTCGTACACAACATGACGCTTCCACAAGTATGGTTGTCCTAATAATACATCAGAAACATCAATAGGAGCAATGTCACATAATACCTCATCCGTGAAGGGCTTGATTCTATAGGGAAGGCGGCACTGCTGGCTGACGCGGAGATCTCGTCCTTGGTGAAGCCACCCGATGGTGTGTGGATGTGGGTGAGCCGTGGTTGGAAAGCCCAACCACTTCATGGCATCTTCTGAAATGAGGTTCTTTTGGCTCCCATTGTAGACAATGAACTGTACCAGTGAGCACTTTACCCACATCTGGGAGTGGAAGAGACGTTCTTCCTCTTCTGGATCTTCCGGTTCCTCCTTCTGGATCTTTGTAGTGGCAACAGTGACATTGGGCTCTGCATCAATAATCTGTTTCCCTTTTTCATTCCCCTTTTCAGGTTCTGATTCGGAGTCGGAGCATGCATCTGACTCAGAAGCCCTCATCTCGGCCACTAACGACTACCTGCTTCGACACTCACTTGTGTTGTGAGTGGAGCTCTTATGGAACTCACACCATTTTCCCATGTCCTTCTTTGGCTTTGCGGTGCTGCTATTTTCTTGTGGCTTTGATGAGTTGTATTTAGGTGCCATGCCTTGGCTCTGTCCTTTGTTCTGCAGTTTGGAAGCACCTTTCCCTTGCTTTTGATTTGCAGATCCAAAGTCTCGCTTCTTCTGTTTCAATTTATACTCAATCTTGGCAGCATATCAGTATGTCGTACCAAGCGAGGAGATGTCGAGGAATTCCATTTCCTCCTGAATGTATCTGTGTAGACAACTGTGACACATTAGCACCAGATGTTTCTCTGAATCTTTGATACCCAACTTTGTGCGCAGGGTATGGAAAAAATTCGTCAGCTCATGCACATCTTGGTCCCTTTGTTGTCGCAGCATGGTCCATTGTATGTACTTGTCCTCATAGCTCCCCACGGGATAGTACTGTTCATTGATGGTGTCTCGGAAAGAATTCCAAGTTGGTACGGCCGAGAACAGAGAGGGTTCTGTCTGGTCCTTGTTCTCACAGTAGGTTTCCCACCAGTCCTTAACATGGGGGGTAGCTTTGAGGAGTGCAAAAATAATCTTCTCCCGGTCTGAAAAGTCATGAATAGAGAAATATCCTTCTAATAGATTCAACCATCTATCTACGGCATCTGCGTTTATTTGACCCTCAAATATGGGAATGTCAAAATTTACTTGTACCTTAAAGGGAGTCGCAACTCCAGAGTGGCTACTGGATGCAGATGCGCCGCCGGTGGGCAGCCGTTGAAGGATCTGAGCAAAGCTATCCATCATCGCGTTCCTTTGTTTGTCGAGGGCCTCCTCGAGCAATATTTTGATAGGATCTCCTGCTCCCTCATCTTTCTTTTCGTCCCCCATGGGCATCCGTCGAGGTTTGCGAGGCTGATCTTGCAAAGGTTCCACCAGATCGAGCCCTAGCTCCTTATACCCTGACCTCGTTGGGGACATGCAAAGAAGGATCGAGAAAAAGCAGACTGCTCTGATACCACTAATTCAGATTTATGCAAGAACGCAACAGAATAAACATATAACCATAAATACAGAGATGCAGCGGAAATAACACTTCATTTCATTAATATCAAAGAACTGAAATTTGCTTACAGACAGAAAGGAAATAAAACTAGCTAGGGCGTTGGTAGCTATCTCTGAGAAGAGATGTGGCGGCTACAGGCCTCTGAACTGAGTTACAATGAGGCTCGAGGGCCTATTTATTATTTAGAAACAATAGGAAATCCTAAACAGCCAAAACCCTAACCCTAGGAGATGAAGCACCAAAACTATGGTCCCCATTTGGGTAAATTGATGTTTCAACTTCCCAGGGGCGTAACTTTGCCATACGATCTCCGTTTGATGCGTACCATACCTCTTTAGAAAGATCTATCCGAGGACTACAAATTTTGTATGAGAAACATTAGTCCATTGGCCCATGTTTCTCTCCTTTTTCCCAAAAAACGTCGTTTAGGGCCTCAAAACAGCTCCGGAAGTTCAAGACCCGAAAAACTGCTAAAAATAGTAAAATGTGCCGAAACTGAAAAAATGAAAGAGAAAATGGTGGAGCCCCAAGTGGAATAGGTGGGTCACCACCAATATCCACCTAGATCAAATAGTTTGATATGAAATGAAATACCATGAAGAGATTTTATGATGATTTTCAAAAATTTGTTGATCAGCGGTTGTCATTGATGTCAACCCAAGCAACACCAGGGACTAACCCAATATTGCATGGGAATTTTGACCTACAAAATTAATATATTCTAGATCAATAATTATTTTTATGGTTTCTATTTGTCGAGATGTTTCCGTTGATATATGGCACGCCATGTAATTCTTCACAGTTTGAGAGATATTCATGTTTGAAGTTTGTACTCCCAATTAGTGGGCTAAAACCCCATGGGGTTGGGGCATGGGTCATTGAAAAGTCATAATTAATATTTTTTATGCTCCTAAAATCCCTCCCACATTCACTTGTTGAAGCCCCTCTCAGCTTAAGCATTCATATATAATGTGATCTTCATTTCCTCCTTAGGTAAGGGATTCGGCCATCTGAAACAGGTCATCGTGGCATTTCCGCTCTAAATTTTTTTCTACGAAGGCTCAGAAGCTGAAATTTTTATGAGGCGAAGAACAAATCCTGAGGACGCTGCAGTAACAATTTCAGATCAAGATGCCCAAAATTTTTGGAGATATGATCTGTGGAAGTAAGGGTTTTTGCAGGCTCCTGAAATTCATCTCAAAGAAGTGACCTTGGTAAATTCGTCATAACTCTCGCTCTGAGTATCGTATTGGAATTTCGTAAAAAGTTATGGATATTGTACAATCTTAAATTTTTTCTCTATAAATCTCAAAAGAAAATGAATAAACAATAACACGTGGCATGTCATACAAGTGTGCTCTGATGAAATAGTCCATAATTAGGGCAGTGTGAGAAATTGGGTATAACTCTCTCTTGAAGAATCCAAATTGGGTCAGACCTGTGGCATTGGAAAGAAGAATCAAAGGGCTACTATAGGACTGAAAATCAAATATTGAGGATCTAAAATAACATAGATACACCAGATTCAATATCGAGCTCCTAGAAGGAAGAAAAAAGCTAGATCATGTGTTGTCAAGGGTTGCAAAGGATGAGAATTTATACGCCAGAAAATAAAAACAAGGTGCAACAAAGGGTAGCATGACAAGAGCAGAAACCAAGGTGCATAATAGCAGCAAGAAGTTCATCATATGAATTCTTCAAGTGGGCAGCACTGCATACAATCATTGTAAAGGTATCATTGTACTTAGTCATTGTAAATACATTATTGTACAAATTGTACTAGTGTCTATCTGCCAAGGGTTGAAGAGGCAGTGTTGGGAGGTCTAGGATCATCATTAGGTGGTTGTCTCAAAGTTGGGGTTATGGTCAAGTATATCTTCTTCTTCTACATCATTCTATATCATTGTAAAGTGGACCATTTTCCCTAGTATGGGAGTCCATTCTTCTTTTATTCTTCTATAGGGTGGTAGGGTGGTGCTAGGGTGAGTTGTAGCTCATTGGGTGTTGGGGCATCCGTTCAGTTGACTACTAAAGAATCTCGGGCGTTGGAGCATCCATCTAGTGGGAGCTGGAGAAGAATTCTTTTCTAGATTCTAGGAAGTTGGAGCTTTATTTTCAATTGGAGTTGAATATTAAAGAATTATTAGAAAAGCATTAGGTGGTTTTTGTCCCGGAGTGGGTTTCCACCTTAAAAACTGTGTGCATTTGTGTTCCTCTTATTTTCTGCTATCATTGTACAAACACTGATAATAATTGAAGATTAACTAATGCTCTAATTGAAAGAAATACTGATTCACCCCCCCTCTCAGTATTTCCAACAATTGGTATCAGAGTTTGGTTCCTTCAATAGCAGTTTAACAGCTGGAAGGAGGTCATGGAGCATACCAAGAATGGTGTACCTCTATTCAATGAAAATAATTATGCACTTTGGAAAGGAAGAATGGAGGTCTATCTCTTGGTGCAAGGTTACAAAGTATGGGACACTGTTCAAAATGGATTTACATCAACCATGGATGAACAAGGTAAGAAGAATTTGGTAAATGATGCAAAAGCAAAGAATATTATTATTAGTGGACTTATTGAATTTTCTTATCGTAAGGTGTTGGGTTGCAAAACCGCAAAAAATTTATGGGACAAGCTTGAGAATATATATGCAGGTGACTCAAATGTCAAAGAAGCAAAGCTTCAAATCTATAGAGAAAAATTTGAGCAACTCAAAATGAAAGAAGATTGCAACATTGCTGCATACTTTCAATACATTGATGAAATAACCAATACTCTGGATGGATTGGGAGAGCTAGTTGACGAGAAGACTATTATACAGAATATTCTTATAACGTTACCAGGGAGATTCAACCCAAAGGTATCGGTCTTAGAATACAATGCAAATCTGGACAAACTCAGCAAAGAGGAATTACATGGAGTTCTCATAGCATATAAAATGAGACTTGATGAGGAAGAGGGTACTTCACATCTAGAAACTGCGTTCGTTGCATCTAAGAAAACCAATAAAGATAACCAACCTTCAATTGAAAAGGAATGCACCTGCAAGTGTGAAGAAAAGGGAGATGATGAAGAAGCTCTTTTAGATGAAGAATATGCTTACTTCACGAGAAAACTACAAATTGGTAAGGGACAATTCAAAGGTAAACTTCCATTGATATGTTTCAGCTGTAATGAGGTTGGGCATTTTTCAACAAAATGTACAAACAAAAGTAATGGCAACTCAAAGAGAAAGAAAGGCTTTAAGAAATTCAACAAGCAAGGATCCAAAAGGAACTTTCTCTCTAAAGAATATAGCTCATCATCCGATGAAGACAATGATAGTGAAGAAGAAGCCAATGAGAGAGTATTGTTTATGGCCAATCACAATAAACCCAAGCACAATAAGCAAGAGGTATCAAACAATGAAGAAGAAGGATGGACCATAGATGAATTTTATGAGGAAGCAATCAAGCTTATAAAAGATCTCAAGGTGGAGAAGATCCGTTCCAAAACCTTGAAGAACAAGTTCAAGGTCTCAAAATTGAAGTTGAAGAACAAAAATGCATTGAAGAGTCACTTCAAAAGAAGTTGGAAGAAAGTAACCAAGAAAGGGAAGAATTAGAAGCCCAAGTAGTCTCGCTGCGTGAGGAAGTGAAGAAAGGAAAAACTATCCAAAACTATGCCAACAGCTCAAGGGCATTGGAAGAACTCATCAACAATCAACGATATTACAATGACAGAACTGGCATCGGTTACAAAGAAGAAGAGGCAGGACCTTCTACAACAAAATACAATGAACCTATGAGATCTGACATGCATGAAGACTTCATTAGACAAGATTCTCAAGAACAACCTTGGAAGACAATTCCTCGACGAAAATTTCCATCCAGGTACCAACATATTTTTTATGGCTACCGTTATTCATCTGGAAAATTTGGTCATAAAGTTGTAAAATGTCGCACATACTCTAGGAACGAATATAATTCCAGGAGATCTGTCAAATATGAACCTCACAGGGCTCAGCGAAATATCAATAGATTTGAACATTTAAGAAATAATATTGAATGTTACAAATGTCGAAACTTTGGACACATAGCCAAAGACTGCAGACTTGAAAATCCTCGAGAAGAATCTTCGAAGCCACAGAATGAACGAACATGGAAGAAGAAGAAGAATGATAATTTTTCTCTCGCTCTCAAGGCTCAAAAGAATAAAGATGTGTGGTATGTTGATAGCGGTTGCTCAACGCATATGACTGGTGTTACACCATTTTTTGGTCATCTAACCTATTATCATTAGATGAACCCAAGTACACCATGTAAGACCAATTTTACCCTAAGTAAAATTGCTTTCACCACATTCGTTTATATTTCTCGGTCATATTTAACCCAAAACAAGGAAATTAATTAAATAAATCCTTATTTACTTAATTATTTCCTAAGAATAAGTTATTTAAATCATCATTTAAATAATATTTTTAGTTAAATTTCACTAAATCACATATAAATAATTAAATAAACCATTATTTATTTAATTATATCCCCAATCATCTCCCTAAAATAATAAATAAATCATTTATTTATTTGTTACTTATAAATAAAGGAATTGACCCAAGTCAAAAATCCTTTTCCCTCCAACAAATATAATAAAATATCACTAAAGGATGATTCTAGAATTTGATTAATAATATTTTATTTATGCACCGAGTTCTAGAACACCCCAATATTTTGTTATAAATAGAAGGGGTTTCCCCACTCATTAGTCACCTCCATTGCATTAGATCACTCTGGATCTATACTAGGTCACATATTTTCATTTTTTCCTTGTGAGCTCCCATTGAGTTCTATGTTTTTCTGGGTTTTTCATAATACCAAGGGAGAGGAATTTTAGATCTAAAACATTGAGGAATTTCAAGAACCCATCCCATTGAGGAGAACTGGAAAACACCTTTCTTGTTTTCCTCTCAGGTGCCCCATTCTTTAATATAATATAAAATTATTTTAAATACATTGTTCTTGTCTTGTCTATTGGATGCATGGAGCCATATTGTATTTTATCTGCTTAATGTTTTTTGTGCTTAGATCTGGATTTGTGCAGCAGACTTAAAGATATTTTGCAGCCATAATCGATGTTAGGGCTATTTTTTATGCGTAGCTAAAGTGGTCTTTCACGACGAAAGATTCATAGTAACAATTGGCGACTCCACACCGGTTTTCTTTCGCGACCACTATCGTTTCATATATTCCTGCATATCCAGCTATTTCAGACCCTAGGGTTTCTCTTCCATTTTCTATTTTTCCTATTTTTATGGTGCTTTCCACCTCTAAACCCCTCAAACAGTAAAATTTTTAACTTTCGTGTGTTTCTGGCCTTATTGCACAGGTGACAGACAACAACTGCAGCTGAGACGACAAATTTTTCTGAAATCTGCCGCTAAGAGAGTCGGATCTGCAGGTCGCACTTATCGGCCCAAAAAGTGTGACCTGGACCTGAGGACGCACTTTTCTACTCCAAACCTGTCACCTGGACTAAAAGCAGGTCAAAACCTACAACCTGCACTTTTTTTGCAAATTTTCCAGCGCTTTTTCTGGGTTTGTCTGAAGCTTCTGTCAGGGTTTTCCAGCCTCTGTCTCTGGCCGTTTAGACCTTTTTTTGATTGACTTCACTCAACTAAGAGGGAATCTTTCCCCTTAGGGCTCTAGTACCCTCCACTTTTTGTGGGAAAGTCTTTGCTATTTCAGAAGTCTAAATTTCCAGAGTTTCAGCCTTATTTCTCTCAGATCTGATACCTCATTTTTAGATCCCTTTAGATCAGCTTCTCTCCCTTTCAAATCACATCATATCATTTTGTTTGGGTTAATTTCTAAGGTCGCTGCCTTGTCCCTTCTATTTTTAGCTAATCTCCTCCTTTTTAGCAGCAACCTTGCCTCTACCTATTTGTTGTTCTCTGCACCTATTTTCACCAGAGTTCTCCTTTAGATCCCCATCCCTCCCGACCTTCAATCTATTGGACTCCTTTTCACATGATTTGCTTATTTTTTTCGCTCTTATTGAATATTTTTGAGAGACCCGCCTCCTTGGGTTAGATTGATGCATTGTTAGCTGTTAATTCTCTATTCTTTCAGTCTTATTTACTGCAGATTTATTTTCAGTTGCACAGCAAACGTTTTCTTTTACTCTCAAAACGTCTGGGTTTAAATAATTAAAATTAACGCATGCCACACACTAACCCTAAGTGAATAAGCACCTAGTTAACACCGCCTGGCAAAGACTTTAAAATAAATTGTCACTACACCTCTCTACCCTTGACCTTACTTGATTTTGTCCCTCCCTGCCCTTGTCGGTTTTTCTTCTTCCTGTCATCATTGTGCCCCCAAGGCGCCTCTCCCAGAGACTTCTTGGCCTTCACCCTCAGTTTCTAGTTGGTTGACTTCCTCCTTCCCATCGTCATCGAGTAAGTCCTCCCCCGATTCCACACTCCGACTCTTCCTCTGATTGTTCGGGTTCTCCCCCTGTCGCTTTCACCATGTCTACTTCAGGGCCTACTACTAGCAGCAACCCCAGTACTACTATTGGGTCTGTTTCCAGTGGAACCACTAGGGGACCTACCTTGACTGCCCCATTACTTCCTTATATGGCCAGCCTTAGTCTCCCTGACTTCAATCAGATGATCAATGACCCTATCCACCACGATGTTAGTTGGCATGCTATGCCAACTAAGCTCCCCTCTGACATTCCCAAGTTTGAAGGCTTTGCTAGTGAAGATCCCTCCAACCATATCCGATCCTTCCATATGTGGTGTTCCTCCAATTCCATTACTAATGACTCCATTCATCTAAGATTGTTTCAACGCACAATTACCGGTGAAGCTTCTAAATGGTATGTTGAACAGGCCACCTCCTCCCATACCACTTTTGCGACCATTGCCCAAGCCTTTTTATCTTATTTCCATCTCCCACTCTGATACGACACTGGTACTGAGCTTTTGACTTCTTTCCGTCAATCCTCTTCGACCCGCCTTTCCACTCATGTCCAGGAATGGTGGCGAAGAAGAAGCTTATGTCGTACTCCTCCCTTTGAAGATCAGGTTTATATGAACTGGTTCCTTCGCTCTCTCTTACCTCCCATCGGCAAATATGTCGCCTCCCATTTCCCTCAAATAGAAGAAGATGCCCTCCAAATAGCCTTGAAATATGACCTTATTTATGCTCAATTTGGTTATGTTTATACCATCCTTCCTGACCTCCCCAAGCCCGGTAGTACTAACGCCCCGAGGGCATCTCACTCTTCCGATGGTATCGTTGGAGCCCTGTCACATACATCTGCCCAACTGCTTCCGGGCTATGGTTTCCCTCCAGGAGGGGCCAGCCCCTTCGAATCTTTTTCCCCTCCAGGTAGCATGTATCCAGGATACGGCATGCCTCCTCCTTTTTCCCACCCTCCTGCTTACCTCAATGTTGCCCATCCTACCCCTTGTTCATACCCACAACCTAGTGACCCAGCTCCTCCAGCATTTGGACGTCCCACTCCTTTGGCTTCTCCACCCCCGCAACCGCACTTACTACCCCCTCTAGGGAAAGTATTTGCACAACAGGGGGCAACTAATTTTCTTCCTTCTCAAAGAAAGAGAAAAGGAAATCAATCCGCTTCTGGTAATCGTGGACTCAATCCTTCCAGTATTGACTCTACCACTGCCAACCAGCCACAGGGCTCTCAGCCCAAGCCGAACAAGCTACTTCGCACCAATAAGCCATGTTCATATTGCAATGTTTATGGTCACTACACTCACGATTGTCCCTTATTACCACAAATGCGGCAGATGTGGGAGTCTCAGGTCACCGTGTGGGGACAACACTCCTCCCCTACTGTCCCTCCCACCCCAGCTACTTCTCAACCCACTTTGTTTACCGATCCTTTCCCTCAACAAGGATTCATGGCCACTCAACCACCTCATGCCCTGGTAACCACTCAACCTTCCCCTTCTGGTTCCTTTGATTACCAGATTCTCATGATGGCCTCTGACCCACTTCTCACCGCCGGCCTCAACCTTCAAACTTGGTCCCGTCAGTATTCCACGCCTCCCGTCCAATCTATCTCTGAGTCTCCTTCTTCAGGTCCTACAGAGCCTCTATCGACACCCAATGGTCTCTTGCAACTCCCTTTGACCAAAGCTGAGGTTCATCCCAAGACTCCTAAGGGACCATTCCGCCGAAATGCTGCCTCTGGTCGGGTTGCCCATTCATACAGCATAGTAGATGATCTGGCACAATCTCCTGCTGAAATTTCAACACTGGAACTCCTCTAGTAATTTCCTTCTCAAAAGAAGGCTCTACTATCTGCCATGGGCATTGTAGATCCTGCTGATGACCAATTGATTGTTTTCAATGCCCGTCAGTCAGACCATCCCCCTCTTCCTCCTTCGGTTTCTTTCCAAATCCCAATCAAAATCTGCAATTCCAATGTCACTCGGTGTATTATTGATGAGGGGGCATCTACCTGTGTAATGTCTTCATTGTTTTGGAAACAACTCGGATCCCCTGAGCTGGCACCTTCCAAAATCACCCTTCGTGCATGGGATGGCCATGCCTCCCAGCCCATTGGCCTATTCCACAATTGTCCTATCACCCTTGCACGCAAGACTGTTTGTGTCGATGTTGAATTTATCGACGCCCCTCTTGACTACAACATTATTTTGGGGCGTAGTTACACCTATGCCATGTCTGTCGTCCCATCCATAGTCCACCGCAAGATGTTTTTCCCTCATAATGGAAAGATTTTCACCATTGACCAATTGACTTACCATGAACCAAAATCTCAGACCTTTGCTGAGTCCACCATCTCGACTATCACCAATAAGCCAATAGTCGATTCTTTGACCAGTGTTTCCCCCAGTGTCTATAAAGAATCCTCCTTGCTTGGAACCTTTTTGGACCCTCCTCCTGTATTTGATCCTAGCTTGGCGAATTTTTGCATGATGCAATCATCTTGGGCCAACCTTACGGAGCCCACTTTGCCTAGCCAGAAACCTTCACCTCCGTCAGCTCCTAGCCCTTCGCCCCTGCTAGCCACCCTTATTCCTTCCAAATCTTCTTCTACACACACTCCTCATGGGTCGATCCCACCCAAAATCAACCCCCTTGGCACCATTCCTCCTGGCCATTTCCATGATGGTCAGATGCCTTTTCTTGCTCCCCCTCCCGCAGCTTATTTGGTCCCTACCTTGGCCACCCTATCCCTCCCCAACTTGACCCTGGGTATACCCGTCTGGTATCTTGACCCTCCAGCCACTACTCTGCCAGGTCAGCCTAAACCATATATTACTTTGACTCGGTTCAACCAATCCCCATGACTTATCTTGCTACAATGGTACCTCAGTCACCTCAACAAGCACCACCTCCTGTGGTGACCGCTTCAAGTAAGAACAGAAAAACTCGTAGGAGGGCATCAAAGGACAAGCCTACCTCGACAAACCCTGCCCCTTCTCAGCCTCCAAAGCATCCCATCCAGTGTGGTTTGTTTGATGTTGTTGGTCACGCCACTCATACCTATCCTAAATTACCGTCTCTCAAGACCATGGTTAATGAAACGTTTCCGGAATCAGACATCCCAGAAGTCTATGTCACCATATTGGATTCTATCCCGAAACTTAAAAACTTACGCACCAATCATCCTTGTTCTTTGTGCAATTTCCATGGACATTATACCCATCTTTTCCCCCGCCTTGACGAGTACCGTGCTTATTTAGCCACATACCGCCAATTTGAAGCCGCTCTTTCCTGTAATCCTTCTGCACTAACACTAGCCCACCTGTCTACCCCGATTACCATTTCTCCTCCTGATACTGAAATGACCGAACCTTCAGCCACCATTTCCTACCTCTCCTCCTCACCTCGGTTCCTGGCAACCAACCCCTTAGTACCTTTCCCCACCGTGTCACCTAATCACTCAACTGCTCACTCTGTCACCTCACATGACATTGTACATGTGAGCCCTTCCCCTCACAATCAAGATTCTCCTCCTTCTACCTCACTAGGTCTACCTCTTCCATCCTCTCTTCCCATCTTCCAGTCCGATGAAGACATCATGGAAGCCATGACCAACCCTGATTTTCCATGGGACGATATGCACCATCATGTATATTTCCTCCCACATCACTCCCATGACCAATAAGCTGTCAAATCTAAAGACTTCATCCCTGCTAACGTCAATTGGTTTAAAAATCCCATTCTTGCACCTGACGCTTTTGAAGAAGGTAATATGGCTAATATCTCTCCTACCATCAAAATAGACATCTCTATCAAACCAAGAATCGAAGAACATATCACCATGGGGGCCTAATGCACTCCGGAAGAAATTGAAGCCTACACTAAACTTTTCACAGAATTCAGCGATATCTTCACTTGGTCCTATTTAGAAATGCCCGGGCTCGATCCCGCCATTGTCAAACATCATATCGACATATGGCCTGATGCCACTCCGGTCCGTCAAAAGTTGAGACCCATTCATCCCTCCAGATGTGAAGCCATCAAAGCCAAAATTGATAAGCTCAGGTAAGCTGGTTTCATTCATCTCATTCACTACACCACTTGGGTGTCCAACCCTGCTCCCGTCCTCAAAAAACAAGGCACTATTCAAGTCTACACTGACTTTCACGATCTGAACAAAGCTTGTCCCAAAGAAAACTTCCCCACACCATTTATTGACCAAATCATTGATGAGTGTGCGGGTCACGATATGCTATCCTTTATGGATGGTTTCTCTGGATACAACCAAATCGTTATCTGTCATGCTGATCAACTTAAAACTGTGTTCATTAATCCGTGGGGCACTTTTGCATACCGAGTCATGCCATTTGACCTTAAAAATGCTGGCACCACTTTTCAATGAGAAATGTCTTATTGTTTCCACGACTTAGCTCATATTATCCTTGCCTATTTAGACGACCTCACCGCTCGTTCTAAACATCGGGAGTAGCACCTCCATGATCTGCACACCATTTTTCTTTGATGTCACAAGTATAATATTCGCCTTAACCCATTGAAATGTGTCTTTTGCGTTCCCGCTAGTCGTCTCCTTGGATTCATAGTATCCAAAGACGGGATCACTCTCGATACTTTGAAGGTTCAAGCCATTCTTGAACTTTCTATTCCTTGTACCTTACGCCAGCTTCAAAGTCTCCAAGGTAAAGCTAATTTTCTTTTCTGATTCATGCCTGACTATGCCACTACTGCACATGGCTTCCTTAGACTCCTTCGATATCACACCCCCTTTGTTTGGGATACCTACGTTCAAGAGTCTTTTGATGCCCTCAAGCATGCTCCCACATTTTCCCCGTTGATCCGTCCTCCTGACTTTGACCAGGACTTCATCCTATATATCTCCACTTCCACCTATTCGGTTGCTGGTGTCCTTATCCAAGAAGATGATAACGATGTTGAACATGTGATCTATTATGTCAGTAAGAACCTTGCCGATCCCCCCGTGTCCTATTCACATGAAGAGAAATTAGCGCTCGCTGTTGTTTTCTCAGTCCAAAAACTGCGTCATTATATCCTCATGCATTCCACCAAGGTTGTGACTAATTCCAACCCCATGGATTTTCTATTGAGTCGACAAATCCTCAGTGGAAAATACGCTCGTTGGGTCATTATCCTCCAAGAATTTGACCTTGAATTTGTCACCCAAAAAAGTAAGAAAGGTTTAGCCCTCGCCGAATTTATTTCTGATTTGCCTACCGGAACACAAGACCCTCCAATTAATGATGCTCTTCCTGATGAACATTTATTCTCCATCACCACCGACGATCCATGGTACGATGACATCCTTCATTACTTGCGAACCCAACAGTTCACCCCTCATCTTGATCGTGATGCGCGACGATGTATTCGACACCAAGCCTATCGCTACCTTCTAATCAGTGACGACCTTTATCGTCGTGGAGTAGATACTGTCCTTCGTCATTGCCTCACACATGCTAAAGCCGAGCAAGTCCTTAATTCTTGTCATAGCGGCGCTTGTGGCGGCCACCTCTCCGGCCTTGCCACCGCCCAAAAAATTATGCGCGCTGGGTTTTTTCGGCCTTCTCTCTTCAGTGAGTGCATTGAAGTAGTCAAACACTGTTCCAATTGCCAACATTTCACCCCTAAGGCACGAGCTCCCCCAGCTCCCCTCCATCTCGTCGTCATAGCTGGTCCTTTCTATAAATGGGCCATCAACTTCATGGAATGTCGACCTCCATCTACCGGTAACCACAGATATATCATCGTGGCGGTTGACTATTTCACAAAATGGGCCGAAGCTATGCCAAAATTCAACAGTACGGCAACCACCATCGCCCTCTTTTTCTTCAACCACGTCATTACTCGATTCAGCATTCCAAAACAATTAGTCTCTGACCATGGCCAACATTTTGAAGATGAGATTTGGCATGAGCTCTCCTCACTTTTTGGTTTTGAGCACCAATATTCGTCCTCCTATTACCCCCAAGGGAATGGCCAAGTTGAAGCAGTCAAAACAATTCTTAAGACCATGATTCAATGAATGGTGAATAAGCACAAAACCAATTGGCACCTTATGCTTTTTCCTACTTTGTGGGCTTACCATACTTCTATTAAAACTGCCACCGGTTTCACTCCTTTCCACCTTGTCTTTGGTGAGGAGGTAGTCTTACCAATCGAATGTGAAATTCGCTCCCTTCATTTGGTTGTCGAACTTCTCCCTGATACCCAACCTCTAGAGCAACGACTTATCATGCTTGAGCATGCCTCTAAATACTATTGTGTTGCATTGCAAACTCTTGAAGCAGCCAAAAAATGCACCAAAGATCAGTATGACCGAAAAGTACACCCCCGCACCTTTCACGAAGGTGACCTTGTTCTAGTATATGACCAGGCCCACGATACCCTTGGTCACGAGAAGTTCGACTCATTATGGCTAGGTACTTACATCATCAGTAAAGATCTTAGGAAGGGGGCATATCTTTTAGAGGACTTTGAAGGCCACCCTCTTCCTAATCCTCGCAATGCACTCTATCTTAAGAAATATTACCCGTAGCATTTCCCACTCGAAATGCATGTTTTATTTTCTTGTAGATAGCTAGCATATTTTTGTTTTCATCATTCACTAATTCACCATGACACATCTTGTCCACGAAGTCTTCCTTCCCTTCTTCTCCAAATCGGATTTCCTCACTTACAACACTTTTCCTTGGGGCACCACTTGGCCTCCCTATTTATTCTTTTTTGTGTCGATTTCCGTCATGAGATACCATTTTGTACTCATGTTTTTAGGGTCCCCTTTGGACCTTTCATAATTTCATCATCATCATTAGTGTTCATCTATGTACCTCGGCAGCAGGTATTGGTGACTCTCGGGTGTGTGTGAGATTTCTCAACCCTCATGAGGGGGTGGCCCTGCAGGTAGCCCCCCACATGCCCAAATGACTTCTTCATTTCAGCCCTTGATGCGGCTCCTCCCATTTTATGATATTTTCCTCAGCCGCTTGCAGCAATTCTTCGATTTTCATATATCAGTCAGATTTTGTGAGCTCTTCCCCGTGTGTAGGGGGAATTCGGGCGTATTTGTATCTCATGTACTAAAATATTATTGTATAAGTCCTGACGGTTATTCCAGGCATAACATGTATGTGGGATTCATCATTCTATTTATCTGTCTCATGTTTAGGACAGCACATATTTCATTATTGCGTTCTGTGGTTTTCCGGGTGCCTCATTGTTTGTACTATTGTCTCGTCCGGCATAGGTATGCCTCCCCTGCCGCCTTTAGCACAAGTACCACTTCATAAACTAGAGAATTGTTGCACCTGTAAGTCTCGTCTCCTCAGGGTCTATTCCTTTAGCACTTTAGTCTACCTTACATTCCTCTCTCTCATTTCCCTGTTATTGTCTAGTGATTGAGCTCTTACAACGTACTTCGGTCATACGATTTGCTCCTAAGACTCCTACGTTGGGGGGCAATCTGTTACACCATTTTTTGGTCATCTAACCTATTATCATTAAATGAACCCAAGTACACCATGTAAGACCAATTTTACCCTAAGTAAAATTGCTTTCACCACTTTCGTTTATATTTGTCGGTCATATTTAACCCAAAACAAGGAAATTAATTAAATAGATCCTTATTTATTTAATTATTTCCTAAGAATAAGTTATTTAAATCATCATTTAAATAATATTATTAGTTAAATTTGACTAAATCACATATAAATAATTCAATAAACCATTATTTATTTAATTATATCCCCAATCATCTCCCTAAACTAATAAATAAATCATTTATTTATATGTTACTTATAAATAAAGGAATTGCCCCAAGTCAAAAATCCTTTTCCCTCCAACAAATATAATAAAATATCCCTAAAGGATGATTCTAGAATTGGATTAATAATATTTTATTTATGCACCGAGTTCTAGAACACCCCAATATTTTGTTATAAATAGAAGGGTTTTCCCCACTCATTAGTCACGTCCATTGCATTAGATCACTCTGAATCTATACTAGGTCACATATTTTCATTTTTTGCCTTGTGAGCTCCCATTGAGTTCTATGTTTGTCTGGGTTTTCCATAATAACAAGAGAGAGGAATGCTAGATCTGAAACACTGAGGACTTTCAAGAACCCATCCCATTGAGGAGAACCGGAAAACACCTTTCTTGTTTTCCTCTCAGGTGCCCCATTCTTTAATATAATATAAAATTCTTTTAAATACATTGTTCTTGTCTTTTCTATTGGATGCATGGAGCCATATTGTATTTTATCTGCTTAATGTCTTTTGTGCTTAGATATGGATTTGTGCAGCAGACTTAAAGATATTTTGCAGCCATAATCAATGTTAGGGCTAATTGTTATGCGTAGGTAAACTGATCTTTTACGACGAAAGATTCATACTAACAACTGGAGATAGAAATAAATTTGTATCTCTGAAAGAGAAGAAGGATGGAACCGTGTCCTTTGGAAATGATGGATCTTCAAATGTTATAGGATCAGGTACTGTCACTCTTGGAAGCAAAGATTCCCTAGCCAATAATGTTCTACTAGTTGAAAACATGAATCACAATCTGCTCAGTGTTGGACAAATGTGTGATCAAGGACACACAATACTATTCAACTCCACGAAATGTGAAATCAGGAAAGGCGTGTATGGTGAAATTGTGGCTACAGCAAGTCGAGCTCCAAACGACATATATGTTCTAGATGAAACAACTAAAGCATGTCTAATAGCTAAAGAGGATGATACAATAATTGGTAGAAATGATGATCGACTAAGTAAGAATTTTGCTACAAAGGTGCAAAGTGATTTCAAGATGTCTTTACTTGGTTGCAAATTGAGCATAGATGACTCATCTAAGGATGTGGATCAAAGGTTGTACAAATCTATGATTAGTAGTCTTCTATATGTAATAGGCTCCCGACCAGATGTTATGCAAGCAGTTGGACAAGTAGCAAGATTCCAAGTAACACCAAAAGAATCACATATTAAATATTCGCCAGCATTGGAATATCTTCGCCATAAGCTTGGGATTCTCCCAAGTTCTCATTATATTTTCCTTTTTCAGAATATAAAGGGGGAGTGGAAGTGTGTGCAGGTCTGCAGGACAGTTCTGTGTCAGCGTGAGTGGAAGTGTGTACAGGGTTGGAGGACAATTGTGTGTCAGCGGGAGTGGAAGAGTGTATAGGTCTGTAGGATGGTTGTGTTTTAGGGGGAGTTACCCTTTTCCATTGATGTCAAAGGGGGAGAGAATGTTGAAGGAAGAGGTGTCATGATCACAGGGGGAGTACTTGTGTTGCCATCAATGCCAAAGGGGGAGATTGTTAATCAGCGTTTGTCATTGATGTCAACCCAAGCAGCACCAGGGACTAACCCAATATTGCATGGGAATTTTGACCTACCAAATTAATATATTTTGGATCAATAATTATTTTGATGGTTTCTACTTTTTGAGATGTTTCCGTTGATATATGGCACGCCATGTAATTCTTCATGGTTTGAGAGATATTCATGTTTGAAGTTTGTACCCCCAGTTAGTGGGCTAAAACCCCATGGGGTTGGGGCATGGGTCATTGAAAAGTCATCATTAATATTTTTTATGCTCCTAAAATCCATCACATGTTCACTTGTTGAAGCCCCTCTCAACTTAAGCATTCATATATATTGTAATCTTCATTTCCTCCCTAGGCAAGGGATTCGGCCATCTGAAACAGGTCATCGTGGAAATTTCGCTCTAACTTTTTTTCTACGAAGGCTCAGAAGCTGAAATTCTTATGAGGCAAAGAAAAAATCCTGGGAAAGATGAAGTAAAAATTTCAGATCAAGTTGCGCAATATTTTGGGAGATATGATTAGTGGAAGTAAGGGTTTTTGTAGGCTCCTGAAATTCATCTCAAAGAAGTGACCTTGGTAAATTCGTCATAAATCTCTCTCTGAGTATCAGATTGGAATGCTGTAAAAAGTGACAGATAGTGCACAGTCTATAATTTTCACTCTAGAAATATTAGAAGAAAATGAATAAACAGTGACACGTGGCACGTCATACAAGTGCGCTCTGCTGAAACAGTCCATAATTAGGGCAGTGTGAGAAATTGGGTATAACTGTCTCTTGAAGAATCCAAATTGGGTCAGACCTGTGGCATTGGAAATAAGACTTAGAGGACTACTACAGGACTAAAAATTAGATATTGAGGATTTGAAATAACAGAGATACACCAGATTCAATATCGAGCTCCTAGAAGACAAGAAAAAGCTAGATCATGTGTTGTCAAGGGTTGCAAAGGACGAGACTTTCTACGGTAGAAAAGAAAAACAAGGTGAAGTAGAGGGTAGCATGACAAGAGCAACAACCAAGGTGCATAACAGCAGCAAGAAGCTCATCATATGAAGTATTCAAGTGGGCAGCACTGGATACAATCATTGTAAAGGTATCATTGTACTTAGTCATTGTAAATATATTATTGTACAAATTGTACTAGTGTCTATCTGCCAAGGGTTGAAGAGGTAGTGTTGGGAGGTCTAGGATCATCATTAGGTGGTTTTGTCAAAGTTGGGGTTATGGTCTAGTATATCTTCTTCTTCTACATCATTCTATATCATTGTAAAGTGGACCATTTTCCCTGGTACGGGAGTCCATTCTTCTTTTATTCTTCTATAGGGTGGTAGGGTGGTGTTAGGGTGAGTGGTTTAGAATGGTTAGTGTTGGTGTATCCTGTTTCCAATATCACTGAAGAATCTCGGGCATTGGAGCGTCCATCCAGTGGGAGCTGGAGAAGAATGTTTTTCTAGATTCTAGGAAGTTGGAGCTTTATTTTCAATTGGAGTTGAAAAGAATTATTAGAAAAGAATTAGGTCATTTTTGTCCCGGAGTGGGTTTCCACCTTAAAAATTGTGTGTATTTGTGTTCCTCTTGTTTGCTACTATAATTGTACAAACACTGATAATAATTGAAGATTAACTAATGCTATAATTGAAAGAAATACTGATTCACCCCCCTCTCAGTATTTCCAAAAAAATCATCAATAAATGATACGATCTAAGGACGTGTCCTAATAGGTCACATATAAGTTTTCGACTGTTTATTCAATTAATGATGAACCGCTATGGAGTGGATGGTTAGGGATATGGTTGAAGTGTGTTTTTTTATGATAGGAAAATATCAATTTGAATGATAGATTAAATTTAGGAAACATATGATTTAACCATATTATATCTTTCATGTTTTGCTATCAAAATAATTTCACACAGTTTACCTCAGCTCTTTTGATTTTGCTGCTTGTTGTAGTTTTCCTCCATTTTGTAAAATGTTGATCTTATAAGCTCCATAATTCCTTTGACTATCATCATTTCTATATAGGCTTGTAGGGTCAAATTGGTTACAGAACAAGATTGGCTACAGAATAAGCAGCTGCAGAATGTACCTATTAAAAATTATGAAATATGGGTATGGAATGGAATGGATCATGAATATGGAATGGAATGAGATGGATCATGAATATGGAATGGAATTGGATGGATCATGAGTGTGAAATGGAAGGAATATGGATGAAATGAAGTATGGAGTGAAAATGAATCTGCAATTTTTTATTTTATGATATTTAATTGCAGAACAAGAACAATTTGAAAGTATAAAGTGTCTGAAGAATTCTGATTTTCACCTTACACTTTCTGTATAAACATGCCAACCAATGATTGGTTTTCACATTTATACTTTTTATTATTATTATTATTTACTATATATATATATTAGAATTATTGAAGAAAAATACAATTAAGTTAGTGTAGAAGAACAGTTCTTCTTCACTAACTTCATATCAATGTTATCTTGAAATTTCTTGACAAATTCTTCTTTTGAAAGTGGATTATGATACAATTTCAGTCTGTGTCCATTTACAAGAAATGCTACCTTTCCTTCATCTATTGTCCTAATCTTCATTGCTCCATTTTCAAATATTTTCACAATCTCATATGGCCTAAGCCAATGAGTTTGAAATTTACCTTGAAAATTCTTGAATTTTGAATCAAACAAGAGTGCCTAGTCACCTTCTTTAAATTTCTTTTCTTTGATATAATTTTCAAGCCATCTAGTCCTTTGCTGTTGGACTATGCTTGTTCTCTGGACTGCATCTTGTCTGATCTCATCCAATTCATTAATCTGCTCTAGTCTATGCTTTTGTGCTTCTGTCAAATCAAGTCCTAGCTGGACTTCCATTTTGAAAGTTTGGATCTGAAACTCTATGGGAAACATGACTTGTTTTCCATAAGCAAGTTCATAAGGGGTGTGTCCTGTTATGTTTCTCCATGTAGTTCTGTAGGCCCATAAGGCTTTAGGAAGCCTTTCTGCCCAATATCTTCTATGTAAATGAATAGTCTTTGTCAAGATCCCTTCAATCACCTTATTGGTAGATTCTACTTGGCCATTTTCTTGTGGATGGTAGGGTGTGGATTTCCTGTCTCTGATTTTGTACTTCTCTACCATTTGTTCCACCATTTTTTATGTGAATTGAGCTCCTTGATCTGTAAAAATTTCTCTTGGGACACCAAAATGAGTAAAAATTATCCTCAAAAACAAAATTAACTACAGATGCTTTAGTATAAAAAATTAATGGCTTGGCCTCTACCCATTTGGTAACATAATCAGTGCAAACTAATATATATATATTTTTCTTTAATGGAGGATTAATAGGTCCTACAAAATCCAAAGCCCATTTCTCAAAAGGTTCAATATGTACCTGAGGTTGCAATGGCATTTCACCTGAAGGGGAAGGTTTCCCTACCCTTTGGAAACTGTCACACCTTTTGACATACTCTTTAGCATATTTGAAGAAGGATGGCCAATAATAACCTAGGTGAAGGATCTTATAAGTTGTCCTCTTATCAGAAAAGTGTCCACCACAAGGTTCATCATGACATGCCTTGAGAATCTTAGGCATCTCGTCTTCTCGAACACATCTTTTGATAATAAAATATGGACCTATTTTGTATAACTCATTAGCAATCCATGAATATTTTGCACTGTCATAAATGATTTTTCTTTTGTCTCTTGCATTCATAATTGAAGGAAATTTTCCTGAAACTAAAAAATTGGCAATATCAGCAAACTAGGGAGTTTGAGTAGTAATTGTAAAGAGATATTCATCAGGGAATTTATCTTCAACTGGAGTATTGATTCTAATGTTTTGGAGTCTAGATAGGAAATCAGCAACTGTATTTTGTTTTCCAAACCTATCTAGAATGGTGATGTTAAATTCTTGTAAATTCAATAAACATCTTGTGACTCTGCCATTATTAATAGATTTGTTCATTAAATACCTAATTGTAGAGTGATCTGTGTGGAAAAAGGTTTCATAGCCTGTTATATAGTGTCTGAATTTATTTATGGCATGAACAACAACTAAGAATTATTTTTCAGTTACAGTATAATTCAACTCTGAAGGAGTCAAATTTTTACTTGTATAGTAGATGGCATAAGGAATCAGGTCTTTTTGTCCTATCATAGCTCCTAAAGTTGTATCTGAGGCATCTGTTGAGATGTGAAAAGGTAATTTCGAGTTAGGTCCCCTTAAAATAGGTGCTTCAGAGATTTTTGTTTTCAGGGTTTCAAATGCTAGCTAGCAATCAGGATTCCAATTGAATTCACATTCCTTGGAGAGTATTTTAAAAAGTGGAAATGTTATCTTGGTGAAGTTTTCTATAAATCTTCAGAAATATCCTGTAAATCCTAGAAAAATCCTAACATCTTTCTGGAAACTTGGAACTAATAGTCTAGAGATGAATTCAACTTTTGACTCATCAACTCTAATCCCATCTCCTGAAATATGATGTCCTAAGACAATCCCTTCAGTAAACATCATGAAACATTTTTCATGACTTAATGAAAGGCTTTCTTCTTTACATATTTTTAGAACATTTTCCAAGTTTGTTAAGGCTTCTTCAAATGTGTTTCCATAGACTGTGAAATCATCCATGTATACTTCTACACAAACATGTATTAGATCTGAAAAGGTTCCCAATACTTCCCTTTGGAATGTTGCAGGTGCATTGCATAATCCAAAAGGTAATACTCGGTAGGCATAGGTACCCCAAGGACAGGTAAATGTGGTTTTATCTTGATCTTCAAGTGCAACTTGAATTTGATTGTAACCACTGAAACCATCCAAAAATGAAAGTACTTTCTGCTTGCTAATGTATCTAACACCTGATCTATAAAGGGTAAAGGAAAATGATCTTTAAGAGTAGCTTTGTTTAATTCTTGGTATTTAATGCATACCCTCCGTTTACCATTTTTCTTGGGTACAATCACTAAAGGAGAGACCCACTGACTATATGAAATGGGATAAATAAAGTTGACATTTCACAATTTCTGCAACTCTTCTTTAACAATCTCCCTAAGGTTTGGATTCATCCTCCTCTGAGGCTGTCTGATTGGTTTACAATTTTCCTCTATATAGATATGATGAGTGCAATTCTTAGGGTTGATCTCTTTCATGTCAGTGTACTCCCATGCATATGCAGAAGAATGTCTCTGTAATATTTTGACTAGCTTTTCCAGTTGAAATTTTTCTAGGTTTTTTTTTTATGTTTAATATCTCAATTGTAGAGATACCAAATTATTCCATGGAGTAAAGAGACATTTGTCTTGAAGACAAAAACTCAGTTTTGGATTCTTCTTGGAATTGTTCATGTTTGTATTCTGGAGAAGATTCATGATTTTCTAAGGAATTCAGAATCTGACTATCTTCACTAATTTCTAAAATAGTGAAGAGAGGTTGGATATCTTCTTCATCATCAATCCATTGAGTATCATCTAATTCTGTGATTGTTCTTGCTGGAGGATACAAGGTGAATTTCTTGGTTGAAATTCCATCAGAGATGTACATATCATCAGATCTACAACTAATGAAAGCATCAGTTGTAGCTAACCAAGATCTTCCTAATATAATAGGATGTCCTCCTAGATCATTTTTAGGAGTTAGGATCATGAAATCCACAGGATACTCCCAAGAATCTAAGGACACTGGAATTTCTTCGAATACCCCATCTGGTTTGATTACAGATTTATCTGCTAATTGTAATAGTGTGGGTGTAAAAAGAAGATTAGGAAGTTTTAGTTTTTCCATGATTTTCCTACTCATGATATTGATTGCTACTCCTAGATCAATAAGTGTGTTTGGAATTTCAATTCCATTGATATGTATCTTAACAACTAGATTTCCGGGATCTAGATATTTTGGAATGGCAATCTTTCCCATCATTATGTCTACTATTTTTCCTATTAGTTGTATTTTCTTTATCTCCTTTATTCTTTTTCTTGGTTTTTTCATACTTAATTCTTTTATTGTCTTTGCTAAAATTTGGATTTCCTTGATGGCTTCTAATAATGGAATCTTAATACAAACATTTCTTAACTCATCTAGGAAATCATAGTTAGGCATCATAATTTGTTTCTCTATACCTCTATCAATTTGTAATCTTTAAGGAAAAGGAGGTGTAGTAGTAGATGTTGATGGGTGCTCTAACATATGAGTTGAAATTATTGGTTCTTTATGTTTTTCTTTTTCAATGTTTTGGTATTGAAGAGATGTGTTTTCTTAAAAAAAAATATTTACCCATAGAGAATCTTCCTTAGAAGTGTTTTGTTCTTGTATAACTACAGAAGGTTTCTTTCTTTAAAGTATTCTTCCAGACCTAAGTTGAACATCATTAAGGTCTAAAGGAGTAATCAAATAGATTGGAAATTGTTGACCTTCTATCATATATGTATTCTGAGGGTTTTTATTGTTGGGGTTTGGTATTGGCTGGGCAGGTAATTGATTTTCTTTTTGAGGAAATGGTAATGGAAGTGGTGGATTTTAATTTTGATTATGATTTTGATTTTGATTTTGATTTTGATTTTGATATTGTGGATTCTGCTGAGGATTTTGTTGAGGAGGAAATTTTGGATATGATGGATATGATGGATAAGAGGGTGGATATTGATAATACTAGAAGAACCTTCCATAAGGATTTTGTGCTCCTTGAGCCCAAGGTTGAGATTGATTTTGAAATTGGGGCCAAGTTTGTTGCCAAGAGTTCCAATTAGGTGGGGGTTGATTATACATTTGATTACTAAACCCTTGTGTTTGAGGTCCCTACCAATGTATTCTAGAGACAAAATTAAGAGATTCTGTGGAATTTGTGGTTGTTTCTTCTTGAAATACAACTTTAAGGCCAGGGATTGAGGGACAATTCTTGGTCTCATGTTTTTCTAAATAGATTTCACAAGTCTCTATTACTTTTGCATCCAAAGGACACTCTCTTAAGGCATGCTTCTTCCTACATTTGGGACAGAAGATTGCTAAGGCATCATTTTTAGCTTTCTACTTGTTTTGTAACTTAAGGGTGTCTATTTGCTCACTAAGACTCCCTAGAATTTCAGTTTTTAATTCATCAAGCATATTTCCTATTTCTTCCCTACTTACTGTTCCAGCTGCAGATTTTCTTGCTCTTGCAAGAGCAGGGTCTCTTGCTCCTTTTAGAATCTTGTATTTTCCTCTTGAAAGATTAATACATAATTCTAATATATCAAGTAATGAAAGTTGAGATATGTCTCCTTTCCCCATCATATTAAGGATATCTATCCATTCATCCCTAATTGTCTTCAAAAAAAGAGCTTTCAAAGTATCTTGGTCTAAGTTTTCCATTTTTTCCCTCTGGATGTTATAGTTAAATATTTCCAACAAATCTTCTAGATTTTCATCCTCTTTCTGCATCATCTTGAACACTTCCTCCTTATGGTTGACTGGTATACAATAATCCAAATATTTGTCTAGAAATGTTGTTCTCATTTCATCCCATGTCCTAATAGACCTAATAACTAAACTCATAAACCATTTTAATGCTACTCCTTTCAATGTTGAAGGGAACAGTTTGAGTTTCTCAGCATCTTGTATGTAATCATAGGTTCTACATAAAACTTCAAATTCAAATAAGAAGGTCTCAGGATCTTCACTTTTTAGTCCATGAAAGTTTGGAAGAACATAGGGTGAGATATTTTTCATAGTTGCATTAGTATCTTCATCTATTATAGGGAATCCAAAAGGACTTCCAGTTTCCCTTCTATCTCTTCCTCCTTCTGCATTTCCTTTTCCTCTACCTTCTTCTGTACCTCTACCTCTTCCTCTATCTCCTCCTCTACCTCTACCTCCTCCAAATAGTGTATGTTCTCCATTAAAGACTTCTCCTTCCTCTTCTTCTGCCATGATAGATTCTTCTGAACTGATATAGGGTCTAGTTGGAAGAGCTAATTGTTCTACTGGTTCTTCTATCAAGGGTATATTCAAGAAATAGTCCTCTTCTTCCTCTTCACTAGGGATTTGTAATTCTTCTGCTAGAATATATCCTCCCACGGAAGTGAAAAAGGTTATCCCTTCTGTAGGAGTGCTTGGATCTTCTTCCTCTATAATTTCTTCAACAAATGAAGTGGGAGATCTTCCTAATCAGATATTTATTCTTGAAACTTCTAGAATCTTATGACCAATATAGTATGGAATGTGGGTTTGAGTTGGTGGAGTGAGTGGAGTTGTGGGAATTAAGCTTCCGCCTCTTATAAATCTACCCCTAGAATCTCTTTCCCTGTGCATATCATTGTTTTTGGGAAATAGGAAATAAGGCTACCTAGTTACACTTCCCTGGCAACAACGCCAAAATTTTTAGTCAATTCAGTGTCCTAAATTGATAGCATAAATTATTGACCAGGGCTAGTAAACTGATGAAGTGTAATGCAGTATATGTGCCTAAGTATCCATTTTTCTTACTTTGTTGTTTTCAGTGTTTTATTGATGTTTTTGGGTTTTTATGTTTGATTCTTAGTATGCTACTATATGCTAAGAAGATGAATTTGAATCTATGTCAAAAGAGAGAAAAGGAAATCTTAGTAAATGAATTAAAGCAAAGTTTATTTGCAAGTTCTGTTCCCAATTAGAAAATGATGAAAACAAAGAGTCCTAATCCATGGATATTACAGCTTTTAAATGAACATTCATGAAATGAAAAGTAACTCAAAACACTACAAATTAATCTGATTCATTTAATTAGAGATTTGTTGGAAGAGCTTGTGAAAAAGATTAATTCTAATGCAATGAGTATCTCCTAAAAACATAAAAGGAAGTGTTGAAACAAATAGTAACCTAGAACATTACAATGAAATCTCATTCATATGATAGAGGTTTATTGGAAGAGCTTGAGAAAAATATTACTATAATGTAATAAGGATCTCCTATGAAATGCTGAAATGACTTATAACATTGCAACTAAATCTAATTCATGAGTTAGAGGTTTGTTGGAAGAGATTTTTGAAAGAGATTAATCATAATTTGATAAGGATATTTTTATGAAGCAAAACAATCAATAACTCACAATATTACAACTAAGTCTCATTCGTGGATTAGAGGTTTATTGGAAAAGCTTTGGAAAGAGACTAACTATAGTATAATGAGGATCTTATTTTTAACTAAATGATAGAAAATGAAATGCCAATAAATTTGAATATCACAATTGAATCTCATTCATTTAGTAGAGATATATTGGAAAAGCTTGAGAAAGATACCAACTGTAATATCATGAGGATCCTTTATCTAAGAAAATGACATAAAACATAATACTAACAGCTGTGATTTTAGAAAGCAGTCTAAATAAGGAAATATGACAGAAAAAAATTGAAAATGACTTATATAGAAAACATGTAAAACCTCCCTGAATAGCAGGGGCCCTCTACTATCAATTTGACATTAATCCTTTAACTCCTCAAGGTTGTATTTAGAATGACATCAAGGTAAAAACTCCTTTTTATTAATCACAAGCCTTGAAAACAGAGTATCACCGTAATGATAAAAATAAGTATCAACTTCTTCCTCTCGGTATTACAGAACTGAAATTATATGTAAATTCATAACTAACATTAAAAAAAAATAGGTACATGTGTAGGTTTGAAGTTAAAATCAAATTAGGACTCTTTTGGGACTCATGATTTGCTGTAAACAAAATTAGGAGTCCTAATTCTTGTAGAAGATAGATTCCTTGACCTTTTCTTTGACCATGTGCTTAGGCACCTCCAGCTATAGATCCAGTCCTCGTGGAAGGGAAGGAATGATGTAGGAAAGATTTGGAATCCACCTATGTGTGCCTTTTCTCCAGATGACACCTGTAACATACCTAAACACCAAAATAGCTACAGAACGCTTGACTGGCTACAGAATGACTGTGTTTTATAGCTAAACTATTTAAAAATCATTAAGACATCAAAAATCACAAAAGTACAATAAGTTAATCATTGTATGAAACCTTTAAGTAATCTTAGTCATTCTCATTGAGTTTTGGATTTATGAAATGATAAAGGAATGATGAAATGAAGTGAAGTTTGGCAAAAGAGAAGACAATTTCTGGGCTCAACATCTTCCATGTTGTCTTTCATTTTTTGTTTTATGTCTTCCATGCCATTATTCAAACCATCCATCTTAGCTTCCATGCATTTCTTCAAACCTTCCATATTAGCCTCCATGACCTTCTTCAAACCATCTATCTTAGCTTCCATGTCTTTCTTCAAAACTTCCATTTCATTTTTTTTTGCTCTTTGCTAGAGCAAAATTTGGTGCACTTGCTCTTGTAATTTTGATATATCATGTTGCACTTCATTTTTTTCATGAGTCATAGTAGAGTATTCTGAGGGCTTAATGGGTGTTGAATTAGTTTTAGGGGGGAATTTTAGAACCCAATATTGATATCTATGCTTCAATATGCCCTTGGAATCACTTCAAACTGATTTTTAAAGCAAGACTTATGCAATTTGAAAAAGAAAATATACACATTTTTCTTGCTTCTGAGGAGCTCGATATTGAAACTGAATTATCTCTCTCATTTTGGATCTTCAATATCCAAAATTTGGTCCTGTAGTATCCCTCTGAATCTTCTTGCAAATGCCACAGGTCTGACCTAATTTGGATTTCTCAAGGCAAAGTTATGCCCAATCTCCCACAATGAACTAATTATGGATTGGTTCAGTAGAGCAGACTTGTACAACATGCCACATGTCATTGTTTCCTCCTTCAGCTCTAAAATGGCTACACAAGAAACTAAATTCTATGTACTTTCAGCCACTCTTTACATAATTCCAATCCGATGCTCAGAGAGAGAGTTATGATGATTTTCCAAAGGTCACCTCTTTTAGATGAAATTTGGGAGCTTGCAAAAACCCTAACTTCCACAGATCATATCTCCACAAATTTTGCGAACCAAGATCTGAAATTGTTACATGAAGTTTCTTAGGATTTTGGCTTCGTGTGGTAAAATTTTAAGCTTTTGCACCTTCGTAGAAAAATATTTATAGCGAAAATTCCACAATGACCTATTTGGAGCAGTTAAGACTTAGAATCCAAAGCTCTGATACCAAATGTTATGAAACCCACTCCAAAAAAAGAATAAAAGAGAGGTAAATGCGTTATAAATAAGCCACTTTGAGGGGGAAACATCCTTTACATTACATAAATGAGAAATTCTTGGCTGATAGAAATGAAAAAACCTCCTTTCTATATATAGGAGCCCATGGGGTCACAATATAATCCTAGTTTACCTAACCATAATGTAAGGGCACAATAATAACAATATGGGGGTTACAAGGGTACAAAAATAACAATAAGGGGGCTGCACTAACAATAATGAGCGACTGCAGTAGTAATGTAGGGACCTAAAACCATATTTTGCACAAAATCCATATATTCGATTGTTCAACAGGAAGTTCAAATAACATGCTAGCCATTGAGAATTTTCAATCATTTCACGAGTATCATCAACCACCGACCATGCCTTAATTTTGCCTCCAATCAACTCAGCTTGCTTCCATCTATCTTTCCATAGATTAATTGTTGGCATTTTAACTACTTTGGTACAGTCTCCAAGTGATTATGGAACTGCATTAACATTTACACTGTATAACCTAACCCTCAGATAGAATTCCACTGCAAGCCTCTGCAATATACATTTCCTACACCAAGTTTCAATCCACTCAATTATTATAGACTCTGAAGATTGTTGATATTTTGTTAGGATTTGATCGAATTGCTCCTCGGGGGTGATGGGCTCAAGCTCTAGTGAGCTTATCATATCAACATCTTGTAGGTATATAATTGTAACCTACATCACTCTTCTTCCAGAATGTACCAATAATGTCCTTAATTTACCTGTTGCAGTTCCTATCCCTATCAAAGAGGACCCAACATTTTCCATGATATCTCTAACATTAGCTTGCAGTTCCTGCACTGCTCGTATAGGAATTTCACTGTTGAAATATGAATTATTCACTTGCCACAAGGAGAGAATTATTATTAATGAAATTTTTGCATTAAATACTCTTCATATTAACAAAAAAAAAAAATACATAAATCAATAAATGTTTCCTCTTAATTCATATAGCTAATAGAACAATAGAGCATCAAAATAATAATAATTACTATAATCACTTTAGTACAGGCATAGAGTTATCTAGCAAAAAACACGAAAATATGGAAAAAATGGAGGCTCAACAATTTCATTACCATTTCCTTGGAGAGGCACGTTTTCATAAATTTACCTCCTTTATGTTCATGGGACGTAAAAGAAGCGAGCATCTACCCTCAATAAAACATTAAATCATGGAAGGATAGAGGTGAACAGGCTCTCCTAATCCAAGAAATATGTTAAAAATAACAAGTAGTTGAGTCTTTAAAACAAATCTAAAGAAAGATAAATAAAATGCATTTGTTACTTGTCGGAAATTGGTGGTCAACCATACTAACCATCATTGTTTTAAGTGTAAATTCTTTGTTTTTAATCCAATTTGAGTGATTCCAAAGATAAATGAAATTGAATTCATAGTTCCATATCCAATAGAAACAACTTTTAAGAAATCCATGTGATGATATGTCAAACATGCTTAGAACAACATGCATAAAAGATTTTTTTTCTATTTCCCAACTTATACCAACAATCCATATTTTTAGCATAAAGATTCGGTTGATAACAGATTGAACTGATTCAAATAATATATTAAGGTAGGTTTGTTTATATATCTCCAATAGAAATATTTTTTTAATAAAAGAAGAATTGATGGGTCAAATGTGCTAAGAAACGACATATAGAAACCAATAACCAAAGTATCATGTTTCACATATAAATAATACCACATTCATATAAATACTTTGATCCATACAAATTATATAGGTTTGACAATATGTGTTACAACCAAGTGATAGGTGTATGATAATATTTATCGGTTAAAGGGACCACGAGGTTAATGTATGTGCATGTAATTGTGTATTCAAACCCTTTGGAAGATTAAAATATATATGTAAGATTAAAATATAAGAGTTCAGTGAAGGATGAGGACATAAATTGAAAGTAATGGTGAGTTAACAAGACCAAGCCATTTTTATAATTGACATTACCAAACATTAAATCAAGGAATTAAACATACATGGCTGAAAATTTAAGAGATTTTGTAACCTCAAACATATTAAGTAAGAAGTAAATTATCATATAGTAAATATTATTATCACTTTAATTTTGAAAGAGAATGGTGTACTCTTAAGGAAGGGAAAAGGAGGAAAATTATTTACACATTAATTGGAAAGGTTTCTAGTGGTGAATTAAAAACATTCAAAAAATAGTTGAATGAAAGAATAATAAATAAAAGCAAATAGTATGTGTATAGGTAGATGAGTTTTAATATATATATATTTATATATATATATATATATATATATATATAATATATATATATATATATATATATATATATATATATATGTGCTCCAAAAATGGAAAATATAGGAATATAGAACATATGAACCATTCTAGCTACGGTAAAATAAGAATAAAGCATGTAGAACTGGAAAATGTCGGAATACATCAAGACATAATACATATGAGAAAAAGCAACTGGGTCATATCATTAAAATAAACAACAAAAATAAAGTACAAAATTATCCAAAGAAGATGCACTCAAGCCAACAAGAAGTGGCTGGAATAGCTCTAAAACCTAGCACTAGAGATGTTGTGCTACAACTGCTACTGTTGCCAGAAACTACTGCTTCTAGGAACAAGAAACATGTGTGGGAGGCTGTTGGAGGGCTAAAAAAGATCTAAGATTTTAACCAAGGACTCTACTCAATAAACCTAGAAAGACCCAGAATGGTTTGGCCAAATTTTGACTTTGGAATTTCAGCCCTTTTTGGGTTGCGAACTGCACTCCTGCTAGCTGACTTATGCAATCCTACTGAGTAGTTGCTGTGACCGAGCTGATATGAATATGGAATAAATTTTTCAGCTCCCAATCGACTCAATGGATGAAGTAATGATCCCTTGACTGGATATCAAGTTGCAAATCTTGAGATCTATCTCCTCTTCTGAAGCTGTAGTTGGTGGACTACTTAATTGTTGGAAGTGACCACACTGCCAAAGAGTGAATAAATATTACAACATGTTTTTGGATGATACAGTGATGCTCTCAAAATGCTGAAATATACTCACAAGTGAAGGGTTGATCTCAACACAGGATTCCAAGATGAGATGCTTAAAACTTCCTTCCTCCTCTTAAACTACACTGATGGAATGCATAGTTCTTGCAGTAATTGCTGCTACATAGAGGAGTAGAATGATGTCCTGATTTTGGATGTAGCAATGTGCCACTCGAAAGACTACAATGGATTCACAACGTGAAGGGCTGATCCCTCCACAGGTCTCCTAGCTGAAATACTGAGAACTACCTTCCACCTCTCAAACCCTAGTGTAGAAATGCATAATTCCTATAGCTCGAAGTGCTGAAGAGAGGGGATGAATGTGGAAATGTTTCTAGATGATGAATGGCTGCTTAAAGGAACCTTTCCAGAGTAGGCACTCGAAGTCCCTCGTGGATAAGGGTGGGATCTCCACTTGGATATACCTGTGTGCTAAACATCACATCAGACTTAGCTAAACAGCTGAAGCATGTAGAAAGTCATACAGACCCAACAATAATATTCAGGTTTCTTTGCTTTGCTACCCTCATATTCCTTTTATGGTTGTGAGCCTTCCCTAGCCTTGGCCCACCTCATAATTGTGTTGTACATGTGGGCACTAGCCTCCATAAAGACTGCGTTGTCCTCCACTATCTCCATCATCTTGAATTTATTTCTCTACTATCTCCATCATCTTCCTCATTATTTCTCCTTGACCTCCAGTATTTCTTCATTATATTACTACTCCACTACTTGAATAACCCACATTCACACTATAGAAGTGGATCCTATTCATCTATTGGGTTTATGGGTCCCTCCACCCGCTTATTTACTTAACTAATAAAGAAAATTAATAACTCTAATATTCAAATTAGTTTATGGATAATTAGGAATATTACAGTCCTCCCCACCAAAATGTTTCTTGTCCTCAAGAAACTGCAAAAGTGGATGTTGCAAAATTTTCTCTCCCTTGCAAGTGGCACCCTCATCTAGAGTGTTCTCCCATCTGCCCCAATGTGATATGAATGCCCAGCTCCATAGCTGCCTCTCTAGAATGTCTAGAATGGCCTCCGACCATATAACCATATGCCTCTCATCATCAATGAGTCCCATAGTGGCAACCATATGCTGTCCAAAATCCTCCTTCCGGCATGAGACATGGGAAGTGTTTTGGTTCCTTCCTCCAAAAGAAAATCCCAACTCGTATGCATTCTCTCTAGCCCATGCTACATGGAATATGTTGTGTCTCTCCATGCTCCAATCCTTGGCTGTGGTGACCTTGCTTTCTCCAAGCATCATATCAACATTGTGCAAAGTGAGAAGTAGAGATACACAGATCAACATGTGAAATCTCAAACCATACTCCCCCAAGAGAATCCACCGCAACAATGCCTCTTGCTTCCACATCACATCATAATCATACCAAGTGTTAGCTCCCTGTAATTAGCAATATTGGAAAAATTCTGACCGCAGGGAGAAACACTGTTTCAACCACTTTGGGATTCTAGGATCTAGCCCTCCTGAATCCGAAGAGGGATCTCTCCAATAAAGTGCAAAGATAGATTTATCTTTAAAAGCTTTTGGGTGATGGTATTAAGCTAGTTATGAAGTCTGAGAGTTTTGGTTTTTTTTGAATGGTTGAGCATGATTATTGTTTGAGGGAAAGTCCTAAATGGAAAGAGTTTCAAAGGTGTGAAGTTGCAAGCAATCAGAACAAGCTTTGGCCAAAAAGATAGATAATCACTAGTTTTAGTCCATTAGGCTTATGGAGTCATAATAGGGTTTAATTGAAACAAAAAGGGGCAAGAGTGGTCCATGGGGCAAGTCATATATGTCTAAGGATCTCTTTAAAGTTGATTTTATGGAATGAAATGATACAACAAGAAGGGGAAATAAACAAATGTAGAACAAAGAGCAGCATAAGATATGGTAAGTACTTTGAAACTAGCCAGCTTTTGACATACACTTAAGAAAGACGTAAAATTAATCTAAGATCTGGTAAGTACTTTGAAACTAGCCAGATTTTGATACACTTTCAATAGAAAAACATTTAAACATAGAGGGAAAACAAATGATAACAAATAATGGTCTAAGATCTGGTAAGTACTTTGAAACTAGCCAGCTTTCAACACATTCTTTGGGAAACTTTCAAACAGTATTTTGGGATAAAACTAGGACAGGGCTCACCATAAATTCCTTAGTTCATCTCTACTTAACACAAACTGAAAATAACATTCAAGAACAACATTTAGCCCAGACAGTAGGACGAGGGAATGCCAACATTCCTAACTGCTTAAACTGAATTAAATCATTCCTAAATAGCACAATTGGAAGAAAACATTTAGATAAAGCTTATCAGTCAGAGAAGGGTACTGATATACAGTAAATCCTAACTCTATGCTTGCTGTTCTTTATTAGAGAAGATGGACAAAGTGAAAAATAAAATAAAATAACAATTTACAATGAGAAATAACATCACCGTCGACATAGACCAGGATCCCATAAATCAGCTTGTACTGACGCTCCAAACTAATTACAGCTTTAAGTACAATGTTTTAGTTCAGCAATCATCTACACTTCCTAGACTAACTTATCAAACCACAAGAAGAGCTTCAAGAGGCCATGACCACTATTTAAAAGTAGAAGTTTCAAGCTCAAGTATATTTCAAAGTTCAACAACAAACATTTTCTCATCTTCTACAGAAGTATTTATAGAAGGAATGAAGAGGTGGGAGGGGATAAAAGATCTCCCAGGTCAATTAATACAGATTTAAGAATTCTCGGCCTTTGAGGGGCTCGATGGAGAATTTCACATATGTTCTATCTGTATTAATGTTTTACATTTAAGGTTTAAGCTCGGTGGGAGCTTTTGTTGACTTTAAGGCTTTGTCTTAGTTGTGCAATAACTTTGCTAATATTTTACATTAATTTCATTTGGCAGAATTAATTATTCGGTTATAATGATGTAAATATCTTCTTTTCTGATCATAACTCGGCCTCTGTTTGGATGCTTTGAGGCAACAGGTGGCACTGTGGTAGCTGAGAGGGAACGATTGGCTTCTGTTGTAGAAGTGGAGGCCTTTCTGTCTGATGATATTTTGATTTTACCTTTAATTGTGTTTAATTTAATGGATTAGGCTTTTGATAATAAATCTTAGCTGTAATCCATTAAACCATGGAATCCATTTTTAATCTTCATTTTCTGCTGTGGTAGGTCTTTGACACTGATACTCTTTTGATTTGATTTAATCATATTGTGTCTTGTTGGTGTGCAGGTTTTCACAGGGCCCATATGGCATCAATTCCCATGAAGCATTGACGAAACATGAAATTGGACCCCATGGATGGCTTCGCTTTTATGAATCAAAGGCTTGGGAATTGTCATTCCCGGCCTCTGAATTTTCTTCAATATAATGGAAAAACCATTAAATCCTGCATAAAAAAATAAAAATTAATAAATCTTGCGTTATTGGGTAGACTGCTTCAGAGGTTGTGGGGAAGGAGCGAGGCCATTGGATGACATCATCCAATGGTGAAGATCTGTTTCCGTGAGGTCAAAAGGAAAGCAGGGGAAGAATTAAGTTAGAACCGTCGATCTATGATTGAACAAGGAGATCAACGGTTGAGATTAGAAGTGAACTAATAATGTGAAGGAGTCACATTATCGTGAAAAATAGAAGAAAACATGAAGATATAAGGTTAAAAACCCTTTGGAGGACAAGAAGCATTTAAATGAAATTCGTGGTTTTGGATATAACCCGGGCCGTCAGATGAGATCAGCCTAGGTGATCAACAGTTGAGATTACTTATTGAAATCCTTTGGTAAGGGTGGAAGGCGATGGTGTATGGCCAGATTAGATCTGGGCCATTGATTTGCAGAGATCAACGGTAGGCACCGCACACGATGAATCATAATAGAAATGGGAAAAGTGGTTTCAGAGGGAAAAACAATTGTTTTCGCATGAGAAAAAGGCAGGGAGGTGGTATTTCCTTTTTGAACGCGATACGCTTTCCCACTCGACACATGTCCTTGAAAAACAACTTATATCACACGACCTTTAGGAAATTATCCTTCACGCTGAAAGTTACGCGATATGGGATACTGACCGTTAGCTCTGGGGTCCCAGATCTGACGGTTGAGAGTGAGCGTGAATTTGGAAAGATGCGCGGGCAGAAGTTGGAAGTGCAGTTTTATTATGGACAGTCCAATCAAGAGATCGACGGTGCAAATTAGTTCTGGAGGGAGGCAGGACCCATAGGAGGCGGGCCTGTCGAGGTCAACCGGGGCCATTGGATGTAGAAGATCAATGGTCGGGATAGAATCTGGGTTTAAAATGAATTTAATACATAGGCGGAGAAAGGGTGAAGGAGGACCGTTGATCTGCAGAGATCAACGACTATGATTGGCTGAAAAAACATTATGAGTGGGGCTTCATGTTTTAAACCAAAGTCAGAAAATGCGATCTGGACCATCCGATCTGGACACATGGACGACCCAGATGCAATCGGAGGCATGCGATCGGTGGGGGGAAAAAATTTTCGTGGCACCGATGCAATTGAGGGCAGGCTGTTTGATCGGCTTTAGATCAACGGCAAAGATTATCTTAAGACACGCACCGACGGAAACCCTTTAAAATAATGAAAACCCAACATTTTATGAAAAGAAAAGGTTTTTATGGTTGGGGCGGAATATATATATGATATGGATTGGCACCAGGTTATGGGGCCTTTGGTTTATATGGAGTGCGATAGGCCCAGGGCTCATGTAAAAGGGCCAATCGCATCAGAAGGTCGGGCTTGGTCTTTCAATCTACCCATTTAGAATTTTGTGATGTCATTAGCACTTCGAGACCTTTAACTCTTGGTCCCAAGTGCAAATTATATGGATTAAAGCGAGGAGCGGGGGTTTATACAAAGGAACTCAATCGCATCGAAACTTTTGATGTGGGGCTTTTTAATCTACCCATTTTACATTAAAAGCATTGCTCCGGTGGGTTTTAGACCAAACTTAGGAAAAACTGGGCTTTTTATTTACAAAGGGAAAAATGCATCGAAGATGGATTATTTCAATGCTTTAAGCACTGTATGCGGGCCCACGGGTTATATGGAATAATAATATGATCGGGGGTTATAAACGCAGGGCTTAATCACATCGAAGGTTTTAACATGGAAAATGGATTTGTGTGCTGAGATTTTTCCAATGCGATAAGCGCCGAAAGGACTTAGCGCTTGGTTCTAGCACCAAGGCATATGGTGGGGAAGTGGTTTAGGACTTAGCTCAAAGGGGCTTAAGTCTGTAATACAAAAAGTGTATTTTTTATGATTTTTTCAGAGTTTTCTGATGGATTTGGCGGTTTTGGCAGAGTTAAAAAAGGAGTTTTAAACTCTGTAATGTGGATTTTATGAAGGGTAAATGGGAGAAATGGAAAATGAAGGAATTTGGTGGGGAATGAAAGGGGTAAAAATGAAGTTTAGTTTTGAGTGGAGGAAGGGAAAAATGGTGCTTTGTAGCAGTCTTCTCTTCATAAAATCGGCAGAATTTCAGAGTTTTAAAATGGAAACAGCAGTGAATTTTTGAACAAAGGGTAGGATGTCCTCAAAAGTCTTCAAGAGATAACATTTTTTAGCAATAAAACTTGTTTCTTGAAGGCTCCAACAATGTTTTAGCCACCTTCGGATATAACAGATTTTATAGGTGGCTAACAGTGGCTCCACTTGGGGATGGTGCCTTCTTGAATGCATCAAGAACTTCAGACTTGCATTCTCTGGGAGGTTGATCAGTGCCTCATCCATTGGGCTACCTTGCTTTGTTTTGAATGATCTTCTTTTGCTCTGAAAATATTAGCAACCATGAAAAACAATGGATATTCTTCAAGACAAGCTTTCTACCTACCCAATCCTACTGATCTAGCATTTTTTCTTCTTTAGAGTGCACTTGGATTGGAAAACTCTTTTTAAAACATTTCATTCTTTTGAAAGCAAAACATCTAATATATTTCTACTCATTTCTCCATGACCTCAGATTAAACATTTGAGTTCATATGCTTCTCTACTTAATCTACCAATCTATTAGGATTAAATAGTCTAACAGATCTTTATTCTCTAATTTCTAAAAGAGAAATTTAAAAGCATACAAGCCAGGATTGAACAGTCTAACTTGATGCTGATCTATGGCATAAAAACAAGCTGCACATAGACATTATTTTGCGGAAAATTAAATCAAAATGGAAGGCTTAAGATCTGAAATTCAAAGCACTTCCTTCATCTTTTTTCAGCTCTGTTTTTACTTTTCTTTGAGCTATTCTTTGCTTGTCCTCTGATTCAGATTTTGAGCTGATTTGAACCAGTTTTTACCTCTGTTTTTACTCAAGTAATCAATAGATTTGATTCAGCTCTCTTTAGAAACTTAGGTTCAGATTTTGAGCTTGTTTGAACCTTTAATTTATAGCCTAATTTACCTACTAATAAGCCAAGATTAAACAGTTTGGCAAATCGAATTCACTAATCCTATCAGCAGTCAATTTAAAACCAATTAGTCATGATTAGGCTGTATGACTAATTAAAAGTGTGTTTTCAGGAGTGGCATTTAAGCTTGCACACTTTCAGAATTTATTTATTTTTTTGGTATGGGGCTGTACCTTTCTTGTTTTTACAATCTTCCCTCTTTTCTTTCTTTCACTGTTTTTGTATTTTTTATTTTTCTAACTTTGAATGCAATGATAGGTGAAATATTTATAATAGAAAAATATAAAAGGGCTTCAAAACATAGCATGGATCAAGAGAAGTAATGTTTAAGCATCCTTCCATTGACAGGACCTCCAAACAGTTCAACTCCATTCAACTCCTATAAGAAAAAGGCATTGCTACCAGAAGCTGAATGAATGAGATAAGGGCCAAGCCATAAGTTGTCAAATTTTCCATGCTTTTCCTTGTCTTCCCTGTTTGAGTCCCACTTTAAAACTTTATCCCCAACATTAAAACTGATGGCCTTTGTTCTTCTGTCAAAAAGATTTTTGATGTTGTCTTGCTTTTGCAATGTTTTTTTATAAACCTCCTCTCTGGTTTGCTGAAAATGAATTGTTTGATTAATCCTTCTGATCATGTCATTGTCTTTAGACTGAAACTCTTCAATCAACTTCATAACTGGTACACCAAGGCTGGTAGGAAAAATTGCATCAGTGCCATACACAAGCTGGTAGGGTGACATGCCAATAGATTTCTTCAAAGTCAATCTATCAGCCCAAAGTGCATGAAAAAGCTTTGTGTGGCAAGACTGCTTGTTGTCCTCCGACAGTTTCTTGATTATGTTCACCAAAATCTTGTTTGAGGATTCTTCAAGTCCATTACCTTGAGGGTAATAGACCGTGGAATGCCCCAATGTAATCTGATACTTGTGACAGAATTCAACCATCTTCTTGGATCCAAATGCTACTGCATTATTAGTGATGATCTTGGTAGGATAGATAAACCTAGAGAGAATATTAGTCTCCATGAATTTTATAATAACAGAATCATTGGATTGCCTACAAGGGATGGCTTCTATCCATTTAGTGAAGTAGTCTGTGGCAGTGAGGATCCATCTATGCTGGGCAGAGGATGGTGGATGGATCTCTCCTATGAATTCAAGTCCCCACTTTTGAAAAGGGGCTTCAACAGTGATTGGATGAAGAGGTAAGGGTAGCAGCTTTCTTTTCCCTTCAAAAATTTGACATTTATGATAGGCAATTATCATCTTATGCACATCAAGAAAAAGAGTAGGCCAATAGAAACCAGCCCTCAAGATTTTGTTTGTTGTGGTCTTCCAGTATAAATGGCCTCCACACTCCCCTTCATGGAACTCGTGCTTAACCTTCTCTACATCATACTCAGGCAAACATTTAAGCAATACACCACTTGCATTTTTCCAATAAAGACATTTATCTATAATGCAATAGTTTACGGCTTTTAACTTTAGAAACCTTGCCTTTGTTTTTGTCAAACCAGGAGGTGTATTCAGATTAAGAAAAACAAAAAGAATATCAGCATACCAAGAAGAAATCCTAAAATGGTCTTCAACAATGAGAGTTGAGATTTCCTCTTGTTCATCCAAAGCATTAATCATATTAATATCGAGAACTTCAAAATTAGATTCAGCCATTAATCTAGCTAGACCTTGGCCTTTGATGAGCTTAGTGGGCTTTATCTCTAAATCATATTCAAGAATAACAACAATCCACTTACCTCTCTTACCATCTGGGTCCTCTGTTAGAATGTCTTTCACAACTGAATTTGGGACAAAGGCAATGATGTGTGAGTGAAGGATGTATACTCTGAAGTCTTTTAAAGCCTTAACCAAAGCAAAAGCTTTCTTTTCCATAATGTTATACTTCAGAGGGGCATCCCTCAAAGCCTTGCTAAAGAATGAAATAGGCTGCTCTTGTCCTTGTGGATTTTTCTGTAAAAGGACAACAACTATTGTATGTTCTGATGCAAATGAAAAAATATAGAAATATTTTGAAAAATCAGGACCTATTAGAACTGGTGTTTGGTTAACACTTGTTTCACTAGTTCAAAGGAATTCTTTGCTTCCAGGGTCCATTTTACCCCTTGCTCCTTCTTCAACATGTTTGTTATATTCCTAAGGAGCTCAGCCAAGTTGGGTATGAAGCTTCTCAAAAAGTTAATCTTTCCAATTAAAGATTGTAACTCCTTGATGTTTCGAGGATGAGAGATTTGCAATATGACCTCAATCCTCTTTGGATCTATCTTTATACCCTCGTCAGAAATAATGTACCCAAGAATTTTACCTTCTTGGAGACCGAATAGTGTCTTCTTAGGGTTTAAAGATATTCCAAACTTTCTGTATTTCTCGAAAAATTTTCTTAGATGTTCTAAGTTCTCTTCATCTGTCTTTGAAAACACAGTACCATCATCAAGGTATATAATTATGAAGTAGCCCAGTTCTTCTAAGAATGCTATGTCCATGGCTCTCTGAAAAGTTGCTCCAACATTCATTAGAACAAAGGGCATTTTTGCATATATGAAAGTGCCCCATGGTGTAGTAAAATTTGTCTTTAATTGATCATCAGGGTGAACTAATATCTTATTATACCCTGAATAGTCATCAAGCAAAGAAATTCTTTTTGAACCAACTACCCTTTGTAAAATATGATCCATCTTGGGAAAAGGGTAGTTGTCATTTAGTGAAGCTTTGTTCAAGTCTCTAAACTCTATACAAAGCCTAATCTCTCTTGTTTTCTTCTTCACTAACACCAGATTAGACACCCACTCAGAATATCAAATAGGGACAATAATACCAGCTTCATACATTTTCTTAATTTCCTTCTCAACCAAAGGCAACTGAACATGGTTTATTCTGTGCAGCTTCTGTTTGAATGGTTTTTGGTTTTCATTGAGATGGATTTTGTGATATATTATTTCAGTGTCATAGGATTTAAGATCTTAGTAACTCCACGCAAAAACATCAGAAAATTCTTTAAACAGCTCTATGTATTTGAGTTTAATGTGAGCTGGTAAAGTCTTAGATAGTTTAATCATCATAGGTTTAATTTCACTGCCTATATTTCACTCTTCCACTTCAGTTTCTACAGGTTCCAGTTTTGGCTTCTTGGCTGCATCGTTAAAATCAAACAACTCTTCTAAAGGGGCCAGACCCTTTGGCAAACCTTAATCATTAGACTGCAATGTTTCTAACTCCTTTGTTTCTAACTCTGCAGTAAAATTTGTTTTATTTGTAAGTTTTCTAGACAGTAGATTTAAATCAACAAGCTTAGGAGACGGTTCTTCTTCACCAAGAAAATTTTCTTCACTATTGCAGTCTATTTCATAATCTGAATCTGAACTGTGTAGTTCAAATTCATTTCTGAATTGCATGAATTCTTCTATTTGTTTGTCTCCGTTGAACACTTGCCAATATTTCTCGTTATCAGGAATGGATGGTCTAAATTTAATCTGGGTTGTGCATTCTTTGGTTTCATATGGCGTTAAGCATGTTCTAATTGCAAAATCTAAGCTGTGGGCTGCGATATTTCTTTTTCTTGGGACAAAAATCAATTGGGACTCCTTGAAAGTTTTTAAAAGATCCACAACATCATTTCGATAGGCCCTAAGACTAGGGTGATTTGCGTTGTATTCCCCGTTGACCTGCCTTATGATTAGTTCTGAATCCCCATGTACTTTAATTCTTTTGGCTCCTAACTTTTTCAATAGATGTAAACCTAAAAGAAGAGATTCATATTTCTCTATGTTATTCAAACACTGGAAGTTTAATTTGCATGAAATTCTCTCTGTGTGGTTGTTATCAGTGTTGCATATCTAGACACCTGCACCAGCGTTAGTTCTAGTGCATGACCCATCAAAGTACATACTCCATAGAGGACTAATTTCAGGTTCCTCTTGGGTGTTATCCTCTTCAACTACAGTGCATTCAGATGATTCTTGAATATCATCACTTAGTTGAGTTTTGTTTAAATCCTCTAGTTTTTCACTGTGTGGAGGATTACTTTCTTTACTGTCAAGGTTTAAAAGTAAAGGATACATGACTTGTATTTCAATACTAGTGTTTGGTTTGCCAAAGTTTTCAAGTGTAGAAAAAAGTTCTGATACTTCTGTGGTGTTCACCTCCTCCTCTCTATTGGCCATTAATTAAATTAAAGTGACTTGTTCACTGAACGTTTCATCATTAAACAAGATAAAAGAATCAAGGCCGATATTTATAGAATACAGAGGAGAGTTTTGTGGTCTGTCTTGACTAGTCACCATGTACTGCATATGGGACTCCCTATAAAGTCTTCTTATCTGATTGAAAACAGGGATGGTCTCGTAGGTCATGTCCATCTGCATAGTCCCTTGTAACTTAGCCCACAAATACCTTGATAAAAAAATTCCATACTTTGGGAGGACATCAGCCACAACAATATCCATGACCAAACACTTGGCTAGAATTTGGGCTAAGTTAACGCAGAGGTCTTTAATTAAACCCAAACATTTCACTTTGCTGGAGTCGAAGAAGTAAAGGTCTTTATAAGGTCTGGTGATTTCTAGAACCAGGCTCTCCATTACAGCTTTTGGCATTAAATTATGAGAAGCCCCTGAGTCGTGCATAGCGTTATATAAAATTTTGTCATGAACATTTAGACTTACATAAAAGGGAGGAACCGGTCCATATTGATATCTACCTTCAATATTTGGACCAAAAATAAGCTCTGGCTGGTCATCGTTAAGATTAACTGTGTCATTATTGTCCTATATGTTTAAAGCCTTCAAAATTTGGGTCCTATATACATTTTGGGTAGCTAGTTCAGAGAGACGAAAAAAGATTTTAATTTTGGAAATTTCCTGCTCTAGGTTGAAAGGAATTTGATTCTTTGAAGTACTTGTCTCAGCCTTGTTAACTGCCACGCTGTCAGCAAAATCTGCTTGCTGAATAGCTTTATTTAAATTTGATAAAATCGTTTTAACAGGAGTACTAGCTGAAGTGTTAGTACTGCTAAGGTCTGCACTGTTTATCATTGTTTTGAGTGCCTTTCTCTTTACCTTTATCAAAATTTCCAGCTACTATCATGTCTTTCTGTTTGACAACTATTGGTTTTTTTGCAGTGCTGTTTTGTGAATATTTGTCAGAGGTTTGGGTGTTGGGATTTTCTTGACTGATTTTACTTCTAAGGTCATATTCCCTTTGAGATTCTATGATTACATTTTCCATGTCTTGATAATAACTTTCATCATCATCTCTTTTGTCATCATAGGGTTTGTAAAGACCTTGTTTTCTATCATAATGAACCTCAAAGTCATCATTATCTACTCCCAGCATGTTGACATCATCTTCCTTTGCTTGTTCATCTATTTCCTTAACCTCACTCACATAGTTTTGATGAACGGGAGGAGTGATGTGTTGATCATCTTCCCTAGGTCTGTTTGGAGATTGGTTCCTTCTAAAATTCTGATTTTGGTTTTGGTTTCTGTTTTGAGGAGCAATTTGGTTTTGACTTGCTTGTGCTCTCTCAAAGATGCTCATTCTCTTCATCATCTCCTCCATCATTCTTTCCATATTTGAGCTAGAAGTAGAAGGCATGGATTCCTCTCTGAAGGATACTTTTTTCTCATTTTCCATTCTCGCTCTTTTCTCCATCAAATTAACTTCCATGGCAAGAGCTCCTTCTTTCATATCTTCAAGAGCTGCAGGATCTCTCTCTATCAGCTGATAGGCCATCTCAGGGTCAAACCCTTTAGGAAACTTGTTTAATGCTGAGCCTTGTGGAGGTTTTAGATCTGGGGGAAGTGCATTATACACACTATTAAATCTAGTGCAGTAAGCTTGTACACTTTCCCCAGTGTTTCGGTGGAGGTTCTTGTAATCGGAGAGGATTTGGAGAGGATTCTTCTTCACTTCCCATTTGTTTAAGAATGTTTGATGGAAATATTGGAGATCATTTATACTATGGGGGGTTAAGCCTTTAAACCATTTTCTTACTTCTTCCCCCAAACTTTGAGCAAATAGTCTAAGTTTGACAGAATCATCATCAATTTCATTTCTGTCAAAGTAGTCATTCATTTTATCCACATGTTGTGATGTAGTTGGAGCATTGCTAGCATCATATAATGGAATTTTGGACTGATAGTCCTATGGAAGATTGAATAATGGTACAGGAAGGACTAAGGGAGCATACCATGCTGCCATGCTATGTGGTGGAGGTGGATTCACAAGAGGTGGATTAACAAAATGGAAAGTGGGCTGGAGTGGAGTGGTTTGAACAATGGATGTAGGATGAACAGATGTGGATGGACCAGAAATAGATTGCTAAGCTAATATTGGATGAGAGACACCTAAATTGTGAAGGAAGTGTAAATCAGGTGGTGTTGTTTCTCTACTACCAGGACATTCACTTGTTTCAGGAGATGAAAGTGAAGACTCAGAATCTAGATGATCTAAATCATCAAGAGACCTAGTTCTAAATGGATTTCTTAGAGCTCTCGAGGGTGATATGAAAATAGTTGAAAATTTTATCTTAGGAGACTTCCTAAGGATACTTTCCGGGTTATCAACTATCTCAGGTGGGTTTGGGTCAGGGTAAGCTCTAGTATGAATCTTTCTAGGAGCCACTATGTTGTGTTTTTCAGACACAACTTAAACAAGAGTAGTTTAACTAGATATGACAATCTTTAAGAAGTTAACTAATCTGTTTCACACAAACTTTAATCCTACAGTCCTCTTACTGAGTTTGAATGATAATATGATGATAATGGTTCTTCCCAGTGGAGTCTTAAAGTCTGTTTAGGATTGTGGAGTCACCAAGTGGAATTTTTTAGCTCTTTTCATAGGTAAAATGTTTTATGGTCCACCACCATGTTTATTAAATACCAATCTGAAATATTTTTGGGTTTTCTAAGTTCTTTTTCAGTCCTATTGGTTGTTAAGAGTGTCCTAAATCTGTTTCACAACTTAGCTACGGTCATGAGACAAAGATAGTCCACTCTTATGGCAAAGCTAGCTGATCTTTCAAGGTTAGATAAAGTCTTATGAGAATCCTAGGTTTTCCCTAGTTTTTCACTGATTCAAACAAGTTTCATCATGATTACCATCAATTCGTAGTGCTTGAAAAGGCTACTTTTACTCACTGCACAATATTTTTGAATCAAGGGTTTTCTGAGGTCTTAAAGGTACCTAGGCTTAAAAAACACTCAAATTCTCCAGTAGAGTCACTAGAAATGTTAGCTCCCTGTAATCAACAAGATTGGAAAAAGTCTGACCATAGGGAGAAACAACATTTCAACCACTTTGGGATTCTAGGATCTACCCCTCCTATATCCGGAGAGGGATCTCTCCAATAAAGTGCAAAGATAGATTTATCTTTAAAAGCTTTTGGGTGATGATATTAGGCTAATTATGAAGTCCGAGGGTTTTTTTTTTTTTGGATGGTTGAGCATGATTATTTTTTGAGGGAAAGTCCTAAATGGAAAGAGTTTCAAAGGTGTGAAGTTGCAAGCAATCAGAACGAGCTTTGGCCAAAAAGATAGATAGTCACTGGTTTTAGTCCATTGGGATTATGGAGTCATAATAGGGTTTAATTGAAACAACAAGGGGCAAGAGTGATCCATGGGGCAAGTCATCTATGTCTAAGGATCTCTTTAAAGTTGATTTTATGGAATGAAATGATACAACAAGAAGGGGAAATAAACAAATGTAGAACAAAGAGCAGCCTAAGATCTGGTAAGTACTTTGAAACTAGCCAGCTTTTGATACACTTTCAATAGAAAAAAATTTAAACACAGAGGGAAAACAAATGATAACAGAGAATGGTCTAAGATCTGGTAAGTACTTTGAAACTAGCCAGCTTTCAACACATTCTTAGGGAAACTTTCAGACAGTATTTTGGGATAAAACTAGGATAGGGCTCACCATAACTTCCTTAGTTCATCTCTACTTAACACAAACTGAAAATAACATTCAAGAACAACATTTATCCTAGACAGTAGGACGAGGGAACGCGAGCATTCCTAACTTCTTAAATTGAATTAAATCATTCCTAAATAACACAATTGGAATAAAACATTTAGATAAAGCTTATCAGTCAGAAAAGTGTACTAATATACAATAAATCCTAACTCTATGCTTGCTTTTCTTTATCAGAGAAGATGGACAAAGTGAAAACAAAAATAAAATAACAATTTACAATAATAAATAACATTACCGTCGACATAGACCAGGATCCCATAAATCAGCTTGTATTGACGCTCCAAACCAGTTACAGCTTTAAGTACAATGTTTCATTTCAGCAATCATCTACACTTCCCAGACTAACTTATCAAGCCACAAGCAGAGCTTCAAGAGCCCGTGAACACTATTTACAAGTAGAAGTTTCAAGCTCAAGTATATTTCAAATTTCAGCAACCGACATTTTCTCATCTTCTACAAAAGTATTTATAGAAGGAATGAGGTGGTGGGAGGGGATAAATGATCTCCCAGGTCAATTAATATAGATTTAAGACTTCTCGGCCTTTTAGGGGCTCGGTGGATAAGTTCACAGATGTTCTATCTGTATTAATGTTTCACATTTAAGGTTTAAGCTCGGTGGGAGCTTTTGTTGACTTTAAGGCTTTGTATTAGTTCTGCAATAACTCTGCTGATATTTTACATTAAGTTCATTTGGCAGAATTAATTATTCGGTTGTACTGAGACAAATATCTTCTTTTTTTATCATAACTCGACCTCTGTTTGAATGCTTTGAGGAAACAGGTGGCACTATGGTAGCTGAGAGGGATCGAATGGCTTCTGTTGTAGTAGTGGAGGCCTTTCTATCTAATGATCTTTTGATTTACCCTTTAATTGTGTTTAATTTAATGGATTATGCTTTTGATAATCAATCTTATCCGTAATCCATTAAACTATGGAATCCATTTTTAATCTTTAGTTTTTGTTGTGGTAGGTCTTTGACACTGATACTCTTTTGATTTGATTTAATGATATTGTATCTTGTTGATGTGAAGGTTTTCACAGGGCCCATATGGCATCAATGCCCATGAAACATTGACGAAACGTGAAATTGGACCCTGTGGATGGCTTCTCTTTTATGAATCAAAGGCATGGGAATCATCATTCCTGGCCTCTGGCTTTTCTTCAATATAATGGAAAAACCATTAAATCCTGCATAAAACAATAAAATTTAATAAATCTTGCATTATTGGGTAGACTGCTTCAGAGGTTGCGGTGAAGGAGCAAGGTCGTTGGATGACAGCATCCAACGGTGAAGATCTGTTTCCATGAGGTCAAAACGAAAGCGGGGGAAGAATTAAGTTAGAACCGTCGATCTATGACTGAACAAGGAGATCAACAGTTGAGATTAGCGGTGAACTAATAATGTGAAGGAGTCACATTATCGTGAGAAATAGAAGAAAACGCAAAGATATAAGGTTAAAAACCCTTTGGAGGAGGAGAAGCATTTAAATGAAATTTGGGGTTTCGGATATAACCCGGGCTGTCAGATGAGATCAGCCCGGGCGATCAACAGTTGAGATTACTTATTGAAATCCTTTGGCAAGGGTGGAAGGCGATGGTGTATGGCCAGATTAGATCTATGGCGTTGATCTGCAAAGATCAACAGCAGGCACTACGCACGATGAATCATAATAGAAATGGGGAAAAGTGGTTTTGGAGGGAAAAACAACTGTTTTCACATGAGAAAAAGGTGGGGAGGTGGTTTTTCCTTTTTGAACGTGATACGCTTTCCTGCCCGACATGTGTCCTTGAAAAACAACTTATATCGCGCAGCCTTTAGGAAATTATCCTTCGTGCTAAAAGTTACGTGATATGGGATACTGACCGTTAGATCTGGGGTCCCAGATCTGACGGCTGATAGTGAGCACGAATTTGGAAAGATGTGGGGGCCGAAGTTGGAAGGGCAGTTTTATTATGGAACGTCCAATCAAGATATCGACGGTGGTGATTAGTTCTGGAGGGAGGCAGGACCCACAGGAGGCAGGCCTGTCGGGGTCAATAGGGGTTGTTGGATGTAGAATATCAACAACCGAGATCAAATCTAGTTTTAAAATGAATTTAATACACAGGCGGAGAAAAGGTGAAGGAGGATCGTTGATCTGTAGAGATCAACAACTATGGTTGGCTGAAAACCCATTATGAGTGGGGCTGCATGTTTTAAACCAAAGTCAGAAAATGCAATCTGGACCATCCAATCTAGACACATGGACGGCCTAGATGCAATCAGAGGCATGCGATCGGCGGGGGGGGGGAAACTTTGTGTGGCGCCAATGCAATTGAGCATAGGCCATTTGATCAGCTTTAGATCAACGATGGAGATTATCTTAAGACATGCACCGGCGGAAACCCTTTATGATAATGAAATCCCAACATTTTATGAAAAGAAAAGGTTTTTATGGTTGGGGTGGAATATATATATGATATGGATTGGCACCCGGTTCTGGGGCCTTAGGTTTATATGGAGTGTGATAGGCCCAGGGCTCTTGTAAAAGGGCCAATCGCATCGGAAGGTCGGGCTTGGTCTTTCAATCTAGCCATTTAGAATTTTTCGATGCGATTAGCGCTTCGAGACCTTTAACTCTTGGTCTCGAGCGCAAATTATATGGAGTAAAGCAAGGAGCGGGGGTTTATACAAAGGAACTCAATCGCATCGGAACTTTTGATGCGGGGCTTTTTAATCTACCCATTTTACATTAAAAACATTGCTCTGGCGGGTTTTAGAACAAACTTAGGAAAAAGTGGGTTTTTTTATTTACAAAGGGAAAAATGCATTGGAGATGGATTATTTAAGTGCTTTAAGTGCCGAATGCGGGCCCATGGGTTATATGGAATAATAATATGATCGAGGGTTATAAACGCAGGGCTTAATCGCATCAAAGGTTTTAACATGGCAAATGGATTTGCGCGCTGATATTTTCCCGATGCTATAAGTGTCGAAAGGAATTAACGCTTGGTTCTAGCACCAAGGCGTATGGTGGGGAAGTGGTTTAGGACTGAGCTCAAAGGGGCTTAAGTCTGTAATACAAAAAGTGTATTTTTTATGATTTTTTTAGAGTTTTCTAATGGATATGGGAGTTTCGACAGAGTTTAAAAAGGAGTTTTAAACTCTGCAATGTGGATTTTATGAAGGGTAAATGGGAGAAATGGAAAATGGAGGAATTTTGTGGGGAATCAAAGGGGTAAAAATGAAGGTTAGTTTTGAGTGGAGGAAGGGAAAAATGGTGCTTTGAAGCAGTCTTCTCTTCATAAAATTAGCAGAATTTCAGAGTTTTAAAATGGAAACAGCAGTGAAGTTTTGAACAAAGGGCAGGATGTCTTCAAAAGTATTCAAGAGATAAAAAATTTTAGCAATAAAACTTCTTTCTTGAAGGCTCTAACAATGTTTAAGCCACCTTTGGATATAACATTTTTTATAGGTGGCTAACACCAATTATGGTAGCCATAGTCTCCCAAGAGAAGCCAATGTAGCAAGGCCTCCAGCTGCCACAACACATCATCATCATGCCAAGTATAAAATAGTGACATCCCAATTGACATGTGGATTGTAATATGGTGGCCATACTCTCCCAAGATTAACCAATGTGGCCATGCCTCCATCTGCTACATCTCATCACTATTGTGAAAGGTAGGAAACAATGATATACCAATGGACATATAAAATGAAATGTCTGATCCATACTCTCCCAAGAGTAGCTAGTGTAGCCATGCCTCCTGTTGTTGCATCACCTCATTATTGTGCAAGGCATGGAACATACCAATCTGAAATGTCGAGTGGTAAACATACTCACCCAATAGCAGCTAGCATAACCATGGTTCCTATTTCCTCATGTCATATATCTACAAGTAGATTTTCAGCCACTTGTTCATCATCTCCATTTTTCCATCCATGTGTGGGTGCTGACTCATGCCATGTACCAACTCGGTACCCACCAAATGGATAATATCCCGCCAAAATATGCTCATAAAGTGACTTCCCCCATCACTTTCTATGGCCTTGGGAAGACCATGAAGCTCATAAAGTGACTGCCCCCATCACTTTCTATGGCCTTTGGAAGACCATGAATTCTGAACACATCCGAGAAAGATAACCCAAAAGTGTACTGTGTAGAGATGTCGAAGCAATGTGCATACCTCGATAGCTGATCAATGCTGACAATACACTCCTACCAAATTTGTACCCCATGATAGGTTGGAGTACATCCTCCTTGAGTTCTCTCCATGGGAGTTTCTCTCTGATGGCTTAGTTGGACCTATGAGGTCTCGGAAATGGTGAGTGATGTGGTGCATGAAAATTCTTCTCTTTGAGATGTGAGGTTTCTATCAAAGAGACTATGTCCTGATAATAGAAGATGTTATCCATCACATGATGTCTACCATCTACCATATTCCCATCCAACACTTCAAAAGTGAAGTGGTAATTAGAATTTTCAACTAACAACTGGGCCCTCCAATATGTATCATTTCCCCTCAAAGACAACGCTACTAATCTCCATGATAATGCCTCTGCTGTCACATGGCTCTCTCCATACACAATGTTGAACTCATAGTCCTACATTATACTAATCCACTGTTGCTGCCTCTTCTGCAGTTGTTGCTCCTCCTCAAAAAGATATCTGAGAATGTGGTGTTTGGTCTTCACCCAAAATCTACTACCTACCAAATACCGCCAGAATTTTTCCAATGCATGCATAATGGCCAACATCTCCTTCTTGTAAATCGAATATGACATCTCATGCGACAATAGCCTCTAGTTTTCAAAAGCTATTGTATATCTTCCCTACATTAGTAATATGATAATCCCATCCTCAGAAACTACACAAAACAACAGAAAGTGTTGTGTGCAAGTAAAAAATGCCAAACTGGGATAGTTAGACATATTCCCCTTGAACCAGTCAAGGGTCCTTTGCGCAGTGATAGTCTGCTTCTCCAAATAAACAATGTGTTGTAACCCTTGGTCATGCAATTTCGCTGATGGAATGACCCCACAAATTTCCATCTAATGTGATGAATTAATATGGGGTGGAAGTGTTTGCATACCTTGGATCATCTGATGCTTGGGAACATCTTGCAAAGCTACAAGATTTCCTCTAACCAGTGCAATTCCTTCTTGAATAGCTGGTGATGGTGATGGTTTCTCCTCTACTACTACACCAGCGCTGGTATCTTCTTCCTCTTCCTCATGTAGTGTGCACCTCCCGAATCATGCTTGAGACTCTCAATGTCAAATGCTCAGGAACATATTGCAGAGATGCAAGTTCTCCTTCCACTGATGCAAGTACCTCTATTGCAATTGGTGGTGGTGGTAGCTGCTCTTCTCCCGGAGTATTAGTTCTCACATCTTCCTTTTTCTTCTCATATATTTCCTCATGAGAGTTAGAAACTGTTTCAATGGAAAGTGGCTTTGGTTTTCTTTTGTAAAACCCCTCTAAAAACCTTTGAGTGAACCCTGCATACGCAGTCACTCTTGCATGTTTCAATCTACTGAACCACCGGTCATTTGATTCGCCCTCAAGGTGTAGCGTTGCAATTTCAACAGCCTCTGCTTCCACTACTTAGTGTAGCTGGAAGAATGCATCTAACTTCTCCACCCAAGCTTTTTCCATGCTTTTGGATGACCCATCGAATGTAGGAAGAAAGAATATATTCTTCATGTGCCCTCTTCTTCTATTGTTGCTGCAGAGTCTCTGATTCTCTTTAATCTAGAAAAAATGCTAGAAAGTCAGATTCTCTTTGAATGCTCGAGATTGAGATCTGTACTTTGTAAGATAATCACTCAGAGTCTCATGCTCCAAATATCCTCCATCTCCGTGCCGTTCATTTCCTTCTGCAAGGAAAGTGGGCATAGTAGGGCGTTGTGGAACTTTTTTCACCGTTCGTTGCTTATACTGTTGATAGAAAGTGCTCAGACCTTCTCCATTCTAAAACCCTCTTGAGGTTTCCTTTTGGCTTTCCCCTCTAATTTATTTGATCTCCATGGTGAGATCCTACATAGATCTGAAGAGAAGTATGGAAAAACTCAATCCTTCCACCATTGTAGACTCTCTTTCTTCTTCTTCTTCTTCTTATTCCTCTGATGCAATGAAATGCCCACAAGCTGAGCCAAAGATCATGCTCTGATACTATTGTAATATTCCAAAATGGAAAATATAGTATTATAGAACGTATGCACCATTCCAACTATGGTAAAATAAGAATAAAACATGTAGAACTGGAAAATGCTGGTGTTATCACTCAGGTTTTCCTAGAAGTTGTGTAAGAGGAAAGTATACCCGAGGTAACCACAAACCAACCTTTTAGATGCAGAATCTAGCCAATCTGCATCCAGAGAGGGCTCTCTCTTTATGATTTATCTTTGTTCTGGGAAGGTTTTAGGCTAGTTATAAATTCAAAGTTTGTTTTGGGAAAATGGTGGAATCCACAAACTAAGGGCAAGGCTGAGAGCTTTCAGTCCATTGGGCTATGGAGTCAAAGGATGGCTTTACTGGACTTCTATTCTACGCACAATATGGTATTACAGGGCAAGATAGCTAGACAGAGAACAATCCTTAAAATTTAAAGTGGGTGAGATGATCTTGAAGGGATGAAAGGCAACTAAGAATCTTTCACCATGTTCAAAGGAAAGAAGTGAATTGACTACAAACAAAGAGCAATAAAGGATTCTTTATTATAGCAATCAATAGTGCTTAAATTAGCGAAGCAGGAGCATTTAAGAATTCATGCTTATAGCTAATTTAGAAGAAAACATTAAGAACAATCACATTTGAAAACAGAGTACAGTTAAGCAAATTCTGTTTCAATCTTTTATGTAAATTATTCAGAAATGGATATGATGGTATTAAAAACTAATATAAAATTTCAGACAAAAGGTAGAAACACTTATTGAACTGTAGTCCAACACATGAATCCTGCAACAAGTCCAGTGCTTCAAATCGTTATCCAGCAAGCCACAAGTAAACTTCTCCAAAAGCTTTTATTCCAAAAATCTCAGTGTTACAGCAGAGTAATAGCATCCACCCCAAATGCTTCCAAGAGTGGAGTATTTATACAAATTCTAAACTAAAATATCTTGAAACAAATATCAAAATTGGTTCACAAATCTCTCCAACTATTTACATAAATAGAACTAAAGTAAAGGACACTCAAACTATTTGGCACTATTTTTGAGGGATAGGTGATGACAAAGAGGAGAATTCGAATTTGATCCAAATCTTAGTTGATGATGAGGCATCCAAGTCACTAACTGCTTCCTTTCTTTGTGCAATCTGCTCCAACAATTCTGCAAACTTAGGGTCCAATGATATCTTCGTATTTCTCAATCCGTAATAGATATGTAAAACGTGAAAGAGGTTATTGTGGATTAATATGTTGGTGAGATAAACCTCTTTCAATTTCCCAAAATTCCTCTCCAGCTGTGCATAATATTCTCTGTAAAAAATATGCGTAAAACAGAGTTTTACAGAGTCTGAAACATGGCCTGTAAATATGCGCATGTATCTCTCATTATAAAACCACTGTGCAAAAACTGAGATAGGTTTTTGTATATGGGTCTCTTAGGAACAAAAACCTCCTTCATTTTTGTGAAATGTATTTCTAATTGGCCACAATATTCTCTGCAAAATGATGACTTGACTGTAATTTTCTGCAAAAAGTGCTTTTCAACATTGTTTAATATTTCCAAAACCATAATAGCGGTTAGGAAAGTGAGAGAGGTTTTTGTAGATGGTACTCTTAAGAACATAAACCTCCTTCAGTTTTTCAAAATTCATCTTGTATTGGTCACAATATTTTCTGCAAAATAATGACTAAAACATGTAATTTCTGCAAAAATGTTCCTTCTTGTTATGTTTTTTCATCTTTTGACTTTCTTGCTCTTTTGACTGTTTTACTTTCACTTTAGACAAACTTCAATTTTGGTGAAAGTACTTTCATTTATTTTTACCATTTTACTGCCTCTGTAACTTCATTTTTACTGTTTACCTTTGACTGCTCTGTAACTTCATTTTTACTGTTTACCTTTGACTGCACTGTAACTTTGTTTTGACTTTTCACTCTGACTTTTACCTGATACACTTTATCCACTGATACTCTTTGATTTTGATACGCTTTGACTTGGGGATAAAACTGCTTTCTGATTTGGATCATAATTGGCATGATAGTAGTGGATAATTTCTGGGAAAATAAGGACTGAGGGGATGAGATATCTCGGGAGATTGGATTCCCATAACCCTATAAGGTCTTGCCCTTTTGAGAATTCGTCTCTGCAGCGACAGAAGCTCAATCGGGGACTTTCATCGAAACCCAGGTCTTTTATTTGGAAATCTTCATCTATCAGAGGTAGATAGTCCAAATCACGGTGAGGAGAATTCAATGGAGTGATATTTAGAGCTGTCGGGACCTCCATTTTGGTTCTTGTGGATTCAAAATGGAGGTTTTCGTTTTTTTCTTACAGAATGAATGGGATATCTGAAATGGAGGAAGTTGAAACAATTTGCAAGTTTGGGAAGCAAATTCACAGGTTTGAAATCTTCAGGGAGGACTCAGCGATGCTTTTTAACCACTTTCTAAGCGAAAAAACAAAGGAAACTGAGTTTTTCGTGCAGTCGGGGCGTAAAATGATAAATACCTGTTTTTAGACGGAAACTGGTTCTTTGACAGGTAATGAGCAATGGCAGGGACGTTCTTCAACATGGGCGCAACAGAATTTTGGGGCGAAATGGTCAATTACAACGGAAATTTTGAAAATCGCAGCGGGAGCAACGTTCTTCTCAGAATAATGAAAATGACTAAAAAAACACGAAAAATGGCTTATTTACAAGTTAAAAGGGTTTTTTGTTTTTTTCGAGGTGTGACGTCATGGTAGTACGGGATGACGTGTGCAGAGTCGGGCGGTAAGTGGTAAGCGGGAAGTCCCCGCACCGCTTTTGGTCGAGGGCGGTATTAATCGCGGGGGGAGCGATTCCATAGGATAGTCACCACGTGGATGGTTGACTATTCTGAAACCGCCCATCCCCCGCTGGTTAACATGCTGGCAAGGGATGGGCAGCGGGATTGATGATCACCGTTGATCAACGAACGGATGATCCAACGGCTGAAAGGGATGGGGACTTGTGCGATTTCAAAGGTGGGCCCGTCAAGGTTTAAAAAGGTTTTAATGCGTAATGTAATCATCCCGGGGAAAAGTTAATAGGCGGCAATGGTTGTTAATTAGTCCAAATGATTAATTAACCCCGTGAAATTATGAAATGGATTGCGGCGGAGTTTGGCCAGGTGGAATGCCACGTGGAATGCTGACGGTGGCATAGACTTTCGCAAAGTTTATTGATATGTTTTGGTATTAAACATACTTGTCGTATGTCTAAAGTTTTTGTATATATTTTTATTATATGATGAATGAATTAATATAATTAATTCATCATAGGGGCGGAATTTATATATAAGGCTATAGTTTTAACCAAAGGGCTTATAAAGCGGGGTGTTTATTTTAAATGTGCGGGAATATATACTTTGGTAAAACATTATAATAAAGGGTTTTGGGGATATTTATTAGAAAATGGAGTTATATACTTAGGAAAAGGGATTTTACTAGGGATTTAATATAGTAAAATCAAATGTTAATATGAAAAAGGACAAGGAAAATCAAAACATCTTTGTACATCTAAGAAAGTGATAACTTATGAAGTAAATTGCAACATTTTATCTTCAACACTTAAACTTAGAATAACAAGTTGTTTTGAGGTTTTTTATGGAATATTGCATTAGTTTCCTAAGTAAAATAAGATTTTACTTAGGAAAAAGTTAAAGATGGAAGATAATCAATGATGGATTATTTCAAGTGCTTAGGTATTTTTGATCATTAGGCCGAGGGTCCGGTCCCTCCATAAGTCAAGGAAATGCCTTGAGCCCCTTTGATCTCCAATTACCTTAGTACTTTTGGGGAAATTAGTAAAACTCTTGAGGGGGAAAAATGATGGGGGAGGTTAATGAATTTGACTTTGCTTGTTGTGATTTTCCAGTGTATTTTCTGCTTCAGTACTTTTGATGAAAGTAAATGATTAACTAACATGTAGCAGCATCATTCATCAGATAACACTTTGCAGCACCATCTACCTACCCTATCTACTTAACACTACCATTTTGTCTTCTTTATTAGGGTGCATATAGACTTGCAAACCCTGATCAATCTTTTCTTTTTACATGATGAATCTATCTATTTCTACCCTTATTACATCCAAGGGCTCAGATTAAACTGTTGAGCACCTTTATTCACTCTACCTAGCTACTTATCTGCCAAGATTAAACTGTTTGACTAGATATTTATTCTCTAATCTATAACATGAAATTGAAATATGACTAAGCCAAGTTTAAACAGTTTGACTTATTCATGAATTGTGGCAAAAGTTTCACAAGCTGCACACAATTGATTTATTACAACAGAGTAAAAATTAATGGCATTTGGATTTGCACACTTTCCTTGGTCTATTTTTTGCTTGGGGTTCATTTCTTTCACTTTTTTGACCATTTTATTCTTTTTACCCTTTGATCTTTCTTTTAGGGTATACCCTCTTTACATTTTTAAAATTTTTTGATTTTTTGGTTTTCAAGAATATGGAACACCTTTGCTCAAGTAAGAAGGTTTGAACATATTCCATAATTCAATCAAGACAATCATGAAAGATGAAACCTATTGATATAGGAGGCTAACACTGGCTCCACTTGGGGATGGCTTTTCCTTGTGGAAAGTCAAGAACAACAGGTCAGATGCCTCAGAATGTCTTCAAACTGAAAGTATGAAATCTTCCTTCTTCTGGTAGCTTTATTTTACATATGATAGTGAAACTTTTTGGAACTTAGGGCCTTCACTCCGGGCTTCAATTCCAAGAAGTCACCATCCAATCAAAACTGCGTTTCCCAGTTGGAAATCTTGAATTGAATATAGTCCTTTTTCTGCAACCTGAAATCTGATCTGAAACTAAAACAACACACAAAAATTTTCAAACCAACTTAATGAAAAACTAGCTGAAAATTGACATCTCAAATACAGAGACATCTAACTTTTATTTCATGGCCAATTCATACTCTGGAAAAGAAGGAATATCGTTTGCAATGTCGACCAAATTTGAGTCCCAGAACAACTAGGTAAAGAGGTTAAGCTTTTATATGAAAATGCCATGAATCCTGGCCAGTATTCACAGTGGGGTTATTCATTTATGGCATTATCATATGGGAACACTGATAGATTTTATGAGCACGATGGACTAGTTAGAGGAGTACATTTTCACAAGGCTCAGTCGTGTTTGTGTCTGGAGGTAAACCAATCGGCTTGGATATTTATTGCATATTTTGTGGTCCATGAGGGAATTTTTTTTTTTGTATTTTAGAGAATGAGTATAACTTTTAAATTTGTTACCAAGGTTCAATTTTCAATAGTTCCATCAATTGGATGATTGATATGGGTTTCAATGGATACATGTTTATATCCTGGCATGGAGGGTCTCTAACACCTTGGTGACATGGAGAAGGTCTTGAACACATTGGTGTTGTGTGATTCCCTAATGTATTTTGAAAAAAAAATTCATGGATCAATTAGGATATTACCTTTACTAGCTCTGTATTGTAAAATTTTTGGAAATTACACACGTCTAATCACAATTTTTGGGGTTATGTCAATTGGTGTAGCTTGGGTGGTTGGGAAGAAAAATTTATCTTTCCTTGTTTGTGAGTCAATTGTTTTTTGAAGCTCTTTCTCATGAGCTATGAGGAATATCTTAGTCTCACTACTAGCTGAAGGCTGGGGTGATAAATTACATGTAAGGAAAAAAAATGTCTCAAGGTAATCAAACTATTATACCTGGTTTAAAACCTAATGAGTGGAGAAATTACATGCAAGGAAAAAGAAAGTATCAAGGTAACCAAACTGGTATACCTGGTTTAAAACCTTATGAGTGGGTGGGGATGAGGCCAAATGGCAAGTCCTTGGTGATTTTGGTAGGGTTATAAAAGTCTCTCATAGTGCAGCCACTTAGCCAAAGGAGAGTTGCAAGAAAAATTACTACCCTCTCCTATTCAAGGAACAAAGTTGTTTTAGAATTTGTAGTTTTAGTGAAGCTTCCCATCCATGTGTATTATTATGTATACATCGTGCATGTATATTTAGACCATGTAAAGAGTAGTGCCTTCAATTGTAAATGATATTAACCTGAAAGTCATCTTACATAACAGTAAAAAATACAATCATGAAAAGTTGTTATAACCTCAATTTACTTGTTAATGTTATAGGGAATGCATTTAAGATCAATATATGGAACTAGAATATGCATCACTTCCTATATATGGAGAGTTAAGTTCTACAATGAGTATCCTTGGATTGTTAGTTCAAGTGACAAAGAAACAATAAAGATATGAAACTGGAAATCTTGAACTTGTATGAAACTAGAAATCTTGAACTTGTATTTGACCTTAATGGTGAGATTTTTTGTGTAATGTGTGATTATTTTCATCCTAAGTAAGATTCCGTCATTTGAGGCCCCTTGCATTAGATTGATTGTGTATGGTATATTGGTGCTCCAAGGAGGAAAATTTTCTGCTGATGATATCAATGTTAACACATATGAACACAAATATTTTTGGAGAGGCTGATGTTGTTATCAAATATGTTTTGGAAGGTCAAGACCGTGGATTCGATATTTTTGGAGAGGATATTTCTTTTCATCCCAACTTTCCATTGATTGTGTCAGGAGCAAATGTTCACGAAACAGATGGAATGGCATGCAGATTCAATTGCTTGGTGAAGTTATTCCTATTTCATTAGAGATATATTATTTTATTTTTTTGTTACTCTTTCTTGATTAGTATATCAATTTGTCTGTAATTCATTTGTGAAAAGTTAGCTTGTTTTGTTCCCAGATACCAAGGCCTGGCAAGTTGGATAATTTAAGAGGGCATGTGAAAATTTGTAGATAATTCATTTGTGAAAAGCTATTTTTGTTCTCAGAGATCAAGGATTGGGAAGTTGAATACTTTAGGAGGGAACGTGAAAAGTTTGTAGATAATTCATTTGTGAAAAGTTAGTTTATTATGTTATCGGGTACCAAGGCCTCGGAAGTTGGATATTTTAAATTTTAAGAGGGCATGTGAACTATATGTCTCGTGATGTTCCATCCATGCCACAACATTATAGTTAAAATTCATAAGATAATAGTATCTGAATTTGAGATTTATCCAAGTATAGTAGAGGTGTCAAAACATTTCATAGAGACCATCATTACTTCTGGAGCCTTGTAGTACATCTTGATATGAATCTTCTTGTTGCTGGGTATGACTGAGGGATGATTGATTTCAAGTTAGAAAGAGAAATATTTGCTTTTGTTGTTGGGTACCCTATACTGCAGCAATGACCATATCTTGTTGGATCATCAATTTCCAACTCAAAAATACTCTCAACTTATACAGATAAGAAAGGGTGGATCCATGAATTGGATCAAGGATGATGGTCATCATTGTTTAGCCCCATGGAGAATGCTATCCCGATATGTTTGGATGTTGATGGTGGGTGATATGAACTTATTCTTGAACCAGAGGATAGTGTTAGGACTTGGGAGAAGTGATGAAACGCAGGAAGAAAATACAACGACTTGGAGGACCTATTGTCTTTTCTGCTTGCAATAAATCGACAATCACTGACATGAGTCATAACTAAGTGATCCAAAATAGTAGAAATAAGGTTATCAAGAAGTCTAGTTGTCCAGTAACTGTGGATGAAATTTTATGTGCAGGAACATAAAACATTCTTCTTGGACCAGTAAATAGTGTTGGAATAGAAAAGTGAAGCAATGTAGGAAGAAAATACATTGACCTTGGTCTGCAACAAAGGATTGTACTTGGGGACCCCCATACTCCATTTGTTAAATGCATTGTTTAGTCATATGACATGGAAAATGTAGCCTTGTTGAGCAAGCATGCAATCATCATTAGAAGCAAGAAACTTGTACAATGTTCTGTGCATAAAATTATTTGTGTTAAAACTTAAGGTTAGTGCTTGGGGTAACAATTATGCTGTGTTTTCTTCCAAACAAAGATGGTAGCCTTATTGGAACACTTGATGTTTGAAGTATGTATAACGAAGGTGTCTCATAATTATGTCAATTGCCTAGATGAGATAGAAATAATCGTGTCATACAGATCGATGCTTGAGTATATGATCAAGTTGGCACTGATAAAAATGAAGTATGTCAATTTTATGAGAATTATTAGGAACTGATTTGTAGATAGGAAGTGATTTCTTAGCTGCATATGAATGGCTTCTCAGAAGTGGCTCTTCACTTTTTCAAAGACGAGAAGGCATGGTCTAACTTAGCTGTGTAGACTGAAACTATTCAAATTGATGTTCAACTTACAACATTTCTTTAGCTCCTTCAACATTAAAAGAGTCTAAAAGGGGTATTTGTAATATCAAAGTCATATTGTTATACCATGTTCGAGGAGCATAAGCAGAGATGGAACCAATTTGACAGGCTTTATTCATTCTTGTCAACTTAAGGTACCACTCACTCTCATCTTCAAATGTGTAATCAAACATGTTGTGGCACCATGAGAAAGATAAATAACATATGCTATTTTGGTTTTGTCTCAACGCCTTTTGTAGTCTATTATTTAACTCTTTCGTTTATATGGGCAACTTGCTATGTTTCTTAATGGTTATTAGGCTCTCTTCAGCCTGTGAAGACATGCTTGTATGGTAAATATAAACCATGTTATTGATATTTATATATCAACCATGTTATTAATTCATATAAATGAATCATATTGTGAACTATTCATCATTCAGAATTTTTGGAGATTTATCTATCAATCATAAAAAAATGTGAATTATTTATTATTTAAAATATTTATATATTTAATCGCCTTTGTACATGACTTTGGAGATTATGAAATCCCAAAAGTATGATGCTAAGGCATATTTGTGGAGTGTGGGTGAAATTATTTTTCAACTTGTTACAGGAAGGACACCCTATTTTGGGAATTCTCAGATTGACCTAATGAAGAATATTATGAAATCATATGATCTGAACTTTCCAATTGATATTGCTGGAGATGTCAACCCTAATTGTGTATATTTATGTAAAAGGCTATTGCGCAGAAACCCAGTTGAGTGACTTTCATTTGAGGAATTATTTAATCATAGATTTTTGGTCGAGACAATTGGCTCTGCGACTCACCATGAGAATAGCTTAACTGGTTCAGCTGAAACTCCAGTTGTTGAAATTTTAAGGGTATGCTCTTTCACAGCTTCACCGAATGAAATTATGGATTTTGTAGAGGACTGTATTGAGGAGGACTATGTTTTTGTGGATTCACTTTCTTTGGCTTTGAGTGTATCTGGGCTAAACGATTTTCAACATATTAGTGCACCAATGAAAATTAATGAGGTAACTTTAGGTTCCATCCTAATCCAAATTTCAACGCCCTTAGGAACTTTTCAGGCCTATGTTAATTCACCAAATGCAATGGAGAAACCATCAAATAATCCTCCAACGAGGCTTGAATTTTTGCAAAGGTCTAATCATTTGATTGTCGAGATAACAGGGGAGAAGATTCAGGCAGGGCAACAAATGGAGGCATTTGCAATCCAGCTGGCCTACTTACAAATATGGAAGCACGCATTGAGTGTAAGTTATGATTGGTTTGTAGAAATTTCTTGTTATTGGAGGCTGAAACTAGAAAACCCTTAGTGGTGGTCAGCAACCTGAAGCCCCAAATTCCTATGGCTTCCAACCTCGAAACCCTCATAGGTGGAATCAGAAAGTTGAGCCGCTGGATGAAAATGAGAATCAATTGGGGAGAATGATGATCGAGCGACCCCTAGTTGAAACTACCTCAGGATCACAGGTAGAAGCCCTCACAAGCGGGATGGTGAAACTCTTAGAGGAAAATTCACGGTGTCAACAAAGGCAGAATAACAAAGAAAATTGTGAAAAATGCACGATAAATACCTCTCCAGAACTTGCATTAATATGAACAATTTTCACTTTGTTGCATTAATATGAACAATTTCTTGAACTTTGTACTTTACCATATATATTCAATTCAATGCTTGAGAGAAATGCTAAATTTATGCTTAATATATAGATACAACTTGTTAATATTTTCCTAATATTTTATTCCACTTTTATATAGTTAAAATAACTACCATTCTTTCATCTTCATCATAGTATAGATATAGAAACTATTTCCTACTGATTGGTAAATTTGCTTCCATTTTTTTAAATTGCTCTAACAAACTAGAATGAATTAGATTTTATAATTGAGCTTTTGTATATGTATAAAATAGCCTCAATTAGTTTTCCTTTCAATGTTAAAATGATAAATACATTTTTTTAAGAAAAATGCTTTTTATTTTAATTAGTGAAAAAATCTTTTTATCAACTAATATCAGTGGAAGAACTCATGATTTATCTTTAGACTCTGAGTGGAAGAACTATATGTAGGTTGCATCATACTACTCCAAATTATTATAAATCATAAGATTTGTTTATTATTGATTTCAACTCTATCATCAATCTCATTCAATTTAATATTATATATATTCACCTCTTTTTCCTTTATATATTCTATCGATAAGTGATAAGTGATATACTCACCTCTTTTCCCTTATTTTATTATATATATAAGTGATAAGCCACAATAACTCTCCAATTCACAATGTTTTTTTTTTCACTTGTCCTATCCATGAATAACATCCACTATGTAGAAATATTGGTTGATGTTTTAATCCATGGATTTAGGCAAGCAAGCCAACCATATTATGCATATGAAAAATATCATGTATTTTTTTTTTCTTAATATTGAAGAGAAATATAGGATTTATGGATGCCAATGTACTTAGTGGGATGATAAAAAATCAACCCTTATTGCCTCATAGAAAAGTATTGAATGACTTATATAAAAGATGAAAGCCCTTACAAATTATTTGTTTATTGATTTAAATGTGGGTATAAACTGTTTAAATGTGGATTTTTTTTTTAAAATCATACATAACATGATGGAAAATATCCATTGATAGGTTAACTTTCAATATCTTCCAAACTTGATAAACATGAAAATATATATCTAATGTCAAGGATTGGTATTATCTTGATAAGTATAAGCTTCATTGATTAGAGAAGGAATCTTAGTAGGCATGGAAGTACTAATAATTATTTTAGTCTTAGGGATATGGAGAGTCATGGGAGTAACTATTAGAGGATTAAAGGCCCTAGCTTGGGTTGAAAATCACATTAATTTTTTATGATGGCAAATATTTTTTCCTCATCATCGAAAATAAATGTAGTGTAGCATGTGTTTGAATGTTATTCTTGTGCATTCTAACATGAGAGTATTTGTTAAGATATTTTCCCAATTGCATTGATTTTTAAACTACCATTATTATTCGAACGGGGAAATTCATCACAATATATTGTGTAATATTCCATTATTCGATCACAATATATATTTATTTTTCATCATTCTCTCATAATTTAAGGCATTTGCAAAAAATAAATATATTATTGATTTTATTGACTTTATTGATTTTTCTTTTTACACAGATAAAAAAACCCATTAAACATGGTTGAAAAATGAACATTATGCATATAAGTTTATTTTTATCACAATCCAGGACAAGCAATGATTACATATATGCTATACAATATTGTGGCGAACAAAGTCCTCCAAAGGAAAAAGAATGTTCCTAGAAAGACAACAAAAAATAAAGTATATTATATTTCACTGATAGAAGGCTTAGGAACAACTAGGGAGTATGGATCCAATGGAATTGTAGTCTTCACCAATTCTGAACTTGTGTTCAATTAGATGAAAGGCGTGTACAAAGTAAAAAAGGAGAAGTTAAAACAATTGCACGGAGAAGAAAAAAACATTGCTAGTCAATTTCAATCATTTAGCATAAGTCATTGTGAAAATTTTAATAGGATGTCTAGTGATCTATTGTATGGAGCAATGCAAATTCAATATTTGGGTGTGAAAGATGAATTGGTTTCAAGAATCTTTACATTAAAATTTATTGATGTACATTGTAAGATATCTTTGATATGTTTGTTTTTTTAATTATAAATGTGGTGTTTTTGATGACCATGTGTTTCTTTCAATACTATACTAAGTGTGCCCCCACTATGTAATCACAACTTTGGTGAACCTAACATCCTTTAGAAAATATTTTATTCCCAAAATGTGCACTTCAGCATTTGTGCTTTTAGTATTTAGTATATTTTAAATGAATAATTGACACTAAATAATTTTGAAGAAACCCATGGATAGTTACATTTATTTTTCTTATTAATTTTCTGAATTCCTGATCTTTTTAAATAGTAATTTTAAATATTTTTAAATGCATAAGATAACCTTGGATTATATATATATATATATATATATATATATCTATGGATCGAGGGCCCAGATGATCACATAAGTAGTCACCCTCAGATTCTTCGAGGTGTAAATGGGATAGAGCATCAACTGAGTCTCATGCATCGACTAGAGGGTGAATTTCAATGCATGCCGACGAGATTGTTCATGGATTGAGGAGACTATTAGATGAATCGAGGGAGCACCATCATTCGTTACATCAACATCGTGGTATATATATGTTTATGTGAAAATTCTTAAATGATATTCGTAGAATCATATGTACGTACATATTGAATTGATTTTTTTTCAATTTCGATTTATTAATTTATAATAAATTCCATATTTTTTAGGAGCATCTCTTGGTAGGTCGAAGAGAATATTAGATCAATCAATGGAGGGCCATCATTCACATCATCTTAGCATGGTATATATATTTTTATGTGCATTTACTTAAATGAAAAATAGGTAGAATCGTATGTACATACATATATTGAATATATTTTTGTCAATTTAACTTAATTAATTCATAATTTCTAATTATTTTTAGAACTAGGTCGTCGCATGAGGGTGATCGACATTATCCTACCTCTAAAGAAGCTCAATCAACTCATGTAATTGGGTATGATAGTGGTCAACCATCTCCGGGTGGTCATGAATCTCAATTAGATCATCATGATCCTCATCAATTTGGTAAATTATATAATTTAATTTTTTTTATGTTAAAATAAATTTGTACATCTAAATGAATTGTATGTACATATACGTGTACATGTATATCTTGCATGTGTATAAATACATTGACATGTTTTAATATTTATGT